>JAENPR010000033.1:1200000-1800000 GCA_018135685.1 Themeda triandra
GCTTTTCCACCTCTATTTATTTCGTGTTCCTTGAGTTGATGTATAAAATTAAGTGCTATACATGTTCTGGATTTCTTGTTAGTAATCCTGTTACCATTTTATGCGATGATATATAGCAACATGCCACACTAACTATTAGGCAATTCTAGGAAGTTGTAGTGTTAGCATTTTTTTTTTCAGATTTTAAGAGAGAGTTCTTAAAACTACATAGAATCGTAATGTGAATGCTTTCAATACCATGGTCCTGATTCTGAGCTTGAGCATATAGCTTGGACGGCATATGTTTTATCACAAATACTTCTGATAATTCTGTATGATCTACTTTTTAGATTTTTTTAATATCTTCTCTAGTGACTATCAAATGTGTCACTGCAGTTACGCAATGAACTTCTACATTCTACTACGGGCTGTTGATCGATTGGCTGCCAATTATAGCAGATTGCCTGGAATCTTTGACAGGTACTTGAGAGAAATGTTCATTTGCTATTGATGAACATTATTATCTCACATGTAGAGAAATGATCTGCTTTTTTTTATAATACTGATTATACACTGGATTCGGTAGTGAGATTGACGAGGATATCCCTAGGCTGAAGGCAGTTGCGGCTTCAGTGCTAAGTGAGATGGGTTTGAATGGAGCATCCTTATCTGAAGACCTGATAACCGAAATGTGCCGGTTCGGGGGTGCGGAGATCCATCCAGTGGCTGCTTTTGTCGGTGGAGTCGCTTCACAAGAAGTAATTAAGGTATGTGGGCCCCTTGTACAGCATTCCCTGCTATCCTGAATAGATACATAATTCCAGGATTTCAAACAATATTGGAGAAATGGGAAAAAATGTGATTTGAAATCATAGGATGGTATACACTTGGACACCAGTGGGAAATGTCCATGCGTTTGGAATGGAAATTTTCTATTACTTATCTGTGTTTGTTTTCTCCTCTTATCTTTCAGCTGGTCACCAAGCAGTTTGTGCCGTTGCGGGGAACATTCATATTTAATGGAATCGACCTCAAATCTCAAGTTTTGGTGCTATAACATGGATGTGGAGCGTTGTCATAGTGACTGAATTTGAGTTGGCCCAGATTTTGTGCCAGGGCACCACGCTGCAATGGAATTTGTTTGACCAACGAGTAGCCAAATATATATTTTGTTGCATAATTAGGTGTGCCATTCTCGCCAAGTAGCTTTTACCCTGTGACACGGTAATGAGCTGGAGAAAAGTGGTTCATTGAGGATGCCAGTCTGCTGTAATCTTTTTTTTTTGCGAAAAGGATTTTCATTAAAATATCAAGAACAGTACAACCCTTTTACATAAAGGCCCTGAGAACCAAACAAATGCAAACAAGGCCACTAAGGACCAAACTGTAAAAATTGTCTTATTGTTACATAAATGGCCGCCGCCGCATCGGATCCATTAGGTGACATTGCAAACGCCGCAAAATCCAACGCCTCGCCGAGACCAGTAGAACACCATTTTGCCCTTTTGTAACACGGAAATGGCCGGAGAAGAGTGGTTCATTGAAGATGCGAGACTGCTGTAATTTATCAATGCTTAGCGTTGTATGATTTGTGCAAGTGCCCTAGGTCGAGGGAGGGGGAAGGGGAAAAGTCTAGAAGCAGGGGCTTTTGGTCAGTCTGCTGTAATCTATCAATACTTAGCTCTATGTTTTACGTGGCTATTATGCGTGGACCAAAAGAACAACTTTCCAAATTGAGCTGGTGGTGTTGTTTGGCTTGTTGCCCTAGATCGACCCAGATGGCCAGATCTACTCTAGCTGCGCCAAAATTGTGGCGAGCAAAACCGGCACCAGAGTTTAATTAGCAGCGCCAAAATGAGCACCGCGTAAGTAAAGTGCGGCTTGCCGAAAGTCGGGCCACGAAGCAAAATTAGCCAGGTTAGGTGGCGTGTTGTTGCGTAATATGCCTCGTTGCAATGGTGCCGATGTGAGTGGATAAGTATGCGCCGGCAACGATGGACGGGGCTGTGAGTGGACAAGTATGCGACAGCTGCGATGGACGGGAAGCCTAACGACTAGCATGTGCACGCAAGCTGACGAGCACGACGACTACGAGTTGAGCTTGTCGGCTGAGCTATCGACGCATTCATCATTCAAGGAGATGATGGAGAGCACGTAGGCACCGACATCACTGTGCATATGATCTCAGGTGTCCATCGGCAGACCAAATTTTCCCCGGCCAGTGGCCAGCTGCTAAATGGCAAATGGGCGGCCGGTTTTCCACTGGCAACACGGTTGCCGTCAGGAGAAGGCAAATTACGTGTGATAGCGAAATGTGGTTGCCACAGCTGTATAGTAGCGCACATACACACTTTATCTTCCAGGTTGTGTTCATGTTTACTCCGTACTTCAGAAGTAAAGAACACATCGGTCTTCAGCAGTCGTGTTGGTATGTATTCAAGAGTGTTTGCTATACATTTTTTTTATATCAATGACGCGTTTCCTGTTTTTAGTTTGCTTCACGCTACTGGCGCCAGTGGTCGTTGATTGGCAACGTAGCAGGAGGTAGCTGGCGTCGTCGCTCGTCGGCAATCCAGGAACATGATCTTGCAAGTTGCAACAGCCGTCGTAGGTTCATGTCCATTCACAACGATACTCTGCATTTTTTTTAGAATTACAACCACAGCACACACGCACACTCACACTTACAAACATACCTACATAAACCATTCCCCGGCTTATGATCACTTATGAAGAACCGAGTCTCGGTAGATCTGAAGATTCCAGAAGTCATTATTGGCGAATAATTTCTCTTCTATAAAAAAATTGAGTCTATATACATTTGCCCAAATTCACATACTTTTCAAACTTTGACAAACATTTTCTATAATAGTATACTATATATATCTATTTAAAAGCTTAGACACCGTTAATCCAAGTTTGAGAACTAGATTTGGAAAGCTAAAAGAATTCACGTCCATAGTACTACGACTACTTTCTCCAAGTTTGGGACAAGTCAAACCTTCTAAGGTTTGATAAAAAAAAAATTTATTTTACGTTTTATGTTTTAAATAAATTTTGTTATACAAAAAAATTTATAAAAATATTTTATATTCAATCCAATGATACTTATTTGACTTTATAAATGCTCGCACTTTTAATGCCTTTTATTAAATTTGAATTTGTTTAACTCCTCCTGAAGTGAAATGTTTCCAGATGGAGGGGATACTTCGGAGAGAAGGAACATCCATGTATCTTGCACAATGTGGCAACCACATGGCATACATGATATTTGCACTCCCAAAAAACAATGAGGATACATCCGTAAGAAAGGAAGAAAGTAATGGAGTGCTTGGTTTGGGTAATCAATCCATTCTAGATGCGAATGTGCTCATGAGTTTACTCATTAAATCTGGTGGGATGACTTCATTTTTCATACTAGTTGTAATTAGCTTGTGAAAATGAGAGGAGGATGGATCAATTCATTCCATTCTATCAACAAAACCATAAACAAGAATAAAGAGTAAGAAGATGGTGGACTAGTTCCTTCCTCGAATCATAGGGGCGGTAAGCGTCGTACCGCATGGCGGCATGTAGACCTCGAGTAGCGAGGGACACTTTAGTCTTTGACCATGTCGAGAACAAGGGCACAAGGCGTATATATTGTCAATGCGAGCGTTGTTCTTAACCGTGTCGATGGACAGAAACAGTTTCTGCCTCCAATATTTGTCTCTGTCTCCGTCCACACGCAGGTTATCTAGACACGCAACTCGTCCGCCGGCAGAGGCAAGTTAAAAACGCGCGTGCTATATCTCATTTCACAACACAAGTAGGATTAAGCCAAGCCAGAGCACTATCCTGTCAAAACCCACCGTGACGTCAATCATTACATCAGCTATCGCCTCTCCAGACTCCACGTTGTGCTGTGCGCCGGCGGCCGAACTGGGTCTCCGTACATACTAGTCAGTGACCAGTTCCGGCCTTTGGTGAATATGCTACTTAGTACTACTAGCACTAAGATTAAATTAATCAATCTGAAAGTGTGGCTGCGGCTTGCAGATAGAATCATAGAACAAGTACGCCTGCCTCCAGTTGGTTTTTCGATAGTCAAACAAATTTGGCAGCCGTGATGGATGCATGGATGTCATCACAGCTTACTTAAGTACTAGTTGCCAACTTGGCTTCTGTGTAATTCTGTTGCGGGTTCGTCGATCGGCTGCTCTCCAGTTTGTAAAGCATCAGATACTGTAAAGCACTACGGAGTGCTAGAAAGGGAAAGTCTTAGCTAGCGAGGGATATAAAGTCGATAGCTGAAGCGATTATCCAAAGCAAAGTCGTGTCTGGCACGTCGTCGATGACACGGAACCTATTTTGTACGGGTGCTTCTGGCCAAGTGCCGAACCCAGTCAGCACACACCGGCTGATCGATTTGTTGCCCCCGCTGTTCCGCTCCTCTTCCGTCCGCATCACGGCAGCTTAGCCGCGAGGCAAACGGAGGCGCACGGGCTTGCTCCTCCGACTGGGTCACCTCTGTCTCGGTCGAACCCTCACGGGCCGCGGAACGCAGAATAGAATACTCGTCTGAAATCGATTTAGCGGCATGGTAATGGTGTGCGATGTAGTGCTGCCCTTTTCGCACGGTCCCCGTACGCCGCCGCCGGAGCGCAAGCGGGCACTGGGACCGACTGGGACTGCTTTGGTGAGCTCCCTCCCGCACGGCTTTTCGTGTGTCATCGGCCGGCTGCTTGGCATGTCAACATCAGATTTTACCTCTAAGCGTTGAAATATCTTTCGATTGTGCACTTTTCTTAAAATTTGGAAGTCACGCTTTTTGTCTACTTTACCGAATGTTAGTATTTGTGCGAGGCTAGGCGAAGCAGCAGGGTCTACAGAAATCTCAAGACTTCAAAAGCGACGGTGACAGGTCCGTCACGCTCACGCCCTGCTCTACAGGTCATCGTGTGGCACCAGGCTGTCACCATGTACTAAAGTTAGTAAGCAACATTGACGGCTACTAGGATTAATCCGGCGTATTCACGAATGATCCGTGCGTTTTGGTACGAAGTATACGTAACGCGCTAGCTTATCCAGTGCGCTATTGAAGTCATGCATGATCGATTCTCCATCTTCTGGAACCGGAACCGGAACGAAACGACGAACGAACTTGGAACGGGACTAGTGAGTTGACCGTGAGTGCGTCATTTCAAAACTCAGAAATCTGAGAGCAGCATGCAGCAGGCCGAGAAGGAGGAGGAGAAGGTTCCAGACCCTTCCAGCCGCAGCCGCTGCAGACCGCGCCGCCCCAGTGCAGTCAGCAAGTCCATCTCCACACGCCGCCCATCCCACACGGCCCCACCACCCGTCCCGAATAATAATCAAATTAATTAATCTCGCCTCAAAAAAAGAATAATAAATTAATCGCTTTCATTCCATCAATCACTCCCATCCCCTCCGCGAAACGAACCCCGCGTTGCCCCCGCGGCTAAGCAATGAGCAGTCGCGGTCCCTCGGAGGCCACCGGCCGCCACGCCACGCGCAGGCCAGCCAGCCCGCCCACCTGCACCCGCCTGCCGTGCCAGGCTGCGTCACTGCCTGCGCTGCGCCCCCGCGGTCCGCACCACCACAACCACATCCACACGCCGTCACGCCCGGTGCGTGCGTGCAGCCGGCCAGCACAACCGAGCCAGCCACAAGCAGCCCCAAGCATATCCCCCGCCCGCGCGATGGACGCCCATCCGTCCACGTCGCGACGCGGCGCCGCGCGTTCCGGTGCCTTCCCCGGATTGGTCCGCCCACGCCACCTCCCGTCTCATGTCGGTCGGACCCGCCGGCCCCCACCAACTTGGCGCACACGTAAGCCCCGCGCGCAGCACCCACGCACCGCCTCAACCCCAAGCCTTGGACCAAGACACAACCTATAAAAGGGCGCCCGCCCTCACCCACACCTCCTCCGACCCTCTCAGAAAACATCACCACAATCTTCTTTCCGAGGCTCCAGAGAGATCATCACCGACCCAGCCCAACCGGCGAACCGCGAAGAGATCAGATCAGACACAGATCATGAAGCACCCGAGGACGGAGCAGGACGAGGTGTCGCTGGCGCTGTCGCTGAGCACGGCGGACTCGTCTTCCGCCACGACGTCGGACTCGACGGGGACCCCGTTGTCTTCCTCAGCGGCGAAGCGGGCGCGGCGGAGGGGCCGCGCCGTGGTGGCCACGTCGGGGGAGGGGGAGTTCGTGTGCAAGACGTGCAACCGCGCCTTCACGTCGTTCCAGGCGCTGGGCGGGCACCGGACCAGCCACCTGCGGGGCCGCCACGGCCTCGAGCTCGGCGTCGGCGCCCGCGCGCTCAAGCAGCACAAGCAGGACGCCGCCGCGGCCGCGGCTGCCAGCGGCAACGGCAGCGGAGGGGACAACAAGCCGCCGCAGCAGCAGCACGAGTGCCACATCTGCGGGCTCGGATTCGAGATGGGGCAGGCGCTGGGCGGACACATGCGGAGGCATCGTGAGGAGATGGGCGCCGCTGAGGCCGCCGACGCCTGGGTCTGGCGCACCGAGGCTCCCCGCGCCGCCGCCGTCGATCCGCCTGTGTTGCTCGAGCTCTTCGCTTAGATCGATTCGTCTCCATGTTTGCGGGCTAACTCATCAGCGTCATTAGTAGAATCCAGAACATGTAAATCATATTAGTTGCTAGCTGCAGATGGTTGCTTCTGTAATTACGCTAGCTAGTAGTTTTTGTGTTGGATTAGCAGTTCCATTTCGTTCAGAAAACTGATTCATATACATATATGGAAGATTCTTTGGTTCAAATGTGTGTCCCGTTTTGCATTCTTCAGAGATCGATCGCGCACGAATAACTCACCAATTTGAGCCGCAGCATGCATTCTCTGGATGTCCCGCTAGTGAATTTCATCGTCCTCAAGTATGTTTATGAGGAAGACAATATAATGGTCTCGTTCGCGCGCATCCGATCGCCGGTGGTGGCAAGATAGCATGATTACCGTGTAGCATTTGTGGCACGTCAACATAACTTAATTTTTTCTTGATCTTAATATAAAAGATGCGTAAACTAAAGAACTTTTTACCCATCATCCAATCGACCGATCAATTGTTCTTCCAGTTCTTAGACCTTAGACCGTACATGCCCAATCCATCTTAAACTTTTTAGCATCAGGTTTTTTTTTGTTCTGGGTGGAATAAATATCAGAGAGCAAAACAATAAAAAGAAAGAAAAGGAAGCAGGGCATGACTTTGTGATTGTGCAACCACTTGTAGGTTGCATTGCTTCTCAGTAGGAATTTGAGGCTTTTCTCCGCGTTTGGGAAAGGCAAACGTGGGCTGCACGTACGCCCGTGGAAAAATAATTAATTTTACTATTCTTGTGCTCCCTATTGGCTCCTGATGCAAGTCACCTCGATCCTGTCCCCGGGCCCAAGCAGGAGCACCATGAATCTTGCCCAGGGGCCGGCTGGCTAGTTTCAGGCATGATACTTGGTCTGATGATGGACGAACGATGACGCTAACAGCCGGTGCTGGCTATGACTCCTCCGTATCTTCTAATTAATCTCGCTTGACCGTAGATGTGCCATCCTAGGTTGGAACCCACAATAGGTACGTACATACTCCCTACGTGAAATAAAGAAAATATATTTTCAGTTTTCTACCAAGTAATAATCTATCTTAACTTTGAAAAAATATATAGAAATATAATATATATTAATTATGATACTCCCTTTATTCAAATTGCTTTCACTTTTTTTAGTGCATCAAGTTTGCTAAGTATGTAGACATATGTTATGTCTATATACAAAATAAATCCATCTTATGAAAAAAGTCAAAGTGACTTATAAAGGAGGGAGGGAGGGAGGGGGGGAGAGAGAGAGAGAGAGAGAGAGAGAGAGAGAGAGAGAGAGCATAAAGCAATCATAATTAGATTTATTTGGATTTTATTTTTATAGCATATCTACTTCAAGACATAAATGTCATTAATGTTTTCTTTAAGTTTACTCTTCAGAAGACGTCAAATATTATGAAATTTGACTTAATTTATCGAAAATAGTATATATTATTTATATCTTCAAACACATTTATCATAAAATAAATTCTACAATTAATATCTATTATATTAGGAGCAATAAATGTCATTACTAATTTCTATGAATTTACTCTTTCGAAGTAGTCAAATGTTATCAAGTTTGACTAAATTTATATCAATATTTGTATCTTGAAACATATTTATCATAAAATAAATCTATAATTAATGGAGTGATTATTACTACATCATAATTATCGGCGTTTTGTGTGTGTGTGTGTGTGTATTAGTTGAAACTTTATTTGTTTGACTTTGATTGTTCCTTTTAAGATGGAGTAGTAGATAAAACTTAAGGAAGTCTGACTTGCGCCTTGTTTAGATGGCTAAAAATTTGTCTGCAAAGCACTGTAGCACTTTCGTTTGTATTTGACAAATATTGTCCAATTATAGTCAAACTAGACTCAAAAGATTTTTCTCGCAAATTAAAGACGAACTGTGTAATTAGTTATTTTTTTACCTATATTTAGTACTCCATGCATACGTGTTAAGATTCGATGTGATGGAGAGAGAGTGAAAAAATTTCAACTTTTGACCCCAACTAAACAAGAAGGTCTTGATATCCATTGATCTACCGATAAGGCGGTGCATCATCTTTGTCATGCTCCCTATTACTACGTACAGCGTAACGATAGCATAACCAGATGATCTCTTTTGTGTGGCAGTGGAATGAACACGACAAGTGGGAAGCGCGCGGTGGACTACCTGTGCCCATTAAACTCGACACGTGGCGGTATGGCGCCAGCATCTGGAGCACATGCGCGCTCATACATTGCAGTGAATGTGAAAGGAAGTTGCAACGAGAGATCCAGCGACGAACAGTAGCATTGCAGTACAACTACCGTCTACCGTAGCTTAGCTACGTACAGTACATATACCTCCCGTGTTCACACACGTGCGCGGTGCGTGTGTGGTGATGAGCAGCTTCACGGGGAAACTTTTTCCGCAAGAATGCATGACGGTGCAGTTGAAAGGTAAGTGTACATGAAGAGGGATCGAGAGAGCTCGAGTGATAAACCAACAGTAAAAAAATTCAACCAGGTAGGTGGGTCGTGGGTACTGGGTACTCGTGCAGCGAAACCTACACCAGTCCACACGTGCCGGTGCATGTGGTGCGCAACGCAGCTTCACACGAAACTTTTCCCCCAAGTAGGTGTCTACGACGCTTCTTTTTTTTTTTGATAGATATACCTGTATTAATTAAGGGAAATACAAACATACAGATACAAGTACACCGTATAAAAATACGTATGACAGCTGCCCATCCTATATCCAACAAGGACCCTATCAATTAAGGAAATTACAAACTGGTCCTTGGATTCTTCCAGACCGGATTCCAGCCGCAACCGCCTCCGTCGAAGACCATCGCCGCCAGCCGCCGCCGTCGTCGAACCTGAAGCACCTACCGCTGGAAGAATCCCCCAGCGTGGTGGACTGCAGAGGTCGCTCGATCTCGCACAAGCGAAGAAGTTCTTGAACGCCCTACCGTCAGGATCACTATCCAGACTCGACAGACGATGGCGGCGCCGACCATAGCCTCCTCCGTCGCTGTGAAGCTGAACCCGCTCACCCCTGGAACGAAGTTCGCCGACGACCCTTGCCATCGGCATCTTGAGCTCGATCCATCCACCCTCAAGCCACAACACCCATAGCCTCTGTACCCTAACCCTAGACAAGAGCCGCCGGAACCACCGTACCTCGCAGAGACGACGGATCCAAGAGAAGCTCAACCTAAACCTAGACCTACGCCTCACTGGACCTCCGACTTCGCCGCCAAAGACGACGCCGCCGGGAGAGAGAAGGTCCGGAGTACCTGGATCCGATTCGACGGCGCCGCCTCCCTCTGGTCGCCTTCGACTGGATACCCTTCCCCACGAGCCAAGCGCCGGGCACGAGCACGTCGTCTTCCCCGTCGGGGTCGCCGCCGCCGCCTCCGTCGCGCGCTCGGAGGCCTTCCTCCCGCACGGCGAGGCTCGGTCCCCTCCTCCTCCGGCGCCCGACGGCCACCGGAGGGGAGGAGCCGGCCGAATCGCCGGCGGAAACGCCGACCGCCCCCCTGTCGCCTGCGAATCGCCCTAGGGCTACTGTAGCCCTAGGTCGCGAGAGGAGGAAGGGGAAAACTGACTATCTACGACGCTTCTCGTGCTACGAGTTGCTGTTAGCTTAGCTAACGCTAGCAGCCTACGGAGTACGTATCCCTGTTCATTCTTCGCCGCCAAGACTTGTTTGACCAGTCACCCAGCCAACGACGGCGCGCGGCGTCAAAGCCGACCGAGCGGGTATACTCTCCCCTGCCCGCGGCCCCAGGCTAACGGCGACCAGTCCACGCTTTTTCGCTAACGCCGTCAGTTCCGTTTCGCGGACCCTTCCGCGCCCGCGGCGGGTGCGGCGTGAGGCCAGCACACACGCCACGCCACGCCACGCCACAGGTCGAGCGCGTTAAGACAGAATTCAGAGAAGGTTCCCGTCCCTTTCGACCGTTCCGCCGTTCAGGCTGACGAGTGACGAGTCGCCTCGGACGCGCTCGCGTCGTCCGTTCTCTCGTCTGCCCCGGCGTAGAGTGCACGTGAGCTCAGCTGTGAGCAGACAGCAAAAGCGTCTTCCTCCTGCCTCGCTTATATAAAGGCCAGCATGCACTCGCCAGAGCCATCAGAAACACATCCAGCTGCGGCCTTCTCCTCCGAGCTCGCATACACCCACCGCATCGGTCCTCGTCCTCCGTTCACCTCTCTCTCCCAACATCATCTTCAGCTCGATCGCAAGCCCTTAGTTAGTTCCATCCCCAGTACACCGTCTGCTACATGGCGAAGCACCCCAGAGACGACTCCGCTGCCGGCACGGTGCCGCTCTCCCTGGCACTGTCCCTCGGCGGCGTGGCCACGGAGCACGGCAGCAGCAAGAGGCACCGGCGCGCAGCTCACGGCGGGGACGGCGGCGGCGAGTTCGTGTGCAAGACGTGCAGCCGCGCGTTCGACTCGTTCCAGGCGCTGGGCGGCCACCGGACCAGCCACCTGCGGGGCCGCCACGGCCTCGCGCTCGGGATGCCGACGGCGAAGGAGGCCACGACGACGACGACGACGACGAAGCTGGCTTTGGCGGCCGCGGCGCCCGCGAGCCACCTGTGCCATGTCTGCGGGCTCGGCTTCGAGATGGGCCAGGCGCTCGGCGGACACATGCGGCGCCACCGCGAGGAGCAGGCCGCCGCCACCGCGCAGGCGCCGCCCGTCCTCCTCCAGCTCTTCGTGTAGGAGTTTTGCCCGCACAGCGGGGGCTTTCTCTAGTTTGCAGTAGAGGAATTCTGAGTTTTAGTCGTCCGTCTGCACATTGTAGATTTACAGAACATTGGTGGCATATTGCCCATTGATTCATTATTCATTCATTCATTTAGTTGTACATGTAAATAACTGATTATTATTCCTTGATTCTTTTCTGTATCTGGCACTCTGTGTCTCACTGTCTTTGTACGAACAATTCGCAATTTCGCA
The DNA here is from genome assembly GCA_018135685.1 of Themeda triandra. Classification (NCBI taxonomy): domain Eukaryota; kingdom Viridiplantae; phylum Streptophyta; class Magnoliopsida; order Poales; family Poaceae; genus Themeda; species Themeda triandra. The sequence goes on from JAENPR010000033.1 coordinate 1,211,533, forward strand.
TGCTGCTTTATATTCTCAAACCACAATAATCAAGGTTGCTAAACAGATTATAACATGAAAGGCGTTCAGTAAAGGTGTGCAATTTGATAATTGTGGAGATGAACAATCTTGGGGAGACACTGAAAGCACCTGCGCGGTGGACCTGTAACTGTAACCCCTCGTTTGAAGGTCTGTGTGGTCACATTTTCGGCTAGTCTTACGCGGTAGCAACTGAAACTGGTCAGAACTCAGAAACCGAAATATGGAACAGTCACGCAAACAGAAAACTATCGGAATCGGATAGTCAAGCCAAGGTCGGCCTAGGAATACGGCCCATAAAGATCAAATTATATATGAAGCTTTGGTCATTGTTAGGCAATTGTTAGTGTACTAATCTCACAGTTTTGAGTGCTTTATTATCTTTACGTAGTTCGATTCAAAAATGAAACACGGTCTCTCTCAATACATAGTTTCATCTCTCAGTTTTATAGACTAGTTACAGTATACATGCACATCGTCGAACCTCGATCAAAAGCTAGCTCTGTTTTCTTTTTCATTTTTTGAAAAGAAAGCTCTGTTTTCTTCCCTCATAGCAACAGTCATGCTGTGGGAGTACATACCTTTCATACGCTGAAATATGCAGAGCTGTCACAATTTCGCAACTACAAGCATATCTTCAGTTTTTCACCGGCAACAACTAATAAGCGAAATAAAACCGATTTTTCATATAGCTGACAACAGTTTCAGGAAGCAATATGCTTGAAGGTAGCAGTAGTAATAGTTAAGAACAACATTTTTACAGCAACAATCTTCGAAAAAACGATTCAGCATCAAAGTGACACCATCATCCACCGATCATTAGCTTAACCTTGAAAAGGTTCATGTTCATATGATCGAAAGTTGCAATAACAGGTATGTAGAAGGCATGTTTCAACAAACAAGTGATGAGTTGCTCCTGTGGGCGACTAGCTACTATAGCACGTTCGTCCAGAGACCCAGGTTCAAGCCCTGCATCTTCTTTTTAAAAAGAGGGGGTCGGTGTAGTATATCTCCTTTTGTTTTTTTTTTATCAAACAGGCGCCGAGAATAAATCTTGCACCCTTGAAGGTTGAGGGACCAAAAATAGATTCATGTAATGTAACTGAAAATTATAAATATATGCTGAAATCGGAATGACAAATGTTAATTTTAAAGAAACGTCGTTGGGTATGATTAGCACCGCGTAGATGACGCGTCTCAAAGAAATAGCAATGTTCAACCGAGCACTCATGGCACTTAATCTGTAAGCAATTCCATCTCTAGAAAAAGAACTGCAATCCGGGCCCCAGACTCGCGCAATCCGGCCTCGCATGTAGATGCAGCCCTGTCCAAGACGGCCCAAGCAACGCTGGGAACTCTCGATCAACCGCGTAACTGACGCCGACAGAAACACAATTATTCATGTGGATGCCGCCCAATTATTATTTTTGACAAGAAATGCCGCCCAATTGTTAATAGCAATCGCTTAATCAGGATGGGTAGGCACGCACTGGCCGGTGTTTAGCTGTAGTTGCCGAACCAATCACGGGTCAGAGGCCGCGGCGACATGACACGCACGTTCTGTGCCGACCGCCGAATGCCACGTAGAGCAGAGAGGCATCTAGAACAGCTTAAGCTCTGCAGTGACCACACGTGTACCAGGACACCTCTTCTTCCTCTCTGATTACTTCCTCGAGACCTCGACAGTGACATCTTTGACACGTCCGCCATTGATCCGGCAAGCTCGCGAGCTATTAAAGCTGACGGCCATTGTCTATTGACACTGCAACACACTGCTACTTTGCAAAGCTCCAAGCTTGTATGCTGTATGCTGTGGTCGTCTTTGAACTGACTTGAATCTTTCAATTCCCTTCTCAGATCCTGTTCAAACACAATGGTACGTACCCTCTGCCCACTCGATTTCCAACCAGTACTCTGCAGGAGCGCGTTTTCTTTTCAGTTACTGGATGGTTCATGGTTGCATTTGCATTGCATTGCATTGCAGGCGAACAACGCGGCGTCCGGCGTGGCGGTGGCGGAGGAGTGCGTGTCGCGGTTCCAGGAGCTCCGCGCCGGGCGCGCGCATCGCTTCGTGGTGTTCAAAATCGACGACGCCGTGCAGCGCGTGGTGGTGGACAAGGTGGGCGCGCGGGACGCCGGCTTCGGCGACCTGACGGCGAGCCTCCCCGCGGACGACTGCCGGTACGCGGTCTACGACCATGACTTCACCGTGGAGGACGCCACCGCCAGTGCCACCGGGGAGAGGCCGCGCAGCAAGATCTTCTTCGTGGCGTGGTCACCGGAAACCGCGGGCGTCAGGAGCAAGATGGTGTACGCCAGCTCTTGTGAGGGGTTCAGGAAGGAGCTGGACGGCGTGATGGTGGACCTCCAGGCCACCGAGCCCGGCGAGCTCACGCTCGACGTCCTCAACGGCCACGTCTCCTGAATCAGATGATGACAAGTGCTTGCATTATCGGTGCATACATTCCGTGACGTACGTATACCGTGTGCGTGCGTACGGCCTGCAAGGCGTACCGTGTACGGAATACGGGGTACTTACAGAATTGGTGTGATATACCGAGTCGTGCTTGGATTGTTTCCTTCCTGTAACTACGTATACGACACGAATAAAACTGATGAATTGGTCGCTCTTTTCACTGAATCAATCATAGAAGATCATCATATATTGGGTACGACGGGTTCCTTTCTCTGTGCGTGCACGTGGCGTCCAGGCTACTGAACAGCGATGTTTTGCAACATCCGTGTCCTGCTTCTACTACTAATGCTCTGCTCACAGATCAGCGCGCATGATTAGCACTACTAGCTATAGTGCTTCAAGGACGGCCTGACAGACATCTCTCGTAGGACGTGACACGCTAGCAAAGCAGCCGAAAGAAAAGTATAATCATAATACTCCTATAATTTAAATTGAAAATAAAAGAAAAAGGATAAGGCCGGTGCCACGGGCCCACGGTCCACGGCCGCGGTCGGTGTCGATCGCCGCTGCCGCTGCTTTTCTGTGGTTTTGATTCCCCTGATATTTTCCGCGTCCACTCTTTCTAACTGAATCCTTTATTTATTTACCTATTTATTTATATTCATTATTTCCCCAGGATGCTCATTCCAAAATCTCTTTCGGGAAAAGAAAACGAACGAAATATTATGAGAAAAAGCTCGGCACAAAAGAAAGCACAGCGCAATTCAACTGTGCCGTGCACTACGATCAATCAAGTAGGCAAGTTCTGCTAAAAAAAATCAAGCAGGCAAGTAGCACCTTCAATTTCGTTACAACGCGGGTCCTGGCGGCGCCCACCTCCCCTCGGGCGACACCGCACCGCGCCGACGTGCCTCCATCAGGGCCGTCCATCTAGCCATCCAACGACCACGGCCGCTCCGTTCCGTCGCGGGGCAGCCCACCCACCCCCGCACCGCACCGCACGGGGGCAACGCGCTGGAAAACCCGGCGACCACATCAAAACACGAGGCCTCCCCGCAGGACTAGTCACGCAGGCAGCACAACAGCAGCAGCCAGCCAGCCCCAGGCCTCCCCCTCCGTCTTTCCCCTCCTCGCTTCGCTTCCTCGGCGGATTCCTCCTCCTCGTCGCCACCCTCCGACGCGCGAGCTCGCCCGAGATGGTAAGGCCCCTGCTCCCCTCCGCTTCCCCTCCCACCCGCGCGCTCTGGTTGCCCCCAGATCGGCGCGGGGCGCTTGATTTCGGTCGTTTTTGTTCTCGCGCGGGGCGGTAGCGTAGCGCGTCGGATCTAGTTGGATTCAGGTGGGATCGCGGCCGCTCGGCTTGCTTGTGGGCTGATTCGTGGTTTCCTCGGGAGGGAATTCTGATCGGATCATGGGGGAGGGTGTTCTACTGTTCATGGTTCCGTGTGTGCAGTGGGGACTAAAGACGCTGGGATTCCGCGATCTGTGATTTGGATGTCGGCTGCCGCTTCGTCTAGTGCTAGCTGCTGACCGTGGCGTGGTGCACGGCCGCTTGGATTCGGATCCGTGGTGGTTCGCACCGTGGAGTGTGGAATCGGGCTGTTTAGATCTAAGTTCTGCCAGATGTGGTGGCGGTGGAATCTCGATTGATCTGTGTGTCTGATTGCTCGTGTGACTGCAATACATCTGCTAATTTGGCTCTCCGACGTCTTAGGGTTGCACTAGATGCTCTGTAATCATGTTGGTTCTGGTGTGGATCTGTTGACTGTAGGTTCCAGACTTGCAGTAGCACACTGGCACTGCCATTGACCTGGAGCTGCGTGGTTACGCTTGAATCTCTAGCGTTAGCTTTTAGTATACTCTGCTAGTACTCACTAGGTCTCTCCTGAGAAATGCATCTAGTGTTTAGAGATTTAGAGAGTCCAAGACAATGAGCTGAAATATCTAATGTCTAATATTAGCAGTTTCTGTACTGGTTCAATTGCAGCCTGATTTAGAATGCTGGGCACAGCTGGCTATGCCATGCAAAATAAAATGTGTGAAAGCGGCTGTCTCTTAAATTACTGAGTATAGTACTACTTCGAGGGAAACTCCGTTGTATTTGCAGTTAACCACGATTTAACTTTTGGTCACAGGCAAACGCGAGATCGGGTGTCGCTGTGAATGACGAGTGCATGCTGAAGTTCGGCGAGCTGCAGTCCAAGAGGCTGCACCGCTTCATAACCTACAAGATGGACGACAAGTTCAAGGAGATTGTTGTGGACCAGGTTGGGGATCGCACTACCAGCTACGAGGACTTCACAAACAGCCTCCCCGAGAATGACTGCCGATACGCAATCTATGATTTCGACTTTGTGACTGCAGAGGATGTCCAGAAGAGCAGGATCTTCTATATCCTATGGTACTGCTTGTACACTCTTTGCATCCCTTGTTGCTATTTGCTGTGAACCTGCAGCTTGTGCCCTCGTGTTTGCATCCCTTGTTGCCGTTTGCTGTGACGCTGCTCACTCATGAGATGTTTTGCTTCTGAATTCCAAGGTCCCCAGACTCTGCCAAGGTGAAGAGCAAGATGCTTTACGCAAGCTCTAACCAAAAATTCAAGAGTGGGCTCAATGGCATTCAGGTGGAGCTCCAGGCTACTGATGCAAGTGAAATCAGCATTGATCAGATCAAGGATCGGGCGCGCTAGGCGCACTGCCCCGCCATCACGTGTTTCATGATAATGCATCATGGACTCGCCTACTACTGTGGATTTGTATGCCATTATAGACTTGGTGCTGTGAAAGACTGCTTGATGATTTGCGGGTTTGTTGCTGTGTAAAAAAGATCCTCATGGCTTCCAGAAGACCATGAAGGTTTGGATCTATCATGTAATTCCTTGTTATCTGCCAATTATGTATGAACTATGGACATGTGTTGCGCTGTTCAACTTACTACAAATAAGTAATCGATATGTTCTCTACCCTCGGTGACGGTTGTCTGGAGAAGTTTAGTTGAGTTTTGAAAAATTATCAAGTGTTTCTTTGGCTACAGGCCTACAATTAGTGTGATGCAAACCTCTAGATTACATAGCAACATTTCCAGCGTTGAGGATGCCGAGTTCGGTGATACGAATGCCGATTCGGCCACAATTGACTGGAGAAGACTTGGCTGAGTTTCAGCAATTTTTGAGGTGTTTGTGTGGCCACTAGCTCGATGCTTAAGCTTTGAGAGTCCGAGTGTTTCTGTGGCCGGTGTAGTGTTGTGTCCGTGTGATGCAAATCCCTTGATTGTTTAGCAAAAATTTCCAGAGTTGCATGATGCAAGTTTTGTACTTTTGTGACACGAAATGGGAAAAAAAGAGATTGTTTGGCAAACTCTCCAGAGCTTTTTTGGGCAAAAATGGAAAAAAAAAAATTCTTTACTTCTGACACGGGACGCGAAAAAAAAAATGGCGTCGCCCGGGTTCGAACCGGAGACCTTCAGTGTGTTAGACTGACGTGATAACCAACTACACCACGACACCTTGATGCCTCAATTAAGGTTAATCGCTTAGTGAGTCTTGCTAATGTTTTCGCTGCAATTTTTACGTGATTGAGTTCACACTTCATGGCATGGCATGGCTGTCTCATCATGAAATTATGGTCTTATGCATATGAATGGCCGCAAGTGGAAGTGATCAATCCCTTCTCGATCTCTCATTTGTCATCTCGACCGTGTGCTTGTGCAGCCATTTCCCGGCTGGTCTGGTTTGTGCTATCATCTGCTACCCTTACTCCTTGTTCAAGTCACATGCGAACCAATGTATCTCTGAGCGCCTCAGAAATTCAGATGGAGCAGGTGCCAAGTGTCAAAATGTCAAGCATCAAATCGACGATGTCACCATACAAGTTTCACAGAACGTCATATGAGCACAGCAGAGAAGTTTAGTATGGAAAATAAGTGCTGAAGAGAAGCAGAGAATGAGCACAAGAGTTAAAACATGACCTGGCAATTTTCACATGAGCCGTTACAGCACTGTTTGAGCCCTCAAAGGGCTATATATCCTGATTAAAATGGAAAAAGGAGTTTCACCCGCAACACATCCTACAGAATCGTACCCTCAACTAGCATGGCAGAAGGAAAACTGTTCCAATATTGTCAGAAACAAATGAAACATCCCGGCGAAACTCAATCATCATCAGAACAAAGCGCAGCCCTCGGTAAAAACCTCTCAGAACCTGCGGAGCCCGCGATCGAATATCCTGGCCGATGGGCACTCATAAGACATGTGCCCCCTCCCACCGCATGTGTCGCAGATGATGGTTGCCATGCAGTTGCGGCTGATGTGCCCAGGTTGACCACAGATGCGGCACAAGATATCACGGAATGGGCCACCCTGTATATGTATCTCTGAAGCCAGAGTCGTCTTTGGGCAGACGCGGGCGACATGACCAGAGACATTGCACAGGTTGCACACCGGGTCGTTCTTGCACTCCCGAGCTATGTGCCCTGGCTGACGGCAGTTGTTGCAGGCCCGTTCATTGGTGCAGTCAACAGCGATGTGGCCTGATTTAAAACATCTGTTGCATAGCTTAACATTAGCCCCTGAAGTAGGGCAATCACGTGCCAAGTGACCTGTCTTGTTGCAGGTGTGGCACAGGGCCTCATTCTTGCACTCACTGGCAATGTGCCCAGACTCTTTGCAATTCCAGCAAACAGTTTGTGAGGTGCATTCTGCTGCAAAGTGGCTGTAGAAAAAAAACCATTGTTATGGTCCACTAAAACAGACATTGAAGAATGAAATATGGCATCTAGCGGGAATTATTAAAATAATATGCACAAGTCATAAATGCATTTGATTCCAATAAAAAATGGAACGATTGCAGCTATATTAAGAGTGTCGCGGGTTTATTTACCCTGGAAGGTTACAGTTATTGCACGTAGGCTCAGATGGGCAATCCTTAGCAAAGTGCCCAGGTCTCCGGCAGTTCTTGCATACAAGATCCCTGCAAAATCATTCATTTTAAAAGTGTTTCATTTTCCTTGAGACTGGAATATGATTCACATAAAACATATTAAATTGGCATAACTATGTATGGACAGCAAAGCAATGTTTCCATTTCCATAAGATAAAGCTTATCTTGGTAAAAGATAAGAACAATGTTGAGTGCCGAGTGCCCCTCTTCAGTGGTAAACCATGTGGTCTGTGCCCAAAGATACTCTGCACCAGCTGCAGGTCTTATGAGGTGCTAGGCTGCTAGCATGAGCCCTAGCGGATGCAATTTCTCCCAAGGTTCACATAGAAGAAAAAAGAAACGCACAACATTGTGCATTCTTTAAAAGAATACGGTGAAGTGAAATACCTTGTGCCCAGTGGCAGTAGAAAAATTAGAACCCAGTTAGGTGATGAGAAGGTATTTTGGTAAGACCACAAATATTACACCTATTTTCATGGAAGTGTTTTGAACCTAGCACAATCTCCCCTCCCCACTTTCCTCCTACACACATACGGAGGCTCAGATGTTATGACAGGTGCCAAATTCATTAACTTGATTAGAGTAAACACAGTTCAAAACATCTCTTCCGACCTCAGTTCATTCTGATGTCAATAAACAGACATCAGTTCACTCTGATGTAAATGAACGTGCCACTACAGAAGTACAACTCACATGCCAAAATGGCTTTGGTTTAGTGTTTGATGAAATAACTACATGAACAGTCCATTCTTTTTTCTTTACACAAATAAGCTTCTGATCCTATTTCCTAAACACATTGTCTCATGCTGAGCAATCATTCATGTACTTGACCAATTACAAGAGTGCAAAAATGAACAGATCATGGAAGCATACCAAACATTGCTATTTCAAAACAGAACTGACCGCCACATAACTTGTCGATTTTTTTAAAAAATAACATGGAAACAAGGCCAGATTGTGACATAAAACGGCCATGAAGTAGCCATTGATTTATCACTATATTCATGGCAGAACCATCAGGAACAGTGCAACATTGATTGATCATTTTAATTTAAGCAATGGAGTGAGCTTGGACATGCAAACTACAGTGTACAATGGTGGGCATTATATAAACTAGTGGTGATAGAGGGGGGGGGGGACTTATGGCTCAAGTCAGTGCTGTTATTGGCATTACAGTGAATCACTCATGTAACATATATATACAAAAAGTAGATCTATTTCAGCATAAGATCAATTGAAAGCAAGTATACCTGTAACCACGCCGTTCTCTGCGACGGTAAGGGCTGCGGCTCCTGCTGCGACTGCGACTGCGGCGGGGTGCACGTTCACTGCGCAACCTATCTCTTCGGCGAGGACTGCGGCTCCTGCTCCTGCTGCGACTGTGGCTCCTACTTCTGCTCCCGCTGTTGCTTCTTGATGAAGTCATCAAAAACGAATCCTAATGTAACGAACTCCAAAAGGAACTTTCAAAGCATCTGCATAAGAAAATGGCTAAATATCACAACTGCTAAATGGAGATAGAAACTGAAATGTCCGTCCCCTCACCCGATCTTTTTTTGCAAAGCAATCGAATTAGTGGTTATAATACATTCAGATACACTTACAATAAGATCAGATCCGAATACAAATAGTAAGTTAGGGTTTGGGCGGTCAGTTTCGCACAGCAGGAAGGCGAGACAGAGGGTGGGCGTACCTGGTGGCGCTCGACGCCGGCTAGGGTAACAGAAGAAGACCTCGGCAACTGGTGTAGGGCGGCAGCGACGGCCGCCCACTCGTCGCCACGGGGCGCGGTGGGAGGCGGGGGGCGGAGCGAGAGCGCGCACGCTGGGGGTGAAGAAAAGGCAGGGTTGTAGCGGCAGCATATAGACAGACCGCGCCACGGGACTGATGCGGCCTAGTGATTTGATCCTCCGACAAACCTTGCTAGTAAATTTTTTATTTTTTATTTTTTAATTTCAAGAAACAAAAAAACTTGCTGCCTTTTTCTATAACTGTGCCTAATCACGTTTTTTTTTTTTGGGGATGATATGTTGTATCACGTTTTTTTTTTTTTTCGGGGGGGGGGGGGGGTGGGGTATGATATGTTGTATGAACTCATTAAGCGTTCCATACAAGTGAGTCGATAGCTCAGACTCGCTTACTCGCGCACCCATGGCCTAGGTTCAATCCCCACTTCAACATAAGTTCCGCATCGGGATTTTCTCTAGTTTTATTTATAGCCTTAAGTTTGGATGAGTTTAGATACTACAATTCGTACTTGAAGTATTGAATTATATATAAAAAAACCGACATCTACAAGACTAATCTCACATGGATCAAATAAATTTCACAATTAAGCAATTACATATCAATAATTCATAACTGAACGACTATCGACCACTCTAAGAGTATCGGTGACCATAGAGACAACAAACACATAATTTGTATCTAGTTAATAACTAAAAGTGATTCATATAAAAGATGTTTAGTTGTTTGCACATTGGATATTTATTGTATTTCTATCAAATAATGCACAATCAAAAGCCATCTTATCAAATATTTTTATAAAATTGCATTTTTTTTTTTGCAATACTACCAATTTTATCTACTTTCGCATGTCATCAGATTTTAGCATGTTAGCGTAGAGTACCCGTGCGAAAAGACATGAATGTTCCTTCTCTATTCTTTCCCTCACTTCTCCCACCCGACCAAATTTTTGCTCGTCTTTTCCTCCTCTAGTTCTCCCCCTCCCTGCTGATGCAACCGTATACTCACCTCTGCCACTAAAGACACCTTTCATGCTCCTATCATTGTCGCCACCCCTTTTCTTCCTCTTAGCCACTAAGCTTGATGTTAGTGGTCCCGGTGTCAAGCTCGGCGTTTTGTTGACGCCATCCATGCTCCTACAGCTCTTCCTAGCCCATGAATTAAACATTAGACTAATACTTTACTGCATCTCACTAGGATATGACCCAATCTTCACCTTTCGCTTTTGGTCTCCATGGCTTTTTGGCGTTATGTTCACCAATAGCCACCTACATTGGGGGTGTGGTAGGGGTGGAAAAGGCAAGAAAAGATGTGGTGGTAAGATGGGAGTGAAAAAGGAAGGAAAGGTGAAAGTGAAGCAGCGACTCCAAGCAGCGACTCCACACGGTAACTATGATTTTGGACAATGAGGTTGACGAGGGAGGCCGCCTACATTTGGGTAATATAGGAGTGGAAAAGGAAGAAAAAGACGGTGGTAAGTTGGACGTGGAGAAGAAAAGAAAAGAAAAGACAAGGCGAAAGTGAAGTAGCGGCGCCATGCTTCCCGCACAGAACGACACGGCAACCATGTGCCAGGCTTCCCGCAAGGAAGCACATGGCAACTATAGTTTTGATGATGAGGTTGGCACTTCAGGGGAGGTGAAGTGGCCTCTAGAGATGGGGAGGGCGCCGGCGTACATACCAGGTCCGCTCTCTTGAGAAAAATGCTAGTAGGTGCGCATGCACCCTACACAAAGGATTATCATAGTCTGAAACCATTGAAGTTAGTGCTGTGGCCTTGTGAGTTGTGGTTGACAACTTTTACTTACACTAATAAGAAATCACATTGCCCTACTACAAAAAACCCGTTACGAAAGGCATTGAAGAGCTCAAATTGAACTGTGAACCAACATTTGCCACACATATGATATTATTCATCTGCGCTCATATTGAGAGACAAAGCCTTATCATGGCGGTCACAACAACCGAGAAGAAGTTGCAAGGAAAACAACAACCTAGCATCCTAGCAGCAACAACATGTATGTATATACTCTATTACTCAACTGACAATCTAGATCTACTATAGTACTACTATATAGGAGAGTAGGCGATTCCATAGCTCTCAGGCACTGGGCGGAACAGATGTGGGTTCGTTCATCCCAGCCAGAAACGCGATGAAGATGCACACCATCAGCAGGCCGATTATTGCAGCCCTGATGGCGTTCTCACAGCTATAAGCTGATGGGATCTCTTCATCGAAGTCGAAGTCTGTGACAGGTGATCCGTCATCAACGCTGACCGAGCGAGGCAGGTTCTTGCTCCCTTCCCCTGCCTGTATCACTGAACTATTACGAGGCTTCTCACATTGTGGGCAGCTGCATTTACCGCCCAGAAACGCTGGCACAACCTGCAAGAACTCCGCCAATGTCTTCTTGTACGAATCTCCCTCAAACCGTAACTTCTCCTTTGTAGCTGGTTTCAAAACCTGTATAGAATTAAGCTATAAGTACCATGTGATGTTGCAATCTACCGGTGAAAAGTTATTAAGTTAAACTGATCGATTCTACAGATTATTTTAAATTGTAGTTAACCTTGGTTGGTTAGTATCCTGATTATATGGCCAACTTTGGTAAAAAAAAAAGTGTTGCAGGTAACTTTTGGCATCAAACAAAAGTTGATGTGGAATTGTGGATAAACAGTGTTGAGTTTCAAAATTTTAAACAGTCCCACTAACCATCAGTGACCAAACAAGATCATGAAAAACTTATTCTTATCTATTTATCTTATCTATACAACAACACATGATATCTATATATACAGAACACAGTTGATAACAGGTAGATAAAAATACAAAGTGCTATCTGTACAAATATTTGCATCCCCCCATTATATACAACATCCATTAGGGTTTGGGATTTCATATGTGGCCACTATATTTTGTATATCGTTGACAAAGCATATCTCCACGAACTGACATGCATGTTTATTAACAAAGATATTGTGTTGTCAAGAAAACTGCAGGTCTTGCAATGAATTGAAAGTGCATCATCAATAATGCACTTCTAGACATATTAAAAGAACATCAGTTGTAGTTAAAAACTTGATATATTTTGTCACATTTTAACAAAATAGACATAACTAAAGCAGGTCGTTTTTAAAATATTTACCACACAAATAAAACAGGCGAAGTGGATACACAAGACAAAACCAGCAGCATGAGATGCAAGTAGGGTGTAATAATTATCTTACTTGAAGAAATGTCTGTGCAATAACTCTGACAACTGGAGGAAGACGGACAACAAACAATACCCCAAGACGATTCGGGTAGTTTTCTTGAACTACAGTGATAAATGACCTCATCATTTGCATTGGAAATCTGAATGGAGAAATCCCATGGCAATCCAGCAAAACGGTAATTCTTGAATCTTCTTCATTGGTCAAATTTATAACACCATGGTCAATTTGAGAAACTGAATTGAAAGACATCAGTGAGATAGTAGCCACTTTTCTTGCAAACAATTAAAGGAAACAAAAGGTGAAAACAAATCATAATACCTTCCCCGTAGTAAGTAAACTAGGGGATAGGCAGGGAGCACAACAATGGACATATGCTAGTGCAGTAGCACCCATTGTGTTATACTATGTCTACTGAATTACATGGATTTTTGTCAGTTTGAGTTTTGACAGTTACATTAAGACTCCGGTTCAAAGAAATGTTTTCAACTAATTCCAATAGACCTATACCAAAAAAAAAAGAGAGAGAAACAAAGATATGTTGCTACTTGCTAGCAGAAAAGATATGTTGCTAGCAGAAAAAAAGAGAGAAAAAAAAAACAATCACTATAATGCTAAACTGAGCCTAAGATTCCACTGATAAAAGATATGTTGCTAGCAGAAAAGATCGATTGAAAGAAGCAGATTACTGCAAGCAGGAAAAATATTTCCCACCCTAGATGTGAGTTTGACTAGCCAGCTCTAAACTTTGAGGCCATAATGACATTATCACGTAGAGAATAATAATCATCAAGAACATAAATAAATTTAGAGACAGAACAGTTTGAGAAACTACCTACTGCTTGCCCGAAACAGGGTCTGTCACGAGGTGGTATGGTGGAGCATGCAAGTCCGAGACGAATTACTAAACAAGGCCGAAGCATCGTGTCAAATCCATGCCAAAAGACTAAGTGAGACCATTTATCAAGTTCTTGCAATGTAAGTATGTGAAACGTCTCCCTCCAACGAATTGTTTTCTTAACCGAAGAGAGTAAACTTGAAAAGTCACCATTTGCAGCGACATAAAATCTACGTAGCTCATCTTCAGTAAACCTGAAACATCCATCTAGACTCAGTTATGTGGAACCAGGATGCTCATTTCAGACATGTGCTAGCTTCCTAATAAAGGCAGCTTGATTAAAAGACTACTGTGTACTGTGGCAATAGCATTCATAAACGAAATGATGTTATATATCTTCTCTATTTGTAGATGATAGCATTGCAAGCAAGATCAAAAGATTACCAACATAATATAGCAACTAATGTGTAGAATTCATTAAATTGAGAACTTAGAAGCTGTGTCTATCCTCACACAGATAACATAGACAGTAATATATTTCTGCACTTCTATCAAACTTCTCGTCTTCAGGATAAACTGATGTCCCCATATTCAGAAGTACGGTAAAAAAAAAAGCGCTGCAAAATGTACAATCAACTTTTTTTGCCTGCTGCACAGATCCAAACTCAAGGACAAATGCTCCAATAGTTCCAAATATGATGCACATGAATAGCAAAGAATATAGCAGGAAGTCACCTCTCAGGCAAAGTGATGCCTTGCTTCTCAAGCTCCCTGAAAAGTAACACAAGCCAGTTTTCTTGCACGATTTCCTTTGTGCCATCAGCAGCATCGCTAAAACAAGTCAAACACACTGTGTTATTAAACAAGGTAGACTTCTTTTTGTTAAGGGTATATTTGGTAGTAAGGGATGCAAATGAGGTATTGACATAAGTATCCACAGAGGTGTCTTGCCCCCCAAGTCTATGTACTCTCTCTATATACTGCCCGAATACATATACATCCTATACGAAATCCTTCCGGCTTACGCTTTTCATAACACTATCTAATTGCTGTGGTAGAATGCCAAAAGAACTAGAATAGTATGATATCATGATTCAATGACAACAAACCAGCAAAGCACTTTATAAACTACCCGAGATATTTATTGGCTTATTTCTCAGGTTTTAACCAACCTTGTGCCAGAAGTTGATGCCACTTCATTTGTTTCAGAAGGTGTCTCAGAATGTTCTGTATTGTTATCTGGTTCATCGTCACGCTTGGAAGATAGCTCACTTACTGTTGTTGTGACTGACAGAAACAACAGTGGCATGGATAATTTCTGCAGTAGAGAACAAATCATCAGTTACTTGGAGATCTTTTTTTGGGGAAAATAAAATGTTGTTTTGGAATGCGTTATGCAACCCATTAAAGTATCCAACGATGTATCGAAGAAGGGAAAAGATACAAATGAGATTTGATTGACATCTACAGCGCACTCATCACATGAATTTACCTGGGATGTTCCACAGTAAGTACAGGTTATCTTGTGAAGTGCTGCAATGTACATTAAATAAGACATGTCCATTTGTTGTTACTGTCATAAAAGGTAGCTCTTCCCTCCGCGAGGGAGTAGGTGCCACCTCGTCTAGCTCTTACCACATTTTAGGAAAATGTTTTTTATTTCATTACCTGTCTAGAAGCCTAGATGATGTTGCAAGGAGCCCAATGTGCAAAATGTCCAATGCCCCAAACCAAACTCCTAGTCCTATGCCAGCTCCAAGCTAAGTAGAATTCTTCATATATTAAACAAGGGTGTGAGTCAGAACATTTCACTGCAGATTAACTCTGGACCAGTCATGGTTTGACTTGGCATGGGCTCAATGGACGGATAAAAATGTTTGTCAAGGCTAAAAAAATGCGAAACATGCAATTGAGCAAACGCCTAAAACAGTGTTCTTGTTGCTGTAGCGCTGAAACTAAAAAAGGCAGCTAAAATATGCCACAGTGGAAATAAAAATCAAGCATCCTAAGAACCTATTGACAATAATGCTGCCCGATCTAATATTAATTTCTAGAGAAAAATGCTCCAGGTCACCATGTTTGAAACATAAATAAACTATATAGCTTACATCAGAACCGAACATGTTATTAAGATCGTGAGTAAATGAGACAATGTTGACGTACTACAGTACCATGGTCAAATCAGCAGACAGTAATGGATAACCAAATAGCATTCCCCTTCCCTCATCTATGTTTCATCTACGTCAAGGAATAATACAATATCTAAGCACATGGTATTATTTGCTAAAGCACTAACTAATTTTGAAAGTAAAGAGTATCCATTTTGGAGAGCTGAGAAATCAAATAACCTGAATTCCCTGCACGAGAAATTTGAGTGGTGCCCATCTTTGGATCCAGCTAAATGGAGGATACACAAGGATTTGCAATGCTTGAACAGAATTCCATATGAAAGGGCATCTTGCTTTAGAAACTCTTCTGACTGCCTCAAGAGCAACGACCTTAATCAGAAATGACGCCACGTGGCCTATCGAATCCCCACCCAAGATCAGTTGCTTTGATGGCACGATGCGGTTCACACACTTAGGTGAAATGGCCTTTGCTGGAGAAGCAACCAACGTGCCCTGGTACTTCCTGTCATTGTCTGAAGGCTGCAAGTGTTTGCTTGCATTCGCCATTTCTTAGAGGCAAAAGCCGAGACAAAAGACAGGTCCTGCTATTCACATGTACCACCAGCTTCAGCTAAAACAATCCAGGTGCCTCAAGCCACTGCAGAGTGCAGATAGATTATAACGAGGAAATTTATGTCAACATAAGAAATGTGTAACAAAAAAGCAGACACAATGCATATCAACAACTCTTGCAACCCAGGAAGAACATACTAAACACACCTAACCATGTGACGACCAAAAAGAAACAAGTAATATAAGGTGTCGATTTCAGGCATAACCGAGCAATTTCGATGTCCAACTAGTATAAACATGGCAGTTGACACGACCTGGACATGGCTCCCTACTCCCTCGGCACACTGGAAGGGCGGAGCTAACGAGGAAAATGGGGTTTCAGTTCAGTTAGTTGAGCGTTGAGCCTCAATTTATTTGGAAAGTAACAACTTTTATCACAAACCCACCAGCCACCATCCATCAAACAAATGCTTAGCAAACCGCATGGACGGAGGGTTGGAGTATCCATCCCAGCAAGACTGATCTAGATTCGATCGCTGATTGCCTGATTGGTCACAGCAATATACTAAGATCGTACAAAGCGAACAAAAAAAAGGCACTCGTAGGTAGAACAATCCACCATCCCGAGCGATCCGGCCGTGCTTCCTTACTTACCCACAAACGAAGAAATCAATAGCTGGACCTCCGAGTGACTCCGGCCTCCGCGCCGCGAGAGGAGGCGAGGAGGAAGACGGCTCCAGGATAATAAATTCCCTCCAGGCTCAGGTGGTCCGCGTCGGCGGAAGGAGGCCTGCTCACCGGCCGCCGGTTTAGGGCTGGAATGCCCGCCCCCTCGCGGCGCGAGGCGCGTGGATCGGGAGACGGGCGCGGATCTGAGGGGAGTGCCGGGGAAGGAAGCGGGAGGAGTGAGGAACACGAACACTCCCGCGGCCGCGGGGGACGAGAAGAAGAGCGAGAGAGATCCGCGGGTGGTGGGGGCACAAGAACAGACAGAGACAGCTCGCGGGCGCTCGTGTCCTTGGTGTCCTTCTCGTGCTACGCGTGGGCGTGGTAGTTCGTCCGTAGCCGCTGCGCGTGGGCCCAGAGGACCGACCAGACGACCGCTGGAGTGGGTTCCGCCGGAGCCCGTAGGCACTGGATGCTTGGAGGCTGGGACGCAGCTGGATTCGTCGTGACGTCAAACGTGGACAGAGGCACAGAGCCCAATTCATGGTCACGCGTCGGCAACGGTAAAAGGTCACATTTGTTTGAGCGTTTGGCCCTGCTTGTTTACACGTTATTAAGCACAACTAGCGAGTTAACCGAACTGTTTGTATATGACTAAAAAAAAAAAACCGAACTGTTTGTATGGTTAGGTTTGTGGTAGAATATTTTTCAAGATTTAGAACTGTTTGTATATGACGAACTGTTTGTATATGGTTATAGAATATTTTTCAAGATTTATTTCAAGATTTTGAGTGATAAGTAACGTATCCGTCAATAGCGAGACATGTGTGGTGACTTCGTGAATCTCAAGATCTACAAGCTCAGTTCTTTGAAGATGCTCATTGAGATAGTGTTTGCGTACGTGTGTTCGTAGGTATGAGTGGGCGTGTGCTGTGGCCTTCTACATTGTATTGTGTAGTAATTCTAAAAAACTAGCAAATTATGCCCACCAGACAAGTCGCGGCGGCCTCCAGAGCACGTGTTGGAGTATCGTACGCAACTACGTTGGAAACACGAATTGAGGCCCCTAATATGAAAAATGAGAAGTTACGTCCCTTGTCCCGTAGCCCAGACTCTAGTTCCGTCGCTCCATGGCCACTGCCTTCTTCCTCTAACATCATCGCCACCCTTCGGCCTGCCGCTGCCTCCCATGGACCAAATACACTGGTGGCGGACAGTTTCCATCGACAATTTCCACGACATCGCTCCCTCCGAGTTGTCGGCGGTCTCCACCAACCCATCTCCGATCAGGCTCTCATCGGCCACCTATAGGACGACGCTGCCCTCTGAGCTCCTGTCAGTCGCTTCCAGATACAATTGCCCACTGAGCTTCCGTCGAGCGGCTCAAGCACGCTACCTCCTTCCCAACTTTGAGGTATATAGGTCACTCTACATCGAGAATACATAATCTAGTGACTAGTCAAACTTATCGAGACAACTTATGTGCTATGCTTGTATAGTGGTAGGGTTATAAATTTCTATTTCAGTGTATTTATAATGGTTGTTGTTATTTTAGTTTTTTATTATGTTATATTTCACTGCAAAGTAATTTGTTATTCGTACTATATATATACTTTAATCTTTAATTTTTTATATTAAAAACTAGTTCACTTAAATCTTCTTACTTGCCCAAGGGCCTTTGGAATTATATAGCCACCCCTCATGCGGTTGGGCATGTGAAAAATAAGTGGTGAGGAAGATAGAAAGGAGATGCCAAGCCAACACTACACATGCCTGAAATGAGCTTGGGGTGCAAGATCGGTGGATGAGGGTAGACTGTGTGTACCCATGCATTCCGCAAAGTGGCCACACCAATTCATTATTCCTGCAAACTTGGTTCACTCACGCATGAGTAGATCATGCCCAAGATCAAATTAAAGAGATGATACTCTGACAGACTAGCACGACATACTTGCTCCTACAGCTACACACATCTTGATGTCAATGGTAATAATTTATTTCACACATGGAGTGTCGCGCGCTACGAATATACATGTGCACATCTGATTTGGAGGCTTATTTGCACTCTCTCGCTCCTAAATGTCCACCTATAAACATCATGAAAATTGGAATGATAAATCTTGAGACCGGCAAAGTGTACTCCTTAACTGTTGCGTGCATCGTCAATGGTGCTATGCTCAATCTTGAGTCCGGCAAAGTGTACTTCTTAATTGTTGCGCGCATCGTCATGGTGCTCTGCTCCTTGTGCTTGAGTTTGGAGATTTCGATTTCCCAAGAATAAATTGAACATTTTAATTAACCAAACAAGAATAAGAAAAAGGAAAAAAAAGAAAACAAAAATCACACGCACATGCTCAAAACACACGCACGCACGCATGATGTGGACTGTCCAAAGAGACCACTGGCGTACGGCGTACTCCTCGCGCGCGCTCTCGGTCTCTAGCGGCGGCGCCGCCGGCCTTCGCCAGGTGCCCATTGCGACTTGCGAGGCCTTCATCTTCGGGGCCTTCGCCGGCGACGAGCACCACCAGGTACGCCCACCCCTTCTCTTTCGTTCCTTCTGTACGAACCCGAGCACCCAAACCCTAGTCTAAGCTGTCTGTATTCGGATCTTATCTGATCCGATCCAATCACAAGTGTAACAATACATATGTTATGACTACGAACTTCGATTTTTTTAACAAAAAAAATTATCGGTTGTGAGCGCTCCATTCTGGAATACAGGACATCATGAGTTCACGGCCTATAAAATTTGTACTGAAATATAAGTCAGTTCAAGTGGTTTCTATGCTTAGATTTGGCAAAGTTTGTTAAAAAGGAAACCATAATTTACCATAATTGGGTTTAATCTGTGTGTACATCATTTGATCATATGGTACGCCCATGTACTTTATTGGTCTGCCTCTGAATCTTGTGTTCCTTTGTCTAAATTGCAGGTGTGTATGTTATGGCCGGCCTGATCAGGTTGCGTGCTGGTCCGAGGAGTTTGCCATCAGTTACTCGGTCGTCGTCAGCTCGAATACCTCCGGCTTTACATGTGGTGGCTCGGTTTCCATGCCCACTATTCCATTCTGCTAAAATTCGTGAGAGCCGTGCTTTAATGGTAGAAGCACTGGATGTATCCAAGGATGGGTCCTCAGCGGTTCTGGCGAATAGCCAGCCTTCCAAAGGTTCTTTAATTTTCTTATTATTGGAAGCCTTCCAGAGACTGTTTAGGATAGTCTACCATGCAGCTGATCAATGTCCGTGTCAGAGTCCTTGACTGTGCTGTAATTTGGGAGTAACTTGCACATTGCTTGCCTGCATGTTTACAGGGGTTATTGAGACATTGCGCAATGCTGATGCTGTATGTTTCGATGTCGATAGCACCGTCATCCTGGATGAGGGTATTGACGAGCTTGCTGATTTCTGTGGGGCAGGGAAAGCTGTTGCTGAATGGACAGCAAAGTAAATGCTCTGCTGTGTAGATAGATTCATCTGGACTGTGGATTTTGCTGGAAGAACTAACCATGGCTTCATATTCTTAGAGCCATGACTGGGACTGTTCCATTTGAGGAGGCACTGTCAGCCAGGCTGTCTTTAATCAAACCATCTCTCTCCCAGGTGGAGGAGTGCCTGAAGAAGAGGCCACCAAGGTAACCTAGCCTAATTCTCAACTTCATGTTAATCTATATGGTACCTGGTATTTTTGTGCCCTTGGTTTCCATCTTTTTTTCTTTATCTATTTGAATTCAGCACCACTGCTATTTACCTTTTGGAAGTAATGGGTATGTGTATACCTTGTATGCCCCACCTTATATGTAACTCTGAATAGAACAGAAAGTGTGTAGTAAAGATAATTGACTTACCTAATTTCTCTTTTCACAGCACAAAAAAAAGTAGTTATATTTAAATTTTGTACAGACAACCACAACATTATCGTTTTGGTCAGTTTGCTTATGCCTTTTGTAGCAGTGCTCTAAGAGTTTTTTAAATACAGTACTTTTTTTTTTGAAAGCAAACGGGGGTGGGGGGGAGCTTCCCCACCTAAATTTTCATTTCACAGCTTTTGCCAAAAGCAAAGGTACTTACAATAAAGAGAGAATTCACTCACCATTGTTTTCTCCGCTCTGAAACATAATTAACTACTGTGTTTCTACTTACAAACAAGCATTGTTCATTTTCTTGGTCCATTTATAGGATTCTCAATAGCACTGCTTTTTTTGTCTGCAGGATTTCTCCTGGAATGGCTGATTTGGTTAAGAAGCTAAAAGCTAATAATATTGATGTATTTCTTGTGTCAGGAGGTTTCCGACAAATGATCAATGTAGGTCCTGTAATATCATACCATGTTTCGTTTTAGCTGGCTTGTACTAAAATCGCTCATTATATTCCGATGTTGGAGCGAATTTTACTTTAATGTATCTATCGTTTGAAACAAACTTGCATTCTGTTGCAATAATAAACAGGAATGTAAGAAAACATCATTTGGTGGCTCACAATTTTTTTACTACACTTTATGTTCAGTTGCAAATTTCCTGAATATGTATAAAAGTGATGGCTCAGATATATACAACGGGTTATCATTTAGTGGCTCACAATCATCACTTTCATGTTTGCCTAATTTCCAGCCTGTGGCATTTGAACTTGGTATTCCTCCTGAAAACATCATTGCAAACCATCTGCTCTTTGGTACTTTGGGGGAGTATGCTGGATTTGATCCCACAGAGCCCACTTCACGCAGTGGGGGGAAAGCAAAAGCAGTGCTGCAAATAAAACAGGTCTAGTTAAACTCTAAATCTTTCGGTTGTATTTTTACTTCTGACCATTGCACTGACCTTTCTTTGTGTTCAGGAGCATGGCTACAAGACAGTTGTTATGATTGGTGATGGTGCAACTGATCTTGAGGTATATGACTGGATAATGCCTTTGAAACTTCTATCTGAGTTCCTGACAATAGATACGGACAAGGATTGTATGTCTTATTAGGTAAAGGGTAATTTATTGGTCGCAAAAAAGGGTAAAGGGCAATTATTGATACTGATTCGATTCTTGCAATGATATGGTCATGCTTCTTGGCTGAATTGATTGATGGGGCGTGCAAACCTTTCTCACTGTTTGTGTGTTCCAGTCTAATTCTGTGATTTTGTTTCTCTTGTTCATGTAGCAAGAGGTGTAGCAAGAGGTATAAATAATAGGTGGGTGAACTTCTTCAAAAATATAATTTACCATGATGTAACAATGAGTGGGTCAATGTGTTTGTTTTGCTTAAGGCCTGTCGAAAGAATTTGGTTTAATGCTATTGACGTATGACAGCTATTCTTTAGTGAATATTTCAGAAAGATATAACTAGCTGAGTGTATGCAGCTTATTATACAAGACTTCTTTGATATATCAGCGTATAGCAATTTAACAATAATACTGTCTGTAGCACAATGAAATGTTATACAACGAGATTAATTAGCCCATGTCTTTGCAGGCTCGGCAACCTGGTGGAGCAGACTTGTTCATCTGTTATGCTGGTGTTCAAATGAGAGAGCCAGTCGCAGTAGAAGCGGACTGGGTGGTTTTTGATTTTCAAGAGCTGATCACCAAGTTGTCATAAATTGATTACTTCAGCTTCTGAATCTAGCATTGCACATTTGAAGCTGAAGATTTAACTAGCAATTCTTGGACTTAGGTGAATTATCTGGTTGTAAAGTATTTCTTTCATTTTTTCCACGTTATTTTCATGGTACTGAACCACAGATTTGGAGGTGGTGTTCCCGTGGTCACTGAAATATTCTCTAAGCAAATGTTGAGTATGCGAGTAATGAATTCCATCACAGTTAAGTGCTGAATTGCACCTTTGTTGTTGCAAGCATTGTGGACTTGTATGTCAAAATAGTGCATGGCTTAAAATAAACCAAAAATTCCGACACAATGTGCTTGTTGCTATTTGAAGCCTTCATTGGTTCTCAGACTGTCTCTGCGACATTCCTGTTAGAAAACAAATTTCTTAATACTGCTGGCCTAGCTTATGTAGATGACGCTTGAAATTTGGCTCATATGTCGAACAACAACATACAACAACAACATAGCTTTTTTATCCCAAGCAAGTTGGGGTAGGCAGTGATTTCAGGTTTGTCCATGCATCTGTTTTCAGGTATGTAAATCTCTTGTACAGTGATTGTTTTTCTCTTTCATCGTGTAATAAAATCAGCGGCAAAGCTTTTGTCGTTCTTTGAAAAAAAAAAAGACCATGCATCTGTTACCCGCACAATGATGGCCATCAACATGAGTCACAGTTAGCTCAACTCTTCAAGAGCAAGAGTTGGATTCGATGAACACCACTGCTAGCATTTCATCATTCTCTTAAGCCAAATGGTTATTGCAAGAACCACTAGAGCCATGGAATTTCATATGATCCTATAAACATAGGTTGTTAGTTCATCTTTCCGATTAAACTATCAACGGACAATCAAGTACCTCTAAGGCTCTAAATATAAGCCTCGTCAGAGCAGAGACCGAGGAACAAATATAGACAAAGGCCAAAGAGACAACCATCCACACGAGCCTCCTTTAACTTAAGTTATAAGCGGGATTTGCGTGTACTAGCAGGTGCAATCAGACCCACTTGTCAGTCACACGAGTCCTTTAACCTAAGTTAGACTTCTCCCTTGGTGACTATTTCAAAGAAGTTGAAACGAAATGTGCACTGTTCCAACAATTCTAGAACTTGTTTGGATGCAGTCGAATTGACATCAATCCATATGCGTTGGGATGTAGTGGAGTGGAATTTGAACTAAATTCCATCCAGTTCCCCCAACACGTGATTTGAGATGAACCCAATAACTCTAAACAAAGGCCTTAGTGTGCCCCATGGAAGCTTTGGTGATTTTCCTATAGCTTTACTATCATGAACTGATTACAACTTAACCGAGAAAGGGGATAAGAAAGAAACCTAATGTCATATCATCTTTGGCTCTAAGGTGAAACAAACGAGTTGGTAGCCTCCTCCGATGTGTTGGGTTATGGTAAATACTGATGGTGCTTTCAAGCAAGAGTCAAGGTGTGTAGGGATTAGCATGGTCATCAAGGATGATGTTGGGCATATCCTTGCCACAAACGCAGGGACGTATTAGGCTCAACAAAAGACTGGATCAGACGCAAGGCAATTGTGAAGTAGGACCACATAACTCATCACTATAAACTCAAAGAGATCTCATGTTATGCATCTATTGAAGGGGTGTAGCGAGCTTAGTGAGTGTTGTCGGAGGTGAAATTCTAGACTAGCGCAAATGGTGAAACATACGTGGAGCCTACTGCCTAATATAGAAGGGGCCGAGCTTTGTAAATTTTTCTTTGTGTGGCAAAATTGCTCCTCAAACTCAAGTGATTCCCATAAAAAAGTAGGGAGATTGAGGAGGGGCCGAGTTATTGTAATTTTCTCTCTCGGGGCTAAATAAAGTCCTCTCTTTGACTATCGCAAAAAAGAAAAGGATAAATAGTATTGTGAAAGTTTTGCCCCGAGGCTAGTAAAACACAGGAGTTGAGCATCTCCAAGAGTTTGCTAAAATTCATTTGCCAAATCATAAGATTGGCAAGTGACTAAAACATATGGCAAGTGAAATATCAGAAGATCTCCAATAGTTTGCCATTTGGCTTGGCAAAAAACAAAATAGTAGGCTCACTTGCAACCGATTAATTGTTTTGGCAAAAATCAAGTGGCTGCATGCGTGATGACAAAAATCAAGTGGTTGCATGTGCACCCGGGAAGACTGGCGAGCGGCCAGGACGCGATGGCAACCCAATGCTCGCGCATATATGCGCGTGGAAGGGTGGAATTTGGCAACTTGCTAAAAATTACCAAGTTGGATGACAAACTATTGGAGGAGGTTTTTTCTTATTTTACCAAAAATAGATGGATGCCAAGTAAAAATAGCAAACTCTTAAAGATGCTCTTAGGAATTTCCAATAGAGAATTACCCTCGGTTACGGGGCCATATGCAGCCAGACGAACATCACGTGGAGAAAGCAAACAGTCAAACACATATTCTACGGGCCCCACCTGCAGAAGCTGTAGAGTTCGATCTGGGCTCTGGTTGGGCCACGCTCCCCCCACAATTCCGGAGGAGACCAGGACCAAGCGAACCCTGTGTACAAATACCACCACATCGGCGCCGCCTCCGCCACATCTGAAAACCGCAGCCGCAATCGCCTCTGCTCCAACCGCAGCCGCGAAAACCCTAACCCTAGCTGCCCAGTCTTTGCCGCCGCCGCCGCGAGCGATCTAGACGCAGCAATGGCGCCGACCAAGGGCGAGGGACCGGCGATCGGCATCGACCTCGGCACGACGTACTCGTGCGTCGGCGTGTGGCAGCACGACCGCGTCGAGATCATCGCCAATGACCAGGGGAACCGCACCACGCCGTCCTACGTCGCCTTCACCGACTCCGAGCGCCTCATCGGCGATGCCGCGAAGAACCAAGTCGCCATGAACCCCATCAACACCGTCTTCGGTAAGCCCGCCCCTTCCGCTCCTCTGTTCCTGATGCGATACGCGTTGTGGAGTTTAAACTCGTTGTTGCTATTGCTATATTAGTAGTAACGTGAGGATTTTGTCCGATGAATCCGTTTGTTCACTTGTTGTGCTCGATCTAGTGCGCATTGTTAGTTTGGAACTAAGGTTTAGTCGAATTGTTGTGTGTTCAAGGCTGCATAGATCTGATCCGCAATGCTGTTTCGTTTTCTAGTCTCTTCACACCACATATGATTGACTAGGTGGTAATGCACTGTCCGGGTATTGTTTGTACTTAGCAGTTATTAAAGTGTCGTCAATTCATCTGAAAAAAAGATTTTATATTGGACTGGGTTATGTTTGCTGCACAAATTCATCTGTAAAATGAATTTACATTGGATTGTACTATGTTCTCCATGATGATTTGTCTTTCTGTTATTTTAATTGATGTATTTGTTTGTTCACTTGGAGAATTGGCACATAAAAATTGTTTTCTTTTGAAATATTCAAACCATGTTAGATGACACGTCTGTTGCTGATTTGTGGACCATGCAGAAACTGCTCTTAGTTATGCATCTTATACTTACACAAAACAGAGTTTTTTACCATTGCTAGTAGTTCTCATGGCACTCTTATTTGCAATGTTATGGCTCTTTAGGACCTATTATGACTGCATTTGCACATTGATATGGTGTAGGTGAATACAGAATTTGTCTTTATGCTGTGGCAAATTGTATGAATGTCGGTTTTGTTGTATGGTTGATAGATTCATTCTTTAGGCACAGATCACAAAAGATGTTTCATGTATGTTCTTTTTAGGTTTGCATATACACAAGCACACAAGGTGTTAAAGTAGTCCATGCTAATTCATACATTTGAACTGTTTTGGGGCATACTTTAAGATCTTGTTTTTCGTGATTGGGCATATAGACCTGTTTTTCACTTTAACACAAGATCGTTTTTATCCGTGATATTATTAGATCTGCCCATTGCTTCAGAAACTTAACCCAATAGACATTCTAATGGTATTTTTTGAACTGAAACTTTATTTTCTGTTATTGTCACTCATGCTGTTCATGTTTCTTTAATAATAATAATATCTGTGGGCAAGACTGTAGATATTTGTATAAAGCAGAGATACTGAATGTAATGTCAAAACTATGATTCTAATGGTGCTTATTTTTATTAATTTATGCAGATGCTAAGCGTCTTATTGGAAGACGGTTCTCTGATGCCGCTGTTCAGAGTGATATTAAGATGTGGCCATACAAGGTTATTTCTGGCCCAGCGGATAAGCCTATGATTGTAGTGCAGTACAAGGGTGAGGAGAAGCAGTTCTCAGCTGAGGAAATTTCTTCCATGGTTCTTATCAAAATGCGTGAGATTGCTGAGGCTTACCTTGGATCAACTGTGAAGAATGCTGTGGTCACTGTTCCTGCTTACTTCAATGATTCCCAGAGGCAGGCAACTAAGGATGCTGGTGTTATTGCTGGGCTCAATGTAATGCGTATCATCAATGAACCAACTGCTGCTGCAATTGCCTACGGTCTTGATAAGAAAGCTACTAGTGTTGGTGAGAAGAATGTCCTTATTTTTGACCTTGGAGGTGGAACTTTTGATGTCTCACTTCTCACTATTGAGGAGGGTATATTTGAGGTGAAGGCAACAGCTGGTGACACTCACCTCGGTGGTGAGGATTTTGACAACCGCTTGGTGAACCACTTTGTCCAGGAGTTTAAGCGGAAAAACAAGAAGGATATCACTGGAAACCCCAGGGCTTTGAGAAGGCTTAGGACTTCATGTGAGAGGGCTAAGAGGACACTTTCTTCCACAGCGCAGACTACAATTGAAATTGATTCTCTCTTTGAGGGCATTGATTTCTATTCCACCATCACAAGAGCCAGGTTTGAGGAACTTAACATGGACCTCTTCAGGAAGTGCATGGAGCCTGTGGAGAAGTGCCTGAGGGATGCCAAGATGGATAAGAGCACTATCCATGATGTTGTACTTGTTGGTGGTTCGACTAGGATCCCCAAAGTTCAGCAGTTGCTGCAGGACTTCTTCAATGGAAAGGAACTCTGCAAGAGCATCAATCCGGATGAGGCCGTTGCCTATGGTGCTGCTGTCCAGGCTGCAATCCTTAGTGGGGAAGGCAATGAGAAGGTCCAGGACCTTCTACTTCTTGATGTGACCCCACTGTCTCTTGGTCTTGAGACTGCCGGAGGAGTCATGACTGTGCTTATTCCAAGGAACACCACCATTCCAACCAAGAAGGAGCAGGTTTTCTCCACTTACTCGGACAACCAGCCTGGTGTGCTTATCCAGGTTTATGAGGGTGAGAGGACCCGGACCAGGGACAACAACCTCCTTGGGAAATTTGAGCTCTCTGGAATCCCTCCTGCACCTAGGGGCGTCCCTCAGATCACTGTATGCTTTGACATCGATGCCAATGGTATCCTGAATGTCTCTGCTGAAGACAAGACGACTGGCCAGAAGAATAAGATCACCATCACCAATGACAAGGGTAGGCTGAGCAAGGAGGACATTGAAAAGATGGTCCAGGAAGCAGAGAAGTACAAGTCTGAGGACGAGGAGCACAAGAAGAAGGTTGAGGCAAAGAACTCCCTGGAGAACTATGCCTACAACATGAGGAACACCATCCAGGACGAGAAGATTGCTTCAAAGCTGCCTGCTGATGACAAGAAGAAGATTGAGGACGCCGTCGAGCAGGCCATCCACTGGCTGGACAGCAACCAGCTCGCTGAGGTGGAAGAGTTTGAGGACAAGATGAAGGAGCTGGAAGGCCTCTGCAACCCTATCATTGCCAAGATGTACCAGGGCGCTGGTGCTGACATGGCTGGCGGAATGGACGATGAGGCCCCAGCTGCTGCTGGCGGTGCTGGCCCCAAGATTGAGGAGGTCGATTAAATTAGGGGCACCCCCGACCATCATTCTTCTTAGTAGTAAAAAAGATTGCTCTTTTGTTGCAGCCCCAGGTGGCAATCATACCACTTGGGCCTATAATTAGGTGTACGCTGGTTATGTGCGCGTCGTGAACAATTGCTTTTCAGGTTGGACCTGTATTGATGCGCTTTTAAAGTATATTCTATTCAGTATTCTGTTTTGGTATTCTACAGTCTTAGTTGTGTATTGTGCTCCCTTTTAAACATGATGAGTCAGGATCAACTTGGCTGCTGTTGCTTGAATTCGTTGTAGCTTCGGTTTTTTGCTAAACAAAAAAAGTAATATCTGGTGATGTTAAGCTGGTTCGTCAGCTACTCCAGCCGTAGTATGGGGTTTGTTCCTAAGTATTTGTGCACTTTTAAACATGATTCAGGATTAACTTAGCTGTTGCTTGTCGTCTGAAATCAGACTTGCTGCTGTTGCTTGAATCGTAGCTTTTGTTTTGCTACTGAATAAGATTACTCCTAAAATAAAACTCAAATGATGAATATATTGAATATATCCATGGCTTAGACTCAATTAAAGTGTTTTTTCTTCTCAAAGTATGGTTTATTTTTTACAAACTTTGTTTGATGTGAGCATGGCTGATTTCAGTGTAACAGGAGTATAATACTCCTCACGGGCGGGGGCGGGGCGTGTGTGAAACTGCGAGTGAGAATGTCATACTGTCCTGATTGGTTTTTGTCCGCAATGATTTCTGTCGGCGACGCCACTGTTGGCCGGCATGAGCATGACCGTTGCCGCTAAATAAACTTTGAGCTCGGCTGTGCTGGATGCACCGTATGCACACACATCGCGAGCGATGCGCTGCGCGTGGACGCATTATTCATGCGTGATATGGCTGCTACAACGACAACACAAGATCTTCAACGAAACGAAGAATCCGGGGGAGGTGTCGGGCGAAGAAAAGGAAAGTCGCATGAAACATCAGCCATCTCCGGTGCTTGTGCTTGCTTTCAAATGAATTCCGATCCCAGGCAGGCCACGCATTGAGCGCGCGCGGGGGCGCCTTTGGCTTTAATCGTTGGGTCGATAGATCAGCTGGCGATCGTCAGCCATGATAGTGCAGGGCGAAAGCGGCGTCCCGCCGGCCCCTCCTCCGACTCCGATCCTCCCCCACTTCCTCGAACCCCCTACGCGGCTAAGCAACTAAAGTGCCGGCCGGCCAGTACCAGTACCAATCATTATCGCCTCAGGCGCCCAGCTGCGGTGCGCCCCCCCGTCGCTTTGCTCCCGGGGCATGCTGCTGCCGGGCATCCGCGCCGCGCGTCGGTCGCACGATGGCCGCGGCCCGCCCAGGTAGATGCCGCGTCCGGACACCGCGTAAAGAGAGGGAGGCCCGGGAGAGGCAGAACCAAGTAAAGCGAGCGAGGTGAGGTGAGGTGAGGTGACGAGCCGGGCCGACGATGCCAGTGACTTTGGTTGCCGGCCTTCTCCCGGTGCTGGTGGGGTTTCGCTTTCCACCGGCAGCTGTTCTGAACTTCTGATGGCTTGATTATTCAGAGCAGGGGCCGGGGGGAAATTATCGTATCCAGGGCAGCAGTGCATGCGTTGGGGCCAGGCGATCGTCGAGGCCGGCGCTATAGCAGTATAGCTTAAGCTACGCGTACGGCGTACCTAGCAGCAAACTACTCGTAGCTGCTGCAGGTTCAGGGCATCCAACATCCATCCATCGGCCAGCAGCTTACTTGGCCGCCGCCATAGACAAGCGCGCTTTCTGCCTCCGTCTGCATGCCTGCTGCTGGTCCTGGTCCCTGCATGCATCCATCCATGTACTACTCAACTGCATCGATCTGCATGCATATCTATCTTCCATCGACGTCTCATCTGGGATCTGAATCAATCGTTGCGCTACGATATGAATACTAGCGTATGCGTCAGTGCGTGCATCTCTGAAATCTGCAGCAAGTAGCTTCGTTTCACTTCGTTCTCCTGCACCCAGCTTTTCCACTTGTATACATAATTAGTATAGTACATATGTATCGTCGATCTCTTCGCCCCAAAGGAAACGCCATGCTGGCGTTGGATACTGGAGAGAGATGTTTGAGGATTTCAGTGCGCGCGGCCGGTTCGGTTCGGTCCAGCCAGCTGCTGCTGCTTCAGGCTGAAACGACCAGTGTAGTGCTAGCTAGTGCGCACACAATCTTCAGTGACCAAAAGCGGTGAAGAATCTTGGACTGCTAAAGCCACTGTCGTCTACCTATACGCGCCTCCGCCAAAGCTGAATCATGAAACCATGTGTGGTACCGCCGCTGCTACCTGCTCATGATTCATGCTATATTCCTCTCTTCTCTTCTCTTTTCTCAGATATATCATATAAACAAAAACCTGCTGGTGTTCTAGTCATGCATATGCATCGTCGGCGCGGCTGGTGGTTCAACTTTTATACATATATATACAGACATATATATGTCGACACGGCCATCTCGTTTTGGACACTACCTGCCTGGAGATGGATTCAAGCTGTAGTAGAACCTTGTTCATATTAAAGAAGTAGTTAGTTCAGGTGAAAACTGAAGGTTCTCAACCGCGCAATGCATGCAACTAACCGACGCCTGAACTGAAGGCTCATGTGTTTTCTGCAGGTATGAGTACCGCTAGCTGCTTACTGGCCGGCACACTCACCAGTCTGCTGCATTAATCTGGCAGTACACTGTGTGACCACTGCCTGATCGATGCACTGGATCTCTGAAAGTAGTTAACTGAATCGGGAACTGACCACTCACCAGTCCCCTTGAATGAATGAGATATATAGTAGCTATAGCTATCTCATCAATAAATGGAAGGCCGGGTGCACTTCCTATCAGATCCTGCTATATACTCTGAGAGAACCGAATTGTTATCTTCTGTCTAATCTAGCTCCCTAGCTAGCTAATCAATCATAGGCAAAGTAGGGAATGTGGGTCGTTTCAGGTTTATATTTATTCAATTGGTACCTGATGACAAGACAGCCAATTAGGAGAATATAATGACCTAATTATAAGACAGTGAGCACAAATCCCTTGATGAGCTCTCACCATTTGGAGAAAAAAAAATAATGATTGGATGGATGGATGGGCCGGGAGAATATATGAAAGCAAGGAAAGATTGCGCCGATTTCACTTGTAGTATTATACTATGTTATGCATGAAAGTCACTTGGTTTTTTTAGTTATCGAAGGAGGACACGAATAGAATAAGAACATCGTGATTTGTCCAGATCTTGCATGTACAATTCGAATGTGTAAAGCCCCCATCATAGTTTTAGTATATAGTATTCAGATGACATGTTTGCTTAACTCGTTCAACAAAGCGATCGAAACGCTGTCTAGCTTTCATAGATCTATCTACTACTACTCTGCAAGGGCTAGTAGACTCTATCATAGAGATACTCCATGTCGTTTGCGCTGAAATTTCTTCCAATTACATACTGTACTTGAGAACGCTAGCTATAGTAGCATCAGCACGTACATATACATAGATATCAGGACAGGTGTGTTCAACAACAGGAGATAGAAAAGGACTAGTGGCAGCAAATTTGGAATCAATGGCCATGTACTCTCAAACACTGTTCTCTGTGTGCAAGCAAGCAAGGGCAAACAAAATAAATCGATCTTTATATCTCTCGCGCTCTCTGGTCTCTAGCTACCTCTACTTCCCGGCCAGCCATGCACCTCTACTGCTCATCTGTACATTGCACAAAGACCCACCTGTGTAAGACGTACACGTACTTTATTGCTTTATCTACCCGGCCTGTGTACTTAAAGTTGCCTGCTCATATAGAACTGTACATACATGAGAGCTTGTCTAGCTATACTTGTAAACTTTGGTCTTTGGTTGGAGAGAGAGAAGACAGACAGAGGGAGAGGTAGTAGAACAGGAATTCTCTACACCAGACACCAAGCTAGCCAAGAGTCCAAAGAGAGTCGTAGCAAGAGTAACTTTACCACTGATTGATCTCTTTCATCAATATGGACATAAAGTTGCACCTGCACAAACACTAGACTGACCATCTGGACTGCTGGGAACTTGTATTGGTAGCTAGCTCATGTGTTGTTGGTAACCTCTTACTCCTACTAGCTTCGCATGTACACTGTTCAACCCCTCTATCTCTATCTACGTGTGCTAGCTAGCTAGCTAATCAAGCAGAGAAATGAAGTAAGAAGAAAAAAAAAGAAGCAAAGAACTCGCACAACAAGACAGCCTTAGGTTCCAAAACAGTAGCACAACAGGCATCACCACCTCTTCCTGCTGCCCTCCTAGGGTTTGCAACTTTCCTCATGCATAAAACCCGGCCCCTTGCTGCTTCTGTCATCACCCTCCCACTTGCAGGTGCTAGCTACATCCATCCATGTACCCGTCTCACTCTCACACACACATGGCATCCTTACTAGCTAAGCAATGAGGTCTCTTTCTCCTTTGTTGCCCTCCCATATGCATGTTTCACATCCATTATATATATAATGCAGCAAGGCCTCCACTAACACACCCAAACAAACAAACAAAAAAAATATATAAAAGGGGGAATGAATGAACAAACCCCCATTCTCCTTTAATTTTATTCCACTCGCTTTCGCCCTCCATTCCAACGATCCCATCTCTTTCTTCCCCTCCCCTAGCTTTAGTTTCTCCTCTTCATTCTTCTTCTCCTGGCTGGCAAGCTGGCCCGGCCTTCTCCCCTCTTCTTCGTCTTCCGCCTTGCGCGTTTCGCCGTCATTCTCCATATTCCAGTCGTCGCGCGCGGCAGCTAGCAGCGTTTAGAGAGAAAGGGAGAGCTCCGATCCTCGCTAGTGGATGTTATTCTCCGACCCACCTTTATTATCGATGCACCCGGCCCGGCCCTCCCCCATCCTCCTTGCATGATCCCCTAAAGCGCCTATATACCCTTATCTCGCAAAGCAGCAAGAAGCTCCCAGTGAGGAACAAACAAACCAGCTAGCTGAAAAGAAGCTCTCACTCACTCACAGGTAGCAAAAGATCAAAAGAAATCAATTCTATACCATGGTCTTTTCTTCGGTTCCTGTCTATCTTGATCCACCCAATTGGAACCAGCACCAGCACCAGCCGCAGCAGCAGGTAAATTTTTTCGCCCCAAATCGCTTGCTTCTCTTTTGCGACCGTGCTTTTTCGTTTCGTCTCCTCCTTGTTGGCCACCATAGCGAGCGAAAGCTTCTCCATGAAAAAAGCAAGGCCGGCGAGAGGGAGGGCGGACGACGAAATGGAGAGGAAATATTCCTAGACTCTTTTGCGAAATCTCTCTTCTCTGCTTGAATATACCAGGCCATCTCTTTTTCGGTTTCATTCGCTGATATCAATTTCGCCTCGCGCGCCTTTCTTTCTTCTCTTTAATTTCTGTACCCGCCCGTGTGTTTGATTTGGAAATGATGCTGCTTTCAGCAACAGCAAGCTCACCATGGCCAGCTTCCAAGTGGCGCTGGCGCCGGAGGAGGTGGAGGCGGCGGCGGCATCGATGCGCATGCGCATCATCATCATCAACATCATCAGCTGCCGCCGGTGCCACCTCCTGGCGGGGCTCTCATGGCTCCTCGTCCTGACATGACGGGCATGGTTGCTGCGAGCGGCGGCGGTGACGGCAGCACGGGCGCCGGCGCAGCCGGAGGGCCGACTGGCGGCGGCTCCGCGATCCGGCCGGGCTCCATGACCGAGAGGGCCAGGCTCGCCAAAATCCCGCAGCCGGAGCCGGGGCTCAAGTGCCCGCGCTGCGAGTCCACCAACACCAAGTTCTGCTACTTCAACAACTACTCGCTGTCCCAGCCGCGCCACTTCTGCAAGACGTGCCGCCGGTACTGGACGCGCGGCGGCGCGCTCCGGAACGTGCCCGTCGGCGGCGGGTGCCGCCGCAACAAGCGCACCAAGTCATCCAAGTCCAACTCGTCGTCGGCGGCCTCTGCTTCCGGCGCGGGCGGGACGTCGTCGTCCACCTCGTCCACGGCGACCGGCGGCAGCAGCGCGGGAGGCGCCTCCGCCGCCGGCATCATGCCGCCTCATCATCAGGGGCACGGGCAGCTGCCGTTCCTGGCATCGTTGCACCACCCTCTCGCCGGCGGGGATCACTACAGCACCGGCGCATCAAGATTAGGGTTCCCCGGGCTGAGCTCCCTGGACACCGTGGACTACCACCAGTTCGGCGCTGGTGGTGGCGGCGGCGCTGCCCTCGGGCTGGATCAGTGGCGCCTGCCGCAGATACAGCATCAGTTCCCCTTCCTCAGTGGCCGCCCCGACGCCGTGCCACCGACAATGTCTGGGATTTACCCGTTCGACGTGGAAGGCCACGGCGGGGACGCTTCCGGCTTCGCCGGCCACATGCTGGGCGGCTCCAAGGTGCCCGGCTCTGCCGGACTGATCACGCAGCTGGCGTCGGTGAAGATGGAGGACAACCCAGCGTCCGCGGCGATGGCAAACAACTCGCCGAGGGAATTCCTTGGTCTCCCTGGGAACCTCCAATTCTGGGGCGGCGGCGGCAGCAACGGCGGTGCAAATGGCAACAATGGAGGAGGCGCTGGCAACGCCGGTGGTGGAGGCGGCGGCGGCGGTGTGGCTCCGGGCAGCAACTGGGTGGACCTGTCAGGATTCAACTCGTCTTCGACCGGGAACGTGCTGTGACGCGCGCGCCCTCTGATCTGCATGCTGGGTGCTAGCTGCACAAAAAATTAAGGTAGCCCTATTTACGCAAAGCCCTGAAGCTTCATTTTAGTCATGGCTTCTGAGAAAAAAAAATCAACAGAAAAGGAGTTGTGGTGCAAGATCATAGGGCTATCTATCTGATAGGTATCGTCAACGGTGATGATCGATGGTGGAGATGGTGAATTGGTCTCTAGAAATGGTAGGCAATATATCGAAATTAGTCTATGTTATTATTCAGTTCTTCATGTGCTGTTCTTTGTTTCTGCTATCTAGAGGGCGGTGGCATTTCTATATTTTTGTCCATTATATTTCAGGTCTCTATGATATATTGTAAACTTGTAACGCATGCATGTTGCTAGGCTTACTTATTAGCTTTGGTGTGCAAGGTGATAATAGATATACTTATGGGTGTACTTGATCAAAGAGATCGAAGAACTACTGATCTTGCTATCAGCCTTTTTCTAGCTACGTACATGCATGTGAATTATTCACTATTTGACACAGTTTGCAACAACGGATGCTTATTACTATTACTCGATGTTTAATTATACGAGTGTGTGCTTATTGTTGTGTCTAGATCACTAGTATATATAGCTAGTATGTGACACGTACTGATGTCTCTAGTCTCTCTATATCATGAAATTAAGTGAGGCATGAAATCTCCTTGAATGTGAGGTAACATATATGGCTAGTTTGCTATCGTGGTGCATTCAATTGAACCTATCATTTGGAAATAAGCAAGGTTGCCATCGTCCATCGAACAATGCACCTTGAATAATCAAGATAGTCCCTAAATACTTATGTTGAACATTTTTTTTCTCAAGCACATCCGTCCCTGGACGCGTATTTCATTAAGCAGAATAGAGTCTAACCCGAAACAACAAGGAGCCCGGTAACCAAGGTTACCAAGACGAAGAAAAGGAAAGCCTCACCCCTCCACTCAAAACTCAAGAAGTACTACATCGAAACGGATTTGCTCCCCTACAGCGGCACAAGGTCATCCAAGTAGAAGCGAGGCGAGTCGCCGGTTGCTCGCGGCGCACCAAAGCTCCGCTTCCTCCTAGATCGCCAGTGCCAGCCGCCCTGCCTGAGTGGAAACCCCATCGAACGTTCTTCTATTGCGCTCCTTCCACAGCCTCCAACAAACCAGAAAGACAAGCGAGTCAAAACCTTTTCTGAGAGGTCTCGGGACCAACTTCCTGGTACGCAGCCACCATTGAATGGCCTGGTCGTCGAAGCTCACAGTGAGGCCATGCAAGCCAAGGGCGGTAAAGCACAGGTGCCAAACCTCCCTACTGTAGACGCAGCCCACCAACAGATGATCGATGGTCTCACAGCCTTGGTCACAAAGGATGCAGGTGTTGGAATCCTGCAAACCGTGTCGAAAACGCCGGTTGGCCGTCCAGCATCGGCCACGCAAGACCAGCCAGAAGAAGAACCGAACTTTCGGCGGCGCGGCGGTCTTCCAGATTTCTTTCGCGCCCAACGGAATGATATGTCGAACATATGCATACTCTCTTGAACTGACAAGTTAATTAACACCCATATTCCAAGCACTGAACAAAAGAAAATATATCTATACTTTTATAGATATAGATGGAAAGGGGCAACATGCACGTACTTCTTGAGTGCTTATAAGTAGCTATAGTTGCATTGCAAGCTATTGAACACATTTAGTTTACTAATTGAAGCTAACAAGGCAAACAATGAAACACATGCATGATAGTACATGGAAGCTCTAAACTACGTCCAGTTCTCCTCTTTTGAGAGATCACATTTGGCACACACATACAGTATATATATACTAGTGTATATATATAGGCAGTGCAACAAGTTAAGTGACCCACTTCTCCATGCATGGTCCTCCAAGCAGAAACGGTGTTGGTTTCTAGGTTTCCATGCACCAATCTCCATTCAAAGCCTTTTTCCACTGCCATTGTAATCATGGCATGCATGCCCCCACAGCAGCAGGGGAATGGCTACTACTGGCTACCATGCAGCAGCTGCAATCTCCTTAGTTGTGCACAAAGAATTTGTTCCTATGTCCCCCACAGCTGCAATCTTCTTTTGGTCCTTTCGCATCATCTTTACCTTTATCCGGCAGCTTCATCGGTTTCGAGGAGTCATTGCACAGAAGCTTTGCATTTCTAGAGGTTTGAAGCCAACCATGACTGAGACCATCAAAGTGTGCATCATCCCTGACGAAGCTGCAGGTTGCCCAGCATGCCAACATCATCTTTCGTTCCCTTGAAACATCCAATGTTGATGCAATTTTAACACATTGCTGTTACGAAACCATCATATTAGATTTACAATTTATATAAACGGATATTAATTTTTATCATACTATTTGGGATCATAAATGTTATAAAATTATCTATAAATTATTTTGAAGTACTATTTTCCTAGTCGGTTTCCATATATATTCCCAATTAGTGGAACAATGACCTCTTGCTCTTCTTTGTATTTTTCTTGCTTTGGTGGTCCCAAATCTTCCGTTCATTGTAGCAAGGAGTCAGAGCCAAACAGAGCCGTGTAAACATATATACGCAATATAGACTCACATGTTCGGTTGATGGTTTCCAGGGCTGATTTCAGTTGTTTCATAGTGATGTAATGTTTTAGCAAAATACATGAATAACATATTTACGAGGAATCCAAGCATATATTTGTCTCTTAAGTTCTCATATAACACAATGTTTTTAGCAAGAAAGTCATAGCCATAGGAAGATATTTTTAAGTATTAATGCAATAACATTCGCTTATAAACAAAGCTTAAACAATGTGAGGCAATTTTTAGTAAAATATCATAAATTTATAATAGTAAACCATGCATTTTGTGGTGCTTTGCTTTTTTACAGGTAAAATATAAGAAAGCATTGGGCACATTTTAGGTTAAGTATTTTATAATAAAATGTGGGTTGAGGAACTAAAATACCTTGTATTTTGGTAGAAATTTGGAACCGGGTCCTTTATATTTCAGGACAGAGAAAGTATACGTCATTTGTATTGTCCAAAACCCCAAATAAATCAATAATCTTTCCTGCCATGATTATGCTTCTCAATTACGGGAGACATGCATGCATGCAATGCTGCAATATTCTTGCAGATCTCTCTCTCTCTCTCTCTCTCTCTCTCTCTCTCTCTCTCTCTCTCTCTCTCTCTCTCAATATAAAACATTTTAAGGCAATGCAAATAGTTAATAAAAGTAACTATGTTGATGTCATATATTTGAAAATCGAGGGAGTAATGTCTTTAATCGGTTAAAAATAACTACAAAATTGGCGGCAACATCTACTCTACGTTACAGCTGGTCCTGTTCACGATCGATGTTCGATGATGAACTGTGGCGACATTATGCTATATCATCACGATCATCGTCTTCAGGTAGCTCCGTCTGGGCCTCCCGCCCTCCAAGCAGCGAGTAAGAACCCATCGACCGAATCCTCCTCTCTTGTGTCCATGCATGAACAACTCAGTGGTGGCACACGTCACGCCTCTCACTCGCTTGGCAATGGCAACAAGTTGGCATTGAGGACCACCTTTTTCTAGTTCACCCCTCCCGACCGTTGCCCCCTCCCCAACCTGCTCCTGGACACCTCGCCGCCGCCGCAGGCGTCCCCCCCTCCTAGTTCCACCCTTCCTCCACCCAGATCCGTCGCTCCCCCGGTGTTGCTCACTTTCTCCCCACCTCTCCCGCCCCGGACGCGTGCGTGGGTGGGTGCGTCGCCGCCGCCGTCGGGCGTGCGGGCCGGGGCGCCGCCGCCTCCGTCTGCCGTTGCGGCCGTGGAGCTCGGCGCCTCCCTCACCGCGTCGTCGCCGCCCGCCCCCTCCGCTCGCCCGGCTGCTGCCTGGGTGCCGGCTGTGGAGCTCGGCGTGGGCCCCAGCGCGCGGGCGGGGGCCGCCCCCAGAGGTGCGCTCGCGTCGTTGTCGGCGCCGGGCTCGCTTCCACGGTCGCGGGGCTCGCCTCCACCGTCGCCGTCTGCAGTGGCCGCAGGGCCTCCCAACTCGACGCCACGAGGGGACTCGCGGCAGACTACCGGCATGGCGGACGGCTCTGATGCCGGCGGCAGCGACGTTGATGTTGCCGCGGCGTTCCGGCTCCTGGACGGGATGCTCGTCGAGGACGCGCCTGCTGCTGCTTCGGCTCTGGTGGCCAGGCACGCCACCAGCGGCCTCGGTCCCGCCGCGGATGGAGCAGCCCAGGCCTTCGCCTGGCCTGCTAGCGCCGCTGCCCCGGCGCCTGGCTTGGTGGATGGGTTGGAGGATGGGGAGTTTGTCCCCGCCGCGGATATGCTGTCGTCGCCACCCCGTCCTCGAGTTGCGCCTGCCCCGGCGCCCGAGGAGAACGCCATGGCAGTTGAGTCGGGGGCCGCCACCCCGACATCGTCGCCCAGCTCGTCAGGCCGGCTGGATCCCGTCGTCATCCTAGTGCGCCCCTCCGCCCCGAGCTTGTCGCCGCCTTCCCCCAGCCCAGCTTCCCCGTCGCCGGCTGTCGCCCTCTTGGGCGAGGTCTCCGTGGCCTGCACGCCCCCCGCGAACGACCGGCGGATGGAGGAGCTCGTCACCGTCGAGGACGCGTCCGATGATGATATCGATCTCCTCCCCTACTCCACTGGCAGGCCTAAGCATAGGCGCTGGTGCGAGACCTCTGACGAGGAGGAGGAGGAGCACGAGCTCCGTGCCTCGCGCCGTGCCGCCCAGCCTCCGGTCCCTGTCGCTGGCACCGTTGGCACCGCTGCTCCCCCAGTGGAGGGAGCTTCCGGAGCACAGGTGCCCTTGCGCCGTCGCCAACGCCGGCGGCGCAGGAGGAGGACCGGTGGCGCAGGGGCGCTGAACGTCAAGGAGACTGCTGCAGCCTCTGAGGGAGCCTTCGTCGCGCGGGTACATGCGCAACGCCGTCTTGGTCCACTGCCCGAGGCGAGGGTTCCCGTGCACCTACGCCTCGTTCCGCGACATTGGGCACCTCCGACGCCCCCGCGCGCCCATCTCCCTCAGCACCACGCCCCCCGCGCGGCTGCGGCAACCGACGCCGACGGGTTCACTCTTGTTGTAAGCCGTCGGCGTGGGCGTCGCCGCGCACCGCGCCACCCACCTCGGCGGCCAGTGCCGGCTTCGCTCGTCGGGCGCTTCTTCAACTGCCTCGCGGGAGATCACGTCGCCGCCTTGTGCACCTCCCCGTCGCGCTGTCTCCTCTGCCTCAGCACGCGGCACCGGGCGAGGAACTGTACTGCGGGACGCGCACATGACCACCGTCCACGGCTAAGGAAGAACCATGTCCGTGCTATCTCGCGCGGCGACGGTGGCCACGTCGCCAAGAAGACCGCTCCGGACTCGCACGCGGCGCCTATCGTCATCGGGCAAATCCGCTGTCCGATTCCTTCGACCGCCACGGACGGTGGCGTGTGGCACAGCCCGACCGCGGCAGACTCGGTCGGGGCCAAGCGGAGGGCAGTGAGGGCCGCCCGCCGTCGGCACCGGCAACACCGGCGGCGTCGGAGCAAGGGACCAAGGGAGGTCAACATCGTAGAGGCCGATGCCTCCACCGACAACGCCGACGCTGGTGACTCCGTTCCGCCAGCGGTTGAGCTGCGCGAGGGGCAGTTGAGCTGCGCTCGGGTCGACCCGATGCTTGACGAGCTCGCCGCCCATCTCGTCGCGCGCCCGAGTTCCTTGTTGGTTGTCCCTCCTCAGGCACAGCCGGCGTGGTCGGAGCCTTTGTCCCCGCTACGTGCGACCAGGCTCTGCTTCGCGGGCGATGAGGCGCTCGGGGTGGTTGGCAAGGATGCCACGGTAGTGAGCTCCCCACTGTCGGCCTTCCCCGCCGCTGAGGCGCTGGAGGCGGCGGGTGTGTACGTGGTGGCAATGGATGTACACACCCCTGTGTCGGCCCCCAATGTCGACCCTCCAGCGCCGACCGCTGCGGCCGAACCGGTCCCGGCCGCTGGGTCGCTGGTGGCGGTTGGTTTGGACGTGGTGGCAGAGGATGCTCCACCGCGCGCAACGACGGCCACATCCCCTGCAGCTCCAGCACCTGCTGTCGGTGCGCCTACGGCGGCCTCGGTGACATCGTTTGTTGATTCCTTGAGACTACCGCTGGAGGAGCCTCTGATCAAGGCCACACCTCGCGCCTGGAAACCAAGGTCACGCGACGACGACTGGCTCCCACGTCGTAGCGTCCGCCTGGCTACCAAAGCGGTCTCCCGTGATCCGAACCTGGAGAGGCAGGCGAAGCGCGTGCTGCTGAATAAGTGGTGGCCTGGTACTGTGGCTCCTGATACGCCGGACTCCACAATCGCCATCGACTTCCGCAAGACGTTTGCTGAGATGTCCCCAACTGCAAGACGTCAAGCCATGGGTATTTTGCTCCCCTTGCGAGCTGATCGCTTGAGGGGGGCCATGGCGGGACTCGACGGAACGCACGAGGACCGATTATCCGTGCACGTCGAGTTAGTCGCACAATAGTTTCTTTCCTCAGTACACCACTCTAGGCTCCACCATTCAAGCCGGTGATTATTGTTAGTGTGGAATCCGTCTAACTTTGGCAGCTCGCTGTAAGCCAAACGGGTAGTATAACTTTATTCCCATTTCTCTTAATGAAGTACATGCAATGAATGGTTTCGAAAAAAAAAAACATCGTCTTCAGGTTAATTTTGCTTCCAGCCCATATTTTACAGAGCTATATATCTAGCCTTTTGGCTATAGTACAATACTTCAGATCTATGCATGTGTGTGTGAGCTAGCTTTTGATGACTATACAGATATATATAGCACAGTATACTGTACGTACGGGACGTACGATATAGCCAGCCAGCTCTTGCAGCTGACTTTTTTTTCCCTCCCGGCCTGGCCCTCGTCTAATAACGTACGTACAATGAATAAATGATGACTACAGTCCACATACGCTTTTAGCGATCGAGAGACTACCACTGGCTATGGTAATTATACATACATATATACACACACGAACACATGCTAGCTATTACTTCAACATTTACTTACATGCATGCAGTTAACATAGTAGTGCAAAAATAGTTACATACCATAAATTAAACTCCACGATATGGAGTATCATCGATCGGATCATCAGCAAGTTTATTTAATTTTTGTCGCTTTCTGCAGTGTGAGAGTATAATACAAAAGCATGTAGGCTCTGCATTGGACACATACGTATATATCAACTTCGTTCTGATCGCCCATTGCTGTCACTTAATCCGGTTGATCTGATTAAGATACCCGTGCACCAAACAGAGCATAAAATCAGGGAGGGAAAGCTAAAGTGTTTGTCTGTTTGCACATAGAAATAGGTGCAAAGCAAAGCTCTAGCTGCTGCTGATATATAGGTATATAGTAAGTAGAAGAAACACAATATACAATAAATTGAACTCTAAAAATATACAGTAAATTGACAGCAGGTATACACATATATATAAAAACTTCGAAGTGCACTGGGTTTAAAATAAATAAATAAATTAAAAAGCAAATTAAAATTTAGTTAGCGTGTGATGGTCAAACATACAGTAGTACTGCATATGCCCTAGCTAGCTAATTAACGATTGTCGGAAATCGCTACAGTCCCTGCTAGCTACTGCTCCGCCATGCGAGTGCATTGCTACGCAGCAGCGCATCTCCATCTCGCTCGTTTGTTTACCCGTCGCTGTCGGAGGGAATCTAAGTTTTCGTCTGCTTTCGCGCAGTCCAATGCAGTCTCCCTCTCTTGGAGAGGGAATAAAGGCACTAGGCCCTCAATCTGACCCCATCTGTTTTATTTATTTCTATGGATTTAATCAAATCACAAATTAAGCTAGAGATGAACTGAACGTTATTAATTAACATAGCCCTTTTAACCATACTAAATTTGATGTTGATGGTGCTAATATTAGTGTTCTGTAGTATGCTAGCTAGAAGTACGTGGGTACACAAAAAAGAGTAGAAATTATCAAACGCACGTGGTTGATTTTGATACGAGTCCCGACTTCCACGAAGGAACGATATAGGAAGATATGTTGGATGATAGTACTACAACCTTTCAATTGTATATTGATTGGTAATCCTTTTAGAGGCGTCACCCTAATAATTCTTATGAGGGGCACCAATAAAAGGATATAAATCCTCCATATATAGAAAATTATAGCATTATTCTTCAACCATCAATTAAATTTGTTAAACCTTCGACAATAAAAGACCAAGAGAGCACAATGAATACATGTTTAGAAAATACCCAACTATATGAAATAAAGAAATGATTAACCCAAAGCATGTGCCTAAATAATTGTTTATAAATTACCCACACATATGCCATTATACAAACAAAAATGACCCAAATGCTTTTTACCCTTGTTTCAAAATTTTATTTATAACAAAATTAGGCCTAAATGTTGCCATCTTGTTTAGTTCCATACACTTTTTTCACATAAATACACCGACTTAGATCTCTCTCTCTCTCTCTCTCTCTCTCTCTCTCTCTCTCTCTCTCTCTCTCTCTCATATGTATTGGAAGACCAGAGACCAAACTTATAGATAACAAAGAAAACGTTATACTACCACACACCCACACAAACACACATGTACACATACAATGATATTTTGGACATAACAAAAAGAAATGAAAACAGCATTGTGCACAACTCTTATTATTTTGGAAGAGGAATGTGCTCACATCAAATCTAAAAAAAGAATATACTCACTCAAGGCTGGCTTAATCCTAAATAATAGGTATTTAGTGAAATGTTTTGTTGTACTACATTCTAAATTATAAGAGATGTTTTGACTTTTCTAGATCCATTACTTTGCTATGTACTTAGTGTATATCTAAATGTTGCGTAGCAAAATCCAGAAAATCCAAAACACCTTAATTTAGAATATAGAGAAAGAAATGGCAATTCCAAATATACGACTTTTAAGCAAGTTATTACGTCAGTGTCTGGTCAGATCTCTTTGGATTGTTTGCATCTATATGTCGTTTTCTCGTTGATCCGTATTGGGAAATTGGAATGAATATATGGAATGACCAAGCTTTCTCGCGCGGGCGCAACGACATCGCATGTGCAATAATACGACTTACATTTCTTCAAAGAAACTCTCATCGGTGTGCCGTGGGGCCTTTCGTTACTCAGCAAGCTAGCCGTCGTCGGAACTTGGCAAGGAGCAGCCAAAGCACTTCAGTTGTTCAGGAGGGAGGGAGGGAGGGAGAGAGAGAGAGAGAGAGAGAGAGAGAGAGAGAGAGAGAGAGATGCATCAGCATGGAATGGTAGCCCAGCAGGAGGACAGCAGGGGTCGGGGGAATCAGATTCCTGTCAGATCGACTGTACTGTAAATCACACGCATAGGCGCCATAGAGATAGAGGGGGATCAAAAAAAATGGCAGCTTTAGTTTTATACACGTACACACACAGCTGCAGGCCCCCCCTCCTTTTTCCCTTTGGGGTCCTACACAAGCCGCTCTCAGTCTCTCACTCAACATATCCTACGCCGCTCTCAATCTTATTAGACTAAACCAAACTTCTTTGAATTTGATCAAATCTATAAAAAATAATACCAATTAATATTTATGCATGGCTCTACATAGGTATATCATAAACATATTTTTTTAGATTTAATAAAATTTGTAGTTATGTCTTAGGAAGTAAAAGTTATATATATTTTTAAGACGTGTACCACATTGTCATGCTCCTCTAACCTTGGGCAGCAAATGGAGTGGCTGATCGATCGATGAGCGGTAACTTTCTCGCTCGATCATCTGGATCCTCCTACCCCTTTTTCCTACAAGCTAAAGATAAAGTAGTTTGCACGATAATGATAGTACGGTAAAGCAACACACCAAGGAACAGTAGTTTTCATAGTTACTACTACAATTATTGTATGCGCCTCTCACTTTCCCTCTATCTGATCTCATCATCTCTGCGTTTGTGAGAGGGAGAGGGAGATCAACAAGACAGAGATTCTGCGTGTTTGGCCTCACGTTGCATCACATGCATGAAAACAAATAATCATGCATATGCATGGGATCGAAGTGCATGGACCAGGGAGGCCATGCTACACACTACGATGTACATGCAATATTAATTACCTTGGCCTTGTTTAGTTCCCAAATTTCATCCCAAATTTCACTATACAAAAAGAAGATTCCCCATCACATCAAAATATCGTCATATGCATGGCGTACTAAATGTAGATAAAATAAAAAACTAATTGCACAGTTTGGTTGTAATTTGGGAGACAAACATTTTGAGCCTGC
Organism: Themeda triandra; assembly: GCA_018135685.1. NCBI lineage: Eukaryota > Viridiplantae > Streptophyta > Magnoliopsida > Poales > Poaceae > Themeda > Themeda triandra. The sequence continues at coordinate 1,256,351 of JAENPR010000033.1, forward strand.
TAATTAATCAATGTTTGGGTAATTATTATCAAATAAAACAAAACGCTACAGTGTTCAACAGTGTAGCACAGTGTTTCTGCCGCCACCAAATTGGCGCAACTAAACAAGACCCTTGAGGTGAGATCTAGCAACAACATTCCCCCTGTATAGAATACATAAAAGCTAGTGCTGCACTGAACTACATACTAGCTAGTATATATATAGTAGATACTGCTATGCGTGCGTGAGCGTATGTGCCTAGATATATCCGTTTTTGCTCTGGGACAAGACGCCAAGGAATAAGCATGTTCCAAATCGTATGTTAATGAGACCGATGGGAGTAGCTAGCTTTGATGCGGCCGGCATCCATATATATGCAGAGATCCCAATGCGCTGCGTGCCCAAGAATCTGATGTTCTTTTGGCTCATTATGTAATGTTTGCGAGTATGATGGAGTGAGATAGATGATACGGATCTCGATGGCGAGGAGTAGTGTACAGTCGAGGTATAGTTGGGAGCACGAGCGCGAGCTTGCTTCTCAGTTGCATGCTTTGCTTCTGATGACCTTGCTCCTCCTATCTCCACTACATATATATACCACAAATGATTCAGAGAGTTGCAGATCTAGACCTTTCGAGATGGCGCGTACAAGTACACAACTGACATGCATCCTAAAGAGTGTGTGTGATAAGGATTACACTTGCTGCAATGTTAATTTATATTAGAACACCTCTACAGCTATCTTTTATAAATACTATGTTATACTTATCAGTAAAGTATATATAGGAAGATCAATATTATTACGTGGCTAGCCTGGCAAGCACTACTACTGAAATTTACAACTGGTATATAACCCCATTCGTATCTGGATACTCCCTCCGTTGCTGAATTAATTAACAATTTCTAGACGGAACGAAACCCAACAACACACCGCATCCAGGCCGGTAGCGTACAGGCCCAGAAGAGGCGGAAACCAACTTCTCCTCCTCTCTCGGAGCCTCCTCCAGATCTCGCCGCCGGCTCCCTCCCTCCCGGCTGCGGCGCTCCTCGCCGTAGCGGGCAGGGAGGGGGGCCTGTCTCCTAGTAGTAGCCCGTAGTAGTCTGTAGAGCTCCCTTTATAGGTAGTAGAGTTCCCTTCATGGGTTGTCTCCTGGCAGCTGTCGCCGTCGCCGTCTCCATGGCCGTCGCTGCTGCGGTGGTCCTCGCCGTCAATGACGCCTCTGCCAAGGTATGTTCCAATAAAATAAATCCTCTCCACTGCAGCACGGACCTCCCCTCCTCTGCCTCCGCTCCATCTTCCTTGCGCCGCCGCCGAGATCCGCGCTCCACTGATCCGCTTCCACCGCTGTTCGTCTTCGCCTCCACCACTACTATGCAGCCATCCACCCTGCCGATGCATGTTCCAACGAAGCAGCTCCTCCTCCGACGCTTGCTTGACGTCTTCGCCTCCACCTGGGAATCGACTCCGAGCTTCATCTTCTACCTCCGGCAACGACAACAAAAGTATCCTTCGGTCGCCGGAATGCTCTACCTCAACGACTTCGTCGACCCACCCTTAGTCGACGCTTTGCGCAGTCAATCCATCAGGGTGTATGCGCCATCGACGCCTCTGCGACCCTTCACCGGCGAACTCGTCGTCGTCACCGTCTCCGATGAGGATGTTGTATCTTATCCGGTCATAGGACCTGCTTGTAATATGGTCTCCTTTGGAGGGCCTTGGTGTAAAATGGCTGCTTAATTTATAATATATATGCAGTTGTAAAAAAAATAACAATTTCTAGAGTTATCAAAAGTTAAACCATGTTTTGCTTGATTGAAGTTAAAGGAAGACATATATAAATATTTGTGACAAGGTACCAAAATGAGCAAATTATGATAATATAATTTATGATGTATCTAATGATATTATTTTAGTCGTTGCTACTTTTCAGTCGCCCGAAATCCTAGATTGCTTCAGACGATGAAGCTAAACCATGGGATGTCCATCCAACAGATAAAAGGCTGCTCTATTCTTCTTGAAGGCTGGAGAGATTTTAGGCGTCTGTAGGAAATGTGTACTATTTCGGTGTCATAAATCTTGATCGTATTCTATAAAATTTTTCAAACTTCAAAAGTTTGACTTAAGATAGTTCTAGAGGAATCGATTTATTCAAGGACAAATGAAGTACTTAAACCGGCGCTATGCATCTAGGAGAAAAAAGTTGAGACACCAGGATGTTGTTTTCTTTTGGCCTTTGAACCTATGACCTACCACGATGCATGACGACCCCTCCTTACCATATATCCTACAATACATTACTAAAGCCATGTGGAATTCGATTCCATTTGTGTCTCAATCTTACTACACTACGATGAATTAAACAACCAGATCGTTTTAATCATTCAAACTTTATAAACAGAATCAAGTTAAACATAATTAATTCAATAATCTAAACAATCACTTAATTCACCATTTAGTCAATAATAGGATGTTTATATTTGTTTTTGCAAATAGTAGGATATTTAGGAACTAAGCAGAGAGAAAAGTACAAATACTACATTAGCACCTAGATAATTAACATCGTAAGTATATGAGGTGGAGTGAGACATATTTTTCTTCCATCTTCTGACAGAATGTACTTATCTTTTAAATGTAAATATGTATACTTGCTAATATGTGTGAATTTTACTTACAGATATATTTTAGCATTACTATATAAATTGTTTAGGCTATTTAACTATGTTTAAGCACTGTCTGAATGGCCTAAATGCTAAATAAAAGATGATCAACTGTTTATTTTTTATGATACTAGTAATGCAAGATGTTGTACCATTTTTTTTCCTAGAAGTATTATTGGTAATTTTTTTTGCATATACTTAGTTAGACTAAAAAAAGTTTGACTGAACAATACTATGCTAAAATTGCAAAATATTTTCGGACAGTGCTGATTAGGCACGCGCGTAGTAATAATAACGCTTGATTGGAACAGTTCGTACACAAGATTGAAGAATTTTAAACATCAAGGCCTTGTTTAGTTCCACCAAATTGGTGGTTGCCAATTTGGCACAGTACAAGATTCCCCATCACATCAAAATGTCGGCACATGCATGGTGTACTAAATTTAGATAAAATTAAAAACTAATTACACAGTTTAATTATACTTTGCGAAACGAATCTTTTAAGACTAATTAGTCAATATTTGGATAATATTTTATAAATACAAACAAAATGCTACAGTGTACTACAGTGCAGATGCCAAATTGGCAAGCCCCAATTTGAGGAAGTAAACAAGGCAATACGACAATGGATCGGACGATATGCAGATGCAGCTAGCAGTTACGAGTACTTGAGGCCGGCCGTAGATGTTCAGAGATCTATCGGATACTATTTGTGCACATATATATATATGTTGGCTCTGACATCATGACACATCTAGCTACTGTGTGACTACTGCAGCTGCATGCATTTTTTAACTTGGTGTGCGCACGGGCGCACGTATATGTACTAGAGGGCCATGCAGTCAAAACCCAACTGGTGGTCGGAAACGACGATGGATGAACTGCGCCGGGTGCAGGGCCATGCATGCACGTAAGTACGTACTATACTACTACTGATCGAGCACAGACCTCTGATTGGACGTACTACTGTTGTTTATTAACCTGTGTACGAAGTATACTGTTGGTGCACTACAGTACGTAATACTGTTTTTTTTTTTTTTGCGATCCGTCGATTCGTCTACTGTTTACATAATTACATGTTCAGTTTCGACGGTGCATGCAAAGTGTGCAGCAGTGCACGACATGCACTCTGTTTCCTTTACTGGCATATGGATGCAAACGTACGTGCCCTTGATCGGATCCGAGTCCAGCAAAGCATTGAAATAACGCAGATGCCCAGATGATCAGTGTTGCGTCAGGTACGGTATACTATACGTGGTAGCTATACGTGCAGTGATACAAATAAATGTATCACTACTGTTGTATCATGCAGGCATGATAAATTGCACGAAGTCGTGCGGACTTGCATTGGGCGTGCGTGCATGCATGCAGTGAACTCCAGTAGGTGCATCCAATGCAATAATTAATGGTCAAAGACGGTGAAGTCCGATTGTAGATAAAGGACGGTGAACTCGATCGATCAACCGGATACACACTCTGCCCATGCAAATCTCTCCTGTGCATGCAAAGGACAACGAGAAAAAGCGAGCGCCGGCCGCAGGGCAAGGCCAAGGCTGCATGCATGCAATCCACCAGGGCATGCAAGGAACAGACAGAACCTGTCGTTTCCGTCCGTCCGAGTGTGCGTGCGTGCGTGCGACCGTGCGTACGGCCGGCCATGCATGCCACGTCTCCATATCATCCAATAACCGCTCGATCCGTCGCGTCCATGCGTGTAGACACAAGTGCGTGCACAAACGCATCGCGGCAGGGCCCGGCCGGCCAGCAGCGCCAAAATACGTACAGCAAGGCCGGTCTCAGAAGAGTCGTCGTCGAGATGGATCGACTCGTCGTCTCGCACGCGCCACACATTGGCAGAAGCCATGCATGACAGCATGCGCACGCACGCACGTACGTTTGCACGGTACGCACGAAGGCCGCAGGAGCAGCCCGGAGGCCGTGTGGGCATAGCGTGGTTTTGTCCGGGCTCTCCGGCCGGTACTCTTGCTGCGCACCGACTAGCGGTAAGACTATCTCCAACAGCTCATCCAAAACATGACCCAAACACAAAATGCATCGTCCATAGTGGTTTGTCTATCCAAATCCGGCCTCCAACGGAAGACGCATACGACTCCCCAATTTTACGTCCGAGCCGCGGCAGAACGCAAAAATGCACCTCCTCTCTCCTCGACGCATTCTCTGGCGTGGGGTGGGCCCACGACGAAGCGGCGGGGCTTGGCCGGCTCGGCGAGGCAAGCTCACCGTGGGAGCACCTCGCCGGCCGTGCAGGGGAGGGACCTCGTTGGCCATGCAGGGGACGACGGCGAGGTGGGCCCGATGTCCGATGATGGCGAGGCGGGGAGGAAGGTGGAACCGACGACGCCGAGGCGGGGAGGGAGACCGACTCGACGACGGCAGATCTGCCCCCGGACGACGAAGGCGAGGCGGGGAGGGAGGCGAGCGGCGGCGCGGACGAGACGACGATGGCGAGGCGAGCCCGCGACGGAGGAGGTGTGGTGGCGCCGCCGCGCGTGACCTTGTGGAGCTGCTGCAGCCGGGATCTGGGAGGGCCGCACGGAGGAGGAGGTGGGGGCGTGCCGATCTCGCCGGTGGAGAGAAGGAGGCCGCGCAGGGGAGGGCGCTCGCCGGCGAGGGGGTTGGGGGCGGTGGCAACGACGGTGAGGCGGGCCCGACGGCGACGGGTAGGCGAGGCGGGCAACGACGACGGCGAGGCGGGGAGGGAGGCGAGCGGTGCCTGGGGAGCAACGCACGGGCCGCCGGCTTGGCTACCTCGCCGGATCTGGGAGGGACGAAGGGAGCTCGCCGGGGAGGTGGGTCGATGGCGACGACGACGAGGAGGCGAGGCAGCGCTCGGCAGGGAGCTCGGGTTGCCTTCGCTGTTGGAGAACGAGAGTTTTGGGTCAGTGACTCATCTGCTGTGGAGAACCCACATCCTTGAATGGGTAGCTGATTTAGATATTGGCTGTTGGAGATAGCCTAAGTACCTGTCGTGCTTGAGCTAGGAAGTCCAAGTTCCCGATCCCTATCGACGCCGCATCGGCCGGGCGCGCGCAGCCGGCGTAGTTAGTACGGGCGGCGTACGGCTAGCCGCCGGCCGGTCGGGTCAGCTTTGTCACTGCAGCTCGCGTCGCGCGTGAAATTTTTGCATTTTGGTACTTTTTAGAAACTTTTTTTACAAATAACCCCCTGGCAAAACTTAGTCTAAAAATGACCCGTTTTTCAGGCGTGCGATGCGTTGACGCCGAGGTATGTAGCTCAGCGTCTGGTCAGCCGACGCCAAGGTCCTGCCACGTCAGCGACGACCACGGTCGCCGCTGACGGGTTGCCAGAACGGGTCCCACGGGTCGGCGCCTTGTCAGCGCCTGCCGAGCCTCATACCTCGGCGTGGGCAGACCGCACGCCGAGGTCTGGGCTGCGTAGTGGCGCGGCCCAGATGTGCACCTCGGCCCAAAAGCTCGGCGTGAGGCCCGTTAACGCCGAGATGTCTAATCTCAGCGTGCCCCGACCTGACGCCGAGGTGCTGTATAGGCCGAGGCAAACCCCCTTCTTCTTCCTCCCTCCATTCTTTCCTCATTTCACTTGCTCTCTCTCTCACCCTCTCCGCCCCCATAATGCCTAGCTCTCCAATGCGACTCTAGGGAGGCCGGATCTCGCCATCTCTTGCTTCCACGAGGTAATGCTCGTTCCCCTCTTCCATTTTATCCGGTTAGATTTTGTTGCATTGGTTGTTTAGTTGGGAACCCTAGAACCATGGTGGCAATGTTGGGTTGTTTGTTTGTTGGTGTAATGGGTGGATTTGAATTAGTATTTGTGTTATTGTACCTTTTTTATGAGGTCATGTTGTTAATCTTTGTTCCAATGGTATTCTTCATGTGTTCTAGGGTTTGGTGGAAATAGAATGTGGATTTAGGGTTGTTATGTGGATTGGGTTGTTATTATGGTTATGTGCTTATACACAATGTTTGTAATTAGGGTTTCATGTGTACTATGCACTTACAAGTTGGAATTAGGGTTGTGTTACTATAATTGTTTTCTATTATATGACTTGCATTTAATTGCTATGAATTTTACTGTGTTATAGGTTTGATGGAGGATTCGTTCGTGCACCATGCGCCGACTCATGATGCTAAAGATTTACACCCACCTGATGAGCCGGCACCAAAGTGTCACTGCGGTTTCACGGCATGGGTAAAGCAGTCAAGGCACCCCCTCTCCTCTGGTCGTGCTATTTTCTGCTGTTTACATCGTCGCGGCGCTGGCACCGGATGTGACTTCTACCGGTGGATTGATGGTCTTGACAAGTGGGATCGTCGTATCATGTACTTTCCATACGACCCATGGAAGAGTGTTCCCCCAAGTGAGTATGTTCCATGGGTGCCTCCACCCAATCCTCATGAGATGAACAATGTTCAGAAGATGTTGGCTGCATCTGAGCGGTGCCAAAATCCTCCTAGATGCCGCTGTGGCAAGGTGGCGCGACTCTAACAACCAAGCAAGCCGGATCGGTTTGTTCCCTTCTTCCGTTTTGATCAAATTGGGCCCGTAAGTGTTCATTGGATTACTATTCTATTTTGCGATGTCATCTTCGTTGATTATATTATTGCCACTTCTTTTGAACATGGTCTTTTGTAGGGTGGGTTTCCCCGATGTGACTTTGATGAGTACATATACGGACCGAAAGACACGTGGCCTTCTGAAGAAGAGATTAAAAAGTTCAGTTTAGGCTACCTTCCATGGCCATGCTTGTCGAAGCCGGCCCAAAAGTGCAAGTGTGGCATCTTGGCTAATGAAGGAGTGGTTCCTTCAGAGCTAGGGTTTGGCTTCTATTGTGGCAATGCTCATGGAGGCCCCAATGAGTTTCATGTTAGTGGACTAGCTTTGCACTTGCATCTATTTTTTGAACGTAGCCAACTTGTGTTGTTCGCTCACTGACTTTTGTATGTTTTCAGGCGGGGAAGACATGCGATTGGGAGGATTTCCCCGATCGTCAAGAGATAAAGAGGCTCCTAAAGTTAGATAGAACCATTAAATGGTCACCAAAGGACATCCTGAAGTTCGAGGCCGATCTGCATGCCTTTAAGGCCAGAACCCGGGATTTGTACCATGTTCACATCCGAGGTGGCGAGTCATGGAATAATGTTGTACATGAGTACGAGCATCATATCATCAAAAAGAACGGCAAGGTTGTGTGGAAGAGGGGAGATTTGACTCCTTTGGGCGAAGAAAACATCATCTATTACTGGCGCAAAAACAAGGAACGCTACGATTGCATGGACGAGACTAGGGAGAGCCATAATAGGTACTTCGCAAGGAAGAAGTGGAAGGCCGAAAGGCAGAAGTGGGATGCCGAGAACAAGTGGCGTGAGGTGAATGGGAAGCCAACAAGGGAAATCCCGGAGCATTTATGTCGGCAGCTGTGTAAGTAATTCAAATCAAAACTTCTCTTTGTAGCCCTTTGTTCGTCTGGCATTGGTTTGAATTATGAACTGTTATGTTTCATTAGTTCCTGATTCGCCACCGAACGACGGTCATCTCCCTGCCCTGGCCCCTATGGAGGAGGAGGAGGAGGAGGAGGAGGAGGAGGAGGAGGAGGAGGAGGAGAGCGTGGTCGAGTGCAACTCCGACCCCGACAAACCTAAGGAGCCCGAGCCTTATGACCCCGACCTTGATATGCCTTACGGCGACTGGAGGCAGCGTAGCCCTCTGTTGACGGTTGTTAACGATCAATTTTACATGTCAACTAGAGAGAGAAAGAGGGGCATAATCTGTTCACCACCATAGACTTAGGGTTTAAACTGACAAATTCCACAAGTTTTGGTGAATATGTGTTTTCGCAGGGGATTATCAGGAAATCATCCAAGAAGGCCCACATGTCGGATTTACATAGAGAGAAAGACCGAACGAGTAAAAAGAACAACTGGAAGACTCGGGAAGGCAACCCCGGAAGCGGAGCCCCACCCGGCATTGGCCAGGGGCGGCCGACTCCAGGGGAGGGGCGGCCGACTCCCCACCTCAGCCAATGAGGTGGAGTCTTGCGGATCCTGCCTCCACCGACTTTAAGGAGCAATAAAAATCGTCCATTTAGGTCGGTTTGATTCAACGGCCGTGGTTCCTTCAAGAGGGCTATATATTCAGGGCCCCTCCCCCTGGGTGAAACCCTAATTCATTCAAGAATTCATTATTCAGAGGTAGCCATCAGCAAAGCCAGGGTTTAGAGAGATCTCTCCACCAGAGAATTAGAATAGCTACTCTAGTTCTTCAAGTTCTACATAGGTTTAGACTAGATAGAGGAAGAATCGGGCGCCTGTGCTCGGAATTCCGGATCTTCATCATCAAGAATTTGGTATTATCTTGTATCTGTTCTTGTGACTTTATTCTAATATCATTATGTTTCTATTTATTATGTTCCTAGTTTATTCTAGTTCTACATTTGATATGGTTATGATTGATAATAAGTTTATGTATATGTTTGCAAAGCGCTTAGCTCTCTTCGCGGGAGGGTTAGGTGGTAGATTTCATGTGAGCATGGTGCTTAGATGCCGTTTACTCCGCAAATGCACCCTATTGGCCGGGTCGTGTGGTAGATCGCGGAAGTGACAAGTTCCGTTGAGTCCTTTATATTCCATCCCCCCGTTGGTAGGTCTAGCGGGAACCAAAGTTGCGTAGTAAGTCCTGCTATGTCTTGGCTTGTTATAGTAATGATCCTTATACATAGATGAAGAGTCTTTTGTGCTATATGTGATAGTGTAGCGTTAGAGTAGATGAATGACTTAGTAGATTAGAACCTACATAGGATTTCTATTTCTTGCACTAATCAGATGTCAACCTACCTTTTGTTGAGTAGTCTATATCTAATCTCTATGTGATTTATACCCTGAGCTTTATAATTTATATTCCCTTATTTATCATGGTTTATCCCTCTGCCAAAGTATGTGACTGTGCAATCAATCACTCATAAGTAGTCGTGTTTAGCAAGTTCATCTCATTGTTTAAGTCCTTAGTTCTTTCCCTTGAGCTAAATATAAATTACGATACCCGGAATACTTCCGGTGAAGTGCTACGATGGTGTATTATCCGTTCGCTTGCGGATCCCATATTTTCTTTACTAGAGGAGCAGTTTCTATACCAACACTTCGGCGCCATGCTAGGGATGACAACTTAGCGTGAGTGGTGTTAGAAGTGTCAACAAGCATTTCCGCGCCGTTGCCGGGGAAGGAATAAACTTTTAGAGAAAAATTGTTTAAGCGAGATACTTAGAAATGAGTGATTGTCACTAGTCACCTCTACTTTGGCGTGTTCACCCCGTTGTTTTTCTTTGTTTATATTTTATACGGGGTATTAGCAGGGTTGAATCTGATTCATTCAAACTCTCGATCATCAGAGTCGGATCAATCAAGAAGGAAGCTTGTCACCAATCAAGATGGCTGAGAAGACCCTGCTGGAGTTCTCTGCTCCAACAATAGAGAACATCCGCACTGGTCCAGCATTAGACACTAATATGGAGTTCGAGCTCAAGCCAAGTCTCATCAACATGGTACAAGCTATCCAATTCAGTGGAAAGGTACATGAAGATGCAATGACACGCGCAATCCAATAAGGCTACTCTTCGCAATCCCCACGAGGTGAGCACCAACCTCTCACAATCTCTTCTCCGGAGCACCGTATCTCCACGCGTGCTACCATGGAGCCTCTTGCCACCAAGCCGTCTAGGAGGTGGCAATCCTCCAAAAGTAACAAGCTCTCCGGCTTGCAATACAACCACCTAGTGCCACTCGATGCAACCTCGCAAAGCAATGCACTAGCGATCTCTCTCTCACACTATCGGATGGTCACCACCAAGCATATGTGAGTAGAAGGGCTTCCAATCACCACAACACAAGATACCAAAGCTTGGGCGTGCTCAACCGCCAGCCACAGCTGACCAATCCATCTATTTATAGACCCACGACCTGAAACTAGCCGTTGCCACCTCGGGCAACCAACTTGCCTGCGCCGGACATGTCCGGCCTCCACCGTCGGACGCTCCAAGCAGCGTCCGGCGCTCCTCGTTACGCCACGCGTCACGACCGATCGAAGTCGACCGTTGATTCCCAACGGATACTTCCCGATCGCGCTCAGGAACCCTATGCCGGACGCGTCCGGCGCCATCCACGCGTGCGTCCAGCGCACCTTCACGCTGCGACCCTCACTGGACCGCGTCCGACGCCCGTCGGACGCGTCTAGCGAGCGTCCGGCGCCGTTGATCTCGTCCACCAGCGCGCCAAGCTCCAACGCAGCGTCGGACGCTGAACCCCGTTCAGTGGGCGTCCGACGCACCTCGTACGGACACGTCCGGCGCAGTGGAGCTGGCCAGGCCTGATCGGGTGCCCGAACCGCCAGACGCCCGAGCCCAGCGTCCGGCGCCTCCACCCAGACGCGTCCGGCGCACCGCTCGGCTGTAGCCCACTCTGGACCGCGTCCAGCGGTCAAGCCAGCGTCCGGCGCCCATCGATGGCCGCGTCTGGCGCTAGGTAAAAACCATTTTTCCAGCCCGCCACGATGCCAACTTCTTCAACAAGCTATCCAACAAGTATACCAACTTGATCACCATGGATAACAAGTTTTCAACCACATTTTGCATCCGGCGCAATAAAAAATATGCCTCCAATTTTCCTGAAAGCGCCGAATCAACCCTGCAAACCACAGTGCAATCAATGCCACCTTTGCAAATGTGCCAACAACACCAAGTGTACAACCTCTTGTGCTTGTGTGTTAGCTTTTCACAACCATTTTCAAAGGATTTTCTCTTCATCTCACAACGCCACTCGATCCTAGCACATCGCAATGTTAGATCGCTCAAGTGGCACTAGATGACCGATATACAAACAAGATTACCCCTCTTGATAGTACGGCCATCTATCCTAAATCCGATCAAGCACTTCTCTACTCAACCTTAGACCGGTGAAATGAAATACCCTAGGTTATACCTTTGCCTTGTGCATTTCCATCTCCACCGTCTTCCTCCATTGTGTCAATGCACCGCATGCACGACACGATCATCAAATGATATGATCCACTTCATATCATCATATGACACTCTTGGTCCATCGATCTTGACCTCACTTGCTCTTCACCGTTGCGTCGGTCCATCGGCGCCAAGTCTTGCCCAAGCTTCACCATCGCATGGTCCTTCGCTTCGCAGCCTCGACTTGCCCTTTACACTTGCAACTGGTCCATCGAGCCAAGCCTCATCTTGATCTTCACCCTTTGGTCACATGACTTTATGTCATGTCTCATATTCAATGAGCTCCTTCATCATCTCATGTGTTGAGCCTCACAACATTTCCAAGCCATCTCCATCATGGCGTATGTTGCTCACACACATATACCTGTGAACTAACTCCTGTGTATCTCAACCATCACACATGTTAGTCCACCTAAAGTTGTCATTCAATTATCAAAACCAAACAAGGGCCTTTCCTAACCAAGAGACCTTTCAAGCGTCGGCGTCGTTGCGGCCCACGCCGAGGTCCGGCAGACCAACTGTCCGCCAGGCCCACCGGCATGGCCCACTCCCCCTCGGCGTCGAGTCGGCCCACGCCGAGGCTCCGAACCTCGGCGTGAACTCACCCCACGCTGAGCTTGGGCAGGTCGGCGGGCTGGTTTTCGCATTTCCAGTATGTTTGGGGGTCGGCGTTAATGCACGCCACGCCGAGCATACACATCTCGGCGTCAATGCTCCCGACGCCGACGTTAGGCAGCTCGGCGGACCGATTTGGCCAATTCCAGTTTGTTTGGGCGTCGGCGTCAATGCACGCCACGCCGAACGTACACATCTCGGCGTCAACTCACCTCACGCCGACCCTGCAAACAAACCACTTCACGCGAATTCCAGTTTGCAACTCCCATTCAGTTCAGAAGAAGCAATATCACCACACAAACATGAGTTCATAGACAAAGTTCATTCACATAGTCTTGCACAACGACAAAAGCATGATCCACACCCATAGTCTTGCACCACACACATAGTCCATACAAGACTTTAGTTTATACACATTGTCCATTCACAACATTGGTTCATAGACTCCATACAGGACTTCAGTACATGTTTCTTAAACAAAGTAGTGAATGAAGCTTGGAGAAGGCCTTGTCATGAAGTTGGTTGCCCCTTCTCGAAAGCCCACCCTTTGACGCCATCCTGAAGAAAGCATGTGAAGAGTGTCATACAAGAGATTTGTCATACAATGTCCGATGTCCGAAAGTTTGTGAGAGTGTCATACTACTGATATGTCATACAAAGGTGAAAATCATATGAGCTCTTCCTTAACATTCACGGCGAATGACCCGCTTGCCCCTCCCAAGAGCATAGGTACTTGGAGTGTACCTATCAACCGGATGAGGACCCCTATGCGGACGTCCAGAACCAGAGGGTTCTTGAGTTCCATGGGGTGCATCTTCAAGCTGCGAAGCGCCAATCTCATCATAGTCCTGGTAGGCCTCTTCATCATCATGTCCTCCTTGATCACTTCCTCCTTGATGTTCCCATTGATCCCATCCCTCAGCATGTCCTCCACCACTTCCTCCTTCACCACTTCCTCCTTGACCACTTCCTCCTGCAGCAGCATGTGACGTAGACGGTGCAGCATAGAATTGTGGGACTACAACATCAGGGGGGCACGTTTACAACCAAGACGTGCAACTATCCTTCGTAGGCGGTTCAAGGTACCCTGGTTGGTCAACAAAGTTTAGGATATTGAACATCTCGGCCATGTTACTAGTCATGAAGCCCCATCTACGGCCACCGGTGTCGTATGCAAGCGTCCATTTCTCCTTAGACGCCATCAAGTCAATCAAGAACTGCCTGCCATCAACATTTGTGGCCAACTTCAATGCGTCTAGCTTCTCTTCAAATACACTACAAGGTTTCCTCCCTGATGCAACATCCTAAAAGTGTTGCAATAGGCCAAGAAGTGTTGCAATAGCCACAATTGCAACACAAAAATTTTGTTGTGAGGCGTTGCAATTGTGATGGTAGCAATAGGATTGCGCAACACTTTATTCTGGTGTTACAATAGACTTTTCTCTATTGCAACACAATGGAGTGTTTTTGCAACACCATTAAGTGTTGCGAGCCATATTAAAAGCAACCACTGTGGGTGTTGCAATAATAACTATTGCAACACACTAGGTGTTGCCATAGATATCTATTACCACATGCTCGAAGAGTAGCAATAGGTATAGTTGCAACGACGATGACTGTTGCAATAGACCCTGTTGCCACACTTGTCGATGTGGTTGCTATAGGTGGAACCCTATATTGCCACAACAAATTTTTGTTGCAAAATATAGTCTCTATATTGCCACACTAAACATTGTGGTTGCAATAGGTAGAGCCATCTATTGCCACACACACTATTTTATTGGTATGAGATATTGCCACATCAACAATATATGATGAATGAAACAATAATATCACGACCAACAATATATGATGAATGAAACATTTATAAACATCCATCAAACCAAAATGTGTTTTGTTCTTACAAATAATTAATGAAACAAAAACAACCCAATGTCAAACTTAGTAGATAACACACGCACAACTAAAACACATAAGGTATCCGACAAAGATCACAATCTTTTGATCACATCAAAATGCAGTGAGCTATGGAGCACTACAACAAAGGTACGGTTGCCTTGAAGTTGATCATCCCAACAATCCTCGCGCTCCACTCAAACTCCACATGTTGCTCCTAAAAAGAATAATTAACAATTAGAATATACATTAGGTAAACTGAAATTGTATTGTTTTGGCAACACAAGCATGGAATCGACACAGTAAGAAATTTGGAATCTTCAACTAAAGAATAGCTTGCAGGTTTGTTTCTAATTTTGTAGAATTATTCAAAAGTAAAATGCCGCATGTAAAGCGTGTAAGTCAAACCAACAAGTCAATCAGGCATATATTCTTAACAGAAATCATGTTCACAAATATTTATAGGTAGTGGAGTTACAAAAAAAATCACCTATGTATTGCCAGCTTGGTCTTTCCTTTTGCCCAATGCTCGTTTCTTAGCCGCATCATCCTTCAGTGCTTTTGTAGTAGTATAAGAAACTAGTGGATTCCCTCCTTTGTTTTGGCTTGTTTGTGATTTATTTGTAGCACTCCTAGTTGCACGAGTATTAACGATAGCTGCCGGTGCTGCAGGAGAGGGTTGTGCTTGCGGTGTGCTGCTAGTGTGATCAGTACTTGTTCCTGCTACGGGCTGTGTTTGTAGCAGGCTGCTATGTGTGTTATCCTGCGAATCAATAGTTGAGGGAAAATTAGGCCCCATACTATGGACTATGACATGACAACATTAAACACTCTTCGATTCTTAAACTACCTGCTGATTTGATATTTCATCACTTTCTGTAGTTGTTACATTTCCTTCAACCATGTTTGTTGTTGCAGCAACCTCGGCAATTAGTCCCCCATCTTTGTTACCCTGCATTAAAAGTTTGGTCAGAAAATCATGTCTAGAGTTTGAAAGTACAAAGATGATGTTTACACGTTCAATCAAGCAAGCTCATCTCTCTGAAAAGTGTGGATCTCATTCAAATTCCCATGACGATCAAGCATATAATGAATTGTTACTATTAACTGAAGATAATTTGGCTCTAAATGGTGGTAATAAGGATTAATCGACTTTCATTTGGGGAAGTTAGCATTTTCCATTAGATGGTTCCATCAGCATCATTTTTAAGCTATATGGCCTACCTTTGGAAAACCAAGTGTGTTCCCAGAATTAAATTCTTCACTTGGTTACTTCTAAATGACAGGCTAACATAAGGAATATATTCAGAAGAAGGACAAAGTTTCTAAAAACTTTCTAAAAAGTTATAGTTGCCCTATGTGTGGTGATAATTTAGAGGATTTTCTTGTTAGTCTTTAAACTTATCTTTGGGTTCTTCCTTTTTTATATAAATGCCCTCAGGGGGATGATATCCCACGATTTCTGTTCCAAAAAATTAGCAGATATATGGAATCTAAAGAAACGACATGAGCAGCACTTTGTAAGGTGGTTCGAGGAGAAGGTTAGTTTTATTTTTTTATTCAATTTGATGGTTAAACGATGTACTAATTGATAGAGACACTTTTTTTTAAATTGAATTTTTCAGATCACCAAACTACATGAGAAAGGGGAAGCAAGTGAACTGATGTATGCTCTTTCTCAAGGACCGGACCCTCGAGCTCGTGTGTTCAATAGATGCTATATCAATAATTGGCTATTTCGAACGACTGCCATTGAGAGAAACCTCGTCACACAAAACAGTGGTGTGCTTGTGAGGGGTGATGTTACTACTGGCAATATGACCTGGTACGGAGTGATTAGAAGAATTATCTCACTCGAATTCAATACAGAAAAAGAAGTTGTATTGTTTCAGTGTGATTGGTATGATGTGCCAGTTGCCAGTACCAACAGAAGTAGGGGATACAGTAGGGATAAATATGGTGTTATTGATATCGATACTTCCAGGTTTTGATATTCAAATGAACCTTACATTCTGGCAACACAGGCTGAACCAGTGTTTTTTGTCAACCTCGTGAACAAGCCGGGATGGTCCAGTGTTGTTGCGGTGAGACCAAGAAATTTATTTTCCATGCCAGAAGCAGAAAATGAGGGTGACATGGAAGTCGGTCTACTTGATATGGGAATCCAAGACATGAATTTAGTAGGCCCAAATGAGGATTTGTCAAATTGGACAAGAGCAGACAAAGAAGCCACAACCGGTGACGCTTCCTTTATTAATCAGATGCGTCGTGAAGCAGTTCTTGAACCAGATGAGGATGATGAAGATGACACCTACATTGATGATGGAGTTGTTGCACCAGTTATGGTAGAAAGCGAAGAAGATGATTTCTTTGTTTAAATACTTATTTTTTGTTCAACTGTGACGCATACTATAGTTGATTCTCTATGTATTTTGTGACGCTTACTGTAGTCAATTCTATGTATTATTCTTGATTATTGATGTCCGGACCCCATGAAAGTCCACGACAGGACTGTTTCAGGCTAATTGGTTCCTGTCATTTATTATTAACGGCAGCATGTCTTTTATATTGCTCCATCCATCTTTTGTATACTCCTAGTAGTAGCATATCCTGAGCGTGCCATGGAAGCGTCACTGTGATTTGCTGATGCTGAATGACGACAGTAGGCCTATGAACTATGATCATCCTGGTGCCCCTGATTTTGTCTACTTTGGTGAGTAATTTTGGTACCCAAACAAAAACGTACTACGTTGCATTTTACTAAAAAAACGGAGTCTAATGCGCGCGAGGCCGCTGGGCTCAGGCGAGCGCCGCCGGTCCGCGCAAGCAACTATTGGTCGAGGGCTCCGCAGTCTCCGCCGGTCGCAAGGTCCGCTGGGCGAGCTCTGCCTTGCACGCATCCGTCGTCGCTGAGCGAGCTCTGTCTTGCGCGCATCCGGCGCTGGTGCGTGAGTTGTGCCTCGCCGCCACGGGCGAGTTTCGCCTCGACACTGCAGGCGTGGCCGGCTTTACCTCGCTGCCGCGGGGCGGGCGTTTGGAAGCTCGGCCTAGCCACTAACACGGGCTCCGCCTTGCGGGCAAGCTAGCTCCGCCTCACCGCCGACGTGGGCTATGTCTCGCCGGACGCGCGTGCTCCGTCGGCTGCTCTGCTTCGCACACGAGCTCTGCCACCGTCGGGGTCAACTCCAAGTTCGTATTGGTGACGCTGCTGGACTTGCCACACATGGCGCTAGCAGAGCTGGTGGAGAAGGTGCTATTGTCTACTTGCCCTCCGACGCTTTGTAAAGGCCTACCAAATACATTAGTCTATAGCAACGCAAAAAAACCATTGCAATTGTAATATGATATTGCATCCATTTAGGATTCTAGTTGCAATAATTACCTTGCAATGGCAACGCCATAGAAGGTTATTACAACACCAAGAAACCGTGGCAATAGGAACATTCTATCGCATCCATTCAGAAATTTTGTTGCAATAACCACCTAGCAATTGCAACATCACTAAAGATAATTGCAACCCAAAACAACCGTAGCAATAGTTATGAGTAAAAGCAACCAAATTCAATATAGTTGCAATAACACCAAGTAATTGCAATGAAAATCAATACTAATACAACTCCAAAGTACCATAGCAATAATGCCAACTAATTGCAACACAATTTTAAATTGGTTGCAGTAGCACACATCTGTCGCAACGACTAACCACACATATTGCAACACATTTTGTCTGTTGCATTATAGGCACATATTGCAACCATTTTATGGAAAGGTTGCAATATGACCCCCCTAAGGCAACCAAATTAGTGGTGTTGCAACCGTGTGGTGTGGCATTAGACCTGAATCCTTGTAGTGATAATTCCACCTCACGCTGCCTACAAGCCTCCTCAAACAATTTGAAGTTGTCCTTCGTGTGGTCACGCCTTATAAAATTTTGAGCAAGGTGTCTAGTGCACCACCGGTGATGTATTTGCCCGTAACCTGGCATCTCTTCTTCTACAACATTGAGAATGCTAGCATGCCTATCGGATATGATGCAAACTTCACGTCCCGGGCCAATCACCACTTGTCTAACGAGTCTCAAGAACCAAGACCAACTATCCGCATCCTCCTTCCGAACAATCGCAAAGGACAAAGGGACAAGCTGGTCTTCTGCATCTGTCCCGATACAAATAAGCATTGTGCCTTCAAATTTGCCTGTGAGAAATGTGCCATCAATTGAGACAACGGGCCCGCAATGCTTGAATGCTTCAATGCCCTACCTGAAAGCCCAAAAGGCCCTACCAAAAACCTGGCAATCATTCCTTATTTCACCATCCTTAGGTAGGTACTCAAAGTGCATCCCGGGATTTACAGCTCTCATTGCATTCAACATCACAGGCAAACGCTCATAAGCTTCTTCCCAGTTACCAAAGATTAGTTCTAATGCACGCTGCTTTGCCCTCCATGCTTTCCCATACTTAACATAGTAATTGTATCGTTGGAAGATGATCTCAACCAATGCAGACACCGTAATAGTTGGCATGTGCTTCACCACGGGACTTAACTGCCTGGCAATGAACCGAGAATTCAACTGCAAATGGCTCTCTTCTGCCTCGGCAGTGCCACAAACATGTGGTTGCTTCACTGATGTAATCTTCCATTTGCATGACCTGTTCTGCCTAGCACATACCCTCCAATCACAATTTTGTTCTTCGCAAGCTACAGTGTACCTATTTTTCTTCCACGACCTAAGGACCCTAAAGGGACGGTTGTGGACAATAGAGTACTCTTGCAACCATGATTTCAAGTGATCCATGGTAGCAAACAATATGCCCTTCCGTATGATGAAGCAACCACTGACATCAGGAACCGTTGTATCACTTGGCCCTCCATCAGCCACTGCCCTATGACCATGGCTAAGGTCCTCGAAATCACCAACAACTGGATCCCTCCAAGGCAAGACCCTAGACAATATCTTTAATTCCGTAGCATTGACATGACAAACCGGCCGATCGTCATCAGAGTCCTCGGCAAAGGCCTCTTCAAAGTTTTCATCGTCTCCGGCGACTTCAATATCAAACTGGTTCCTAGCCCTAGCATCACCAAAGTCTTCATCACCACTAAGGTCATCTTCATCGCTAAGGTCATCATCAATAATGTCATCTCCACTATCACTGTCCATCACATCTTCTTTATTACCGACTACATAATCATCATCCTCCTCATCACTATCATGAATGCCTTCGCCATCGGGACCAACGGGGCCTTCACCATCGGGACCATCAAGACCTTCATCATATGGCCACAAAATGATCACATCAACCGGAGCCATAGTCAATTCTAGCATCTACAAACAACCACCACTGCAAATAAACAAACTAATCAAAGCATTTCACACACCAAATTGCATATATACCACACCATGTTGTACCTAGGGTTCCACATAATTGGGGACAAACAAAGTAAATCCATATGGACACATTGGAGGAGGTGAGGGAGCTTTACCTCGGGGCACCGAATGGGGGCTCGATCCGGCCACCTACACCACCATGGAGGGGGCTAGGGTTTGAGGGCGGCGAGACTAGAGAGAGAGAGAGGCGCGGCCGCGACTGGGAGAAAGAAGGGAGGAGGAAGAAAGAAGGGGGCCTCGGCGCGGCCTATAGTGGCCAGAGCTCGGCGTGCAGTCGGGCCGCGCCGAGGTATGAGGCTCGGCGCTAACTCGACGCACGCCGAGGTTTGTGGGCCGTGCGTCCAAAATGGGCCTCGTGGGCCGTGGCCACAACGCAGCCCAGACCTCGGCGTGAGACCGGCTCACGCCGAGGTACGAGGGTCGGCGCGCGCTGACATGGTGCCGACCTGTGGGACCCGTTCTGGCAACCCATCAGCGGCGACCGTGGTCGTCGCTGACGTGGCAGGACCTCGGAGTTGGCTGACACGACGCCGACCCACATACCTCGACGTCAATGGCTGGTACGCCTGGAAAACGGGTCATTTTCAGAAAAAAGTTTTGCCAGGGGTTATTAGTAAAAAAAGTTTCTAGAAAGTATCAAAATGTAAAAATTTCACGCGTCGCACGCACTGTTGTTTCGTCGTCTCTGTCGCGGCCTGCATGCAACAGTGCGTGTCTGGGGTGAGTTGCAAAAGACACGCACTGTTGCTGCTCGCGCCTGCGGCAGAGCATGCAGCCACAGATCGAACTGAATATTGGCCAGCAGGCTGATGGCTAGCTAGTCCACCGCCGAGACGGAGACGGGAGACGGGCAATGAGTGTCCATGTGTGTACTTTGAGAGGTTACATACGTGGTGGTTTTTTTTTGTGCGTGTTAAATATAAGTGGTGGTTAATCCATGCATGCATCTGTGCGCGCTTTTAATTTCTAAAGCCATGCTCACGTCAGTGTGGGCGACGCTGCTGTCCAGTAGTAACTCATTGTACTAGCTAAATCTCAACCCCCGGCCCCCCTCCCTCTTGAAGGTAGGATGGACAGCGGTGTGACTCAAATTTAAGGTACGTACTCCCTCCGTTTCAGTATGATTGTCGTTCTAGCACAGTACAGCATTCCAAAATGTGTGTCGTTCGCTACTCGTTTCGTAGGGTAGCAGCTGTAGCACAGGCACAACACACGCGCTGTCGGCCTGGCGCAAGGGCAGCTTTTTCTTTTTTTTTCCCCAAGGCAATAGGTCTCGTCTCAAGGCAGCTTATCCCTTCCCTCCATCTGGCAGCTATCAGTTCCCTCCCTCCCTATGTGCCGATGCTCAGTCCCCTCCCAAGGCAGCAGGCAGCAGGTCTCGTCAAAAGTCACAGGCAGCAAGCAGCTGGCAGTAGGCAGCTTATCCCTTCTCTTGGTATTTGTGCATGACGCCGGACGACACTCAAATTGGAACAGAGGGAGTACGTAGGAGGGGAAGATATTAGATATGAGTTCTATTGGAGGGGATCTTTTGTACCAAATATAAGTCTCATTTTAGACTAAGCTATATATATAGGATATGAACAGTGGCGGGCCCAGTGGGTAGTCCAGGTAGGCACGGCCCTACCCTGAAATCTGGCCCAAAACGTTATTACCCCTCTGCAGCCCACGTAAAGTTTGGCCCAGGCGCAGTCAATCGCATTCTTCTCACCTAGGCTGGAACGAGAGAAACTGGCCCAGAGCCTCATATGCGATTGTGGCACTGGTGGCCCAGAGCCTCATATGAAAATTAGTAAGAAAAAATCAGTATATCTACATAGGTGCTGGTGGCATTGATTTTTTTTTTTTTTGAAAAAAATTGCCGAACTGCATATGAAAATTTTGACTAGGACTATCCTGATTTCAAATCCTGGGTCCGCCACTGGATATGAATAGGGTTTCTCTCTTGGAGATGCTTGGTTTTTCAGAAAAAGGTTGATGATAGGAATCTTACAAGCCAACCTATGTAGATCAATACCATTTTTCTTCATTGATCATAATTTTCTTCAATGTTGTGCTGCATGATCCCTATATCGGCGTGCTCGCTCCGCCCCCGATAGTACTACCACTAGCAAAGTCGATCTAGCTACCCACCCCTATCATGTTATAGTCGCTTCATTGGTGCCATCACAGTCGCCGCTACGTGTGCATTGCGCCCTTTCCCTACCCACTTACATCCTCCCAATCATCGTGATATCCATACGACTCCATGCCACGCCACCTCACACGCCCACTACTGTCGTCGACTTGGTGTTTCCCACGCCTTTCTCAGCTATGGTTGGTCATAAAAGGAATCTCATTGGGAGAAACCCTGTCATCCCTAAATTTTCATCGCCTGAGATCGGTGTCATATTTGGGGGACTAAAATCTAAGAGGTTTGCTATGAAAATATGTGGGTCATCAGTACTTGTAATTTTGACAAATTTATATACTTGCTCCACCATTGTGTGGATGCGTACAAGGGCTATCTTCTTGGACTTTCAAGATAAATAAAAGAGAGAGATACAAAAATGTTCAGTTCTCTAATTAAAATAGAGATATAATCTTGTACACTTGAAGAAAGAAATGCTAGATGCTTTTATATTTGTGAGCAGTGGACTACAATGCATCTCCAAGATTTTTAAAGATGAAATGGACAACGGAGCAACTCAAATTTAAGGAAGGGGGAATGATTTAGGGCTCCATTAAATTTAGGATGTTGAATAAGAGCACAGTTGGAGTTTTTTTTTGCATAATTCTTATTTTGGACTATAAGATATTCAATAGGGGCACTCTTGAAGGTGTCTTAGAACGTTAATTTTTGGTAAAAAAAATAATTAGTTGATGAGAAAACCACAGGCGTTAGATTACGTTCCAATTGTAAGTAGATGAACAATGCCAAGTTCTTCATTCTTTGACCATAATTTTCTTTAACACTGCATTGCAGGATGCATGTATCGGCGCGCTCACCCCGTCTTTGATTGCGTTGTCGCTAGCAAGTCAGTCTACACCACGCCTATCATGCTAAACTTGCCTCGTTGGTGCCATCACAGTCACCACTATGCGCGCCCACTCCTTCCCTTGCCACTGGCATTCTCCCTATCGTTGTGATACATATCCATGGCGGCTCCATTGCACCCTAGGCCCCACCCCCCACATGCCCACTACTGTTGTTGGCTTGGCGTGTTTCCCACGGCTTTCTCACCTATATATATGGCTGGTGATCAATGAAATGTCCGTGGGAGAAACCCGCCATCCTTAAATTGTTGTCACTTCAAATCAATGTCATATTTAGTCAACTAAAATCTAAGAGACGTGCTAGGAAAAAAAAAGATGAGGGCCACACTTGCAATTTTGGCATTTTTTATTATTTTTGTTCACCATTTTGTGGATGCATACCGCTAATAAAAGATATTTCCCCTAGGCTAGGTATATATGTTTATAGCCCTGCCAATGCAACACCATATATACTTGGCATTTATATAGAGTGCATTTGTATGGAGTGATGATTGGTGCCCTACAGTACCCTCTTCATTTCAAATTATAAGACGTTTTAAGTTTTCTAGATACATAATTTGTACTGCACACTTAGATATACACTAGTCTAAATATATGATAAAAATATTGTATTTAGAAAAGCCAAAAGATCATATTTGGAATGGAGTATTATATATGAATGATCGACAGCTTGATCGATCCATATATAATTGACAAGTGTGTGTTATTGTGAAGCCAGCAATGCAATGCAAGATGCGGTGCATGAGACGGACGGATCAGATCGGATCGATGGGAATGTATGGTACTAGTACCAGGACGTAGCTTTATGCTCCTGGCTGGCTGTTGGGTAGTGGCGTCCCGTGTGGGAGGGATAAGGTCCGCTTTGCTGCCGGCCGTCCCCGTCGTCCCCGTCCCGGTCCTGTCCCTGCCGCGGCCCGCCCCCCGCAGCTGTCCCTGCGATTTGACCGTGGAATCTCTCTCGGTCGCGGCGCGCACACATCGATCATCAATCACATGCAACCCATGGCGCTGTAGAACGAAAATTACTCGTGTATAAGCGTCCACAGACTTTATCTTAATAGTCTTACATATTATACTTAGAAGTTTTCAAAAATTTTGAAACTTTAAACATCAATAGTACCAAACTAGATATGCATTGTCTCAAAATTTAAAATTCAAAATCTTTTATAAAAATTCATATGAAAAAACAAATTTCAGCCAAATTCATATGAAAAAACAAATTTCAGCCACTACAGGACAAAATTCAAAATGGGGTGAAATTTGTTTTTTTATATGAATTTTTATAAAAGTTGTTCGAATCTCAAATTTTGGGACAATGGCTATTTAGTTTGGTACTATTGGTGTGTAAAATTTCAAAAAAAATTAAAACTTTTAAGTACGACATGTAAGACTATTGAGATAAGCTTCGCGGGCTTATATACACGCGTAGGTGCATTTCACCATGGCGCTGCCCTGCATCTGCTGCATGCATGGGCCTCGCGCACTTTGTCCTCGATCGACCTGGAGTCGTCAAGGGGAAGCCTCCACGGCCGGCGCTGCCTTTCTTTCACACCAGATTCGGATCGTCCCTGTCTGCCGCGCGCCCGCCCGCCCAGCCTCGATCCCCGTGCGCGCTCGCCCACGGGAGGAGGCTCAGGAGGGGCCGGGGACGTGTGGGCCGGCCGTGGATCCTCCATAGCGACGACGCGGCTACCTAGCTAGCTAGCTACCCCTGCAGCTGTCCGCGGTCCACCTCACCTTTGCCTCGCTTTCCGGTGGTGTCATCATGCATCATATATCTATCGCCGTCTCCGTCGTGGGGTCGCCGCGCCCGCCGGCCGGCCGGCCCGACGGGACATGCACAAGTGGCCCGTCGCGGCGCCTACCAGCGATCCTCAGCAGGCGGCCGGCCCGGACTGGAGCCTGGACGCGCCGGCGACTGTGTACAGCGACACACGCAGACAACATGCCACCAACGCCACGCGCACTACGCACGCACGTCGCTAGCTAGCTGCCGTAGGCTGATGCGACGCCGCGCGCCAGCGACCGTGGCGTCGACGCCGCCGTCAAGCAGTATACCTTAGCTAGCTAGCCCGCCCGACCGGGGCTCGATCGCGCGAGTCGCGTGCCCATCATGATTCATGCATGGCCTCGCTCGATCGTTGCGTGCCGTGCCGCGCCATCTCGCCACTCGGGAGATCGATCAGCAACGCCATCATCGAGATCGATCGGTTGATCGCCAATCTAGGCTAGGGTAAGGGCGGTCGACTTCGACTCGGCTAAAGCAACAGCAACGTCGTGCACTACACACACGTGACACGCCTCTCGCCGATGAGCCGGCGTGCGGCGTGCACGCGCCCGCCGCTGCGCACCACCCCCCAACGGTTTCCCTTTTGATCCGGTCGCTGATCCAGTGATCCGGATAGATGGGTGATAGCCGATGGCTCGAGCAAAGCGAACCGTTGGAATTAATCGGAATTTGAAAAGGCCACTGTCGTCTCGATCGGTCTCGAGTCTCCATCAATCGCGGGCGACCTATCTTATCTAGTATCTCTGCGCGCGACGTGCGGCGCGCGGAACGGACAGCACGTCGAGGCGAGCGCGGCATGGGCTACCTGGTGCGTTCTCGGCCAGCCAGCGGCGTGCAGACCTCAGACGCGCGCGCGGGGACGGCGGCGTCGTGGCAGAGATTCTGGCCGGCCGGTGTGCTGTGTGCAGACTGCAGAGGGCGCGGGCAGGGTGGACGTGGCCAGTGCCTTTGGCGTTCGCTGGTCACCACCTGCACGATGCAGTGTGTGGACTGTGGTCTGTGGGCTGGTGATGGACATGCTGGGGAAAGCGCCTAATGCATGTAAGACGAGCCTGTTCGTTTGGAACTGTTTAGGGAAGACCCGAATGTCACGTACGTACACCGACCGTACAGCCATCATATCGTTTGCCAGAGAACAAGTTCAGCGTGGGGATTGACTGAAATCGATGTCTGAATGATCGGGGTCTGTCCTCTCTACACTGTGGTTTCTGATAACAGTTTCTTCACGCAAAACCTTTGCATATGGATGGCAGAAAACAGTAGACAGACCGCTCGTCGATTCAGGTTTTGGATCAGCCGGTTTGGCATACTATTTTACAGCTGAAAAAACCATACTACGGCCATACTACAAGTCAGTATGCGCGATTCTGCGAAATAGCCATTCTCTCTATTCAATTCAAAACCCTGTGACCATCACACAAAGTCACTAATGGAAACATATATGTGGCAAGAGCACACAACTCCTCACAAAGCAATAACATCTGTAGCAGCGGAAACAAGAGTTCTCATATTACTAGTAACTAGGCAACCACGACTGTTGATTGTATAGTTTCTGCTAAGCTCCATCCTTCACTTGATATATGTCAAGTAAGTCATCTTCCTATCATACAACTGGAAACTCAAAAAAAAAATCCTACTTCTCAACATAACTGGGAACTCTGAAAAATTCTCAGCACAGCCACAACACTTCTCACCACCAATCTGTGCCGCTTAACGTCTCGTATCTGCAGATAAGATCAAAAGGTGTTAGCTGCACTGTAAGACTATAAACAAGATCACTCAAAATTGCAAGATTACCTAATTATCAACACAACAAGAGCAATGCATCAAGCAAATAAATTGCTGAATCAAGCCACGGCACTACAACTCAAGTTGCTAACAACTTTATGACATTCAATCAAGAAGAATAGAACCATGCACCGCCATCAGATTTGGACTGGAATAATTCAGCTGTATGTTGGCTCCAAAGTAGTTCCACCTTTCCATTCATCCATATCCTCAAGGATACATACAAGAGCCTCTCAGACAGCTGTGATAGCCCCCATCAAGGTGTACCACAGTGGTTCTCATGATTGATTGCTTGCCGGATCGAGTAGATAATGACAGGAATTATGCAGGTTATGTGATGTCAGGAACCAACACGTACACAACGCATGACCTAAGCATCCATTTGTGGTGAAACGTATGGCAACAGTGAAGGGTAGCTGATCAGGTAACCTTTTTATACTTTTAATTATTTGTTCCCAGGCTAACGCTTCTTTGTACACGATGATGTCAACTGGATGAGAGGTACCTTGCGGCCACTCAATACTTTTTGGTTTCCACGTTTGTTAGTTGCTTCCATAATTACATATGTGATACTATGTTATGGCATTTGCAGTTTGACATTTGTCTTTGCTCTATGTTAGCAGCTAATATGCACAAAATTCTGAATCTGATGCAACCATTGGTATGACTGCATCTGGCAGCTCAACACATAATCTTGTCCTTTCTCAAACTAATCAAGAAGAATCAATGTGGAACCATGCAAATAGACATACTACAAAAAGGGAAAAAATATGCGTATAGCATACATAGCAGAATGAAGAGGCATTGCACTTGTACATTTGCTATTATCACCTATTCTTATTGTCCATACAACTTTGAAAGGGATTACTTGCAAAGCTTCTGTGTCACAGGTTAAGAAAAACAAACGATCAATACAACTTTTGAATTTCCAGCTAATAAGGTCACACTAAACTGCATCAGACGTTAATTCTAAGTAAGAAACGAACTAGAACTATGTTCAGAGCCCACACAAATGAGTATTCTTCTAAAAATAAAATGGATAAGCAGCGCATCACACAATTTAAAGACGGTCCTTAACCTTGTAGCTAAAGAACCTTGACAAAGGTGGCCTGCGTTCAACTAGGAGCAACTTTTAGATAATTGGCCACAACACGTGATTTAATAGGAAAACTTTTATCTCTGCCAACAAAAGCAGGTTCTCCTCAGAAATGCAATAATATTTTCTCCAAGCATACAAGAATTAGAAGTAGAAGCGTACCTCTTCCTCCTAAGAAGATTGAGCATCTCTTCACGCTTCTTCTTGGCTCTCTTGTGTGTCCCAAGCTTTCTTTTTGCCAGCTTAAGAGCATGCTTGTCCTTACAATGCCTCAGAAGTGCAGTGATGCGCTTCTCATATGGTGCCAATCCAGCAATTTCCCTAATCAAGTGCCTTACGAAACAGGCCGTCTTGGAAGTTTTCTGAAATTCCGCCAAAAACAATGTGCTCAGAAAGCTACTAAACCACAACGTTTAATGGGTAGTTTCATCACAGATGTGCATTCCACAAAAAATAGAGTGGAAAGTTGCAGTAACTTTTTTAATGAAAGAACAAAGAAGTTGAGTTAACCAAATTCACACCCAATTGTGCATCTGTTGTCTGGTTAACTAGATAATGTGAATGATGATGTGTGCTAATTTTATATGGCAGTAGTGTGACTTGTCAGAAAAATAAACCAGACAAGATAAGACATGGAAATTTCTAGGCTAACTTAGTGATTGGTGCAATAGTTTTCCTCAACGATGACTGCTGCAAAAGTTTCACGTCGAAGGCTAAGTCTGAAGAATGCATATGCAAGAATTGAACTTGAAGCTGACACAAATCACTTCTATAAAAAAAAAAATGACTCTGCAGAGACTCTTCTTTCAAGCCTTCAGGGAAGAACTTCAGACTATTGCAGAACAATTTCGCAGTAGACAGACAAACTTCTGTGCGTGTAACACTTTAGATAGCCCTTACTTGCACATCATGTGCAAAAGCCCATATAGTCATTGCAAATAATCTCATTTCTCAATAACCAGTAACTTTAGCTTCTGACTTCATTTCTCAATACCCCATAAGTCTACATGGAACAACAACAAATTAATGCTTCAGAAGAAAGTTATGAAAAAGAAAAGCTAGCATTAAGTTACATCAACCCCTATACTTTCAGTCAGTGGGCAATCCCTACATCTACTTGATCAGTTACATGCTTCAGAAAAAGTTGTCCTGGTATATATACCATAGTACAATGCAGTTACAATACATCATTAACTGTCAGGATAGGTATAACCAAGATTCAGAATTTGCTCAATTCGATCCTATAAGAAGAAGATAAGGGAGCAAACGGCTGCACGAAACCTTCACATAATACAGAGTACGCAAAACAGAAGGATTGAACGATCATTGCAGCATTGAAGCTTATTTACTCCTTTGCGGGCGGAAGGGCGAGGCGGGAGCTGGCGCTTGGTGACGACGTGGCCCTTGTTCAGCCCCACGAACAGCCCCGTCTTCGCCGGCGGCGGCTCCATCTTAACCCTAACAGCACAATAACCAAGCGAAAATTCCCGATCAGATACTGAAAAATATGCAGCGTCCAGAAAGCACGGTGCAATTCTACAGCGCAGGGGGCACCTTTGAGCTCTCGAGGAGAAAATGGCAGCACGACGTAGGTCGGCGGTCACCGGTCAGCGTGTCAGCTGCCGGCGGTGCTAGTTGTACTCTTTCTTTTTCCCGAAGAAAAATGTGGCAAAGGTTTTGGAAAGGTGGACGCCGGTTAAATAGAAAATTATGGCTGCAAGGCCAGGATAGAGTGGCTTTGGGCCCATGGGTTGGTCTGGCGCGTTGGGCTGTATCTGTTGTCATGCGGCCCGTATCGTTAAACAAAATTGTGACAAGCCCAACATCAAAGTCATGATTCCTCTTCTTCTGGAAAACAAAAGGAAACAATATTTCGTCTCTCTACTGCATACCATAATTTAATCCCTAAAGACCCCCTAAATACACCTTCAATGTCCAAAAAAAATAACCGCTGCTCAGACCTAAATTGTAGTTCACTTTAGCTTTATCCTAAACCAAATACTTCTACCTTGACCAAGTCTATAGTAAAATGCATCATCATCTTCTTATTAAAGTCTCGATGAAATATGCTCAACTAACTAAATTTGTATATGTTAAATATTTTCTCTGAAAACTTTATCAAAGCTACAGAAGTTTAACTTAGTATAATTTTAGAATGTTGGGAATATAACCTGATGATTCGTTGTAGCGAGGTCGTTGCAAACCTGATTTGAGTTGAGAGCAAATTTTTACTACTGAACAAGTGTTATTTAGTAATTTTGAGTGAATTATAAAATTCACTTTTTTAAAAAAAATGTAAAAAAATAATATATCTTAAGGCAAGTGCTTCTGCCTCAAGTTCGCTGTACCTTAAAAGCAACAGTATAAAAGTGTTTGCTTGGAACCTAATTCACAACCAGGCGACCGGAATGACGCTCAACGTCAGTGCGCATAGTGGTGGGAGGAAATATAACGAGGAAATGACCCGGCACGATGAGGCTTTCTTTTCGCACTAGCAACCAATCGCCCGAAAAAGAATGCATTTCTTACAGGAAAGCACCTGCCCCTGCTTTCCCTTGCTTCAGAATAGTGCTATCTATCGCAGGAAACAAGCATTTGATGATAGCTGTGTCTCACTCTCACTACTTGGCAGAAAAATTAATATACACAAAAGCTGTGCTTTCCTTCTATCTAAGAACTACACCATTTCTTTACCAACTGGTAGAGAGAAAAAAAATATTTGTAGAATATAGAATATGGAAATGTATGCTCCTTGAAATTGTATACAGCAAGTGGAGGAAGACACCAAATACAATACTTACAACAAAGGCAACTCCATCCAATAATTGGTGAAGCAGCCATCAAGATCATCAGAATTTAAGAAAGTGCCAAATCCAAGAGATAATGCTTACCCCATCAGTCCTGATTGATTGTGAGTAGGGCACGCTACATCAGAGGTCAACTTAGGTTCATTCATGGCACAGAACCATGGATAGCCCATGGTTCCTCACAACAGATAAGGCCGGCAACCTGGCAGTGCCTGCTGAATTGTTCAACAGGGGTAGTTCTGGAAAGGGCTATACCAGTTAAGACTTAAAGAGGTCAACACAGCAAATGATTTCTGACCAAAGAACCATATGCATTTTTGCATAAAGTCTAGTATTTCAGAATCATAGAAGTCCAACTTTTTTTTTTTTTTTTTTTTTTGACAACATAGAAGTCCAACTTTGAATCAGTCTCCCCTGCACATGTACGCATGGTATGAAAACAGAGGATGAAAAAAAAGGGTCAAAGAAAGTTGACCAATTGGTCGCTATTTTAGTTATTAATAATTGAACAAATCCTCTTTTACACGAACATCTTATACGGCACTGCGTCGGCATGCTCCAGGGGGATCTCATCGTGATTCAACTTGGATGCACCGAGATCCCAACTCCCAAGCCCACCCAGTGCTTTGATATTGTACAGTAGCAGCTGGGAGGAGTGGAGTAGGCCTTCAAGAACCTCTCTCTCTCTCTCTATACGTTTCTTTCTCTAACCTACTACTAGTATGGCTGATCTATTTACACACATGATCTCCAGATCCTGCCCTCCAAAGATATTACAATGACAGATACGTCGTCATGGTATCGCCGACGGTCGCCATGTGGTATCTCGATCAATTCATGAAAGTCCATTCCTGCAACCACAAGGCATGTGAAAAACAAGATCAGTGACTGATCCGAGCTAATTCATCTTGACCTTCCAGAAGTTCAAAGGTTACTGCACAACGACTACCAAACACACACGATATGACTTCAGTATACCTGCTTTGTTTGCAGCTCTGAAAAGAACTTCCTCCACCAGATGCTGGGCAGGGTCGCCTTCAGGGGTTGTTGCGATGAACATTTCAACCTGAGCAACCGCCTCCTCATTGGTGAAATATTGGTAAAGCCCGTCTGAAGATAGTATCAAGAATCTGTCCCTTGTGCTGAGCCTATGGTGAAAGAGCGAAGGATTGCACGTGATGTACGGGGATGACCCGACATAATCTATTCTGAACATCTCCAGCAGCGCATCATTCCATTTGGGCTGTAAAAGCATAGCAAAGATTGTAAGCACAGGAAGGAGTACAAGAGTATGATACAAGATCAGATGTTACTAGATGCAAAAGGTCAAAGTTCAGGCATGTTGACTCAACTACCAAGATCATGTCAAAATTTTGGGTTGCTTGGCTTCATGGTTATCGTCACAAATTTTCATCTTATAAGCTATATCTCACTTCAGTTCCAAGAAAGAGACTGCCCCTCTTTCATCGCGTCATGATTGATTTGCAAAAATGGATTATAAATAATAGTTTTTACTAGAACCGACACTATTTTAGCTTCGTTGGAGAAACGTGCCTCCCTTCAAAGCCACTCCACTCGCTAACTTCCTGGCCACATTTCAGTACTGCACAAGCACATTCTTTGCACTTGGACAGAAGCAAAAGAAACTTCATTTTCTGTGACAGCAGCTTCTCCTTCACTTCTTCAGACTAAGCTATACACATGGTGGCTGTGAAACTGAAGTAATTTATTCATTCGTTGAAAATTTTGTACATGTAACCATAAGCTTTTAAGTCAAGGTCAATATAGTCTGTTTCAGTGTAAAATGGACATAATTTCCACTCCAAAGAAATTAGAATTGACAACGATTTAATCCTTTTTTCAAACTTTGGACTAGTTATACCAGTTCCTGCTTTCCTTTTTTGACTTTTGATTTAATCAAGATCTGAATAACTATTTGTTGACCATGAACCACAGCAAAAGTGTCATATTTTGCACCTGATATAATGAGATCAGACTGTTCCTCTGACCCTAGAAATTTATCCTTCCAATTGCATGATCATAATCATCTAAACAAATTCATTATGAGCAGAACTGAGTAATCAAATATAAACTAACCTGTTTCAAGAAACCAGCTCCAAACGCTCTCGTCACCTTAAGCGAGCCCTTCACACGGTCCTTGGAGATTGCGGACGGGTCATCAGGATGCTCATTCCGTATTCTGCAAACTTCCTGTAACCAGGCAACATACCTTATGAGTTACTGTATAAGATCAGATCATCAAAAGAACAGCCGCTGAATGGCCATGAATCAAACTCTGAATCATCAATTCAGTTACCTCTCGCACTGACGTGCTATGTTCTGATGTAAGCTGCACAGCTGACAAGAGAGGAGTGCCATCCCCAATCAATCCATCGAATGAACCCTCACTGATCTGCTCGAGATCAACACTGTCCATTGTTCCCAGGACAGCCCGGCTGTCACCTACATTCATGAGGTACATGTCCTCCCCTTTCATAAGCATGGCCAGAACGCAAGAGCCCATAAGCGCAAGCTCCGGGAACTCGCCGACCATCTTATCGGCAACGTCCAGGTAGGCCTCCTCGGTCTTGCGAAGCGCGCGTGCAAGCGCCTTAAGCACGGCGAGGTGGTCGTGCTCGCTGCTGCTCCTAGCAGGGCGCTGTGTCGGCGGCTTCAGGCTGGAGCAGTCGCGCTCCCACTCGCACTTCCACCGCCGTTGGTCATCATCGGCGCCGCGCGGCGGTCTTGATCGGCGGGCGCGGCGGCGGTTGGCGGGCTGGTCCTGGTGATCTGAGGCCGTGGTGCTGGTCGGCTGGTCGGGATGCGCGTCCTGCTGCTCCTCCTGCTCGCACTGGTCCCAGAGCAGGCCGCGGAGCTCGCGGTGCACGGCGGAGTAGAGATTGGAGACGAGGAAGTCCGTGGCGTCGGGACCGTTGAAGCCGTCGTAGATGCCGACGAACACCCAGCCCCGCTCCTCGGACACGACGATGTGGACGCGGTCCTCGCCGGCCTTCCCCTGCGCCCACTGCAGCCCGGCGGAGCCGGCGCCACAGGCGGCCGCGGCTGCCGCGGCGTCAGGCGAGCCGAGATCCATGGAATCGTGGAATTTTTCCGCCCGCGCGAGAAGCGCGCGGGTAAAATTCCGCAGGCGGCGGCCGCCGTGCGAGAGACTCCGGCGGAGCGCGGGCACGGCGCCTCCCATGCGGCCGGATGTGGCGGCGCCAGGTAGCGGGACCCGACGCCCCGACGCCGTGCCACCGACAATGTCTGGGATTTACCCGTTCGACGTGGAAGGCCACGGCGGGGACGCTTCCGGCTTCGCCGGCCACATGCTGGGCGGCTCCAAGGTGCCCGGCTCTGCCGGACTGATCACGCAGCTGGCGTCGGTGAAGATGGAGGACAACCCAGCGTCCGCGGCGATGGCAAACAACTCGCCGAGGGAATTCCTCGGTCTCCCTGGGAACCTCCAATTCTGGGGCGGCGGCGGCAGCAACGGCGGTGCAAATGGCAACAATGGAGGAGGCGCTGGCAACGCCGGTGGTGGAGGCGGCGGCGGCGGCGGCAGCGGCAGCGGTGTGGCTCCGGGCAGCAACTGGGTGGACCTGTCAGGATTCAACTCGTCTTCGACCGGGAACGTGCTGTGACGCGCGCGCGCCCTCTGATCTGCATGCTGGGTGCTAGCTGCACACAAAATTAAGGTAGCCCTATTTACGCAAAGCCCTGAAGCTTCATTTTAGTCATGGCTTCTGAGAAAAAAAATTCAACAGAAAAGGAGTTGTGGTGCAAGATCATAGGGCTATCTATCTGATAGGTATCGTCAACGTACGGTGATGATCGATGGTGGAAATGGTGAATTGGGCTCTAGAAATGGTAGGCAATATATCGAAATTAGTCTATGTTATTATTCAGTTCTTCATGTGCTGTTCTTTGTTTCTGCTATCTAGGGGGTGCATTTCTATATTGTTGTCCATTATATTTCAGGTCTATGATATATTGTAAACTTGTAACGCATGCATATTGCTAGGTTTACTTACTAGCTTTGGTGTGCAAGGTGATAATTAATATATATACTTATGGGAGTACTTGATCAAAGAGATCGAAGAACTACTGATCTATTAACCTTTTTCTAGCTACGTACATGCATGTGAATTATTCATCTATTTGACACAGTTTGCAACAATGGATGCTTATTATTATTACTCGATGTTTAATTATACGCGTGTGTGCTTATTGTTGTGTCTAGGTCACAAGTATATATGTGACACTGATGTCTCTAGTCTCTCTACATCATGAAAGTGAGGCATGAAATCCTTGAATGAGAGGTAACATATGGCTAGTTTGCTATCATGGTGCATTCAAATTGAACCTATAATTTGGAAATAAGCAAGGTCGTCATCGTCCATCCAACAATGCACCGTGTATAATCAAGATAGTCTCTAAATACTATATATAGGATATACTCACATTCATATGGATATATAGATAAGTGCAGATATGTGAGTCCATTTGCTTGTTATGTACGTGTTACTTATGTTGAACATATGCATACTCTCTTGAACTGACAAGTTAACTAAAACCCATTCCAAGCACTGAACAAAAGAAACTATATCTATACTTCTATAGATTTAGATGGAAAGGGACAACATGCAGGTACTTCTTGAGTGCTTATAAGTAGCTAGATACAGTAGTTGCATTGCAAGCTACTTAACACATTTAGTTTACTAATTGAAGCTAACAAGGCAAACAATGAAACACATGCATGATAGTACATGGAAGCTCTAAACAACGTCTAGTTCTCTTTTGAGAGATCACGTTTGGCACACACATACAGTATATATATACTACTAGTATATATAGGCAGTGCAACAAGCTAAGTGACCCACTTCTCCATGCATGGTCCTCCAAGCAGAAACGGTGTTGGTTTCTAGGTTTCCATGCACCAATCTCCATTCAAGGCCTTTTTCCACTGCCATTGTAATCATGGCATGATGCCCCCACAGCAGCAGGGGAATGGCTACTACTGGCTAGCATGCAGCAGCTGCAATCTCCTTAGTTGTGCACAAAGAATTTGTTCCTATGTTTCTTTTGGTCCTTTCGCGCCATCTTTACCTTTATCCGGCAGCTTCATCAGTTTCGAGGAGTCATTGCACAGAAGCTTTGCATTTCTAGAGGTTTGAAGCCAACCATGACTGACATCATCAAAGTGTGAATCATCCCTGACACGAAGCTGCAGGTTGCCCAGCATGCCAACATCATCTTTCGTTCC
Organism: Themeda triandra; assembly: GCA_018135685.1. NCBI lineage: Eukaryota > Viridiplantae > Streptophyta > Magnoliopsida > Poales > Poaceae > Themeda > Themeda triandra. The sequence goes on from JAENPR010000033.1 coordinate 1,291,674, forward strand.
CTTGAAACATCCAATGTTGATGCAATTTTAACAGTACATTGCTGTTATGAAACCATCATATTATATTTACAATTTTATATAAACGGATATTAATATTTATCATACTATTTGGAGTCATAAATATTATAAAATTGTTTATAAATTATTTTGAAGTACTATTTTCCTAGTCGGTTTCCATATATATTCCCGTTTAGTGTAGCTATGACCTCTTGCTCTTCTTTGTATTTTTCTTGCGTTGGTGGTCCCAAATCCTCCATGCATTGTAGCAAGGAGTCCGAGCCGGACAGAGCCGTGTAAACATATATACGCAATATAGACTCATTTCGGTTGTTTTATAGTGTTACTAGCACAAGTGCCCGTGCGTTGCGACGGGAGAAAAAAATAATATCATACATTAATAAAAATATAAATGCTATGGCTCGGTTTAGCACAGTTATAGTTGGCTCGATTTAGCACAGTTATAGCTCCGAGATTTATATTGGATCAGTAATTTGTAGGCTATTAGAGTGATTTAGAATATTTCTAATTAATCTAAAATATAAATAAAAGTTATGTAACTACAAGTCTGCAACTCTACATCTAGGATTTCGTAGAGCTCTACAATGTTGATATTCTTTATATTCTTTTTCATTGTAAAACACAAGTGTATTAATTGTAAATATATATAGCTTTAATGTGTTGATAGAGTTAAATATCAAGTTTCTTGATTTCCTAAGAAGATCCATTAAAATATGCAATTAAATATCTAATAAGTTTCATTGGCGACTTGTCATGGTTTGTCTACCAGTTGATTTTTATGATGAAAACCTCTCCTAACGTTTCACATGGCAGCTCTTGTCGTCGAATGCATTGGTACATGTACGTATGCAACTTTGAGATATATTTATTTAGGTTACACTAAATAATATTTAAGTTTACATTTTGCTTATAGGACCATCGTCTAATTAAATTTCTAAAAAGAGAAAATTAATCCTAATTAAAATTACCTTTAGGCTAATCTAGTTATAAGTCTGTAAGATTTTGGGTATTGTAAAGTTATTTTACAGGATATGTCGAAATATTCACATAAAAAAGTATATAGAACACTTATTTATTGCTAAAAAAGATATAAATAGTAATTCAAATAGTCATTTTGTAAAGCAATCTCAAATGTTAAAATAGAGTTTATTATTGAAAAGAGTTTCGTTGAGATAGTTAAAATCGGTATATCATTCATTTAATTTAGATATTATAGTAAAAAGTTATGAAATTTTGAAACAAATAATTAAAAAGCCAAGACATTTAAGCTTAAATTAGGAATACAAAAGTCAACGCACATGCAAATGGTGCCTGTACACACAAATATTAAAGACTCATAGGCTCAAGGGCACATGCAGCAACAACACATGCACCAGGAGGCAATGGCGTGGGAGCATGCAAGGCACAAATCCAGAGCCGGACCGTTTAACCGGTTTGCCTGTTCAATAAACATGGCAGCTCTTGTCGTCGAATGCATTGGTACATGTACGTATGCAACTTTGAGATATATTTATTTAGGTTACACTAAATAATATTTAAGTTTACATTTTGCTTATAGGACCATCGTCTAATTAAATTTCTAAAAGAGAAAATTAATCCTAATTAAAATTACCTTTAGGCTAATCTAGTTATAAGTCTGTAAGATTTTGGGTATTGTAAAGTTATTTTACAGGATATGTCGAAATATTCACATAAAAAAGTATATAGAACACTTATTTATTGCTAAAAAAGATATAAATAGTAATTCAAATAGTCATTTTGTAAAGCAATCTCAAATGTTAAAATAGAGTTTATTATTGAAAAGAGTTTCGTTGAGATAGTTAAAATCGGTATATCATTCATTTAATTTAGATATTATAGTAAAAAGTTATGAAATTTTGAAACAAATAATTAAAAAGCCAAGACATTTAAGCTTAAATTAGGAATACAAAAGTCAACGCACATGCAAATGGTGCCTGTACACACAAATATTAAAGACTCATAGGCTCAAGGGCACATGCAGCAACAACACATGCACCAGGAGGCAATGGCGTGGGAGCATGCAAGGCACAAATCCAGAGCCGGACCGTTTAACCGGTTTGCCTGTTCAATAAACATGAAAAATAGAATCCTACTCGAAATAGAATTGGTTGGGGGCGGACAGGATTCTAGGGGCGGACTAAAATTTTCTCCTTTTATTATTAGGTAATAGATATATAAAAAAACAGGAGACAAAAAAGAAAAAAAGCCACCCAACTAAACGCAGAAAATTGGAAGCAAAAAAAGGAAACTCAACAAGGGACACGGAAGGAAATGTATCCATGAAAGAAGAGATTGATACGGAGACTTCCCTGCAGAAAAAGAAACAGACTGCCGGTGGTTGCCGAGACCGAATCGGTGAATAGGCCGGAAGAAAAATTAACGCAGAATTTTTGCCCTCGGACAGGAGCGGTCACAAACTTATTAGCGGACAAAAAAGATGCAGGAAATTTTCATGATTAATTATTAGCTAAAGATAACAGGAATAGATATAATATATAGATAAGTAGTACTGTAATAGATAATAGATTATAGATAATAGAGGTAATAGAAAAGATATAGATATAGATATATACAACCCTATTTGTATTCTATACGGATTGTTAAGGACTATGGATAGATCAATCGAGTAGAAGCCCTATACGAACCGTAGACTATGAAATAAGTTTTGGTATTGTATAAAGACAATCCTATATGGAAAGCAAAATTAAAAAAAAAATCATTATTACCATCAATCGGACTATGAAGGGCGGACAGAAATATATGATGGACAAAAAAGATGCGGGAAACTTTGACGATTAATTATTAGGTAAAGATATGTAATGTTTTCGCAAAATACATGAATAACAAGGAATCCAATCATATATTTGTCTCTTAATTTCTCATATAACACAATGTTTTTAGCAATAAAGTCATAGCCACAGGAAGATAGTTTAAGTATTAATGCAATAATATTCGCTTATATACAAAGCTTAAACAATATGAGGCAATTTTTAGTAAAATATCATAAATTTATAATAATAAACCATGCATTTTGTGGTGCTTTGATTTTTTAAGGTAAAATATAAGAAATCATTGGCCATATTTTAGGTTAAGTATTTTATAATAAATGTGGGTTGAAGAACTAAAATGCCTTGCATTTTGGTACAAATTTGGAACCGATCCTTTATATTTCAGGGCAGAGAAAGTATACGTCATTTGCATTGTCCAAAACCCCAAACAAATCAATAATCTTTCGTGCCATGATTATGCTTCCCAATTACGGGAGACATGCTGCATGCAATGCTGCAATATTATTCTTGCAGATCTCTCTCTCTCTCTCTCTCTCTCTCTCTCTCTCTCACACACACACACACACACAATATAAAACATCTAAAGGCAATGCAATTAGTTAATAAAAAGCCTATGTGGTTGATGTCATATATTTGAAAATCAAGGGAGTAATCTATTACCTAATAATAAAAGGAGAAAATTTCAGTCCGCCGGTTCCGTGTAAAAAATTTCTGTCAGTCTCCCTCACCGTAACCTACGAGGATTAGGTTTTTTATTTATGTTAAACGGAAATTAATCTCCCCCACGTACGTTAAAAACTACGGACCCAGATTGGATTAAACAAAAACGTCACCTTACGCTAGCTCCATCTCTTTTTCACTATTTTAAATTAATTATATTATTATATGTTTTCATGATTCTCTCCTTCAATTTTCACCAAGAAATTAGTTCTTTCGGCTGTTGTAGTTGTGCGAAAAGATAAAGCAAACAAAAGTTAAATAGTTGATAGTTTTTTTTTCCGTTGCAAGCACGTACGGACATATTTGCTAGTGTCTATAATCGATTAAAAATAACTACAAAATTTAGCTGCAACATGCTAGCACACACTACTAGTACGTTACTGGTCCTGTTCACGATCGATGATGAACTAGCGACATATATGCTATATATCATCACGACCGTCTTCAGGTTAATTTTGCTTCCAGCAGCCCATATTTTACAGAGCTATCTAGCCTTTTGCCTATAGTACAATACTTCAGATCATCTATGCATATCCGTAGTGTGTCAGCCAGCTTTTGATGACTATACAGATATATAGCGCACAGTATACTGTACGTAGGGGACGTACGATATAGCCAGCCAGCTCTTGCAGCTGACTTTTTTTTCCCTCCGGCCTGGCCCTCGTCTAATAACGTACGTACAAGAATAAATGACGACTACGAACACGTACGCTTTGAGCGATAGAGAGACTACCACTGGCCGGGCTATGGTAATACTAACACAAACACACATACATACATACACACACACACACGATGACACGAACACATGCATAGTATTACTTCAACATTTATTTACATGCATGCAGTTAACATATAGTAGTGCAAAAATACTTACATATATATACCATAAAACTCCACGATATGGCATGTCATCGATCGGATCATCAGCAAACTTTATTTAATTTTTGTCACTTTTCTGCAGTGTGCGCGTGAGAGTACAATACAAAAGCATGTAGGCTTTGCATTGGACACATACGTATATATCAACTTCGTTCTGATCGCCCATTGCTGTCACTTAATCCGGTTGATCTGATTAAGATACCCGTGCACTAAACAGAGCATAAAATCAGGGAGGGAAAGCTAAAGTGTTTGTCTGTTTGCACATAGAAATAAGTAGGTGCAAGCAAAGCTCTAGCTGCTGCTGATATATAGGTATATATTAAGAAACACGATATACAATAAATTGAAGTGCACTGGGTTTAAATTAAATAAGCAAATTAAAATTTAGTTAGCGTGTGATGGCCTGGCCAAACAAACAGTAGTACCACGTACTGTAGCTAGCTAATTAAGGATTGTCGGAAATTGCTACAGTGCCTGCTAGCTACTGCTCCATGCGATTGCCTTGCTAACGACGCAGCAGCGCATCTCCATCTCGCTCGTTTGTTTACCCGTCGCTGTCGGAGGGAATCTCAGTTTTCGTCTGCTTTCGCGCAGTCCAATGCAGTCTCCCTCTCTTGGAGAGGGAATAAAGGCACCAGGCCCTCAATCTGACCCCATCTGTTTTATTTATTTCTATGGATTTAATCAAATCACAAATTAAGCTAAAGATGAACTGAACGTTATTAATTAACATAGCCCTTGCAACCATACTAAATTTGATGATGATGGCGGTAATATTAGTGTTCTGTAGTATGCTAGTTAGGAGTATGTGGGTACATAAAAAAGAGTAGAAATTATCAACGCACGTGGTTGATTTTGATACGAGTCCCGACTTCCACGAAGGAACGATATAGGAAGATATGATGGATGATAGTACTACCACCTTAATTTCAATTGTATATTGATTGGTAATCCTTTTAGAGGCGTCACCCTTGTAATTCTTATGAGGGGCACCAATAAAAGGATATAGCATTATTCTTCAACCATCAATTAAATTTGTTGAACCTTCCACGATAAAAGACCTAGAAAGCACAATCAATACATGTTTAGAAAATACCCAACTATATGAAATAAATAAATGATTAACTCAAAGCATATGCCCAAATAATTGTATATAAATTACTCACATATGCCATTATAAAACAAAAATGACCCAAATGCTTTTTACCCTTGTTTCAAAGTTTATTTAAAACAAAATTAGCCCTAAACGTGGCCATCTTGTTTAGTTTCATACACGCCATTTTCACATAAATACACCGACTTAGGTCTCTCTCTCTCTCTCTCTCACTCACTCACATGTATTGGAAGACTAGAGACCAATCTTATACGGAGTAGATAGCAAAGAAAACGTTTTATACTACCACACACCCACACAAACACACATGTACACATACAATGATATTTTGGACATTAACATAAAAAATGAAAACAACATTGTGCACAACTCTTATTATTTTGGAAGAGGAATGTACTCACATCAAATCTAAAAATAAGAATATATACTCACTCAAGGCTGGCTTAATCCTAAATAATAGGTATTTAATGAAATGTTTTGTTGTACTACATTCTAAATTATAAGACGTTTTGACTTTTCTTTATCCATTACTTTGCAATGTACTTAGACTTAGTGTATATCTAAATGTTGCATAGCAAAATCCAGAAAATTCAAAACATCTTAATTTAGAATATAGAGAAAGAAATGGCTATTCCAAATATATGACTATTCAGCAAGTTATTACGGCAGTGTCCGGTCAGCAGAGATCTATCTCTTTGTTTGCCTCTATATGTCGTTTTCTCGTTGATCCGTATTGAGAAATTGGAATGAATATATGGAATGACCAAGCTTTCTCGCGCGGGCGCAACGACATCGCATGTGCAATAATACGACTGACATTTCTTCAAGGAAACTCTCATCGGTGTGCCGTGGGCCTTTCGTTACTCAGCAAGCTAGCCGTCGTCGGAACTTGGCAAGGAGCAGCCAAAGCACTTCAGTTGTTCAGCAGAGAGAGAGAGAGAGAGAGAGAGAGAGAGCATCAGCATGGAAAATGGAATACCCAGCAGGAGGACAGCAGGTGGTCGGGGGAATCAGATTCCTGTCAGATCGATTGTACTGCAAATCACACGCATAGGCATAGAGGGGATCACAAAAAAATGGCAGCTTTATACACGTACACGCACAGCTGCTGCAGGCCCCCCTCCTTTTTTGCCTTTGGGGTCCTACACAAGCCGCTATCAGTATCTCACTCAACATATCCTACGCCGCTCTCAATCTTAGACTAAACCAAACTTGTTTGAATTTATTTCTTCAAAAAAAAACTTGTTTGAATTTGATCAAATCTATAAAAAAATAATACCAATTAATATTTATGCATGGTTCTACATAGGCAATAATACCAATTTTCTTTTATGAAACGTTCTTTAAACTCCGTCCGCTGTATTTCCGTTAAACTCGATTAATGGAAATAGGGATCCCCTTGTTCGAAAAAAGGTAATATTATAAACATATTTTTTAGATTTAATAAAATTTGAAGTTATGTCTTAGGAAGTAAAAGTTATATATATTTTTAAGACGTGTACCACATTGTCATGCTCCTCTACTCTCTCCCAGCTGGACAACAAAATGGAGTGGGCTGATCGATCGATGAGCGGTAACTTTCTCTCGATCATCTGGATCCTCCTACCCCTTTTTCCTACAAGCTAAAGATAAAGTAGTTTACACGATAATGATAGTACGGTAAAGCACCACCAAGGAACAGTAGTTTTCATAGTTACTACTACAATTATTGTATGCGCCTCTCACTTTCAATTCACTCTATCTGATCTCATCGTCTCTGTGTTTCTGAGAGGGAGAGGGAGAGGGAGACCAGCAACAAGCAGACAGAGATTCTGCGTGCTTGGCCTCACGTTGCATCACATGCATGAAAACAATAATCATGCATATGGGATCGAAGTGCATGGACCAGAGACGCGCTACACGACGATGTACATGCAATATTAATTACCTCGAGGTGAGATCTAGCAACACATTCCCCCTGTATATATATAATACATAGAAGCTAGTGCTGCACTAAACTACATACTAGCTATAGTAGTATATATATAGTAGATACTGCTATGCGTGTGTGAGCGTATGTGCCTGCTAGATATATCCGTTTTTGCTCTGGGAGAAGACGCCAAGGAATAAGCATGTTCCAAATCGTATGTTAATGAGACCGATGGGAGCGTGGCTAGCTTTGATGCGGCCGGCATCCATATATACGCAGAGATCCCAATGCGCTGCGTGCCCAAGAATCTGATGCTCTTTGACTCGTTATGTAATGTTTGCGACGATAGAGTGATCAGATGATAGATGATACGTACGGAGTAGATCTCGATCGCGAGTAGTGTACAGTCGCGAGGTATAGTTGGGAGCACGAGCTTGCTTGTCAGTTGCATGCTTGCTTCAGATCTTGCTCCTCCTCTCTCTACATATATACCAGAATAATTCAGAGAGTTGCAGATCTAGACCTTTGGAGATGGCGTACAAGTACACAACTGACATGCATCCTAAAGAGTGAGTGTGATAAGGATTACACTTGCTGCATGTGCAATGTTAATTTATATTAGAACACCTCTACAGCTATCTTTTATAAGTACTATATAGTGATACTTAACAGTAAAGTATATATATGAAGATCAATATTATTACGTGGCTAGCCTGGCAAGCACTACTGCTGAAATTTACAACTGGTATGTAACCCCATTCGTATCCGGATACTTCCTCCGTTGCTGAATTAATTAACAATTTCTAGAGTTCTCAAAAGTTACACCATGTTTTGCTTGACCGAAGTTAAAGAGAAAGACATATATAAATCTTTGTGACAAGGTACCAAATGAGCAAATTATGATAATACAATTTATGATGTTTGTAATGATATTATTTTGGTCATTGCTACTTTTCAGTCGCCCGAAATCCTAGATTGCTTCAGATGACGAAGCTAAACCATGGGATGTCCATCCAATAGACACAAGGTTGCTCTATTCTTCTTGAAGGCTGGAGAGATTTTAGGCATCTATAAGGTAGGCAATGTGTACTATTTTGGTGTCATAAATCTTGATCGTCTTCTACAAAATTGGTCAAACTTCAAATGTTTGACTTAAGACAGTTCTAAAGGAATAGATTTATTCAAGGACGAATGAAGTACTTAAACCGGAGCTATGCATCTAGGAGAAAAAAGTTAAGACATCAGGATGGTGTTCTCTTTTGGCCTTTGAACCTATGACCTACCATGATGCACGACGACCCCTCCTTACCATATATCCTACAATACATTATAAAGCCATGTGGAATTCGATTCCATTTGTGTCAATCTTACTACACTACGATGAATTAAACATCCAGATCATTTTAATCATTCAAACTGTCTAAACAAAATGAAGCTAAACATAATTCAATATTCTAAACAATCACTTAATTCACCATTTAGTCAATAATAGGATGTTTATTTTTTTTGGCAAATAGTAGGATGTTTAGGAAGTAAGCAAAGAGAAAAGTACAAATACTACATTAGCACCTAGATAATTAACATCGTAAGTTTATGAGGTGGAGTGAGACTTAGTTTTCTTCCATCTTCTGACAGAATGTATTTATCTTTTAAATGTAAATATGTATACTTGCTAATATGTGTGAATTTTACATACATACGTATTTAGCATTACTATATATAAAATTGTTTTGGCTATTTAACTATGTTTAAGCACTGTATGAATGGCCTAAATGCTAAATAAAAGATGATCAACTGTTTATTTTTTAGGATACTAGTAATGCAAGATGTTGTACCATTTTTTTCTAGAAGTATTATTGGTAATTTTTTTGCATATACTTAGTTAGACTAAAAAAAGTTTGACTGAACAATATACTATGCTAAAATTGCAAATTTTGGACAGAGCTGATCAGGCACGCGCGTAGTAATAATAAAGCTTGATTGGAACAATTCGTACACGACAAGATTGCAGAATTTTAAACATTATTTTGAATCCAGTAGATAGGGTTGTAAACTCTTGCTTCCCTTCTGATGATGGACCCTCGCCGTCATCATTTGGCTAGCGTTTGTACGCGTTTGTTTTTCCCTTTTTAATGAAAAACGGATGAAGTCCGCGTCGTGAAAAAAAATTAAACATCAATACGACAATGGATCGGACGATATACAGATGCAGCTAGCAGTTACTTAGGCCGTAGATGTTCAGAGATCTATCGGATACTATTTGTGCACATATATATATGTTGGCTCCGACATCATGTGTGACTACTGCAGCTGCACGCATTTTTTAACTTGGTGTGCGCACGTACGTACTAGAGGCCATGCAGTTAACACAACTGGTGGTCAGAAACGACGATCGATGAACTGCGTCGGGTGCAGGGCCATGCATGCACGTACGTACGGAGTACTACTGATTGAGCACAGACCTCTGATTGGACGTACTACTGTTGTTTATTAACCTGTACGAAGTATACTGTTGGTGCACTACGTTACTGCAAGTACGGTTTTTTTTTTTTTTTTTTTTTTGGCGATCGAGGTCGATTCGTCGATCGTCTGCTGTTTAAATAATTACATGTTCAATTTCGACAATGCATGCAAAGTGCGCAGCAGTGCACGACATGCATGCTGTTTCCTTTACTGGCATATGGATGCACACGTACGTGCCCTCGGATCGGATCCGAGTCCAGCAAAGCATTGAAATAACGCAGATGCCCAGATGATCAGTGCTGCGTCAGGTATACTATACGTGGTAGCTATACGTGCAGTCATACAAATAAATGTATCACGTACTACTGTTGTATCATGCAGTCATGATAAATTGCACGAAGTCGTCGTTGGGCGTGCGTGCATGCATGCATGGATGCAGTGAACTTCTGTGCAACCAATGCAATAATGGCCAAAGACGGTGAAGTCTCCGATCTTTTCGGGGAAAAAAAGATGGTGAACTCCTGTTGTAGAAAAAGGACGGTGAACTCGATCGATCAACCGGATACACTCTGCCCATGCAACAATCTCTCTCTGTGTAGAGGACGAGGAGAAAAGCGAGCGAAGGCCGCAGGGCAAGGCCCTGCTGCATGCATGCAATTCAACAGGGCATGCGTTTCCGTCCGTCCGCCGATTGTGCGTGCGCATGCGTACGGCCGGCCATGCATGCCACGTCTCCATATCATCCAATAACCACTCGTCTGTTGCCATCGTCCGATCGACAGCGACAAAATACGTACGGGCCGGTCTTAGTCGATCGTCGTCGATGGGTCGACTCGTCGTCTCGCACGCGCGACATCAGATCAGAAGCCATGCATGCATGACAGCATGCACGTAGGAGTACGTACGTCTGCACCACGCAAGCACGAAGGCAGGGCGCACTCATAGGATCCGGGATTCTTATTCCCCAGCAGTGGCGCACGCCATTCCGTCACGCCGGCCGGTCATCGGCCGGAGGCAAGCTTAGTCAGGCCGCAACACGACACGACAAGACATGGGTCAACAACAGCGTACGTGTAACGTGTGTACCTGTCGTGCTTGCTCAATCTTCTTGTGCATGCATAGGAGCTGCATGCATGCATGCGTCCATCCAATGTATGGGAAAGTCCGAGTTCCCGATCCCGATCGACGCCGCGCCGGCGCCCGGGCGGCGTACCGCTAGCCGCCGGCCGGTCGGGGTCAGCTTTGTCGCTTGCTCGCGCGCAATGTTGTTTCGTCGTCTCTGTCGCGCGGCCGGCATGCAACAGTGTGCGAAACAACAGTGCGTGTGTCTGGGGGTGAGTTGCAAAAGACACGCACTGTTGCTGCTCGCGCCTGCAGCAGAGCATGCAGCCACAGATCGAACTGAATAATGCCCAGCAGGCAGATGGCTAGTCCACCGGGCGAGACAGTGCGTGTTAAATATAAGTGGTTAATCCACGCGTCTGTGTGTGCGCTTTTAATTTCTAAAGCGATACTCGCGTCTGTGTGTGCGCTTTTAATTTCTAAAGCGATACTCACGTCACTGGGGGCGACGCTGCTGTCCGGTGTAGTAACTTATTGTACCAGCTAAATCTCAACCCCCGGCCCCCTCCATCGTCTTGAAGGTAGGGTGGACGTACAGCGGTGTGACTCAAATTTAAGGTAGGAGGGGAAGATATTAGATATGAGTACTATTGGAGGGGATTTTTTTTAGCAAATATAAGTCTTATTTTAGACTACAGGATATGAAATAGGGGTACTCTCTTGGAGATGCTCTTAGATGCCTGATTTTTTTTTTTTTTTTGAAAAAAGTTGATGATAGAAGCCAATCTATGTAGATCAATAACATTTTTCTTCATTCTCTTACCAATTTCCCTCAATGTTTGTTGCATGATCCATATGTCGGTGTGCTCAATCCACCCTAGTAGTACTACCATAAGCAAAGTCGATCTAGCTACACACCCCTTATCATGTTAAACTAGCTTCATCGGTGCCATCGCAGTCGCCCCTACGTGTGCATGGCGCCCTTTCCCTACCCAAATTACACCCCCCACATCATCGTGATATCCATACGGCTCCATGCCGCCCCACCTCACATCCCACTACTATCGTCAGCTTGGTGTGTTTCCTACGGCTTTCTCAGCTATGGTTGGTCATCAAAGGAATCTCATTGGGAGAAACCCTATCATCCCTAAAGTATCATCACCTCAAATCAGTGTCATACTTGGGCGACTAAAATCTAAGAGGTGTGCTATAAAAATATGTGGGTCAACAGCACTTCTAATTTCAACAAATTTATATACTTGCTCCACCAGTGTATGGATGCATACAAGGGCTATCTTCTTGGACTTTCAAGATAAAGAAAAGAGAGAGATAGAAAAAAATGTTTAGTGCTCTAATTGAAATAGAGATATAACCTTACATTTTTGAAGAAAAAAAATGTTAGATGTTTCTATATTTGTGGGCAGTGGACACCAATGCATCTCCAAGAGTCTACCTATGCATCTCCAAGAGTCTACCTAAAGTTAAAACTAGATTTTCTATATATTTTTCTCATATTTTTAAAGATGAAATGGACAACAAAGCAACTCAAATTTAAGGAAGGAGGATGATTTAGGGCTCCACTAAATTTAGGATGTTGAATAGGAGCACAGTTGGAGGATTTTTTTTTTTCATAAATCTTATTTTGGACTATAGGATATTCAATAGGGACACTCGTGAAAGATGCTCTTAGAACCTTAATTTTTGGTAAAAAATGATTAGATGATGAAGAAACCAAAAGCGTCGGATTAAGTTCCAAATGTATGTAGATGAACAATGCCATTTGTTCTTTATTCTTTGACCATAGTTTTTCAATGCTACATTGCAGGATGCATGTATCGGTGCGCTCACCCCGTCATTGATTGCGCTGTCGCTAGCAAGTCAGTCTACACCACGCCTATCATGCTAAACTTGCTTCATTGGTGCCATCACAGTCACCACTATGCGCGCCCACTCTTTCCCTTGCCACTTACATTCTCCCTATCGTTGTGATACATATCAGGGCGGCTCCATGGCACCCTAGGCCCCACGCCCACATGCCAACTACTATTGTTAGCTTGGCGTGTTTCCCACGGCTTTCTCAGCTATATATGGCTAGCGATCAACGAAATGTCAGTGGGAGAAACCCGCCATCCTTAAATTGTTGTCGTTTGAAATCAATGTCATATTTAGTCGACTAAAATCTAAGAGAGACGTGCTAGAAAGAAAAAGATGAGGGCCATACTTGTATTTTTTGCAATTTTTTATTCTTTTTTGTTCATCATTTTGTTGATGCATACCGCTATACAAGATATTTCCGCTAGGATAGGTATATATGTTTGTAGCCCTGCCAATGAACACCATATATACTTGGCATTTATGTAGAGTGTATTTATATAGAGTATTGATAGGTGCCCTACAGACGTTGTACTCCTTTTATTTTAAATTATAAGACATGTTGGGTTTCTAAATACATAGTTTGTACTGCACACTTAGCTATACACTAGTCTAAATACATGATTAAAACATTGTATTTAGAAAAGCCAAAAAACCATATTTGGAATGGAGTATTATATTTGAATGATCGATAGCCTGCTTGATCGATCCATATATAGTTGACAAGTGTGTGTTAGTTTTAATTTGTGAAGCCAGCAATGCAATAAGAGATGCGGTGCATGAGATCGACGGACGGATCAGACCGGATCGATGGGAATGTATGGTACTAGTACCAGGACGTAGCTTTATGCTCCTGGCTGGCTGTTGGGTAGTGGCGTCCGGTATGGGAGGGATAAGGTCCGCTTTGCTGCCGGCCGTCCCCGTCGTCCCCGTCCCGGTCCTGTCCCCTGCCGCGCGCGGCCCGCCCCCCGCAGCTGTCCCTGCGATTTGACCGTGGAATCTCTCTCGGTCGCGGCGCGCACACATCGATCATCACATGCATCCCATGGCGCTGCCCATGCATGGGCCTCGCGCGCTTTGTCCTCGACCGACCTGGAGTCGTCAAGGGGAAGCCTCCACGGCCGGCGCTGCCTTTCTTTCACACCATTCGGATCGCCCCGGTCTGCCGCGCGCCCGCCCAGCCTCGATCCCCGTGCGCGCTCACCCGCGGGAGGAGGGGCCGGGGCCGTGTGGGCCGTGGTCCGTGGATCCTCCACAGCTCCACATCCACATCGACCTCGACGACGCGGCTACCTAGCTGCTAGCTAGCTACCCCTGCAGCTGTCCGCGGTCCACCTCACCTTTGCCTCGCTTTCCGGTGGTGTCATCATGCATCATATATCTATCGCCGTCTCCGTCGTGGGGTCGCCGCGCCCGCCGGCCGGCCGGCCAGTCCCGACGGGACATGCATGTGGCCCATCGCGGCGCCTACCATCCGTCTATCAGCAGGCGGCCCGGACTGGAGCCTGGACGCGCCGGCGACTGTGTACAGCGACACACTCAGACAGCATGCCACCAACGCCACGCGCACTACGCACGTACGTCGCTAGCTAGCTGCCGTAGGCTGATGCGACGCCGCGCGCCAGCGACCGTGACGTCGACGCCGCCGTCAAGCAGAGTACTATACCTTAGCCAGCTAGCCCGCCCGACCGGGGCTCTCGATCGCGCGCGTCGCGTGCCCATCATGATTCATGCATGGCCTCGCTTCATCGTTGCGTGCCGTGCCGCGCCATCTCGCCACTCGGGAGAACGATCAGCAACGCCATCATCGAGATCGACCGCGATCGCCGATCTAGGCTAGGGTAAGGGCGGTCGACTTCGACTCGGCTAAAGCAACAGCAACGTCGTGCACTACACACACGTGACACGCCTCTAGCCGATGAGCCGGCGTGCGGCGTGCACGCGCCCGCCGCTGCGCACCACCCCCCAACGGTTTGCCCTTTTGATCCGGTCGCTGATCCAGTGATCTGGATAGATGGGTGATAGCCGATGGCTCGAGCAAAGCGAACCGTTGGAATTAATCAGAATTTGAAAAGGCCACTGTCGTCTCGATCGGTCTCGAGTCTCCATCAATCGCCGGCGACCTATCTTATCTAGTATCTCAGACAGCAGCCTGCTCTGCGCGCGACGTGCGGCGCGCGGAACGGACAGCACGCGTCGAGGCGAGCGCGGCATGCCGGCATGGGCTCGCTGGTGCGTTTTCGGCCAGCCAGCAGCGCGCAGACCGCAGACGCGCGCGCGGAGACGCCGGCGTCGTGGCAGAGATTCTGGCCGGCCGGTGTGCTGTGTCCAGACTGCAGACGGCGCGGGCTGGGTGGACGTGGCCATTGTACGCTTTGGCGTTCGCTGCAGTGTGTGGACTGTGGTCTGCACTGGTGATGGACACGCTGCTGGGAAAGCGCCAAATGCATGTAAGACGAGCCTGTTCGTTTGGAACTGTTTAGGGAAGGCCGGAGTCTCACGTACTACGTTCATCGTACAGCCATCATATCGTTCGCTAGAGAACAAGTTCTTCAGCGTGGGAATTGACCGAAATTGATCTCTGAATGATCGGGGTCTGTCCTCTCTACACTGTGGTTTCTGATAACAGTTTCTTCAAGCAAAACCTTGACAGACCGGTTTGGCATACTATTACAGCTGAAAAAACCAGACAACGGCCATACTACAAGTCAGTATGCGCGATTCTTGAGTTGGAACGGTTGTTTAGTTAGGGAGTAATAATAGGTTATATGGGGTGTGCTTTTCTTGCTAAGCACCCGGATGTATTAAAACTTTTCTTCTTAATCAAAATACACTAAAATCTTTTGCGTGATTGAGAAAGTATGCGCGATTCTGCAAAATAATCATTCTCTAAAATATTCATTCAAAACCCTGTGATCATCACACAAATGGAAACATATATGTGAAGAAGTAGTAGGGCGCAAGAGCCCATACTGATGATGGAACAGCACACTACTCCTCACAAAGCAATAACATTTGTAGCAGTAGAAAATTCTCTTACTATTATAATTACTAGTAACGACGACTGTTGATTATATAGTTTCTGCTAAGCTCCAATTCCTAAACTTGATATATGTCAAGTAAGACATCTTCCTATCATATAACTGGAAACTCCTAAAAAATCCTACTTCTCAACATAACTGGGGGACTCTGAAAATTTCTCAGCACAGCCACAACACTTCTCACCACCAATCTGTGCCGCTTAACGAATCGTATCTGTAGACAAGATCAAAAGGTGTTAGCTGCACTGTAAGGCTATAAACAAGATCACTAAAAATTGCAAGAGTGCCTAATTATCAACATAACAAGAACAATGCATCAAGCAAATAAATTGCTGAATCAAGCCACGGCACTACAACTCAGTGATTCAAGTTGCTGACAGCTTTATGACATTCAATCAAGAAGAATAGAACCACTGCTATCAGATTTGGACTGGAATAATTCAGCTGTACGTTGGCCCTAAAGTAGTTCCACCTTTCCATTCATCCATATCCTCAAGGATACATACAAGAGCCTCTCAGACAGCTGTGATAGCCCCCATCAAGGTGTACCACTACAGTGGTTCTTGTGATTGATTGCTTGCCGGATCGAGTAGATAATGACAGGAATTATGCAGGTTATGTGATGTCAGGAACCAACACGCACACAACACATGACCTAAGCATCCATTTGTGGTGAAACGTATGGCAACAGTGAAGGGTAGCTGATTAGGTAACCTTTTTATACTTTTAATTATTTGCTCCCAGGCTAACGGTTCTTTGTACACGATGATGTCAACTGGATGAGAGGTACCTTGCGGCCAGTGAATACTTTTTTTGTTTCCATGTTTCTTAACTGCTTCGATAATTACATATGTGATCCTATGTTATGGCCGTTGCAGTTTGACATTTGTCTTTGCTCTATGTTAGCAGCTAATACGCACAAAATTCTGAATCTGATGCAACCATTGGTATGACTGCATCTGGCAGCTCAGCACATAACCTTATCCTTTCTCAAACTAATCAAGAAGAATCAATGTGGAACTCTGCAAATAGACATACTGCAAACAGGGAAACAGTATGCGTACATAGCAGAATGAAGAGGCATTGTACTTGTACATTTGCTATTATCACCTATTCTTATTGTCCATAAAACTTTGAAAGGATTACTTGCAAAGCTTCTGTGTCACAGGTTAAGAAAAACTAAGCGATCAATACAATTTTTTTGAGTTTCCAGCTAATAAGGTCATGCTACACTGCATCAGACGTTAATTCTAAGTAAGAAAAGAACTAGAACTATGTTCAGAGCCCACACAAATGAGTATTCTTCTAAAAATAAAATGGATAAACAGCACATCGCACAATTTAAAGACGGCCCTTAACCTTTGTAGCAAAAGAACCTTGACAAAGGCGGCCTGCGTTCAACTAGGAGCAACTTTTAGATAATTGGCCACAACACGTGATTTAATAGGAAAACTTCTATCTCCGCCAACAAAAGCAGGTTCTCCTCAGAAATGCAATAATATTTTCTCCAAGTATACAAGAATGAGAAGTAGAAACGTACCTCTTCCTCCTAAGAAGATTGAGCATCTCTTCACGCTTCTTCTTGGCTCTCTTGTGTGTCCCAAGCTTTCTTTTTGCCAGCTTAAGAGCATGTTTGTCCTTACAATGCCTCAGAAGTGCAGTGATGCGCTTCTCATATGGTGCCAATCCAGCAATTTCCCTAATCAAGCGCCTTACGAAACAGGTCCTCTTGGCAGTTTTCTGAAATTCCGCCAAAAATAATGTGCTCAGAAAGCTACTAAACCACAACGTTTAATGGGTAGTTTCATCACAGATGTGCATTCCACAAACATAGTGTGGAAATTTGCAGTAACTTGTTTAATGAAAGAAGTTGAGTTAACCAAATTCACACCCAATTGTGCATCTGTTGTCTGGTTAACTAGATAATGTGAATGATGACCTATGCTAATTTTACATGGCAGTAGTGTGACTTGGCAGAAAAATAAACCAGACAAGATAAGACATGGGAAATTTCTAGGTTAACTTAGTGACTGCTGCAATAGTTTTCCTCAATGATGACTGCTGCAATAGTTTCACGTCGAAGGCTAAGTCTGTAGAATGCATATGTAAGAATTGAACTTGAAGCTGACACAAAACACTTCTATAAAAAATATTGACTCAGACTCTTCTTTCAAGCTTTCAGGGAAGAACTTCAGACTATTGCAGAACAATTTTGCAGTAGACAGACAAACTTTTGTGCGTGTAAACACTTCAGATAGCCCATATAGTCATTGCAAATATTCTCATTTCTTAATATCCAGTAACTTCAGCTTCTGACTTCATTTCTCAATACCCCCTAAGTCTACATGTGACAACAAATTAATGCTTCAGAAGAAAGTTATGAAAAAAATAAAATAATACCACGTTGCTAGCATTAAGTTGCATCAACACCTATACTTCAGTCAGTGAGCAATCCCTACATTTACTTGATCAGTTACATGCTTCAGAAAAAGTTGTCCTGGTATATATATCAAAGTACAATGTACTTACAATACATCATTAACTGTCCGGTTAGGTATAACCAAGATTCAGAATCTGCTCAATTCCATCCTACAAGCAGAAAGGAGCAAACGGCGGCACGAAACGTTCACACAATATAGCACACGACTATGACACGGGACGCGATTACGCAAAACACCCATCTACACAGAAGGAACAGAGGGATTGAACGATGATTGCAGCATTGATGCTTACTCCTTTGCGGGCGGAAGGGCGAGGCGGGAGCTGGCGCTTGGTGACGACGTGGCCCTTGTTCAGCCCCACGAACAGCCCCGTCTTCGCCGGCGGCGGCTCCATCTTAACCCTAACAGCACAATAACCAAGCGAAAATTCCCGATCAGATACTGAAAAATATGCAGCGTCCAGAAAGCACGGTGCAATTCTACAGCGCAGGGGGCACCTTTGAGCTCTCGAGGAGAAAATGGCAGCACGACGTAGGTCGGCGGTCACCGGTCAGCGTGTCAGCTGCCGGCGGTGCTAGTTGTACTCTTTCTTTTTCCCGAAGAAAAATGTGGCAAAGGTTTTGGAAAGGTGGACGCCGGTTAAATAGAAAATTATGGCTGCAAGGCCAGGATAGAGTGGCTTTGGGCCCATGGGTTGGTCTGGCGCGTTGGGCTGTATCTGTTGTCATGCGGCCCGTATCGTTAAACAAAATTGTGACAAGCCCAACATCAAAGTCATGATTCCTCTTCTTCTGGAAAACAAAAGGAAACAATATTTCGTCTCTCTACTGCATACCATAATTTAATCCCTAAAGACCCCCTAAATACACCTTCAATGTCCAAAAAAAATAACCGGTGCTCAGACCTAAATTGTAGTTCACTTTAGTTTTATCCTAAACCAAATACTTCTACCTTGACCAAGTCTATAGTAAAATGCATCATCATCTTCTTATTAAAGTCTCGATGAAATATGCTCAACTAACTAAATTTGTATATGTTAAATATTTTCTCTGAAAACTTTATCAAAGCTACAGAAGTTTAACTTAGTATAATTTTAGAATGTTGGGAATATAACCTGATGATTCGTTGTAGCGAGGTCGTTGCAAACCTGATTTGAGTTGAGAGCAAATTTTTACTACTGAACAAGTGTTATTTAGTAATTTTGAGTGAATTATAAAATTCACTTTTTTAAAAAAAAATGTAAAAAAATAATATATCTTAAGGCAAGTGCTTCTGCCTCAAGTTCGCTGTACCTTAAAAGCAACAGTATAAAAGTGTTTGCTTGGAACCTAATTCACAACCAGGCGACCGGAATGACGCTCAACGTCAGTGCGCATAGTGGTGGGAGGAAATATAACGAGGAAATGACCCGGCACGATGAGGCTTTCTTTTCGCACTAGCAACCAATCGCCCGAAAAAGAATGCATTTCTTACAGGAAAGCACCTGCCCCTGCTTTCCCTTGCTTCAGAATAGTGCTATCTATCGCAGGAAACAAGCATTTGATGATAGCTGTGTCTCACTCTCACTACTTGGCAGAAAAATTAATATACACAAAAGCTGTGCTTTCCTTCTATCTAAGAACTACACCATTTCTTTACCAACTGGTAGAGAGAAAAAATATTTGTAGAATATAGAATATGGAAATGTATGCTCCTTGAAATTGTATACAGCAAGTGGAGGAAGACACCAAATACAATACTTACAACAAAGGCAACTCCATCCAATAATTGGTGAAGCAGCCATCAAGATCATCAGAATTTAAGAAAGTGCCAAATCCAAGAGATAATGCTTACCCCATCAGTCCTGATTGATTGTAAGTAGGGCACGCTACATCAGAGGTCAACTTAGGTTCATTCATGGCACAGAACCATGGATAGCCCATGGTTCCTCACAACAGATAAGGCCAGCAACCTGGCAGTGCCTGCTGAATTGTTCAACAGGGGTAGTTCTGGAAAGGGCTATACCAGTTAAGACTTAAAGAGGTCAACACAGCAAATGATTTCTGACCAAAGAACCATATGCATTTTTGCATAAAGTCTAGTATTTCAGAATCATAGAAGTCCAACTTTTTTTTTTTTTGACAACATAGAAGTCCAACTTTGAATCAGTCTCCCCTGCACATGTACGCATGGTATGAAAACAGAGGATGAAAAAAAAAAGGGTCAAAGAAAGTTGACCAATTGGTCGCTATTTTAGTTATTAATAATTGAACAAATCTACACGAACATCTTATACGGCACTGCGTCGGCATGCTCCAGGGGGATCTCATCGTGATTCAACTTGGATGCACCGAGATCCCAACTCCCAAGCCCACCCAGTGCTTTGATATTGTACAGTAGCAGCTGGGAGGAGTGGAGTAGGCCTTCAAGAACCTCTCTCTCTATACGTTTCTTTCTCTAACCTAGTACTAGTATGGCTGATCTATTTACACACATGATCTCCAGATCCTGCCCTCCAAAGATATTACAATGACAGATACGTCGTCATGGTATCGCCGACGGTCGCCATGTGGTATCTCGATCAATTCATGAAAGTCCATTCCTGCAACCACAAGGCATGTGAAAAACAAGATCAGTGACTGATCCGAGCTAATTCATCTTGACCTTCCAGAAGTTCAAAGGTTACTGCACAACGACTACCAAACACACACGATATGACTTCAGTATACCTGCTTTGTTTGCAGCTCTGAAAAGAACTTCCTCCACCAGATGCTGGGCAGGGTCGCCTTCAGGGGTTGTTGCGATGAACATTTCAACCTGAGCAACCGCCTCCTCATTGGTGAAATATTGGTAAAGCCCGTCTGAAGATAGTATCAAGAATCTGTCCCTTGTGCTGAGCCTATGGTGAAAGAGCGAAGGATTGCACGTGATGTACGGGGATGACCCGACATAATCTATTCTGAACATCTCCAGCAGCGCATCATTCCATTTGGGCTGTAAAAGCATAGCAAAGATTGTAAGCACAGGAAGGAGTACAAGAGTATGATACAAGATCAGATGTTACTAGATGCAAAAGGTCAAAGTTCAGGCATGTTGACTCAACTACCAAGATCATGTCAAAATTTTGGGTTGCTTGGCTTCATGGTTATCGTCACAAATTTTCATCTTATAAGCTATATCTCACTTCAGTTCCAAGAAAGAGACTGCCCCTCTTTCATCGCGTCATGATTGATTTGCAAAAATGGATTATAAATAATAGTTTTTACTAGAACCGACACTATTTTAGCTTCGTTGGAGAAACGTGCCTCCCTTCAAAGCCACTCCACTCGCTAACTTCCTGGCCACATTTCAGTACTGCACAAGCACATTCTTTGCACTTGGACAGAAGCAAAAGAAACTTCATTTTCTGTGACAGCAGCTTCTCCTTCACTTCTTCAGACTAAGCTATACACATGGTGGCTGTGAAACTGAAGTAATTTATTCATTCGTTGAAAATTTTGTACATGTAACCATAAGCTTTTAAGTCAAGGTCAATATAGTCTGTTTCAGTGTAAAATGGACATAATTTCCACTCCAAAGAAATTAGAATTGACAACGATTTAATCCTTTTTTCAAACTTTGGACTAGTTATACCAGTTCCTGCTTTCCTTTTTTGACTTTTGATTTAATCAAGATCTGAATAACTATTTGTTGACCATGAACCACAGCAAAAGTGTCATATTTTGCACCTGATATAATGAGATCAGACTGTTCCTCTGACCCTAGAAATTTATCCTTCCAATTGCATGATCATAATCATCTAAACAAATTCATTATGAGCAGAACTGAGTAATCAAATATAAACTAACCTGTTTCAAGAAACCAGCTCCAAACGCTCTCGTCACCTTAAGCGAGCCCTTCACACGGTCCTTGGAGATTGCGGACGGGTCATCAGGATGCTCATTCCGTATTCTGCAAACTTCCTGTAACCAGGCAACATACCTTATGAGTTACTGTATAAGATCAGATCATCAAAAGAACAGCCGCTGAATGGCCATGAATCAAACTCTGAATCATCAATTCAGTTACCTCTCGCACTGACGTGCTATGTTCTGATGTAAGCTGCACAGCTGACAAGAGAGGAGTGCCATCCCCAATCAATCCATCGAATGAACCCTCACTGATCTGCTCGAGATCAACACTGTCCATTGTTCCCAGGACAGCCCGGCTGTCACCTACATTCATGAGGTACATGTCCTCCCCTTTCATAAGCATGGCCAGAACGCAAGAGCCCATAAGCGCAAGCTCCGGGAACTCGCCGACCATCTTATCGGCAACGTCCAGGTAGGCCTCCTCGGTCTTGCGAAGCGCGCGTGCAAGCGCCTTAAGCACGGCGAGGTGGTCGTGCTCGCTGCTGCTCCTAGGAGGGCGCTGTGTCGGCGGCTTCAGGCTGGAGCAGTCGCGCTCCCACTCGCACTTCCACCGCCGTTGGTCATCATCGGCGCCGCGCGGCGGTCTTGATCGGCGGGCGCGGCGGCGGTTGGCGGGCTGGTCCTGGTGATCTGAGGCCGTGGTGCTGGTCGGCTGGTCGGGATGCGCGTCCTGCTGCTCCTCCTGCTCGCACTGGTCCCAGAGCAGGCCGCGGAGCTCGCGGTGCACGGCGGAGTAGAGATTGGAGACGAGGAAGTCCGTGGCGTCGGGACCGTTGAAGCCGTCGTAGATGCCGACGAACACCCAGCCCCGCTCCTCGGACACGACGATGTGGACGCGGTCCTCGCCGGCCTTACCCTGCGCCCACTGCAGCCCGGCGGAGCCGGCGCCACAGGCGGCCGCGGCTGCCGCGGCGTCAGGCGAGCCGAGATCCATGGAATCATGGAATTTTTCCGCCCGCGCGAGAAGCGCGCGGGTGAAATTCCGCAGGCGGCGGCCGCCGTGCGAGAGACTCCGGCGGAGTGCGGGGACGGCGCCTCCCATGCGGCCGGACGTGGCGGCGCCAGGGAGCGGGCCGGACATGAGCGCGGCGTCGAGGGGCCCCGAGAGGTAACCCCTCTCGATGGGCCCGGAGAGGAACCCGCCCCCGGCGCCGGCGGGCGCGCAGATGGGGCCCGACGGGAACCTCGGGACGGGCTGCAGCGGCACGGCGGCGAAGGACTCGGAGCTCTCGAACCCGGAGGACGCCGCCGCGGCGGAGGAGGCGGTGGAGTCGTCGGGGAGCAGGAGGAGGACGGAGGTGGAGAGCGGCGTGGAGACGTTGGCGCTGAGCGCGGCCCCGGAGATGGCGCGGAACGTGGTGGCCTCCTCGGCGGCGGCCGCCTTGGCGTCGGCGACGAGGTCGTCGTCGGCGGAGAAGGGCACGAGCAGCTTGTCCGGGCGGACGTAGCAGAAGGAGTGGCCGAGGCCCTCGTCGTAGGCGGGGTCGGACGGGAGCGCGGCGGGCGCCACGTGGCGGCGGCGGCCGGCGGCGCCGCCCGCGCAGCAGAAGCAGGCGAGGGAGTTCCCCATGGCGGGACACCGGGACGGGGAGCCGGAGGAGGGAACGGGGGGAGGGGAAGCGGAGCGGAGAGCTGCGGATGGGGTCAGGGTTGGGTGGTTATAATGGGGGGAGCATTAGCTACGCTCTAGCCGCGGAGGAGAGTTGACTTGGTGGTGGGGAGAAGGGAGGAGGAGAGTGGGTGGGGTTGAAATGCCCGAATAATTTAAGCTGGTTTCCACCTCTAGGCGTTGACTCATGTGGGAGTCCGAGCCCGCCAGGGAGCTGGTGGAGCCCGGCCCTCGCCCCGGTCCGCAGCATCGTCGTGGGGGGCGGGGCCCGCCCGCGCCTCGGTGCGGAAACCTGATGCAACCTTCTGCGTCCGCGTCCGTGTGGCCGTTTCTAAGGCTGAGGTGAGCCGCACCCGCACCACACCCATTGCTGCTGGACTGCTGGTCCTTTGTTTCCGTCTACACAGTACACACACGGATCGGCTGGCCTGTTTTTCTGTTGGGGTTTATTTTACTATCGTTTATTTACGACTGGTTTGGTCAGACGTTGGCTTTTAGTGTATCTGCCGCTTCCTTGCACGGTTGAAACTAGGTGAACTCGTAAGTTTTTTAAGAGCCGACAACCGATGTTTTTATTTTATTGATGCATAAGTATATGGCAGGATATATGATCCATTCTTTTATTACTACAAGGCTATGGCTATCCAAAACGAAAACTACTTGATCAATTGGACAAAAAACACAAATAAAATAATAACTAAACAGAACAGATACCAAGGATAAACCATTTAATGTTAGGAATATCCATCGCTATGCATGATTACCAACCATTGAGATACTAGTGAAATTGCTCACATGTCCTAAAACTTAAACCGCTATCGCCATAGCACCGCCAATGTGTGCCTAGCCATCGTCACTTTTGATCTAGTTTATTTAACCCTCCGCTGAAATTCCTTTAAAACTATAAGACACTCTTGTGCCCATGGCACCATTTCGTGTACCGTCTCGTCGGCATCAATGGAATTAATTCAGACGGGGCTCTCGCCCCTCCGGTAACGTCTTCGAAAACTTGATTTAGTTTTGCTATTCCTTATTCACTGCAAAAAAAACCTTGGCCCTCTACAACCGCCATTCTTTGTCGGTGTGTAGTACATTTTTTATTAAGTAGAAGAGCAGTGCTACCTTCTTAATTAGCTTCTACGTTAATTGCCAAGAATGTTCAGAGAACTCAATGAGGTCCATATCCATCTCACACAAATATAAAATATACTTGGATAGCTCTATTGTATGCATCGGTTCGCGAATTCTACCTGCAGTCAAAAGCGTTGTCTCTCTATTTGCTCTCATCCGTAGTTCATCCTTATTGGGCCATTGGCATGGAGTGCAACGCCAAGTGCTAGATAGATTTTTCTCTATACACCACTTGGTGCATTTTATCTATATAGAAGCCGATTTTGACTCTGAAAACCATGTTTCAATGTTGATGGTTACATCGGAGCAGCCCATAGTTTGATTTTTAATCACACTGAAGTTGCACTAATAAAAAGTAAGAAGCCGGGTGTGGCACTTCAACTCTTCAAGGACTCGGGCAAAAGTCGTGAGAGAACAATCTGTCTTCAGTCGTTAAGCAAGCCTGGTCGATTCGAGCTTGAGAGATCACACAGCGCGAGTAGCGTTGACAACTGATACAGTTTTTTTTTCGCGAGCAGGCTTATGCCTGTATTTCATTGACAACTGATACAGTCGTGACGGAACCACAACATAATTAAGAAACAAGAAGATGGGGCAGTATTACGAAAGAACGAGCACGTGCCTTCCAGAAAGTCAGACCGGGGCAGCGTTTTCTCTACCTTGCACAGGAGACGGACGCGACGCCTCAGACTCGAGAGCTCCAAAGATCAGCGCGCCCGGGACGATCGAGTCCAGTAGCGGCCGGAACCGGGACGAGCGGCCGGCTGGAACCGGCGCTGGATTGGCAGCCCAGCCCGTGGACCTCACGACGACGACGCGATTGCCGCGTGACCCAAGCCAAGTCGACCCGGCGTCGCCAGCGCGCCGAAACCGCACGGAACAAGCGTGCGCTACCGCCCCGCCTCCGCGCGCGGGGGGCAGGTGGGGAAACCGGCCACGCCACGTCCCCTGGCGCTTTGCGGGCGGACCGCAGAGGCACCCGAGCCCGTTCACGTGGGCGCGCACGTACGCCGCGGGTGGCCTGCCGGCCCGCCGGCCCGTGCCCGGCTCGGCGTTGTCCGCGGCCGCCGACCGCAGGCCACTAGGCCAGCCAAGAACTGAACCAACCACGCACGCAAGTCAGCGGGGCGGGTGGATTTTTTTGCCCCGTCCGTAGGCGAACCAAGTAGTGGAGGCAGGAGGCTGCCGTTTTTATTAGGGATTTTGGAAAACAGCCCCCACAGGGGTGACGACAAGGTCCCGCGTTTGAGTTGGTCGCCGGTCGCACGCATGTGTGGCTGCAATTGCGTCGCATGCGTCGCCCTCGCGAGTTCGCGGAGTTCGTTCGCGGACTTTGGACGGGCGCGAGCCTGAGTGAGCCCTTGACTTTTCTGGCTATCTGAGAGCTGAATTCAGCTCAGCTGGTGTACTGTAGGCAACTAGGCAGTAGCCGGTAGTAGCTCGCTAGCTCCTGGCTTTTTTGCGTGTACCTGCTGCTGGCTGTGCTGTTGTTTCTTTCCAGTTTTGGGTGTGTGATACTGCGATCGAATAATTCAGCCACAGTTATTATTGGTTAAGTAGCCGGCAGCAGCATCTAATCTAGGCCTATCTACACTAGGGGGAGTAGATCGTGCACTTCACATGGGCATATGACACGCTACTTACTACGCAGGCCCAGTTGGATTCGATCGGCTGCTTTTGCCCCGGGGTCCTGCACTACACGTCCCAACTTTCCAAAGGGAGCGAGGCATCCCGCACCCGGCATCCGATCCAAATCCAAGTCAGTCGTTTTGGCGGATGCGATTATTGTTGTATGCCCCACGCCGCGTGACAAAAACCACCGGTCGGTCCCTTCACTTCACTTTCGTGACAGTAGTATCTATACTGGCAGCAAGACGCCGCCGCCGCTATATACTGTAATGGATTGTATTTTTGTACGTGCTGTATATACGTACATACAAAGTACCTGACAAAGTTGCGCTACAAGAATCGTCCGGCGGAAACGACACCCGGGGCGAGACTTGCAGCGTCGCAACAAGAAGCCCCGGGCAGCAGGTTCCCCGGGTCAAAGGGCAACGCGCGAAACAAGAGGCTCCCAGATGACGCGCCCTGGTCCTGTGGAAACAAAAGGGACAAATTAAGGCTGTGGCTCGACGCACGACTGTCACGACGACAGCCAGATGGTAGGAGCAGAGATCGAGCAGCGCTACGACCTTGAGCTAGCTGTGGCTCGTGTTCGTCCGCTTCGTGTGGCTGTCAACCTAGGGCCGGCGGCTAAACTGCTGTCACATTAATCACCTACGAAAGAGTCTAGGACCAGGAGGATTCACCTTTGTCTGCCCAAGTCGTCAGCAGTGACACCTGCTCGCTCTACGAGCAGTATACGTCGTTGGAAACCAGCTGTGTGCTGTAGTATTTGCCCGTGTATATGTGTATCTGATGCTGTCGGTTCGATTAATTCTAGGTGCTGTTCGTCATGTCTCAGCCTCTCAGGGTAAGGGTATCGTTATCCACTACTGTAACACAGAAAGTAACGTTTGACACCGTTATGGCCAGTACGCCGACACCCAAACTCGTTACTAGAACGCTCGTCTAAACAGGCTCACGAGAAAGACGGACGGACGGTCACTTTGCTATCTATTTATCCACAGCAGATAGACCTTCCATTTCCAGCAGCCGGCGCGTGTCTGGACAAGAACCGTAGCGAAATCCTGTGGTGCAGGTCCGACATCAGAAGAAGATCTGCTGGCCTCCGACAAAAGCACAGTCAGCCGTCGCCCGGCCCGGTATCATATCACGGGAAAATCCAGCAAAGCGAGCGAGCGAGCAGCCGACCGGAACACCGGACCCAACACAGGAACCGAACGAAACGACCGCGCCGGCGCAGGCGATTCGCACGCGAACCTGAGGCCCGGACCCGTAGGAATCGCTCGAACCGTGTGTCCGTCTCCATCCTCCACCGAGTCCGCACACGGGCAGAATCTGATTCCCACCCCGGCAACCGGCATCATCGCCCGGGTCGTTTTGACGGAGGTTTCGCTCGATCGATCGTGGCCTGGCCTGCTCGCTAAAAAACAGAATGTCCGTAATTTGCGGAGCTTCTGTTTGGGCGATTCTGGCGATCGGCGAGGCGACTCTCAACCCGACCCTGATCTAGATCGCTTCTCCGGCGATCTTGATCCCGCAACACCGCCGGCCACTGCGGCCACGGTGACCACGCCCCTTCTCTACCGTGCAGTGTGGAGAAGGCCACCACCATATCGTCAGGTTAGCCGTTAAGGCGCCGGCGACGCACACTACCGCTAGGGTTTGCCGCTTAGGTTCTCTCTGGGTCGGTTCTTGATCTGTGGCTACGCCATCTGAAGCGTAGGCCGCGTTGTTGTGCCGTTCCGGATCGCGCATGGCGTCAACCGGAAGCGGAGGATCGGGGGGTGGAGGGAAAACCCAAAACCCTAATGTGGCGGACCTACTCCAGAAGCTCCGGCTGACGGAGGATGAGGGAGCCGTCCTGGAGTTCAGTGACGATGAAGCAGAAGAAACCAAGGCGCCTGTGGAGTGGGCGCTGTATGGAAAAGTGCTATCCCCGATCCCGGTGCATGTCAGCACCGTGAGATCGGCCATGAAAGCGCCCGGAGAAACCCGGTCGGCTTCAAGGTGCGTGCTTTTGGTGACAAAGAAGCTAATTTGTTCGTGGTTGAGTTTGGGAGCAGTCGAGATATGGAGAGAGTCGGGCCGGAGCACCATGGATGGTGGGGAAGTACTCGGTGCTACTCCGGGATTATGATGACAAGCTTACTTGCAGCAGATATCAAGTTCGACCAAGTGGAGCTTTGGGTTCGCATCCTAAACCTCCCCATGGGATGGATGAACCGCTCAAGGGGTCTAGGGCTATGGATTTGATAGGCAAGGTAATTCATATGGATGTTGATGAAGATGGAAAAGCTAGTGGAGCTTTTCTTCGTGCCCGTGTAGCAGTCCAAACCGAAAAGCCGGTGAGAAGGGTGTTCTCGCTCCGTATCAACAAAGCCGAGGAACCACGTTGGTTCCAAGTACAGTATGAGCGTTTGCCCTATATTTGTTATCATTGTGGTGTGATGGGGCATTCAGATATTGATTGTCTGAATCCAGCTGAGCGTGGTGCAGATGGAAAGTTACCATACGATGTCAATCTGCGTGCTCCGGAGGAGAGGAAGAAGCGTCTGCAGTCCTTTGCAGCCGCTGCGGCCAGATTCTTATGGCAAGGGTTCGTCCTCCGGGCCTCGGCGGCCGGCTTTCTCTAACCGACGGGGACGCGCGGCTCGAAAGCGGCTAGTGGTTCCCGTCACTCGGAAAGCCAAGTTGGGGACTCGGAAGATCCCGATCCGGAAATTCGTCTCCGCCGAAAGATGCGAGTGCGGCGGTGCAAGAACAGGAGACCGGGGCACGGTGAGCGGCATCTGTCCTTCCAGCGATGGAGGAGGATCCTCGAAGTGGACCTCGTAAAAGGAAATCAAAATATCCTTCTAAAGTGGTGCAAACACCTGATCTAAACATCCCTCTCGGAGGGTCCAGTGCTCTTATTCCCGCGGGCCTGGTAAACTCGAGGGTGACTCAACTTGATGGTGCTGCGGATAGTAGTGGCAGCAGCATGATCGAGAAACTGAAGAAACAGAAGCGGGGAGAATCAACTAGTGCAGGATCGGCGGCGGCTGCGAGCGGCAGTCCCCGCCGGGCACAATGAAACTCATGTGTTTGAACTGCCGGGGCTTGGGGCAGCTCGAGGCAGTTCAAGAAGTTCGTAGCTTGGTAAAGCTACATAGCCCCTGTTTGGTGTTTCTATCGGAGACACGCCGTTTAGTGATTCGGTTGTTGTGTTGAAGCGAGATTTAGGCTTACCCAATGGTCTTGGGGGGGGAGCTTTGGTCGTGGAGGAGGTCTTGCTCTCCTCGGACAAATGAAGTGTGTGTCAAGCCGGAGAGTTGTGACAAGCTCCACATTGATGTGTCGTGGTGGATGCTACCACGAATGCACCGTGGCGCTTCACGGGGTTCTATGGGGAGCCGAGGAGGGAACGTCGGGCAAGAAGTTGGGAGTGCTTGAGCTTTCGAACTCTCGAAGCGATGCTCCTTGGTCTTGTCGGTGATTTCAATGAGATACTTGAAGCTTGTAACAGTTTGGGGGTGTTGTGAGGCCGGAGGCTCAAATGGATGGTTTCCGTGGCGCTGTTAGTGAGTGTGGGTTCCATGACTTGGGTTTTATTGGGCTACCCTACACATGGGATAACCGGCAAGGGGATGGACATAATGTCAAAGTTCGTCGGATAGGGCCTTCGTCAATGAGGCCTTCTCGGATCTGTTTGGTGACACAAAGGTATGGCATGTGCAAACGATCGAATCCGATCACCGTCGCCTTATCATTGAGTGCCACCGAAATCATAGAAATCGAGGGAGAAGAAGAAGGAATTTTAGATATGAAAATATGTGGCGCCGTGACCCGACGTATATGAATTTCATTACGATTCTTGGGGGCGGCTGAAAATGTGCGTAATATGAATGAGTTACAAAATATCTTGGATAGGATGCAATCATCCATCCAAGAGTGGGAACACTCGGTGTTTGGGTCGGTAAAACAGGAGTGAAGGAGCTGCGCAAAGATCGGAGGTTGAGCGCGAAACACAATGTTTACTCGGCCCATCGAGAAGAGAACGACGTAGTTATGTCAAGGATCTCTGAGATGCTTGCAAGGGAGGAGATGATGGAAAAGCAACGGTCAAGAGTTGCTTGGTTGAAGGACGGTGATCGTAACACAAAATTTTTTCAGGCGAAATGCAAAGAGCGGGCCAAATGTAACCGCATCAGTGCACTTCGTAATGAGGAGGGGGTCCTGGTCACGGATCAGAAAGACCTGGAGGACCTAGCTAATGACTTCTATAAATCACTCTTCAGTGCCCAACCTGATCTGGATTGTGATGGAATCCCGAATCATGTCCCGGCCAAGGTCACGAAGGCATGAACATACCGTTGGATGCACCGTATACCGCCGATGAGGTGCAGCGTGCTCTAAGCATGATGGGGGCAAGCAAGGCCCCGGGACCTGATGGTTTTACTGCTGGATTTTTTCAGCACCATTGGGAGGTGGTAGGAACGAGTGTCACAAATGCTGTCCTTCACTTTCTGAATGGTGGAGCTTTGCCGTCAGGGGTCAACAACACTACAATCGTGCTGATCCCAAAGACAAAAAATCCTCAGGATCTGAAGAACTTTCGGCCCATCTCATTATGCAATGTTATTTATAAGATTTGCTCGAAGGTTCTAGCTAACAGATTGAGGGTTTTCCTAGATGAAATTGTTTCCGCAGAGCAAAGCGCCTTTGTACCGGAAGGCCGATCACGGACAATGTCCCGTGGCCTACGAGTGCGTTCACTATCTAAAGAGGAAGAAGGGACAGCGTGGTGCTTGTGCTGTGAAGCTTGACATGGCAAAAGCTTACGACAGGGTGGAATGGCCCTATCTCCATGGGGTCATGAGGCAGCTGGGTTTCTCGGAACAATTCACGACAACGATCATGAGATGTGTGACCTCGGTTTCGTTCTCGGTATGTGTTAATGGCTCTCTATCAACTCCGTTTACCCCAACTCGTGGATTACGGCAAGGTGACCCAATATCACCGTACCTGTTCCTTCTTTGCTCGGAGGGACTTTCATGTCTATTGAAGTCGGTTGGCCCGGTGCATCTCTCAAGAGGAGTACGTGTGGGTATACACGCACCTTGGGTTTCGCATTTGCTGTTCGCGGATGATAGCATTGTGTTTTCAGAAGCATCGCGGGCAGGGGCTGAACGTCTTCAAGACATCCTAGATACTTACAGCAAAGGATCAGGCCAACTTGTGAACAAGGAGAAGTCGGCTATCTTTTTTAGTGCTAATTGCCAAGCAGAATACAAAATTCAGGTGTGCTCTACTCTACAGATTGAGAGGGAAGCGTTGGCAGAGAAATATTTGGGGCTCCCAACGGCGATTGGTCGATCAACGAAGGAAGCTTTTGAATATATGCCAACAAGAATCAGAAACCTTGTGGGTACCTGGGCTGGGAAAGAGGCTAGTGGTGCGGGGAGAGAGGTGCTGATCAAATCAGTTGCGCAAGCTGTGCCTACCTATCCTATGAGCTGTTTCCTGGTTCCTAAGGACACTTGCAAGAAGATGAGATCCACCATATCCAACTACTGGTGGGGGGTGCTGCAAACAGCAAACGTATGCATTGGCAACGCTGGGAGCTCCTCAATCGACCAAAGAAGGATGGTGGGATGGGTTTTCGTGATCTACACACTTTCAATCTTGCGATGCTTGGGAAACAGGGATGGAGGCTAATCAATAATCCAGCGTCGCTGTGTGCACAAGTTCTAAAAGGAAGGTATTTTCATGATACAGATTTCCTGAATGCTTCTCGGAGGAAACATGCCAGTCAGACGTGGCGAGCTATTCTAGCTGGTCGCGAGGCTCTGAAATTGGGGCTAGTGAGACGAATTGGGGATGGAAGGTCTACGAACATCTGGCATGATCGGTGGATTCCCAATCACTTTGAGGGAACACCACTGGTTGTCCCGGATGATTCACCAGTCACTATGGTGTCCGAGCTGATCGATGACGACGGCAATTGGGATCACGATCTGATCGAGCAGCTGTTTGCAGGAGTCGATGCCCATGCTATCCTCCGAACTCCCATCAGAGGGGCAGGTGTTGATCAGTGGGCTTGGCAACTGGAGACCCATGGGAACTACTCAGTCAAATCAGCGTACAGACGTTTGTATGAAGTGCATTGCCTTCAAGGAGAGCAGTGGATGGCCTCATCCTCTGGTGACCAGACCTGGAAGCGCATTTGGCGCCTCTGTGTTCCACCCAAGGTCAGGGTTTTCGGTGGCGAGTGGTGAACGGCTTCCCCGGCCTAAAAGCGTCCTTCACGGGGAGGCACATGGAGCCATTGCCGAACCGCGCAACTGTGGTGCGATGAAGAGTCGATCAAGCATGTACTTATGGACGCACGATCGCCCAACACTTCGGAGAGAAACTCGAGCCCTGGCGGGTGTCAAACTCCCTTGCCGCACAACCGGACTTGGGCAAGAGATCTTATCGACCCGACCGTGTGTCCGGAGAGGGATCCGCGATCATCTTGTGCGGCATGTGGTCGCGTGGATGAGCCGAAACAAGAGGAACCATGGTGAGTCCGAGATCCGTACGTCAAGGCGTGGAGTGGATCAAGGATACGGCTTTCGATCTCGTGGCAAATTACTCACCCGGTGAAAGAGCGAGAAACCACCTCCCCTCGGCGGCAATGGCAGCGGCCTCCTCCAGGTTGGGCCAAAGTCAATGTTGATGCCTCTTTCCTTTCCGATCGGGCGCGGTGCATCGGATCGGTGATCGAGATGAGCTTGGCCGATCATGTGGTGGAAGATCCGTGTGGTACGACCACCATTTGTCTCGGTGCCCGTCAACGAAGCCGCTGCCGCTGCCCCGCGATGGCGTCCGGTTAGCATTAGACCGAGGTGCTCGACGTCCGGGTCTTGGAGACGGACCGTCAAATTCTTGTCAACTCCGTGGGAGAAGCGCGGACACAACACTCGAAGTTGGCCCTATCCTACACAGATCGATGATCTCGTCGGCTTTTAGATGAGTTTGTTTTCCAATTTGTCAGTAGAAAATGTAATTCTCTTGCACACTTGTGTGCGAAGCTTGTAACCCAAACGAACCCGGTTGTGGAGTGGCAAATACCACCTCCGGCTCTTTGGGATATCCTAGCGATCGAATGTAATTCTGATACTCATATATGAATGAAGCCGGCTGTTCCTCAAAAAAAAAAAAAAAAGATCGTGGCCTGGCCTCGTGGACGCTTGTTAATGGCGCGAGGGGCCGACGGGAGGGCCCCGCCCGGGCCTTTATCGTTGACCTGCAGATGGTACCAGTGGCCAGTGGGCACGGAACTGGGACGGAATTGATCAGACACATCAGAGTGTGCGACTTTCGGGCCACCTCGCTTTCCGTCGCCATCGTGTCACCGGCGCGCGCGCTGCGAATCGGCGAATTGCGAGCGGAGCCCAACGATCAACAACCAACTCCTGTCCCTGCTACTGCTCGTGCTGGATCAATGCAGAGCAAGGAAAACATGGGACCGGCCGGGCAGCGCCCAGCGGTAGCAGTATCGTTTGAGTTCTTCCGTGTCCTTTCCATAGTTTTTCTACAGCATTTACTAGTATATTACTCCGTAATTAATAATTAATCTATTCATTCAGTTCGACCAGCTGAAAAGACTGAGAAGAGTCAATGGCACGTTCGGTCGGTCGATCCCCTTGTGCAACTTACCCCGCGTAGTACTGCTGACAGAGACTGCATGCAGAGTTGAACCGGCAGCTGAGCTCGTATTGTAGGAAATTTTGTACTAGCACAGACTAAGGAAATTTTGTTGCACAGACTAATACAGAGGCAGTGTCAGCACACAGCAGAGTGTAATGTTTGTCGCTTTGTCATGGAAATGGAATAAACAAAACCGGAGGGCACTTTACAGTGCAGCGGACTCAACCTAACACGTGATGGCATCACCGGCTGGCTCACCGCAGGCAGCAGTTAAGTCCCATGTGATTTTAAGCAGAAGGTTACTTACTCTCTCTTGATGAGCCTCTTTTCATGCTCTGTGCAATGCACAGTGGAAGTGGGAGTGGAGTTGTGGACTGTTCCTCGCTTTGCTTTTGCCCTGCCTGCTAAGGGTCAGACCCCAGATGCTGGGAGCCAAGAGCCAAAGTGGACAACCAAGCAATGCACCATGCATTGCACCAAAGCTTTGGCGTTATGCACGCGGCATGCCCCAACTCTTCCATCTCCGTAGCTCCGTTGACAGACACTACTAGCCCAGGCTAGATTTCATAATTTCAGGCACCATTTGGACCCAAAAACCATTTCACACAACTTATGAAACTTTTAAAGGTTCATTTGTCAGATCCATATTTCTGAACAAAACCTAGTACCTAATAGTGGTGGAAGAAATATATATGAGATGATGCGTCACTCTATTGAGGTGATATGTGTATGTGTATGATATTCAATGTTGAGTAGATGTACCTGTATTTGGTTTGGACTTTAATGGGAAAGCTAGGATATGTCACATTAAACTTTAGCATGACATCGTTTTGACTTTCTGTCGCATATATACCCATTTAATTTAAACGATATACAATAAACGTCGTCAGCTTTGCAATCAATTTGAATCTGCTCACCAACTCCAAAATTTATATCCCACCTCCCACATTTCAAGCTAGTACTAGTACCCGTTGCAAAAAATCAAAAGACCGACCGACAAATAATAATAATTAGAGGTACGGCTAAATCAAAACCAGTGCAGGGTTGAGGAGCATAAGTCAAGGGCATAATGTGCTGCCCTCCTAAATTATGGCCAGTTGACGCCAGACTGTGTCCAAAATAAACCAAGGCAGGATATGTGTAGTGGTCTTTGGGCTGGTGACTAAACAAGGATTAACTGATTGCTGGCGCGCACCCACTATGCATCATGCGAACATGGATTAGGTTGATCCTCACGTAGGC
Source organism: Themeda triandra (assembly GCA_018135685.1). Taxonomy (NCBI): domain Eukaryota; kingdom Viridiplantae; phylum Streptophyta; class Magnoliopsida; order Poales; family Poaceae; genus Themeda; species Themeda triandra. Next base: position 1,327,178 of record JAENPR010000033.1, read on the forward strand.
GTGCAAAATCAAATACTGAAGAAATCTTTTAATTTCAAACAGGATACGTTTTTTATTACATATGTAAAAGTCTGCATAGGCATGCTCTGTACCAACTCAATATTAATATGTACCACTGCATTTTTATAATGAGGTTGTGGTCAGAGGCTTATGCATGGGAGACGATTTTATAAATCTTGTAGTTTGTACATTGTACGTTGAACTAGAAAGTGATCAACCCGTTCCTACTTGAGCACACTGCGAAAATTCAAATAGACACTGAGTGGAACATGTGCAACGGGGCCGTTTATTAAAATTTTGAAACCAGCGAACATAAGCATGTTAGAATTTGAGTCAATATGTTTTGCATTTCATTTCCATGCAAAAAAGATTAAAAACCTACCGCCGCCTAGAATATAAAGTACAAATGGACTACTCTCTGATGTATTAGAGTTGTGGTAGAAAAAACACGAGATGTTGTATTTGAAAACAAAAGAATGAACTTCAATTTACATAATAAAAAATGTATGTAAACAATGCACTAAGCGGGGGCTTAGGCATCTTCGGTGCCTCCACCTCTACCCCAGCCTTCTATGGTTCTAAGACTTCATGACTCCTTCCCAACAAACTAGATTTGCATTCTAAACCCGCTCAAGCTCCTCTGCTTCAAGTGACCACGGAATTGTAGCCAACTATTGTATTGGTGAATCCACATAACTTATATTAGTTATGAAATTGCTGAAAAGTGACGTACTGTGGCAAGTTTTTTTCTAACCTTTTGTTAATGATCTTTCCACCACAATTACATAATGGAAAACAATGCACTAAGGAAAAAGTATGTAAACAATGCACTAAGAGTGGGGCCTCAAACAATGCACTAAGAGTGGGGCCTCCACCTCTACCCCAACCTTCCATGGTTATAAGAGCATCCGCGTTCATAACTCCTTCCCAACAAGTGAACAAGTTAGCTAGAAGCTAGTTGGGAGAAAATGCTCCAACGTATAAGCACCAACGGTCTTTCCAATCAATAAGTAATCTCTCTTATTTCCATCCACCGTATCTGTATCTATCGAGACAATTTCTAGCTAGACAATTTAGGGTTGTTCGACAGATGGTTTCTGCGGCTAATAAGTTGGTTGATAGCGATGAAGGCGAACATCCTCTAGTGCATGGTAGGCAAATACCATTAAAATACCATTAATTTCTTTTGCACTCGGTGAAAAACTTGAGCAATTGGTTCTAAATTTAGGGTCATTGGTGTCTGTTCGCGTCATAATTTGAACTAACTTCTCTATTTAAATCCTTCCCCTACTATGCGATATATAACCCCAAGTTACACCTTCATAAGCCAGGTCTGTAACAACTCTTCAACTCATCTCTTCAACTCATCTCGGTAATGGCTACGCTTACTCTACCACACGTCGCTTTTCAAGATCTACAAGACTCACATTCTAGACCCATTCAAGCTCCTCTCGCTTCAAGTGAGCATGGAACCGATTATTGTACTCGCCAATCCATACAATTTATGCTAGATGTGCAATTGCTAAGAGTGATATACTATGGTGAAGTTTCGAATTTTTGTTAATGATCAAGTCACCACAATAAGGATCGCAATTATATATGCATCTATCCCTAAAACTTGATGATACGTCAAGCAACTACACACATGTAAAAGTTATCATAATTATACTTTAAAGACTGTTCCAAAGAAAATGTCTTGGAGCCCATCAATCATGTGGCGAGATCAACAACACAGAAAGCAATATCCGGTCTCCATCCACGTGCATTTTCGAGAGAAAGCTATAAACCATTGGATTAAGTCCAGTTTTCACCCCTCAACTATGGCGTCGGTCTAAATCATACCCTCAACTACAAAACCGTCTATTCCTAACACCCCAACTATCAAAACACCTCACTTTTGGCACCTGGGAGGAGGCAAAGCTGTTTTGACCGATGCTGAGCGGTTTTGACCATGCGAGGCCCGCGCGTTAGCCACTCTATCACCTCCCTCTCCATCTCCAAGCCGGCCGGACCGGAGAGCCCGCCATGGCTGGCCGCAGAGCTCCGGCCCGGCCACGCCGGAGAGGCCACCGCGTGCCTTGCCTTGCGCCTCGCCTCTTTCCGACCGGGAGTAGGGGCGCGGGTGACCGGGAGTAGCGGCGCAGTGTAGGGGAGCTCCGCCCGGACTCCATGGACTGGGGAGCTTCGCTCTCGCTCCAGCAGCAGGACAACGCCGACGGATCTTGCCTGGACGCGCAAGCACGAGCTCGGGAAAGCTCAGTCCGGCCAACGCAGATGTGTGCGAGGCCCTCGCAATGCCAGCCAGGACAAGGCCGCCAGACACGGGCATGATGGCGCCGGCAGTGCACGGCCAGAGGCGGCGTAGCCGTGAAGGAGAGGGAGGGAATGAGTTGATGGCGTGGACCCCAATGTCAAAACCACTCTAAAATGGACAAAACAGCCAACATTGATGCCCAGGTGTCAAAAGTGGACGGTTTTGAGAGTTGAGCCAACATTAGACGGTTTGGTAGTTGAGGGTGAAAATTAGACCAACCTAATAGTTGAGGGGCTAAAGGTGGACTTAATCCTAAACCATTTGATTGATTAAACGAATGGTAGACTCAGAGGGTGAATTGTTTGACCAAACTCTGTTCAGAGACGATAAGGCGATGGATGGACCGACGGAGGTTGAACCACACACTACCCTGGTGGCCCCAAAGTAGAGTACATTTTGACTTTCATCTCTCGCCAGTTCCTTGAAGCATCGACCGACCACAACCAGATGTATTCACTCACTCACCAAAATGTCAACTGTACCTTCCGTTCCAGAAGAAGCAAACGGCAAAGCTGCTCCACAACCGCAGCACAAAGCAGGTCAGCAGCATCATTCATCACGGTTGAAATCCATGCCGGTCAGTGTTGGATCCGTCAATGCGTGCATTTGTGTGCGCGAGTAAAAAGCTTTCATGTCAGCACAGCTGGTAGTGGTAGACTGGTAGCAGCAGCCAGCACCCAGCAGCGCGGTGGATTCGGAGCAGCCAGCCAGTCAGAGTCAGACCACTCGTGCTCACAACACAAAGGTCAACCGGGGAAGCTTTCAGACGCCCTGCGAACGTGTCTGTTAGACCGGCGGATCCGTCGGTTTTTTGCTTGTCGATTAAGGTTTCCAAACAAAAACCAAACCACTCCCTCCAACTGATGCCAACATCAGGCAGAGGCAGGCGCGTCTTCTTTGACTCGTGCCTCGTTTTTTCTCCTAATCATTTGGCAGGAGTTTCTACAGTAGCAGTCTGTGTCACTTGAAACCATAGGCCACGGCCGAAGCGGGCAAGCGGGCAAGCCGCGCGACGGTGCTTTGCCGGCACAGCAGTGTGGCTGGCTCTGCGGACGTCTTGTTTAGAGGCGACGGGCTTTGTTCAGAAATTTCTGTTCGGACAACTGGGCCACGGCCCGGGTAGGAGCACTGGGCTGGCTGAGGAGCTTTCCATCTTTACGGCCTGGTACGCAGCGTCCCTACAGCCGCCCCATCGCCCACTGGCTGCCGAGGCAGGTCTTCCAACCTTTTCCACACGCGCCGCCGCTCCTCCCCGCGGCGATGTTGCGCCTCCGAAACCGTCTCCTTCCTCTGCTCCGCGCGGCAACACCGCTGCCCGCCCCTATCCACCCCCGCCCGTGCTGCCTCTTCTCCACCTCCCCCTACCCCTCCCCCTCCCCCTCCCCCGCGCCGTTCTCCCTCGAGGACTACCTCGTCGCCTCCTGCGGCCTCGCCCCAGCACAGGCCAGCGAGGTGTCCAAGAAGCTGTCCCGCGAGTTATGGTCCAATGGATCCAGGATATCGTTGGATGAGCTCTCCCATTCCCGCCTCAACTCCGCCTCCAACCCCGATGCCATCATCGCCCTGCTCGCCGGCGTCGGCCTCTCCCGCGCCGACATCGCCACCGTCGTCTCTGCGGACCCGCTGATCCTCCGCACTTCGGTGAAGAGGATGGCGCCACGCCTTCTTGGTCTCCGCGACCGCGTGGGCCTTTCTACTCCCCAAATCGTTCGCTTCCTCCTGGTCGATTCACATGCTCTCCGACACCGCAGCAATGTCGTTCCCAAGCTTGAGTTCTTCATCTCCTTCTTCGGCTCGTTTGAGAAGGCCCTGGCGGCCCTAAAGAAGAACATCCGCCTCCTCAGCCCGAGCATTGAGAGGTCAGTCAAGCCTAACATTGCTTTGTTGCGTCAGTGGGGTGTTCGAGATATTGCTCAGCTGTGTTCAAACAAACCGTCGGTGCTTACCTTCAACCGAGAACGCTTGAAGGAGTGTTTGATGCGGGCGGAAGAAATTGGGGTGCCTCCTACTTCGCGGATGTTCAGGCATGCAGTTTCTGTCGTTGCTGGTATTTCCAAAGAGAAGCTTGCTGCCAAGGTTGGGTTCTTTAAGAGGACTCTTGGTTGCTCTGAATCTGAGGTTTCCACTGCAGTGTCCAAGATTCCATCTATATTAGGATTGTCTGAAGAAATTCTTCTCCGCAAGATTAAGTTCCTAGTCAATGAAGCTGTGATGGAGCCACAGGACATTGTGGGAAGGCCTGTCCTGCTTGCATACAGCCTGGAGAAGAGGTTAGTGCCACGGCATTATGTCATGAAGGTCCTGCAGGGAAAGGGATTACTGAATAGCAATATGAGCTTTTTCTCATTCGCTAAAATTGGAGAGGAGACATTCAAATCCAAGTTCATCGACTGTCACATGGACTCTGTTCCTGGCCTTGCAGATGCTTATGCTGCAGCTCGTGCTGGTATTGTGCACTCCAGAGTGTAATTTAAGCTTCTCGTTGTGTGGGTCAAGTGTATGGTCTATGGTCGAAATGTAACTCATGCTCATTAGCAGCTGTGCAGGCATTTTCCATTTGAAAGAGAACCACTAGTGATTTCTGACTGCTCATGCATAGTACAAGTTTAAGTAGTTAGTTATGAGCTGGGTCTGAGTTTGAGCCCTCACGTGCATGTTTGTTAAGAATCTTCTGCCTAGTACTTGGCTGAAGATTATCTGTCACTTCAATTTTCTTCTCTGAAGTAGTCCTTGTTGTGGAACTTATTAAACTGATATGATTTTGACAGTATTAGATTTTTCTTTTGTCCAACCTTTTTTACCAGTCTGGCATTTCCCAACTCATGTTTTATGTAGGCCTCGCTAGCTAAATGGATTATTTTTGGTTTCTACTGATGCATGCTAACACTGTATGAGACTGAACTGGTAGTTTCAGCCTTTCAGGTAGGGGCCGAAATCACTACTGTAAAGAAACTCTATGAAACAATTTTGTAATGCCAATATTGTATGTAATGCCAATATTGTAAGGGCCAAATATACTCTTGATTGCTGTTTAGTTGTTTTGTGTGCAGCAGACCTGGTGCCGATCTACTAGAGATGGTTGTCTGACCAGCTAGCTGTAGGGAGACCACTTCGAATGAGGGAATACTGATTTGTTGTTTGTTCATTCTTTTTTTCATACAACATATAGAGAATATGTCCCTTTTGTACTATTATGTTGACTTGGCTGCCTAAGAGATCTCTGGAATACAGGGGACATGCCTCTTCTATAAATAAGCCCACCAAATAAGGGAGGCAATTGTTCTTAAATTTAAGTCCCTCTTTGTTACCATGTTGTTCAGTTTTGTGATTTTAAGAGTAATTCTCAAAATATATCACGGCCATATACCAAATTTTTTTACTTTATAGGCTTATATACAATAGACTTTGTAAAAGTCAATTCCTATATCGCACGTTTTGTTTTTCTTATGAAGCTTGTTGCAAGTATGATGGCATTGAGAAAACTTGAGCACTACAAGTGCATACGTGTTCAAGTAAAAAAAATAACATCATATTAGTCTCTTTAGAATTAGTTTGATAGTGTTATTATCTTTATATTCATATAATTATCTGGAAGCACAAAATCTTTTATAAAAAGCTCCAAATTCTGTGAAATAGTTTTAGACATATGGTTTCCATTCCCCCTCACCATCTACTGCTTGGTGGGATTCGGCCAGCTTCGATTCCATTTCTCCTTCGTTTGGGTGTTCAGCAGCTTGGGATCCATCATGGTAATCACTTGTTGTTATTTAATTTGAAGAATTGGAAAGACATGAAGAGTCTATTTAGTTTTTTGTTACTTATGGTTCTTGACTGCAAATAGAGCTTTTATTTGTGATGTGCTTATCTATCTTTGCTATGTCAACCATGTAAGGTTCTGAAGAGACCAAACTTTGTTGCCAAGGATGCATCAAGGCATGTATGCTGCACAGACTTGCCGTTGGATTTAACATTGAACAGACATTTGATCATCCATGCTTTCCGTACACATTAGAAATTGAAAGATGCACATGTAGCTGTTCTAATCAAAAGGTCACTCATGTGTTGCTGGTCAACTAGGCTGCTCTTAGTAGCTGATGTTTTGTATTATTAGTTTCATGTGTTACTGGTCAATTGGGCTACTCGTTAGAAAACACAATTGGGTTATTTAGCACTAGAAACTAGACTATACTATGCTCATATGCCAATCAGTAAATTAGTTAAACCAATCAGCCAGGTTTGGGGATTTACAAGCTACAGATGATCCAATTTTTATTATCCTGAATCTTATGTAACCCACAAATAGACCGTGCTGCTATTTTTTCTGAAAACTACTGTCATTACTTTTCTGACCAGAGCTTATTTTTCCGAATACAGCATGACCGTGCTGCTATTATCCTGGATCTTATGTAACCCACAAATGTTTTTGCTTCCATTTTCCCTTTTAAATTAGCTAAGTTGTCGTGAGACTGTGAGGTGATACTGTTACTCTCTGGATCTAGTTTGCTGTTATATTTGTTTTAGTTCTAAAGACTGATGGTTGCAAAGTGTGCTCCTTTTGCTGTATGACTTTACAAGAGCTTTAGATATTTCTTTCTGCATAAACTATTTGATGTCCATCAATTTAATTGTTCAATGAAGCGTGGTAGTCAACAAATTTCTTGTCATCTCCAGGGCTTGCAGAGAACCTGGGAGTATAACCTGAATTCTGATGTTGATGCTTGGAATGGTCAGAATATGATTTCTTGTAATAAGATGAGCCTTCTCTCCCTTCTTGTTATGAACTTGAGGTCTTCTTCCTGTAACATGGCAAGGGAACTAGCAGTATCCATGGCTGATGGCTGATGCATCATTACAACACACTTAATTTCATGTTTCAGACCATCTACAAATCTATTAGTGATGGTGATAGAGGAAAAAGTGGGTTCATGGGCAAGGATTTGGTGAACTAAGTCACAGAACTTGTCTATGTAATCACTAACCGTGGTCTTCTGTCCAATGGAGAAAAATTGCCTTGAGCAGATTGTGTCTATTCCTTTCAAACTTGGCACAAATAACAACATGAAAATTATCCCAGGACATGGTGGAGAGCCTAGGTTGGATAGTTTGCAACTAGATTTTAGCAGAACCAATAATGTGTAATGTAGCATACTTGATCCAAAGACTAGGATGTATAGCATAGATATCAAAATAGGAAAGGCAATCCTTAAGCCACTGTTTAGGATGGGAACCACTAAATTTAGGGAACTCTAGTTCAGGATGATGCAGGTGTCGAGGGAAACCATCACTAGGAGTAGCAGAAGACTGAAACTGAGGTAAAACAACTTGGTTCTGATAGTTTTCACCTGATGGTCGATTTTGGCCGGGGTGATGGTGAACACCACCCTGGCGGCCGCCTTGCTTTGGTCTAACGATCTTGGCGTCGCCCCTGGTGGGGATGGCTCGAGATGTGAAGAGCCCGGCGCCTGCTGCTTCGGAGGCAGCTGGAAGACCCCCGAAGGCGATGATGAAGAGGCGATGATGACCTCAGAATCTGAGAGGAAGACCTTGGGGCGCCTTGTCGATCTTGTCTCCGAGCTCGAGAACCGTGTTCTCCAACTCAATGACGCGTCCATCCACCAGCGGCTTCCATGTGTTGAAGTCGGTGCGGAGCGCGCGCATGTCCGTCATGGCAGTTTGGAGATGGGAGATCCCCTTGTTGTTCTTCTTCAATAGAGCTAGCAGCTTCCCATACTGCTCCTCTTTCGTCGACATGGTGCTTTGTAGACGAGTGTGGTACTGCGGCAGATCCAGTATCGCGATCTCACCACAAGTGAGCCCGCTTGTTTGGGAATTACAGTGAAATCAACCGAATCACAGCAGCTCACTGCAATCCGGGATCTTGATCAAACCCTAAGCGCTTGCGGAGCAAACCGATGGAGTACAGAGATCAATCGAATAGGGATCGGTCAGCTATGGTGGTTTGGCCATAGCTTTGGGAAAATCAGAGGAGTGGCGGCGGCGATGCGATTTGTGGTGGTGGTGGTAGGATCGAACGAATCGATACCGATGTTACCAGACTACTATAGATTGATAACTTGGAACGAAAAGGTTCTCAGGTTCGACACTCCGGCCGCGCCGAGAGCTCGCCGCTGGCCACCATGGCACGGTTCTGTTCACAATTCAGTTCGAGTTCACGAGAAGGAGATGGGGAACGATACATAGGGGAGGTGCTGACCGCTGGTCCCTTCGCCCATTACATGGGCCGTAGTTTTGGATCACGGAAGGATGCCGTTACTTCGTCGTGGGCCTTCATCACTTGCTCCATTTTGGGCCGCTGACTCTCGTGCTGGGCCTTCAAGCTCAGGCCGTCTTCGTCTGATCACCTGGATCAGTAGGCTTCTCTGCACCTTAAGCACCATCAGTCTTGCCGGTGACAGCCCCACTTGTTCCCCTGTCGAGCACATGGAGGAGCCGAGCAAAGCAGAACACACTACTGTTGCCGGATGCCGGGCATGGATGTTTTGCTGTGCTCACGAATCACGACAACGGTCGTAGCGTCCGTCAGAAACGGCAAAGGGTGCGTCGGCTTCGGCGTCGCCCGAGTCTCGTAGCTCCTCATGCGTGCGCTGTCCGTGGCGGAGCTTGTAAAGGACGCCTCCACGTTTGACAAACCTAGGTTGCCGGTTTGAAATCACCGTCTGCCGGCGATTGAGGCGGGTCAGAGTTGAACCTCCATGGCTTGTCGCCCCCTCCGGCTCGGTCGCCCGCCAGGGCCAGGCGTTGTGTTGGCGTGCCCTTTGACCTGCACGCCGATGCCGATCGGATCGGCGTGTTTTGGGCACGGACGCACGGGCCACGGTGGAAGCGGCGGTGTCGTATCTGTGGCCCGTGCCGGTGATGCGTGGCTTGCTGTGCTTGCAGTGCGGATGACCCTTTTCTGAGGCGGGGGTGGGCTTTCTTCAGAATTTCCAATTCGGTAAACTGGGCCACGGCCCGGGTAGGTTTCCGCCTTTCCGGCCTGGTATGCACCCTAGAGCTGGCTGGCCGTGGAGTCCTCCACTCTTCCAACCTTTCCACACACGGCGGCGAGCCCTGACATCGCCAGCGCCGGCGCTGCCCCTCCCCGCGGCGATGTTGCGCCGGCGCTGCCCCTCCCCCTGCTCCGTGCCGCAACACCGCTGCCCGCCCCCATCTACCACCGCCCCTGCTGCCTCCTCTCCTCCTCCACCGCTCCCTCCCCCGCGCCCTTCTCCCTCGAGGACTACCTCGTCGCCTCCTGCGGCCTCGCCCCAGCACAGGCCAGCGAGGTGTCCAAGAAGCTATCCCGCGAGTTAGGGTCCAATGGATCCAGGAGATCATTGGATGAGCTCTCCCATTCCCGCCTCAACTCCGCCTCCAACCCCGATGCCATCATCGCCCTGCTCGCCGGCGTCGGCCTCTCCCGCACCGACATTGCCGCCGTCATCTCTGCAGACCCGCCCCTCCTCCGCGCTTACGTGAAGAACATCGGCCTCCGCCTTCTTGCTCTCCGAGACCGCGCTGGTCTTTCTGCTCCTCAAATCGCTGGCTTCCTCCTGGTCGGCTCACATGCTCTCCGACACCGCAGAGATGTCGTTCCCAAGCTTGAGTTTTTCATCTCCTTCTACGGCTCGTTTGAGAAGGTACTGGTGGCCCTAAAGAGGAACATCCGCCTTCTCAGTCCGAGCATTGAGAAGTCAGTCAAGCCTAACATTGCTTTGTTGCGTCAGTGGGGTGTTCCAGATATTGTTCAGTTGTGTTCAAACAGCCCGCGGGTGCTTACCTTAAACCTGGAACGCTTGAAGGAGTGTTTGATGCGGGCGGAAGAAATTGGGGTGCCTCCTACTTCGCGCATGTTCAAGTATGCAGTAGCCGTTGTTGCCGGTATTTCCAAAGAGAAGGTTGTTGCCAAGCTTGAGTTCTTTAAGAGGACTCTTGGTTGTTCGGAGTCTGAGGTTTCCACTGCAGTGTCCAAGATGCCACTTATGTTAGAGTTGTCTGAAAAAATTCTTCTCCGCAAGATTGAGTTCCTAGTCAATGAGGTTGCGATGGAGCCACAGAACATTGTGGAAAGGCCTGCCCTGCTTACATACAGCCTTGAGAAGCGACTTGTGCCCCGGCATTATGTCATGAAGATCCTGCAGGGAAAGGGATTGTTGAATAGCAATATGAGCTTTTATTCAATAGTTCCACTTGGAGAGGAGGCTTTCAAATCGAAGTTCATCGACTGTCACAAGAACTCAATTCCTGGCCTTGCAGATGCTTATGCTACAGCTCGTGCTGGTATTGTGCCCTCTAGAGTGTAATTTAAGCATCTCGTTGTGTGGTTCAGGTGTATGGTCTACGGTGGAACTGTAACTCATGCTCATTAGCAGCTGGGAAGGCCTTTTCCATTTGCAAGAGGACCACTAGTGATCTCTGATTGCTCATACATAGTCCAGGTTTATGTTGTGGTTATTTATGAGCTGGGTTTGAATTTGAGCCCTCATGTGCATGTTTGTTAATTTCTCTGCCTAGCACATGGCTGAAGTAGTGAACTTTATCATTTAATAACTTCAGTTTTCTTCTCTGAATTAGTCCTTGTTGTGGAAATTATTAACTATGATTTTGACAGTATTAGATTTTTCTTTTGTCGAACCAATTTGAACGGTATGGCATTTTCCTACTGATGTTTTACATGTCTCACAGCTGAATGGATTATTTTGGTTTCTACTGATGCATGCTAACATTGTATGAGACTGAACAGGTAGTTTTAGACTTTCAGTAGTGTCCAAAATCACTCCTGTGAAAAAACTCTCTTTGAAACTGTTTGGTAATGCCAATGTTTTAAGGGCTGGATATATTCTTGATTTGTGTTTAATTGTTTTGGGTGCCGCGGACTTATGCAATGACATCTATTTCTTGGCCCTTTTGGAATACGAGTTTTGTACTTGACTACTGACTACTACTGATCAGTAGAGTTTAAATCGTACTATGTATAGGAGTTCTGAACTACTGACTACTGATCAATAGAGTTTAAAGTAAAGCTATCAGTTTCCTGCTGTGCAAAATAACATGATGTCAATTTGCTCCTGAGTTGGCACAAAAAAATTGCTTCTGAGTTCCTGACTGGTTAAAGAATGTGCCACCTGTGTTGACATATTTTAAAGATCAGATAGCAGCAGTTTAGGATTTGGTCATGTTTATCTTCAGCATTGACACCAGATGAAAATCTGATCTGAGGCATGAGTTGTAGGAAGAATAATGCCTGAAATACAAAAGGCACGGCACGGTTATTTCTGGACAGAGTTTGTTAGAAAGCACAACTGTTTTTCAGAACTTTTTTCTGGACATGCACCACTCATGATAGAGAAATATCTGAACAGCACATGATCGCAACCCAAACATCTCACTAGCTAAGCTCTGAAGGTAAGAGTTGTAGGGAACTGAACTCTGCCTTGTCTTCAGCTCCGTGAGACTGTCAGGAGTTCAGTTTTCTCCAATCCAAACTATCTCGTTATTATGCTCTTGTATGTTTTGCCTGCATTCTTTTCTCAATAGCAGTACTACTTTTTGGTTGTCATTGCAATAGTTCTAACAAAAACTACTGTAAGACATTCACATAAATATTTCTTGTCTTTTTCCAATGGATTTCACTAAACCAAAATACATCCCGTGACTTCACTAAATATTCACTCATCCACATGCACAAGAACTTGGTTCAGTGGGAACTGAAACAAGTAAACAATGGAAGGGATTAAAGGAAAGGGGGCCATAACCGAAGGAGAGTTTGTGATGTGGATAAGCAGTACTGGAATCAACAGGCCTGTACTTGCCCCTATACGATTGTGCTCACCAGTAAGCACGGTGTCGATCTTGACATTGCCAAATCGATTGGCCGCCGAACCATCAAGGTCGTGCCGCCGGAACTGAGCTCGCTGCGTCTGCGCGGGACGTTTCTGGTGGCGGAGGTGGTGGGCTTTGTGGCCAGAATTTCCTGTTCGGCCAACTGGGCCGCAGCTGCCAACTTACGCGTTACATGGGCTGGGCTTGGCTGGGCGGACCTGAGTTTTCACTTATGGACTGCACGATCGCCCAACACTTCTGGAGAGAAACTCGAGCCCTAACTGGTGTCAAACTCCCGCAGCTGCACAACCAGACTTGGGCAAGAGATCTTATCGACCCGACCGTGTGTCCGGAGAGGGATGCTGCGATCATCTTGTGCGGCATGTGGTCGCTGTGGATGAGCCGAAACAAGAGGAACCATGGTGAGTCTGAGATCCCGGTACGTCAAGCTGTGGAGTGGATCAAGGATACGGCTTTCGATCTGTGGCAAATTACTCACCCAGTGAAAGAGCAGAAACCACCTCCCCCTCGGCAGCAATGGCAGCGGCCTCCTCCAGGTTGGGCCAAAGTCAATGTTGATGCCTCTTTCCTTTCCGATCAGGGGCGCGGTGCATCTGGATCAGTGATCAGAGATGAGCTTGGCCGATCATGTGGTGGAAGATCTGTGTGGTACGACCACTGTCTCAGTGCCCTGTCAACAGAAGCTGCAGCCTGCCGCGATGGCGTCCAGTTAGCATTAGACCGAGGTGCTCGACGTCTGGTCTTGGAGACGGACTGTCAAATTCTTGTCAACCTGTGGGAGAAGCGCCAGACACAACACTCTGAAGTTGGCCCTATCCTACAGCAGATCGATGATCTCAGTCGGCTTTTAGATGAGTTTGTTTTCCAATTTGTCAGTAGAAAATGTAATTCTCTTGCACACTTGTGTGCGAAGCTTGTAACCCAAACGAACCCGGTTGTGGAGTGGCAAATACCACCTCCGGCTCTTTGGGATATCCTAGCGATCGAATGTAATTCTGATACTCATATATGAATGAAGCCGGCTGTTCCTCAAAAAAAAAAAAAAAAAAAGATCGTGGCCTGGCCTCGTGGACGCTTGTTAATGGCGGGAGGGGCCGACGGGAGGGCCCCGTGCAGGCCTTTATCGTTGACCTGCAGATGGTACCAGTGGCCAGTGGGCACGGAACTCAGGGACGGAATTTGATCAGACACATCAGAGTGGGCCCTCGCTGAACGTCGCCATCGTGTCACCGGCGCGCGCGCGCGAATCGGCGAATTGCGAGCGGGAGCCCAACGATCAACAACCAACTCCCTGCCCCTGCTACTGCTCGTGCTGGATCAATGCAATGCAAGGAAAACATGGGACCGGCCGGGCAGCGCCCAGCAGTAGCAGTATCGTTTGAGTTCTTCCGTGTCCTTTCCATAGTTTTTCTACAGCATTTATTAGTATATTACTCCGTAATTAATAATTAATCTATTCATTCAGTTCGACCAGCTGAAAAGACTGAGAAGAGTCAATGGCACGTTCGGTCGGTCGATCCCCTTGTGCAACTTACCCCGCGTAGTACTGCTGACAGAGACTGCATGCAGAGTTGAACCGGCAGCTGAGCTCGTATTGTAGGAAATTTTGTAGCACAGACTAATACAGAGGCAGTGTCAGCACACAGCAGAGTGTAATGTTTGTCGCTTTGTCATGGAAATGGAATAAACAAAACCATGGGCACTTTACAGTGCAGCGGACTCAACCTAACACGTGATGGCATCACCGTACCGGCTGGCTCACCGCAGGCAGCAGTTAAGTCCCATGTGATTTTAAGCAGAAGGTTACTTACTCTCTCTTGATGAGCCTCTTTTCATGCTCTGTGCAATGCACAGTGGAAGTGGGAGTGGAGTTGAGTCGAGTGGACTGTTCCTCGCTTTGCTTTTGCCCTGCCTGCTGCGGGTCAAACCCCAGATGCTGGGACCTGGGAGCCAAGAGCCAAAGTGGCCAACCAAGCAATGCACCATGCATTGCACCAAAGCTTTGGCGTTATGCACGCGGCATGCCCCAACTCTTCCATCTCCGTAGCTCCGTTGGCAGACACTACTGGCCCAGGCTAGATTTCATAATTTCAGGCACCATTTGGATCCAAAAACCATTTCACACAACTTATGAAACTTTTTAAAGCTTCATTTGTCAGATCCATATTTCTGAACAAAACCTAGTACCTAATAGTGGTGGAAGAAATATATATGAGATGATGCGTCACTCTATTGAGGTGATATGTGTATGTGTATGATATTCAATGTTGAGTAGATGTACCTGTATTTGGTTTGGACTTTAATGGGAAAGCTAGGATATGTCACATTAAACTTTAGCATGACATCGTTTTGACTTTCTGTCGCATATATACCCATTTAATTTAAACGATATACAATAAACGTCGTCAGCTTTGCAATCAATTTGAATCTGCTCACCAACTCCAAAATTTATATCCCACCTCCCACATTTCAAGCTAGTACTAGTACCCGTTGCAAAAAATCAAAAGACCGACCGACAAATAATAATAATTAGAGGTACGGCTAAATCAAAACCAGTGCAGGGTTGAGGAGCATAAGTCAAGGGCATAATGTGCTGCCCTCCTAAATTATGGCCAGTTGACGCCAGACTGTGTCCAAAATAAACCAAGGCAGGATATGTGTAGTGGTCTTTGGGCTGGTGACTAAACAAGGATTAACTGATTGCTGGCGCGCACCCACTATGCATCATGCGAACATGGATTAGGTTGATCCTCACGTAGGCGTGCAAAATCAAATACTGAAGAAATCTTTTAATTTCAAACAGGATACGTTTTTTATTACATATGTAAAAGTCTGCATAGGCATGCTCTGTACCAACTCAATATTAATATGTACCACTGCATTTTTATAATGAGGTTGTGGTCAGAGGCTTATGCATGGGAGACGATTTTATAAATCTTGTAGTTTGTACATTGTACGTTGAACTAGAAAGTGATCAACCCGTTCCTACTTGAGCACACTGCGAAAATTCAAATAGACACTGAGTGGAACATGTGCAACGGGGCCGTTTATTAAAATTTTGAAACCAGCGAACATAAGCATGTTAGAATTTGAGTCAATATGTTTTGCATTTCATTTCCATGCAAAAAAGATTAAAAACCTACCGCCGCCTAGAATATAAAGTACAAATGGACTACTCTCTGATGTATTAGAGTTGTGGTAGAAAAAACACGAGATGTTGTATTTGAAAACAAAAGAATGAACTTCAATTTACATAATAAAAAATGTATGTAAACAATGCACTAAGCGGGGGCTTAGGCATCTTCGGTGCCTCCACCTCTACCCCAGCCTTCTATGGTTCTAAGACTTCATGACTCCTTCCCAACAAACTAGATTTGCATTCTAAACCCGCTCAAGCTCCTCTGCTTCAAGTGACCACGGAATTGTAGCCAACTATTGTATTGGTGAATCCACATAACTTATATTAGTTATGAAATTGCTGAAAAGTGACGTACTGTGGCAAGTTTTTTCTAACCTTTTGTTAATGATCTTTCCACCACAATTACATAATGGAAAACAATGCACTAAGGAAAAAGTATGTAAACAATGCACTAAGAGTGGGGCCTCAAACAATGCACTAAGAGTGGGGCCTCCACCTCTACCCCAACCTTCCATGGTTATAAGAGCATCCGCGTTCATAACTCCTTCCCAACAAGTGAACAAGTTAGCTAGAAGCTAGTTGGGAGAAAATGCTCCAACGTATAAGCACCAACGGTCTTTCCAATCAATAAGTAATCTCTCTTATTTCCATCCACCGTATCCGTATCTATCGAGACAATTTCTAGCTAGACAATTTAGGGTTGTTCGACAGATGGTTTCGCGGCTAATAAGTTGGTTGATAGCGATGAAGGCGAACATCCTCTAGTGCATGGTAGGCAAATACCATTAAAATACCATTAATTTCTTTTGCACTCGGTGAAAAACTTGAGCAATTGGTTCTAAATTTAGGGTCATTGGTGTCTGTTCGCGTCATAATTTGAACTAACTTCTCTATTTAAATCCTTCCCCTACTATGCGATATATAACCCCAAGTTACACCTTCATAAGCCAGGTCTGTAACAACTCTTCAACTCATCTCTTCAACTCATCTGGTAATGGCTACGCTTACTCTACCACACGTCGCTTTTCAAGATCTACAAGACTCACATTCTAGACCCATTCAAGCTCCTCTGCTTCAAGTGAGCATGGAACCGATTATTGTACTCGCCAATCCATACAATTTATGCTAGATGTGCAATTGCTAAGAGTGATATACTATGGTGAAGTTTCGAATTTTTGTTAATGATCAAGTCACCACAATAAGGATCGCAATTATATATGCATCTATCCCTAAAACTTGATGATACGTCAAGCAACTACACACATGTAAAAGTTATCATAATTATACTTTAAAGACTGTTCCAAAGAAAATGTCTTGGAGCCCATCAATCATGTGGCGAGATCAACAACACAGAAAGCAATATCCGGTCTCCATCCACGTGCATTTTCGAGAGAAAGCTATAAACCATTGGATTAAGTCCAGTTTTCACCCCTCAACTATGGCGTCGGTCTAAATCATACCCTCAACTACAAAACCGTCTATTCCTAACACCCCAACTATCAAAACACCTCACTTTTGGCACCTGGGAGGAGGCAAAGCTGTTTTGACCGATGCTGAGCGGTTTTGACCATGCGAGGCCCGCGCGTTAGCCACTCTATCACCTCCCTCTCCATCTCCAAGCTGGCCGGACCGGAGAGCCCGCCATGGCTGGCCGCAGGAGCTCCAGCCGGCCACGCTCGGAGAGGCCACCGCGTGCCTTGCCTTGCGCCTCGCCTCTTTCCGACCAGGAGTAGGGGCGCGGGTGACCGGGAGTAGCGGCGCAGGTGTAGGGGAGCTCCGCCCGGACTCCATGGACTGGGGAGCTTCGCTCTCGCTCCAGCAGCAGGACAACGCCGACGGATCTTGCCTGGACGCGCAAGCACGAGCTCGGGAAAGCTCAGTCCGGCCAACGCAGATGTGTGCGAGGCCCTCGCAACAGCAGCAGGACAAGGCCGCCAGACACGGGCATGATGGCGCCGGCAGTGCACGGCCAGAGGCGGCGTAGCCGTGAAGGAGAGGGAGGGAATGAGTTGATGGCGTGGACCCCAATGTCAAAACCACTCTAAAATGGACAAAACAGCCAACATTGATGCCCAGGTGTCAAAAGTGGACGGTTTTGAGAGTTGAGGAGCCAACATTAGACGGTTTGGTAGTTGAGGGTGAAAATTAGACCAACCTAATAGTTGAGGGGCTAAAGGTGGACTTAATCCTAAACCATTTGATTGATTAAACGAATGGTAGACTCAGAGGGTGAATTGTTTGACCAAACTCTGTTCAGAGACGATAAGGCGATGGATGGACCGACGGAGGTTGAACCACACACTACCCTGGTGGCCCCAAAGTAGAGTACATTTTGACTTTCATCTCTCGCCAGTTCCTTGAAGCATCGACCGACCACAACCAGATGTATTCACTCACTCACCAAAATGTCAACTGTACCTTCCGTTCCAGAAGAAGCAAACGGCAAAGCTGCTCCACAACCGCAGCACAAAGCAGGTCAGCAGCATCATTCATCACGGTTGAAATCCATGCCGGTCAGTGTTGGATCCGTCAATGCGTGCATTTGTGTGCGCGAGTAAAAAGCTTTCATGTCAGCACAGCTGGTAGTGGTAGACTGGTAGCAGCAGCCAGCACCCAGCAGCGCGGTGGATTCGGAGCAGCCAGCCAGTCAGAGTCAGACCACTCGTGCTCACAACACAAAGGTCAACCGGGGAAGCTTTCAGACGCCCTGCGAACGTGTCTGTTAGACCGGCGGATCCGTCGGTTTTTTGCTTGTCGATTAAGGTTTCCAAACAAAAACCAAACCACTCCCTCCAACTGATGCCAACATCAGGCAGAGGCAGGCGCGTCTTCTTTGACTCGTGCCTCGTTTTTTCTCCTAATCATTTGGCAGGAGTTTCTACAGTAGCAGTCTGTGTCACTTGAAACCATAGGCCACGGCCGAAGCGGGCAAGCGGGCAAGCCGCGCGACGGTGCTTTGCCGGCACAGCAGTGTGGCTGGCTCTGCGGACGTCTTGTTTAGAGGCGACGGGCTTTGTTCAGAAATTTCTGTTCGGACAACTGGGCCACGGCCCGGGTAGGAGCACTGGGCTGGCTGAGGAGCTTTCCATCTTTACGGCCTGGTACGCAGCGTCCCTACAGCCGCCCCATCGCCCACTGGCTGCCGAGGCAGGTCTTCCAACCTTTTCCACACGCGCCGCCGCCGCTCCTCCCCGCGGCGATGTTGCGCCTCCGAAACCGTCTCCTTCCTCTGCTCCGCGCGGCAACACCGCTGCCCGCCCCTATCCACCCCCGCCCGTGCTGCCTCTTCTCCACCTCCCCCTACCCCTCCCCCTCCCCCTCCCCCGCGCCGTTCTCCCTCGAGGACTACCTCGTCGCCTCCTGCGGCCTCGCCCCAGCACAGGCCAGCGAGGTGTCCAAGAAGCTGTCCCGCGAGTTATGGTCCAATGGATCCAGGATATCGTTGGATGAGCTCTCCCATTCCCGCCTCAACTCCGCCTCCAACCCCGATGCCATCATCGCCCTGCTCGCCGGCGTCGGCCTCTCCCGCGCCGACATCGCCACCGTCGTCTCTGCGGACCCGCTGATCCTCCGCACTTCGGTGAAGAGGATGGCGCCACGCCTTCTTGGTCTCCGCGACCGCGTGGGCCTTTCTACTCCCCAAATCGTTCGCTTCCTCCTGGTCGATTCACATGCTCTCCGACACCGCAGCAATGTCGTTCCCAAGCTTGAGTTCTTCATCTCCTTCTTCGGCTCGTTTGAGAAGGCCCTGGCGGCCCTAAAGAAGAACATCCGCCTCCTCAGCCCGAGCATTGAGAGGTCAGTCAAGCCTAACATTGCTTTGTTGCGTCAGTGGGGTGTTCGAGATATTGCTCAGCTGTGTTCAAACAAACCGTCGGTGCTTACCTTCAACCGAGAACGCTTGAAGGAGTGTTTGATGCGGGCGGAAGAAATTGGGGTGCCTCCTACTTCGCGGATGTTCAGGCATGCAGTTTCTGTCGTTGCTGGTATTTCCAAAGAGAAGCTTGCTGCCAAGGTTGGGTTCTTTAAGAGGACTCTTGGTTGCTCTGAATCTGAGGTTTCCACTGCAGTGTCCAAGATTCCATCTATATTAGGATTGTCTGAAGAAATTCTTCTCCGCAAGATTAAGTTCCTAGTCAATGAAGCTGTGATGGAGCCACAGGACATTGTGGGAAGGCCTGTCCTGCTTGCATACAGCCTGGAGAAGAGGTTAGTGCCACGGCATTATGTCATGAAGGTCCTGCAGGGAAAGGGATTACTGAATAGCAATATGAGCTTTTTCTCATTCGCTAAAATTGGAGAGGAGACATTCAAATCCAAGTTCATCGACTGTCACATGGACTCTGTTCCTGGCCTTGCAGATGCTTATGCTGCAGCTCGTGCTGGTATTGTGCACTCCAGAGTGTAATTTAAGCTTCTCGTTGTGTGGGTCAAGTGTATGGTCTATGGTCGAAATGTAACTCATGCTCATTAGCAGCTGTGCAGGCATTTTCCATTTGAAAGAGAACCACTAGTGATTTCTGACTGCTCATGCATAGTACAAGTTTAAGTAGTTAGTTATGAGCTGGGTCTGAGTTTGAGCCCTCACGTGCATGTTTGTTAAGAATCTTCTGCCTAGTACTTGGCTGAAGATTATCTGTCACTTCAATTTTCTTCTCTGAAGTAGTCCTTGTTGTGGAACTTATTAAACTGATATGATTTTGACAGTATTAGATTTTTCTTTTGTCCAACCTTTTTTACCAGTCTGGCATTTCCCAACTCATGTTTTATGTAGGCCTCGCTAGCTAAATGGATTATTTTTGGTTTCTACTGATGCATGCTAACACTGTATGAGACTGAACTGGTAGTTTCAGCCTTTCAGGTAGGGGCCGAAATCACTACTGTAAAGAAACTCTATGAAACAATTTTGTAATGCCAATATTGTATGTAATGCCAATATTGTAAGGGCCAAATATACTCTTGATTGCTGTTTAGTTGTTTTGTGTGCAGCAGACCTGGTGCCGATCTACTAGAGATGGTTGTCTGACCAGCTAGCTGTAGGGAGACCACTTCGAATGAGGGAATACTGATTTGTTGTTTGTTCATTCTTTTTTTCATACAACATATAGAGAATATGTCCCTTTTGTACTATTATGTTGACTTGGCTGCCTAAGAGATCTCTGGAATACAGGGGACATGCCTCTTCTATAAATAAGCCCACCAAATAAGGGAGGCAATTGTTCTTAAATTTAAGTCCCTCTTTGTTACCATGTTGTTCAGTTTTGTGATTTTAAGAGTAATTCTCAAAATATATCACGGCCATATACCAAATTTTTTTACTTTATAGGCTTATATACAATAGACTTTGTAAAAGTCAATTCCTATATCGCACGTTTTGTTTTTCTTATGAAGCTTGTTGCAAGTATGATGGCATTGAGAAAACTTGAGCACTACAAGTGCATACGTGTTCAAGTAAAAAAAATAACATCATATTAGTCTCTTTAGAATTAGTTTGATAGTGTTATTATCTTTATATTCATATAATTATCTGGAAGCACAAAATCTTTTATAAAAAGCTCCAAATTCTGTGAAATAGTTTTAGACATATGGTTTCCATTCCCCCCTCACCATCTACTGCTTGGTGGGATTCGGCCAGCTTCGATTCCATTTCTCCTTCGTTTGGGTGTTCAGCAGCTTGGGATCCATCATGGTAATCACTTGTTGTTATTTAATTTGAAGAATTGGAAAGACATGAAGAGTCTATTTAGTTTTTTGTTACTTATGGTTCTTGACTGCAAATAGAGCTTTTATTTGTGATGTGCTTATCTATCTTTGCTATGTCAACCATGTAAGGTTCTGAAGAGACCAAACTTTGTTGCCAAGGATGCATCAAGGCATGTATGCTGCACAGACTTGCCGTTGGATTTAACATTGAACAGACATTTGATCATCCATGCTTTCCGTACACATTAGAAATTGAAAGATGCACATGTAGCTGTTCTAATCAAAAGGTCACTCATGTGTTGCTGGTCAACTAGGCTGCTCTTAGTAGCTGATGTTTTGTATTATTAGTTTCATGTGTTACTGGTCAATTGGGCTACTCGTTAGAAAACACAATTGGGTTATTTAGCACTAGAAACTAGACTATACTATGCTCATATGCCAATCAGTAAATTAGTTAAACCAATCAGCCAGGTTTGGGGATTTACAAGCTACAGATGATCCAATTTTTATTATCCTGAATCTTATGTAACCCACAAATAGACCGTGCTGCTATTTTTTCTGAAAACTACTGTCATTACTTTTCTGACCAGAGCTTATTTTTCCGAATACAGCATGACCGTGCTGCTATTATCCTGGATCTTATGTAACCCACAAATGTTTTTGCTTCCATTTTCCCTTTTAAATTAGCTAAGTTGTCGTGAGACTGTGAGGCGATACTGTTACTCTCTGGATCTAGTTTGCTGTTATATTTGTTTTAGTTCTAAAGACTGATGGTTGCAAAGTGTGCTCCTTTTGCTGTATGACTTTACAAGAGCTTTAGATATTTCTTTCTGCATAAACTATTTGATGTCCATCAATTTAATTGTTCAATGAAGCGTGGTAGTCAACAAATTTCTTGTCATCTCCAGGGCTTGCAGAGAACCTGGGAGTATAACCTGAATTCTGATGTTGATGCTTGGAATGATAAGAATATGATTTCTTGTAATAAGATGAGCCTTCTCTCCCTTCTTGTTATGAACTTGAGGTCTTCTTCCTGTAACATGGCAAGGGAACTAGCAGTATCCATGGCTGATGGCTGATGCATCATTACAACACACTTAATTTCATGTTTCAGACCATCTACAAATCTATTAGTGATGGTGATAGAGGAAAAAGTGGGTTCATGGGCAAGGATTTGGTGAACTAAGTCACAGAACTTGTCTATGTAATCACTAACCGTGGTCTTCTGTCCAATGGAGAAAAATTGCCTTGAGCAGATTGTGTCTATTCCTTTCAAACTTGGCACAAATAACAACATGAAAATTATCCCAGGACATGGTGGAGAGCCTAGGTTGGATAGTTTGCAACTAGATTTTAGCAGAACCAATAATGTGTAATGTAGCATACTTGATCCAAAGACTAGGATGTATAGCATAGATATCAAAATAGGAAAGGCAATCCTTAAGCCACTGTTTAGGATGGGAACCACTAAATTTAGGGAACTCTAGTTCAGGATGATGCAGGTGTCGAGGGAAACCATCACTAGGAGTAGCAGAAGACTGAAACTGAGGTAAAACAACTTGGTTCTGATAGTTTTCACCTGATGGTCGATTTTGGCCGGGGTGATGGTGAACACCACCCTGGCGGCCGCCTTGCTTTGGTCTAACGATCTTGGCGTCGCCCCTGGTGGGGATGGCTCGAGATGTGAAGAGCCCGGCGCCTGCTGCTTCGGAGGCAGCTGGAAGACCCCGAAGGCGATGATGAAGAGGCGATGATGACCTCGGAACCGAGAGGAAGACCTTGGGGCGCCTTGTCGATCTTGTCTCCGAGCTCGAGAACCGTGTTCTCCAACTCAATGACGCGTCCATCCACCAGCGGCTTCCATGTGTTGAAGTCGGTGCGGAGCGCGCGCATGTCCGTCATGGCGTTTGGAGATGGGAGATCCCCTTGTTGTTCTTCTTCAATAGAGCTAGCAGCTTCCCATACTGCTCCTCTTTCGTCGACATGGTGCTTTGTAGACGAGTGTGGTACTGCGGCAGATCCAGATCGCGATCTCACCACAAGTGAGCCCGCTTGTTTGGGAATTACAGTGAAATCAACCGAATCACAGCAGCTCACTGCAATCCGGGATCTTGATCAAACCCTAAGCGCTTGCGGAGCAAACCGATGGAGTACAGAGATCAATCGAATAGGGATCGGTCAGCTATGGTGGTTTGGCCATAGCTTTGGGAAAATCAGAGGAGTGGCGGCGGCTGATGCGATTTGTGGTGGTGGTGGTAGGATCGAACGAATCTGATACCAGATGTTACCAGACTACTATAGATTGATAACTTGGAACGAAAAGGTTCTCAGGTTCGACACTCCGGCCGCGCCGAGAGCTCGCCGCTGGCCACCATGGCACGGTTCTGTTCACAATTCAGTTCGAGTTCACGAGAAGGAGATGGGGAACGATACATAGGGGAGGTGCTGACCGCTGGTCCCTTCGCCCATTACATGGGCCGTAGTTTTGGATCACGGAAGGATGCCGTTACTTCGTCGTGGGCCTTCATCACTTGCTCCATTTTGGGCCGCTGACTCTCGTGCTGGGCCTTCAAGCTCAGGCCGTCTTCGTCTGATCACCTGGATCAGTAGGCTTCTCTGCACCTTAAGCACCATCAGTCTTGCCGGTGACAGCCCCACTTGTTCCCCTGTCGAGCACATGGAGGAGCCGAGCAAAGCAGAACACACTACTGTTGCCGGATGCCGGGCATGGATGTTTTGCTGTGCTCACGAATCACGACAACGGTCGTAGCGTCCGTCAGAAACGGCAAAGGGTGCGTCGGCTTCGGCGTCGCCCCGAGTCTCGTAGCTCCTCATGCGTGCGCTGTCCGTGGCGGAGCTTGTAAAGGACGCCTCCACGTTTGACAAACCTGGGTTGCCGGTTTGAAATCACCGTCTGCCGGCGATTGAGGCGGGTCAGAGTTGAACCTCCATGGCTTGTCGCCCCCTCTGGCTCGGTCGCCCGCCAGGGCCAGGCGTTGTGTTGGCGTGCCCTTTGACCTGCACGCCGATGCCGATTGGATCGGCGTGTTTTGGGCACGGACGCACGGGCCACGGTGGAAGCGGCGGTGTCGTATCTGTGGCCCGTGCCGGTGATGCGTGGCTTGCTGTGCTTGCAGTGCGGATGACCCTTTTCTGAGGCGGGGGTGGGCTTTCTTCAGAATTTCCAATTCGGTAAACTGGGCCACGGCCCGGGTAGGTTTCCGCCTTTCCGGCCTGGTATGCACCCTAGAGCTGGCTGGCCGTGGAGTCCTCCACTCTTCCAACCTTTCCACACACGGCGGCGAGCCCTGTCATCGCCAGCGCCGGCGCTGCCCCTCCCCGCGGCGATGTTGCGCCGGCGCTGCCCCTCCCCCTGCTCCGTGCCGCAACACCGCTGCCCGCCCCCATCTACCACCGCCCCTGCTGCCTCCTCTCCTCCTCCACCGCTCCCTCCCCCGCGCCCTTCTCCCTCGAGGACTACCTCGTCGCCTCCTGCGGCCTCGCCCCAGCACAGGCCAGCGAGGTGTCCAAGAAGCTATCCCGCGAGTTAGGGTCCAATGGATCCAGGAGATCATTGGATGAGCTCTCCCATTCCCGCCTCAACTCCGCCTCCAACCCCGATGCCATCATCGCCCTGCTCGCCGGCGTCGGCCTCTCCCGCACCGACATTGCCGCCGTCATCTCTGCAGACCCGCCCCTCCTCCGCGCTTACGTGAAGAACATCGGCCTCCGCCTTCTTGCTCTCCGAGACCGCGCTGGTCTTTCTGCTCCTCAAATCGCTGGCTTCCTCCTGGTCGGCTCACATGCTCTCCGACACCGCAGAGATGTCGTTCCCAAGCTTGAGTTTTTCATCTCCTTCTACGGCTCGTTTGAGAAGGTACTGGTGGCCCTAAAGAGGAACATCCGCCTTCTCAGTCCGAGCATTGAGAAGTCAGTCAAGCCTAACATTGCTTTGTTGCGTCAGTGGGGTGTTCCAGATATTGTTCAGTTGTGTTCAAACAGCCCGCGGGTGCTTACCTTAAACCTGGAACGCTTGAAGGAGTGTTTGATGCGGGCGGAAGAAATTGGGGTGCCTCCTACTTCGCGCATGTTCAAGTATGCAGTAGCCGTTGTTGCCGGTATTTCCAAAGAGAAGGTTGTTGCCAAGCTTGAGTTCTTTAAGAGGACTCTTGGTTGTTCGGAGTCTGAGGTTTCCACTGCAGTGTCCAAGATGCCACTTATGTTAGAGTTGTCTGAAAAAATTCTTCTCCGCAAGATTGAGTTCCTAGTCAATGAGGTTGCGATGGAGCCACAGAACATTGTGGAAAGGCCTGCCCTGCTTACATACAGCCTTGAGAAGCGACTTGTGCCCCGGCATTATGTCATGAAGATCCTGCAGGGAAAGGGATTGTTGAATAGCAATATGAGCTTTTATTCAATAGTTCCACTTGGAGAGGAGGCTTTCAAATCGAAGTTCATCGACTGTCACAAGAACTCAATTCCTGGCCTTGCAGATGCTTATGCTACAGCTCGTGCTGGTATTGTGCCCTCTAGAGTGTAATTTAAGCATCTCGTTGTGTGGTTCAGGTGTATGGTCTACGGTGGAACTGTAACTCATGCTCATTAGCAGCTGGGAAGGCCTTTTCCATTTGCAAGAGGACCACTAGTGATCTCTGATTGCTCATACATAGTCCAGGTTTATGTTGTGGTTATTTATGAGCTGGGTTTGAATTTGAGCCCTCATGTGCATGTTTGTTAATTTCTCTGCCTAGCACATGGCTGAAGTAGTGAACTTTATCATTTAATAACTTCAGTTTTCTTCTCTGAATTAGTCCTTGTTGTGGAAATTATTAACTATGATTTTGACAGTATTAGATTTTTCTTTTGTCGAACCAATTTGAACGGTATGGCATTTTCCTACTGATGTTTTACATGTCTCACAGCTGAATGGATTATTTTGGTTTCTACTGATGCATGCTAACATTGTATGAGACTGAACAGGTAGTTTTAGACTTTCAGTAGTGTCCAAAATCACTCCTGTGAAAAAACTCTCTTTGAAACTGTTTGGTAATGCCAATGTTTTAAGGGCTGGATATATTCTTGATTTGTGTTTAATTGTTTTGGGTGCCGCGGACTTATGCAATGACATCTATTTCTTGGCCCTTTTGGAATACGAGTTTTGCACTTGACTACTGACTACTACTGATCAGTAGAGTTTAAATCGTACTATGTATAGGAGTTCTGAACTACTGACTACTGATCAATAGAGTTTAAAGTAAAGCTATCAGTTTCCTGCTGTGCAAAATAACATGATGTCAATTTGCTCCTGAGTTGGCACAAAAAAATTGCTTCTGAGTTCCTGACTGGTTAAAGAATGTGCCACCTGTGTTGACATATTTTAAAGATCAGATAGCAGCAGTTTAGGATTTGGTCATGTTTATCTTCAGCATTGACACCAGATGAAAATCTGATCTGAGGCATGAGTTGTAGGAAGAATAATGCCTGAAATACAAAAGGCACGGCACGGTTATTTCTGGACAGAGTTTGTTAGAAAGCACAACTGTTTTTCAGAACTTTTTTCTGGACATGCACCACTCATGATAGAGAAATATCTGAACAGCACATGATCGCAACCCAAACATCTCACTAGCTAAGCTCTGAAGGTAAGAGTTGTAGGGAACTGAACTCTGCCTTGTCTTCAGCTCCGTGAGACTGTCAGGAGTTCAGTTTTCTCCAATCCAAACTATCTCGTTATTATGCTCTTGTATGTTTTGCCTGCATTCTTTTCTCAATAGCAGTACTACTTTTTGGTTGTCATTGCAATAGTTCTAACAAAAACTACTGTAAGACATTCACATAAATATTTCTTGTCTTTTTCCAATGGATTTCACTAAACCAAAATACATCCCGTGACTTCACTAAATATTCACTCATCCACATGCACAAGAACTTGGTTCAGTGGGAACTGAAACAAGTAAACAATGGAAGGGATTAAAGGAAAGGGGGCCATAACCGAAGGAGAGTTTGTGATGTGGATAAGCAGTACTGGAATCAACAGGCCTGTACTTGCCCCTATACGATTGTGCTCACCAGTAAGCACGGTGTCGATCTTGACATTGCCAAATCGATTGGCCGCCGAACCATCAAGGTCGTGCCGCCGGAACTGAGCTCGCTGCGTCTGCGCGGGACGTTTCTGGTGGCGGAGGTGGTGGGCTTTGTGGCCAGAATTTCCTGTTCGGCCAACTGGGCCGCAGCTGCCAACTTACGCGTTACATGGGCTGGGCTTGGCTGGGCGGACCTGAGTTTTCGACGGCCTCGTCCGATGAATGCCCCCTTCCCCCTAAAAAAAAAATACTGAATGCTCGCTGCCGTCGCATCTCGCATGTCTCACTCATTCGCCGTGACGAGCCCTGCCGATCCCCCCTCACCTGGCGCCGCCTGCGCCGCCGCCGCCCCTCGGCCACGGCGATGTTGCGCCTCCGAAATCGCCTCCTCCCCCTGCTCCGCGCCGCATCACCCATTCACCCCCGCTCATGCTGCCTCCTCTCCACCTCCCCCTCCCCCGCGCCATTCTCCCTCGAGGACTACCTCGTCGCCTCCTGCGGCCTCGCACCAGCTCAAGCAGGCGAGGTGTCCAAGAAGGCGTTCCGCGAGTTAGCCAGAGAATCCAGCAAAGAGGAGATCTCACGCTCCCGCCTCTTGTCCGCCTCCAATCCCGACGCAATCATCGCCCTGCTCGCCGGCGCCGGCCTCTCCCGCGCCGATATCGCCGCCGTCGTCTCCGCGCACCCGCTGCTCCTCCGCGCTTCGGTGAAGAACATCGCCCCCCGCCTTCTTGCTCTCCGCGACCGCGTCGGTCTGTCTGCTCCACAGATCACACGCTTGCTCCTGGTGGCCTCAGGCGCTCTCCGCCGCTGTGACGTCGTTCCCAAGCTTGAGTTCTTCGTCTCCTTCTACGGCTCGTTTGAGAAGGTCCTGGTGGCCGCAAAGAGGAACAGGAACCTCCTCGTCTTGAGCCTTAAGAATTCAATCGAGCCTAACATTGCGTTGTTGCGCCAGTGGGGTGTTCGAGATATTGCTCAGTTGTGTTCATGCAACTCGCGGGTGCTTGGCTTCAACCGGGAACGCTTGAAGGAGTGTTTGATGCAGGCGGAAGAAATTGGGGTGCCTGCTAATTCGCGTATGTTCAAGTATACAGTGGCCGCCATTGCCTGTACTTCCAAAGAAAAGCTTGCTGCCAAGCTTGAGTTCTTTAAGAGGACCCTTGGCTGTTCTGAGTCTGAGGTTTCCATTGCAGTGTCCAAGGTGCCAGCTATATTAGGATTCTCTGACGAGATTCTTCTGCGCAAGATTGAGTTCCTAGTTTATGAGGCTTTGGTGGAGCCACGGTACATTGTGGGAAGGCCTGTCCTGCTCACAATGAGCCTTGACAAGCGGCTTGTGCCCCGTCATCATGTCATGAAGATCCTGCAGGAAAAGGGATTGCTGAATAGCAATATGAGCTTTTCCTCATTAGCTGTAATTGGAGAGGAGACTTTCAAAACAAAGTTCATCGACTGTCACATGGACTCTGCTCCTGGACTTGCAGATGTTTATGCTGCAGCTCGTGCTGGTATTGTGCCCTCAACAGTGTAATTTTAGCATCTGCCTTTGTGTTTTAGGTAGGTGGTGGAACTGTAACTCATGGTCATTACCACCTGTCCTCTGTGCAGGTAATTTTTATTCTGATTTCTGCAAAAGAACCACTATTGAATTCTGATTACTCGTGTATATTTCAAATTCAAGGCATATGTAATTTATGAAGGAGCTGACTCTGACTTATCCTACAGCCTTAACGTGCAATCTTGTTAATTTCTTCTGCTTAGGAGTTAGGACATGGTTGAAGGTTATCCTTAGCATAGTTTTCCTCCTCTGAATAAGTCTTTGTTGTAGAAATTAATAAGCTTATTGGGATATGAGAGTGGTTCTTTCCCTGTTATCTTAATCATTTTTATCAGTATGTTTTATTACAACTGAAGGTTTACATTGCTCTCACTAGCTGAATGGGTTACTAATATTTCCAATCTATAAGACTGAACTAGTAGTTTCATGTAGTGGCTGAAATCGCTACTAAGAAGAAACTCTCTATGATGCAATTTGGTAATGCCAATGTTGCAAGAACAAAGAAATATTCTTGATTTCTGCAATGTACCAAAGATGGTTGTCTGTTTGGCCCTTAAAGGATTGAAATATTAATATGAAAATAAATGGCATGATGTAAGGGAGACGACTAAATATGACAGCATAAATTCATCGTTCTTTCATTCTTTGGTTTCTGATTTCAGCAAGAGGACCTGATGTACATTTCAAATTCAAGTTCTTTCAGTGATTTCTGATTCCTCATGTACATTTCAAATTCAAGTTATAACAAATTTATGAAGGAGCTGGGTGTGACTTATTCTAGAGCCTTAATGCGCAAGCTTGTTAGTTTATTCTTCTGCTTAGGTGTTGGGATTGGGACATTGTGAAGGTTATCCTTAACTTAGTTTTTCTTCTCTGAATAATTCTTTGTTGTAGAACTAATTAAGCTAATTGGAATATGAAAGTTTAACTTTTCCTTGTGTATCTAACTATTTTTATCAGTATGTTTTATTACAACTGATGTTTTACGTAGCTCTCACTAGCTGAATGGGTTTACTGATGTTTGCACTGTATGAGATTGAACTAGTATTTTCAAGTAGTGGCTGAAACCACTGCTAAGAAGAAACTCTCTATTGAGCAATTTGGCAATGCTAGTGTTGCACGAACAACAAAATATTCTTGAGTTCTAAGAATGCTTTGTATGCCGTGGACCACTGTTATGTACCAAAGATGGTTGTCTGCTTGGCCTGTAAAGGAATGAGATACTGATATGAAAATAAATGGTAAGTTGTGAGACTGACTGCATATGAGAGTACTAATCTGTTGTACTTTCATTTCTTCTGAGCATAATATACAAAGAGAGAATTTATTCCTTCTATCTTGACTTGCCTGCCTAAGCTTCTCTCTTCAAGTCTGGGCAATGGCGCTGCAACAGATCGGCTTACTGCACATTGCGCTAGGAGCCTTCTGCTAGGACTTGTGATGCCTTGCAGCCAAGCAGTTCCATTAGCTGACGTGTTAAGGCGTCAGCATTTCTCTTTGTTTTAGTTTTAGGTTACCTAGGCAATTTGGAAGCACCACAGCCATTGTGTATTTGTGTTTTTGATGTGTTCTAGACTTGTTGTAGGTGTCTAGATTGTCGTGGTTCTTCTCTTCTTTTGTAAATAGATGGGGCTGGCGATCGCTTTGTATTTGATTTTTTTTCATCTATCAGAATGAAGATGCGGAGCTCTCATATTTATTAAATAGCTTGGCCTCCTAAAATTAATGTTACTGATTTCTCGTGTATGCCTCTTCTGAAAATAAGACCAATAAATATGGGATCCATTTGTTCTTAAATGAAATCTCAAAATTGTTTTTTTTTTTCAAAAACGGGCGCTGCACATATCTCATTAAGGGAAGATAGAGTCTTTAGTTACATTCCGACCTTCCAAATAGGCGATGCCATGGGAAGCCCGGACGACACACATAACACAAGGCTCCGGCTAGACGGCGAAGCTTCGAACTGTGTAGTCTTAAAGTAAACTAATTGTGCTCCGAGTTAAGAAAGCTAGGTAGCCTAAGTCGCCGCGAACACCGCCAGCGTGCTGAAGCCGGCGGCCACCCACTCGTAAGCATCCTCCTTGATCCGTTGAAGCACCGTAGTCGTTGTCAAAGCGATCCCGTCGAAAGTACTCATCATGTGTGTCAGCGTAGAAGGTGGTCAGCGATCCCGATGAGTACTTTTATAAGCCAGCTCGAGCTTTTAACCAAACATAACGAGCCAAGCTGACTCGTTATCCAGCCTTAACTGCTGGCTTACAACGTTCAGGATCGAAACCAGCAATTCTACCATTTTCAGGAACTAACTATTTGCATAAGCCATGGGATGTGGTTCTCGAGGAAAATGTTAACTACCTCATAGACTTCAACCGAGAAACAAAGCAAGATCACACAGCTAGTAAAAAGCTGATCAATTGCTGCATGGAGGAAAGAGGGATCTAATTTGAATAATTCGACAGCCACTGAATACTGATTTTATTGGTGCAAAAAAAAAAAAACTTTTAACTACCTTAGAGGAGAGCCTACGTTGACAACACCAAATGTGCATACTGCATAGTAAATTGCGAACTGTTGTGGCCTCGTGCACCTACAAAGAGAGCACCCTTTCACCTTTCGGATAAAGTAAAGTCTTTACTCATATATAGCATATATCTCTAGTAAAGCTGGATTTAAGCATGTTCTTCCTAATAAAAACAAAAGTGAGGATCTCAAACACTCAGAGGCTATCGAAACAAGAACCCTACCTTTCTTCTTGACAATAACGTAGGATGCCTTTGAATCAAAATAATTAATAACCATGTACTACTTCTAAGTTTTCCTGCTACTTTATCTCAATGCCGGGCTTCAGGGTGATTTAATTATTGCCGGCAGCCAGTGGACTGTACAGGACTGTACAGTATATTCTAATCTGAATTTACCATGTTTTATTAATGTAAGTGTCGCCCAACTTACTTATCTATTGCCGCCGTCCCTTTCCATCGTTCATATATCAAGATGTCAAATGTAATCAACTTAATAAAATTTATACAAGAGATTATTAATATTTATGGTATGTACAAGTATCATTAGATTAACTACACATATTTTTAATACACTTATTTGAAATTACAAATGTTACTAACATTCTATAAATCTACTCAAAATTAAGAAAATTCTTAAATTTGATTGGCACGAGAATTTTAGCGACACTTAGAAAGACTGTGGGAGTATGTTGTCACAAAACAACACACTTACTTTCTTGTAGGTAAGGCTTGCATAATACCCATATACTACCTTCGTTTCAAAAAGAATACAATTCTAGCACGGTGTTACATTTTAGACTTCTACCTTAAGGTGACCGGTAGTAGATACTCCTTTTGTTCAGAATAATAAGTCATTTTGACCTTTTTTTTCATTTACTTTGCTAGGTATCTAGACATATTATTAAATTTAGATGTATAGCAAAAATAGATATACCAAAAAAATCAATACGACTTATAATTAGTAAAAAATACTATCAATATTTATGATACCAAATAAATACTATTAGATTAATTACAATATATATTTTTTATAGTAAATTAATTTGAGCTTAGAAACTTGGTCAAACATGGATCATTTTATATGACACGCAAACTATAGTTGCATTCTTTTTTGTGACCAAGGTTGTATCATTTATCATGTCAACTTGTCTTAGGCATGTTATTAGAGAAGAGCAGTTGGTTCATAGAAATTGGAGATCTCGAATGCAAATTTCCACTCTTTATTCTTATTATTAAATCTTATCTTATATCTAATGTGTTTCAAAGATACATTCTGCTGGAAATACGACTCACTGCTTGCCTGGGCTTTGTTCAGAATTTCTTTACGCATTAAATGGGCTGGGACGATGGAGAGGGGTTTCGGCCCTTGTCCTGTCACCTGGCTAGCTGGCCGTCGCAGAGCTCGCCTCTCTCTTTCCCCTTCACACGCGGAAGCCCTTTCTGCCGCTCCTCAGTCTTCTCACCACACCAGGCACCGGCGCAGCCGCCGCCGCCGCCCCTCAGCCGCGCCGCGCCTTGCTGCGCCTCCGAAATTGCCTCCTCCCTCTGCTGCGCGGTGCCGCATCCCCGCTACCCTTCCCGATCAACCCCCGCGCGTACCGCCTCCTCTCCACTTCCACCTCCGCCACCCCCGTGCCCTTCTCCCTCGAGGAATACCTCGTCGCATCCCAAGCAAGCGAGGTGTCCAAGAAGGCGTTCCGCGAGTTATCCACAAGATCGGGCAAGAAGGAGATCTCACGCTCCTGCCTCACCTCCCCGTCCAATCCCGATGCCATCCTCTCCCTGCTCTCCGGCGACGACATCGCGGCTGTCGTCTCGGCGGACTCTGCTCCTCCGCGCGAAGGTGGAGAACAACCCCGTCGGTCTGTCCGCTCCCCTGGTCGCCTCACGCGCTCTCCGCAAAGGCGGCGTTGTTGCCAGGCTCGAGTTCTTCATCTCCTTCTACGGCTCGTTTGTGCCCGCAAAGAGGAAGGGGAACCTCCTCATCTCGAGCCTTGAGAATTTAATCGAGCCTAACATTGCGTTGTTGCGTCAGTGTGGTTTTCGAGATATTGCTCAGCTGTGTTCATACAACCCGTGGGTGCTTAGCTTCAACTTGGGGTGCCTCCTACTTCGCGAATGTTCAGGCACGCAGTGGCTGTTACCACCAATGTTTCCAAAGAGAAGCATGCTGTCAAGCTTGAGTTCTTTGAGAGGACTATGGGATTATGTCATGAACATCCTGCAGCAAAAGGGATTGCTGAAGAGCAATATGAGCTTTTACACATTAGCTTCCTATGGAGAGGAGGACTCTGTTCCTGGCCTTGCAGATGCTTATGCTGCAGCTCGTGCTGGTATTGCGCCAATGTGCCCTCTATAGTCTAATTTTAGCATCTCCTTTTGTGTTTTAGGCAGGTGGTGGAACTGTAACTCTTGCTCATTAGCAGCTGTCCACTGCAGGCATTTTTTATTTTGATTTCAGCAAGAGAGAACCACTAGTTATTTCTGATTCCTTTGGTGCGTGCTCTCCTTGCCAGTGCCGGGGCCGAGTACGTGTGTGGATCTGGCTCTCCAGCCTTCATCGCTGGAGGAGCCCTACACCGGCACATCTGGCCCCTGGTGCATGGTGGAGGTGCACTCTCTCTCTTCTCTCCCTCCCCTTCCCTCGGCTCCCCCCTCCTCTTTTCTGCAGCGAGCTAGCTCGCCAGCATCTGTCGGCTCCTGCTGTTGTCTTGTTCTAAAATGTGCAGATCATATGCAGAACTGATATCCTTTATTGTACAACGATGATTAATTGCTTCATTTTTGTTATCTACTGAGGTTTTGGGATTGTGCAATGATGTATTTTTTTAGACTGAGACAATGGAATTGTGCAATGATGATTACGTATTTCATTCTTCTATGATTCTTGCTATCTGCATTAGTTTCATGATGACAATGTTGCTACCGTAGCCTATCTGTGAGACTGTTTGCTTCAGGCTTTCTCTTGTTTTTAAATTTGTTATTGAGCATAAGTCCATTGTCAATGATGTTTTTGTGTCACATGATTTGTTGTTCTATTACTGAGCACAGCCCATTGCCAATGATGTATTTATTGTTATCCATCTCTCTTCACTTTCATGGGGTGACTCCTACTTTGCGAATATTCAGGCACGCACTGGCTGTTGCCACCAGTGTTTGCAAAGAGAAGCATGCTGCCAAGCTTGAGTTTTTTAATAGGACTCTTTGTTGTTCTGAGTCTGAGGTTTCCTTGCAGTGTCCAAGAAGCCACTGTAACTTATCACTTCTGGGTTTCATCTCTATCGTACCCCAACTTGCTTGGGACAAAAAGGCTATGTTGTTGTTTGTTGTTGCAGTGCGTGCTCTCCTTGCCAGTGCCGGGGCTGGGTACGTGTGTGGATCTGGCTCGCCAGCCTTCGGCGCTGGAGGAGCCCCACACCGGCACATCTGGCCCCTGGTGCATGGTGGAGGTGCGCTCCTCCCCCCCCCAGCGAACTCAGTCGCCAGCATCTGTCAGCTCCTGAATCCTTTATTGCACAGTGATGATTACTTGCTTCATTCTTGTTATCTACTGAGGTTTTGGGATTGTGCAATGATGAATTTTTTTTAGACTAAGACAATGGAATTGTGCAACAATGATTACTTATTTCACTCTTCCATGATTCTTGCTATTTGCAGTAGTTTCGTGATGACAATGTTGCAACCGTGGCGTATCTCTGAGACTGTTTGTTTTAGGCATTCTCTTGTTTTAAAATTTGTTGCTGAGCATAAGTCCATTGTCAATGATGTCTTTGCGTCACATGATTTGTTGTTATGCTGAGCACACCCCATTGCCAATGATGTATTTATTGCTATCCATCTCACTTTTTTTTGAATAAAATATCCATCTCATTTCACTTTCTTGCAAATCCACTATGGGCGCCTCTGTTTCAGCTTGCTGTAAATCTTTCTTTTATCTTTGTTTTCCTTATGTGTCTTGGTCCTTCTCCTGGTCCATCTACTTCTGTGAGTGGTTTCTTTGTTACTGCAAAGCTGGTATGTCTAGCCATATTGGAGCAATAGATTGTTACATGATTAGTACAATGTAGGAGAAGAAATTGTTCTTTTTTTGGTTATCTGTTGAACTCGTTGCTTATGCTCTGCTATTTTTTTATATATGCTTTTAGAAACTGTTCTTTTTTATTTCCTTGCCTAACATTTTTTGATACAAGCTTCACTGAGATGGTCCAATATATTCTCAATTTTGCCGTTAACAAGGGTGGTTACATAGTGAGAATGTTGAACGCTGTTGATTCTGAAGGTGGTACAGTAAGCTCACTAATCTTTCCATCGTCCTCAAACTGATATTTTCAGGTACGTACTGTATGAAAAATTAAAATACATTCTAGAAGCACTAATCATTTCTGGTAGTTGTGCAGATAAACTCCACTTGCTTTCCTAATGTTCTGTTTCTTAGGTCTAGGAGAAACACATTAACTGCATTTAAATTTAAAGGGTTGTCTGGTTGGTCCACCTTTTAC
Organism: Themeda triandra; assembly: GCA_018135685.1. NCBI lineage: Eukaryota > Viridiplantae > Streptophyta > Magnoliopsida > Poales > Poaceae > Themeda > Themeda triandra. The sequence goes on from JAENPR010000033.1 coordinate 1,362,839, forward strand.
TAATTTTTTTGGTGTGGCATGTCCAGATGCCCTTCGCTTGACTTACACACCTCTCTTATTGCTGCTCATTACATGAACATATCAAGATGCCTGTTTATGCCATGGTTTGAGTTCTTTTGAGCCATACGATTAGCATGGATGCTATTAGGTTACCTTTTATGATGTGTCTTTTTTTTTACTCAACCGGCAGGGAAGCTCCCTACCTCTATTTTTTTTTTTTTTTTTTTTTTTTTTTTTGCTTTTCAATTAAATGAAAGAATGGGACAATCTCTTTTACAACAAAGAAAATAAATTACAAGGCATCCAGGCCCAAATGAAAAAAAAATTGTCATTGAAACTTGCTATCTCTCCAACTAATGAGCTGTCTTGCTTTCTCCGGTGTTCTGATGGATAGCCAAGTGTGTGTGGTTTTGGTGGTGGTGGTGGGGTGGGTGGGTGTGTTGGCCGGGGGGGCGGTGGGCGGAGGTGGAGTATTTAAGTTGTGCTCTTAAACGTGCAAGTGAAAGAAAAAACCTTGGAACCCTGCCAATGTATGGGACTGAACTAGTAGTTTCAGGTAGCGGCTGGAATCACTACTGAGAAGAAAGTCTCTATGAAACAATAGGGCGATGTGAAATCACTACTGCGAATATTCTTGATTTCTATTTTATGTTTTGGGTGCCACGGGCCTCTGCCAATGTACCACATATGGTTTTCTGTTTGGCTGTGAATGAAATCCTAACAGCTGAAAATAAATTGCGAGTTGTAAGGGAGACGAGTTCATATGTGGTACTACGAATTTGTTGTTGTTTGACTATCTATTTTTCTCATAGAATACATAGTGAGAGAATATGCCCATTTTTATACTGTCATCCTAACCTGGCTGGATAAGATTAAGGAAATTGATGCTTTGGTATATAGAGAACATGCCTCTTCTAGAAAATCCCATCAAATAAGGTAGCCAGTTCTTCTTAAATCTAAGTCAAACTTGTTTATTACTATTTTTTTAGTTTTGTGATTTTAAGCAGTGCATGATAGATATCTGGCATGATCCTGTTTATAAGGTTGTTGTTCCTATATGTCACAACATACTATGAGTTCACATCATTTATAAGTGTTTATTACTGACCAGAATCACAAGCCGTTCTCTGCAGGCAATATTACAGTACCCGGAAGCCACCTTCATCGTCAGGTTTAAGTAACAGAAACAAAGATTCTAGGACGATCAAAACCATGTCTATGTATCTGCTGTATTTGCGGTTGAGCTGCTTCAGAGGGGATCCCTTTTTTTTAACATGGATATTCCATTGCTCAGAAGTCAGAAATGGGCCAAATCGAACATGAATACAACATGGAATACTGAGGTGATCTTCGCTCGTTGATGCCAAGCTCCTCGAGTACAAGGCAATTCCAGCTGCTTTTTGATACATTTACTCCAATGGTGACTGCTTGTCGGTCTGTTGCACTTGCAGCGCTCTGGAAATTTTGTTTTTGTACCACCCTCAAGTGAAGGATATTCTATGCTCACATATAGTTATCACTTACCACTAGTTGGATAAAGGTATTCAGTAGTTTCAGCAAAACCCCCCATATTGATGTTATCGTGTTAGTTGTATCCAGCTGCTGGATCGTTAATTGTATTACTCTATAAGCAATTAAGCTTATATATATAATACTTGTATCCTAGTATATTTGTAAATGTTTCTTTGTGTGTTCTTGTTCCAAGCTTGCGGATTGCTCTGTCCAATCACCACTTCATCAGACTGCAATGCACAAAATCAGTTTCAGCTTGCCGATATGTTGAAGCCTTTGCAACAAGCTGCACCTGCTTGCTGGAAAGAGGTACCGACGCTGTGCTGCAGTCATCATAGCATAATTCATCCATTCTACATTGAAAATATGAAAAACTGAATCGCACGATACAGTTGGTTTCTGAAAAAAATCAGAGAACAAACACGGTTTTAAAGACGGCAATCTACCACAGGCTGAAAAATGCGGAATACAAACATGTGCTTCGTTGTCAGCCAATACAAACATGACAGATTTTTTTCTTTAATAAAATGCGGCGTTTTGTGCGCGTCAAATCCCGTTTCTGAGCGATGGCAGCGAGCGGTCTGTACCATGGCGTCCGCGGTGATCATCGGCGGGATCACCGACAGGAAGCTGCGGTCCGGGTCTTGCCCGGCGGCTGGAGACACTCGTTCTCAAGCTCCGTTGCACGGTCGAGGTGCCGAAGAAGCACGCCATCGGGAGCGCCTCGCTGCTGGAGGGGCGCGACAGGCTGAGGGAGGCCGCCGCGGTCGTCCTCGACTTCCAGCGCCGAGCGAGGGAGGAGGATGATAGTGACGTGGCGCCAACGAGCTCGAGCGCCGGTGGCGCCGCCCGCGCCGCCGCGCCAGCACTTTGTATTTCACGAGGAGGCTCTTACATTTGATGGCCCGGTCCAATTTGAGATCCGGCCCAAGGCATGTGCACGTTTTGGCGGCCCAGCATTCCTAGTCGACGACACGGCCTTCACCAGGACCCACGAGCGTAGCTCCAGAGCTCCGCCGCCCCTGTTCCTGCCCCCATCTCTCCTCCCGACTGCCTCCGTCGGCCAGAATCGAGGCGAGCGGCGGCGCAACCACGCCGGCCGCAGGGCAGGCGGGAGCACGGCAGCGGCCCTGCGGGCGATACACGCTCGTTGTTCGCCGCTTCTTTGCCCTGGCTCGCCGCGCAGAAGCTAAGCGGCAGGCACACCCATCCATCTTTCGTTCCCCTTCCCCTCGCGCGGTCGACGGCATAGTCACCACCCCTCCCCTTCGCCGCCGCCATGTTGCGCCTCCGAAATCACCTCCTCCCACTGCTCCGCGCCGCCTCCTCGCTACCCTCCCCGATCCATCCCCACGCGTGCCGCCCCCTCTCCACCTCCACGGCCACCGTCCCCGCACCCTTCTCCCTCGAGAACTACCTCATCGCGTCCTGTGGCCTCGCCCCAGCCCAAGCAAGCGAGGCGTCCAAGAAGGCGTGCCGCGAGCTATTGTCCACTGGATCCAGGAGACCATTGGATGAGCTCTCCAAATCCTGCCTCAGCTCCGCATCCAACCCCGATGCCATCCTCACCCTGCTCTCCAGCGTAGGCCTCTCCCGCGCCGACATCGCCGCCGTCGTCTCTGCGGACCCGCTGCTCCTCCGCGCTTCGGTGAAGAACATCGCGCCCCGCCTTCTTGCTCTCCGCGACCGCGTCGGCCTTTCTGCTCCCCAAATCGCTGGCTTCCTCCCGGTCGGCTCATATGATCTCCGTCAGCGCAGGGATGTTGTTCCCAAGCTTGAGTTTTTCATCTCCTTGTACGGTTCGTTTGAGAAGGTACTGGCGGCCCTAAAGAAGAGCACCCGCCTCCTCAGCCGGAGCATTGAGAGGTCAGTCAAGCCTAACATTGCTTTGTTGCGTCAGTGGGGTGTTCGAGATATTGCTCAGCTGTGTTCAAACAACCCGCGGGTTCTTACCTTCAACCTGGAAAGCTTGAAGGAGTGTTTGCTGCGGGCGGAAGAAATTGGGGTGCCTCCTACTTCGCGCATGTTCAAGTATGCAGTAGTTGTTGTTGCCGGTAATTCCAAAGAGAAGGTTGCTGCCAAGATTGATTTCTTTAAGAGGACTCTTGGTTGTTCGGAGTCTGAGGTTTCCACTGCAGTGTCCAAGATGCCAAGTATATTAAGTTTTTCTGACGAAATTCTTCTCCGCAAGATTGAGTTCCTTGTCAATGAGGCTGCGATGGAGCCACGGGACATTGTGGAAAGGCCTGTCCTGCTCGCATGCAGCCTGGAGAAGCGGCTTGTGCCCCGGCATCATGTCATGAAGATCCTGCAGGAAAAGGGATTGCTGAATAGCAATATGAGCATGTTCTCATTAGCTGTAATGGGAGAGGAGACATTTAAATCAAAGTTCATCAACTGTCACATGGACTCTGTTCCTGGCCTTGCAGATGCTTATGCTGCAGCTGTTGCTGGTATAATGCCCTCTACAATCTAATTTTAGCATCACCTTTAGTCGGGTGGTGGAGCTGTAACTCATGCTCATCAGGCTTTTTCATTTGCAAGGCAACCACTAGTGATATCTGACTCCTCATACATAGTTCCAAGTTTAAGCTAGGATTATTTGTGAAGGGTCTGAGTTTGACTCTGATCCTTAACGTGCATGTTTTATTAGTTTCTTCTCTGAATGAATCAGCTTGCTGTTGGACTTATTACCTTATTGGAATTCGGCAGTATTTTCTTTTCGTTTTGTCCAACCATTTTTATCAGTATGTCATTATGTTTTATTCCAACTGATTTTTATGTTGGCCTCACTAACTGAATGGATTTCTTTCTACTGATGCTAACATTGTTTGAGACTGAAACTAAACTATAGTTTCAGCTAGCAGCCAAATTCACTACTGAGGAGAAATTCTCTATGAAACAATTGGGTAATGTCAATGTTGTTGGCCAACAAAATATTCTTGATTTCTCTTTAATGTGTTGGGTGCCATGGAGGGATGGACCTCTGCCAATGTACCAAAAATGGTTGTCTGTTTTAATGTTAAGGGAATGAGATCCTAATAGCTGAAAATAAATGCCAAGTTGTAAGGGAGACGATTTCATATGAGAGGGTATGGAATTGTTGTTATTTTACTATAGATTGACTTGGCTGCATAAGATTAAAATTGATCTTTGGTATATAGAGAACATGCCTGTTCTAGAAATAAGCCCATCAAATAAGGGAGCCAATTGTTGTGAATCTATACGTCATAAGCTTGTTTATTACCATTTTGTTTAGTTTTGTGATTTTACGCATGTGCATGATAGATAGTTGGCATGGTTATATTTATAAGGTGGTTGTTCCTATATGTCACAAACGTATTATGAGTTTATTACATCACTTATGTGTTTTTTACTAAGCAGGATCACAAGCCGATCTCTGCAGTCAATATGACAATACCTGCAGCCACCTTCATCATCAAGCTTAAATAGCAGGGTGAGTGCATTCTGTGTTCCCTGAACAGCCATGTCCTAGGTTAAAATCAGATTCATGAACAATTGAACTTAGCAAAGGAAAGCTCTTAGAAACAGAGAAATATTGAACCATTGTCCCACAAATGGTCAGAGACTCTAAGTTATCCCCCTTTTTTTTTTTATCAAATGCAGCTCTTAAAATCTTTCATGTTGGAAAACAACGGACAAACCTTCAAGAATTGCAGAAGCTCCGTGGAAACAAATTCTAGGAAGTTAGTTGCAGTTTCTGCGTAACAATCCTAAGCGAGGACAGATTAAGGTACTGGACGACGATGAAAACCATGTCTACATATTTGCGGTCTCGAGAACAAGGCAATTTCAGCTGCTTTGCACTCGCAGGGCTCTGGAATATTGTTTTTTCTTGCGCCAGCCTGTAGTAAAGAATAGTATGTCTTCTCTGTCCCCGTTTTAAGCCTGCAGATTGCTCTGTTCAATCACCCACTTCATCAGACTGCAATGCACAAAATCAGTTTCAGCCCGCAGATTGCTTTGTCGAAAGCCAGCGTTTGCACCTGGCTGCACCTGGTTGCCGGAAAGAAGCATCAGTTGCCGGTCTCCATGGCATCATTCCTCTCATTGAAATTATGAAAAAGTTGAATCGCATGATATACATTAAAAAAGAAGCACCGGAGCTTCTGCAATGCAGAGAACAAGCCCAATTGGTTTTACATACAGCAGTCTACTACCGGCTGAAGTATGGTGTCAATTCGCAGTCCAAAACACTACAATTTGATTCTGATCTGTAAATTCTGCCGAATTGGCTCCAGACTTGGCTTTCCGATATCATTTCCGTTCGTACCTACGTCATTCGTCTTTGCCAACTGATACAAACATAGCACCAAACATGGCGTTAGAAACAAATATTTCAAAAAAGCAATCTATTTCTGTGGGCGTCACCTCCGATCTTCGTTACAGATGAGCTCTGCTGGATGCTCATTCAAGCAAGACGAGCACAGGCAGGCACGCACGTTCGATCTCAGCGATGGCAGAGCGAACGGCCGAAGCAAACGAGTGTGATGTAGCCCGGTCCAAATTTGAGATACAGCCCAAGGCTTGCGCACGTTTTGGCGGCCCACCATTCCAAATCACGGCCTCCTCGCAGGAGCCCAGCTCTAGAGCTCCACTGCACTCTCCCTCTCCGTGGCTACCTGCGTGATGCCGTTCTCCGTTCCTCCCCAATCTCTCGTCGCGGCGGGGGCGAGCGGCGGCGCAACCACGCCGGCCGCGGGGCAGGCGGGAGCACGGCAGCGGCCCCTGCGAGCAATACACGCCGGGACCCCGACGGCCAAATCATCTCCCCTCTTCCTTCGCCGCCGCCATGTTGCGCCTCCGAAATCATCTCCTCCCTCTGCTCCGTCCCGCCTCCTCGCTACCCTCGATCCACCCCGGAGCGTGCCACCACCTCCTCTCCACCTCCACCTTCTCCCTCGAGGGCTACCTTGTCGCGTCCTGCGGCCTCGCCCCAGACCAAGCCCGCGAGGTGTCCAAGAAGGCTTCCCACCAGTCATTATACAACAGAGGTAGGAGATTGGAGGAGCTCTCTCAACTCCGCCTCCAACCCTGATGCCATCCTCGCCCTGCTCTCCAGCGTTGGCCTCTCCCGCGCCGATATCGCCGCCATCGTCTCCGCGGACCCGCTGCTCCTCCGCGCTTACGTGAATAAGGTCGGCCCCCGCCTTCTCGCTCTCCGTGACCAAGTCGGTCTGTCTACTCCCCAGATCGCTCGCTTCCTCCCGTTTGCCTCACGCTCTCTCCGCCACTGCGACGTCGCTCCCAAGGTTGAGTTCTTCATCTCCTTCTTCGGCTCTTTTGATTGGGTCCTGGCGGTCGCAAAGGGGAACGGGAGACTCTTCAACGCGAGCCTTGAGAAGAATATCAAGCCCAACATAGCTTTGTTTCGTCAATTTGGTGTTCCAGACATTGCTAAGGTGTGTTTACGCAGCCCATGGGTGCTTGCCTTCAAACCGGAACGCGTGAAGGAATTTTTGCTGCGGGCAGAAGAACTTGGGGTGCCTCCTACTTCAGGGATGTTTAGGCACGCAGTGGCTGTTACCAGCGGTCTTTCCAAAGAGAATTTTGCTGCCAAGCTCGAGTTCTTGAAGAATACTCTTGGTTGTTCTGAGCATGAGGTTTCCATTGCAGTGTCCAAGAAGCCACAAGTCTTAGGATTATCTGAAGATAATATTGGATGCAAGATTGAGTTCCTCATAAATGAGGCTGCGATGGAGCCACAGTATATTGTGCAAAGGCCCATCCTGCTCACATTAAGCCTGGAGAAGCGGCTTGTGCCCCGGCATTATGTCATGAAGGTCCTGCAGGAAAAGGGATTGCTGAATAGTACTACAAACTTTTTTAGATTAGTTAAACTAGGAGAGGAGACTTTCAAACTGAAGCTCATCGACGCTCACAAGGACTCTGTTCTTGGCCTTGCAGATGCTTATGCTGCGGCTCGTGCTGGTATTCTGCCCTCTAGAGTGTAATGTTAGCATCTCCTTTTGTGTTTTAGGCAGGTGACGGAACTGTAATGCATGGTAATTAGCAGCTGTGCAGGCTTTTTTGATTTGTAAGGGAACCACTAGTGATATCTGACTCCTCATAGATAGTTCAAGTTTAAGCTTGGATTATTTGTGAAGGGGCTGAGTTTGACTCTGATCCTTAACGTGCATGTTTTATTAGTTTCTTCTTCTGTAGCACATGGCCAAAGATTATCCTTAGTTTCATTTTTCTAATCTGAATGAATTAGTCCTTGATGTAAAACTTATTAAGCTAATTGGAATTTGACAATATTAGCTTTTCATTTCGTCCAACCAATTTTTGTCAGTATGACATTATGTTTTATTCCAATTTCCAATTGATGTTTTATGTGTGTCTCACTTGTTGAATGGATTGTTTATTCAGTTACGATATAGGAACTGAACATAATACAATACTTTTAAGTTAACCATTATTTAATCCTACATGTTATGCCTAAGTGATCAGGAGAGGTATACAACATTAACGTAATATCTGAATTAATCATGCTGGTAGCCAAGAGTTCACGTTTTCCTCTTATCTTTACAGCTGCACTGACCTTGGTCGCTCATTTGTTACTTTCAGTTATGATTTCAGTTACATGGTATGAATTGTACTATATCATTGGTGCTAACACTGTATGACAATGAACTAGTAGTTTCAGGTAGCAGCTGAAATCACTACTGAGAGGGAACACGATATGAAACAATTGGGTAATTCATTTTTGTAAGGGCCAACAAAATTTTCTTGGATGCTATTTATTGTTGAGACTTGAGTGCCATGGACCTTTGCAAATGTACCAAAATAGTTGTCGGTTTGGCTGGTAGTTGTGTTTATGGCCGAGCCGGATCACAAGTCCATTGCTGTTGGACTTATTAACCTAATTGGAATGAGACAGTATTGCTTTTCCTTTTGTCCAACCATTTTTACCAGAGAAATTGGTTATTATAGGACTCCAATCGTGGTGGCTCCTCTCAAATAGGACTCCAATCGTGTAACATAAGCTATAATAGGATTCTAATACGTTTAACCCATTTTCTTATATTCCAAATACATGTATTTTGTAATAATGCCCAAAGTACCCTTGTGTACTATACATCGACGATTCTACTGATACCCTTGCCTCCTCCTCGGTCGTGCGTGAGATCTTTGACGTGCGGGAGATGAACCCCAGGACAGGTCGCCGCCCTGATATTGGTAGCAGTAGTTCGATTCACATTTGATAGCAAGATCAATCAGGATAGGAAGAGGTAGCGCTGTCCAGCAGAGGCGGTGATCTGCGAAGGAGTTTGGACCAATAGAGGCGGCGGCGTTGACGGAGGATCGGAGGTGAAGAGGTGTGGCAGTCCGATAGAAACGGATCCAGAGGAGGTGACGAGATGTGGTGGCATGCAAGGTGAATGCTGTGGCATGCGGTGTGGCAGTCCGATAGAAACGGATCCAGAGGAGGTGACCAGATGTGGTGGCATGCAAGGTGAATGCTGTGGCATGCAAGGAGTCCGTCTCCTGCTCCTTTCTAAATTTAGAAAAAGAAAATAAGAAATCCCAGGCCATCTCCAACGCATTCAAAATTTACTCGGTTCCCAAACAAAACATGTTGGTATAGCCAAACATATTCTTTCGATGAGATCTATGCAGTTGTGGTCTCTGATCTTCCATACAACTTATGGTTCAAAACTCGTTTCTTATCTACGGTTTAGTCGGCCTGGTCCACATATAAATTTAGAGAAATAATAGGGTTTATATTGAAGAAGAAATCAGGATATTACACCAACAGCCCCAACATGACGTTTTAAAAGCCCGGGGGCAAAAAGGTCATGTTATGGCAAAATACATGTATTTAGGAGTTAAAACATGATTAAATGGAGCTAAATCCTATTTGGGAGGATGGAAAATGATTGGAGTCCTATTTGAGAGGATGAAACGATTGGAGTCCTATTAGGGAGAAGCCACCAGGATTGGAGTCCTATAATAGCCAATTTCTCTTTTTACCAGTATGTCATAATGTTTTATTCCAACTGATTTTTATGTTGGCCTCACTAACTGAATTGATTTCTTTCTACTGATGCTAACATTGTTTCAGACTGAAACTAAACTATAGCTTCAGCTAGCATCCAAATTCACTACTGAGAAGAAATTCTTTATGAAACAATTGGGTAATTTCAATTTTCAATGTTGTGGGCCAACAAAATATTCTTGATTTCTATTTAATGTGTTTTGGGTGCCATGGAGGGATGGACCTCTGCCAATGTACTCCGTACCATCTCCAAAGATGGTTGTCTGTTTTGCTGGTAAGGGAATGAGATCCAGCTGAAAATAAATGTCAAGTTGTAAGGGAGACGATTTCATATGAGAGGGTATGGATTTGTTGTTATTTTACTACAGATTGACTTGGCTGCATAAGATTAAAGAAATTGATCTTTGGTATATAGAGAACATGCCTGTTCTAGAAATAAGCCCATCAAATAAGGGAACCAATTATTGTGAATCTATACGTCTTAAACTTGTTTATTACCATTTTGTTTAGTTTTGTGATTTTACGCATGTGCATGATAGATAATTGGCATGGTTCTATTTATAAGGTGGTTGTTCCTATATGTCACGAACGTATTATGAGTTTACTAGTATAATGCCCGTGCTAACGCTACGGCTTAAATTCAGAAATGCTCATGAAAACCAAATGATGATATTTTTTCCATGCTAACGCTATGGCAACCTTTGGTAACACAAATTAAACATTTAAAAGATAATACATTCATTAGTAACAAAGCTAGATGTGGATGTTTGAGATTCACTAAAAACGATACATAGATTACCACTGATCTAATTTGAAATACATTGATATCTTCATAGGACACACCCAAAAAGAGTTAGAACTACAATAAGTACATTTTATGCCAATCGTCTTTTGTACCCTAGATACGGAGCTCTGAATAAGTATGTCTTAGTGGTAGTGATCGACATTGCAAATGTTGAGTAAAGTGTGTGCGAGTTCTACCAAAATCTTCTCTGCAGCTAGAGAGCATGAGATGGTCCAAACAAGAACAGGTGCTCATCATCCGTCCTGATCCGTACCGTTTTAGAATTCAGAGGCAGAGGCGCGGAGCTTGTGCCTTCGCTTCACTGCACCTGGATGTTGACGACCTTGCCCCCTGTCAGCTTGGGTATGGTGAGGTACTATCAGGTAGTACCAGCCAAAGCTCGACTCCTCCTCCTCCTCTCCTCAGCCTCTTCGTATCCGCTGCCTGCTGCTTCCCGTTTCTCGATAGTTTGAAGTAAACATGCTTAGTAGTATTAATTATGCTGACGCACAATTTTATAATCCAATAAGCTGCTGTGAGGAAATTGCACAGTAATCAGTTACAGTCCCCAAATGTTTCAACTTCCAAGAGCTGACGTAGAAATAATTACAACTTATATTATAACGAGAACAGTTCAGATTAGAGATAGTTATTTGCATCAGAAACTGGCAGATGGTGCACAGGCGTGCTATGAGGTTACGCCGCTGCCAGCAAGCCCTGGTCGAGACCCGTTGTAGCCCGTGCTCGTTGCTCCTTGCTCAGCCGCCGCTGCTAAGGACAACTACCGGCAGTTCCTAAATTATTTATTTGAATCTAATGTTTAGGCATACAAAAGAAAGGCAAGAAGGTTATATTAATATTATAGCCAAAGAGAAATCATTTCAACCATATAGTATAGAGTTTCATTAAAACTAAGCAGACAACTATACCATATAAAAAATAATTTGAACTGCTCATTTTGTGAGCTTTCAGGTATATATGTGCAGTGGTTAAATTGATAACACTTGTCCTTTTTTTTTTCGAAACCGTGCCATGTGCACGTTTTTCATTAAGGGAAGTTAGAGTTTTACAGACCGGCTACCCAGCTGCGAGTTGCCACTGGGTTGACGGACACACACTTACAAAGATCACCGGCTTTAACGGTGGCGCTAAAAGTAGTGACTTTCTAAAGAAACCGATTTGCGACTAGGAAGACAGAAGAGTGTGAGCTCTAGGTCGCGAAGAGCGGAGCGATGCTACGGAAGCCGGCCGCCAGCCAAGCGTCGGCCTCTTCGGTGATGATAACACTTGTCCTTCAAAACTATGATCCACATGCTAAAGGAAAACAAAATGAGATTTACATCTCCAAATCATAGCAGGTGATTAATTCAATTGTGTTAGATCTTTCCATCACCTTCTAGTGGCTATCCTTTTAACCGACAATGAATAGCTTCTCTATTTTTTTTATTTCAGATACTGGTCGAAGAGAAAGTGAAAAGAATCAAAACAATGCATGCAAAGGCTTCCTCAATCCTTGAAACAATCAAGCTATAGGAACTCATAAAATCTTATCTTTCAGATAATATAATGTTACCTGTGAAAATCAAAGTAGAAAACCATGTTTGTAATTTACCTTCCACTTCTTTCAGAGTATTGCAGCTAAAAAAAAAAAAAAAAAAATTGGAGTTTAATGGACTGTCTAAAAATATGGATAGTGATTGTGAATAAATATTTCAGTTTAAATAAATGTACAAGTCATGCTTAAATTACAATGAAAACCTTGCTGCAATGGAATTCAGACAGTTTTTCCTTTGAAGTACGTGCTAGCACACCTGTGGACAAATACATTACGTGTCGACGATTCATGGAGCAGTAACACCTGAAAGCAGTGAGAGAAATCATGTGGTTCAGAATCAGCAAATTAGTAGTGTTCTACTACCTAAAAATGATGATGAAGAAAAAACAATGCTTAGAAATCCTGGAATCTGAATCCATCATATCCACCGCACCGCATAAAACGTGGAATCCATTCAAGGAGGCATAGCAATAAAAGAAATAGATCAACACAGGTTGGATCTCCGATCCGATTCAATCAGGTCCTGCTGGATCTTCGTTCCGATCCAATCCGTTGAAGGAGGCATAGCGAGAAAAGACAGTGATGCAGACGTAGCCAGATCAATAAAAATGCAAAACATGGCACTCACCGGCCGGTGTTCGTGAGGGTGCGCCGCCCTGTCTCTGGTACACGTCCGCCTGGGTGGGTGCGGCAGAAACAACAAGAGCGGTTAGTTCCGATGGAGGTGAGAGATATATGGCGTCCTCGACGCCTCCATTAGGATGGCGGCGGTGAGGAGCAATGCCATCGGCGGAGTCACCTCGCGCTGCTCCTGTTCAGAGCTCGTTCCTGATCTGAGGAGGCCGGCGACATCTTGGAGAGGTGAACGGCTACGGAGGAGACGGCGGCTTGATAATCGGACAGGGGGGCAGCATGGGCACGGTGTTTTAGTTTTTTTTTGGGAGAGAAAAATGAAAGCGCTTAGGAATCGAACCGTGGCTGGCTGACCGGAGCCTGCGCGCGTGTGTGGCTAGTCTGGGGTTAGGGGTGAGATTCAGGCTTCCCACTCTTTTATAAGATTTCAATTATAATATAGATTACATCATTTATGTGTTTTTTACTAAGCAGGATCACAAGCCGATCTCTGCAGTCAATATGACAATACCCGGCAGCCACCTTCATCGTCAGGCTTAAATAGCAGGGCGAGTGTATTCTGTGTTCCCTGAACAGCCATGTCCTAGGTTAAAATCAGCTTCATGAACAATTGAATTTAGCAAAGGAAAGCTCTTAGAAACAGGGAAAAAATACTGAACCATTGTCCCACAAATGGTCATAGACTCTTGAGTTATAGCTTTTTTTTTTATCAAATGCAGCTCTTAAAATCTTTCATGTTGGGAAACAACGGACAAACCTTCAAAGAACTGCAGAAGCATCAAAATTATTGTCTACCAAAAGCTTTTTATATTTCAAATGAATGGACGGACCTTGAAAGATTTACAGAAGCTCCCTTGAAATAAATTATCATTACCATCATCTTCTGCAATGCCCTCGATAATGAACAGTCAGAAACAGGATAACCTGGTGAAAAACAATTGCATCACCAGAAATCATTGCACGAGCAGGAGCCATTCTTGAAGCGATGAAACCGGCTGCGATCACGCACTATGATCTCCCGGTTATAAACCAGTGAAATGCACTTTATTGCTGCATGACAATCCGAGCATACCCGGAGATTCTTAACCACACGGACCTGTGTACCAGGAGGAGTCCTCAGTAGCACAAATGCAATCGCCAGCTTCTCGCTGTGCCACTGAAGTGCACACTCCTTATCCTCCTCATCAAGGTCAAGGAGAACCTCTGACGTAGCTGAGATGTGCCCAACACGCCTTAGCTCTCTTGCCATCTCCTCCACCATCATGTATATCTCTTTCCACTGTGGGTGCGACTCATCTCCAGCTATGAATTCATGAACCTCTCCATCAAGCTCAACAAGGCTGCAACCTGGCACCTTCTTGATTCCTCTCTTGCTCATCTCCCTCCTAATCTCTGATTTCTCCTTCCACCTCTGTGTCAGTGCGTAGACATTGGAGAGCATAACATAGTTGGCCTCATGAGCTGGGTACTCGTTTAGAAGGTTCCTGGTGATGCTTTCACCAAGCTCAAGCCTGCCATGGGCACGGCATGCAGCAACAAGTGTCCGCCATATTATTGGGTTTGGTTTCATGGGCATCTTATGAACAAACTCCACTGCCCGCTCGACCATGCCAGCACGGCCAAACATGTCAACCATGCAGCCATAATGCTCGATCTTGGGATCAATGCCATATTCCATCTTCATCGAATCAAAGTAGCCATAACCTTCATCAACCATTCCAGCATGGCTGCACGCAGTGAGCACCCCGATGAACGCGACATCATCAGGCCGCACGCCAGCAGTCTTCATCTCCTCGAACACCGCCACAGCCTCCTTCCCACGACCCTCCATTGCAAGTGCGTCAATCACTGAGGTCCAAGACACAACAGTCCGCTCCTCCATCCCCTGGAACACTGCCACAGCCCCATCCACATCACCGCACTTGGCGAGCGCGTCAATCAGCGCATTGCACAGCGTCACAGATTTCCCAATCCCCTCCCTCTCCACGAAGCGCCCAACCCACCGAGCAAGCTCGAGTGCTCCCAAATCTGCTGCTGCTGCCAGAACACCAATCACTGTGACCTCATCTGCCCTCACCCCGCTGGCCTGCATCTCCCTGAACAGCCCAACTGCATCGCTGGACAGCCCCCCACGCACATACCCGCCGATCATCGCGCTCCAAGTAACCGTGCTCGATTTCGTCATTCTGTCAAACACATTCCGCGCGTCCCCCAGGAACTCGCCGCCGAAGCAGGAGTACATGTGTATGAGAGTATTGGACACATACTCGTCGGAGGCGAACCCGAACTTGAGAGCGGCGGCGTGCGCCTGGAGCCCAACGCCCGGGGAGCCCGGGAGCGCGGCGCACGCCTTGAGGAGGAACGGGAAGGTGAATTTGTTGGGCAGCACGGCGCTGCGGAGCATGAGCGGGAAGAAGGTGGCGGCGCGGAGGCGGGCCGAAGGGAGCGGGGAGGCGGCGTGCGCGCGGATGAGAGTGTTGACGAGGAACGCGTCGATGGGGACGGAGGGCCCGAGGAGCGCGGCGACGAGGGGCTCGAGCAGCGCCGGCGCCGCGGCGGCGGTGGACGCGAAGAGCCTGGTGAGGACGAGCGGGTTGGCGTGGAGGCCGGTCTTGAGGAGGAAGGCGAGGGACTGCAGGATGGCGGCCGGCGCGGAGGAGAGCTCCAGAAGGCGGAGGCAGTGCTGCTCCGCGGCCCGCGCCGAGGACGGCGGGTGGCGCCAGTCCGGTGCGGTGGAGAAACGGCGGCGGCGCGGACGCGACGGAACGTGCGATGGAAGCGGCGGCAGCATTTGGCCGAGCGCAATGCCCGCCAGCCAGGCGCGGGGCAGCGTGGTTTTGAACTTTTGATCATTCGCCCTGCGCCATTTCATGAGCTGCATAACTGCATTGCTGATTGCTGCAATGCACAATGGCAGCTGACAAGTGGACGCAAGTCCTAAACCCTATCGGAAGTGACTCCGATGTCTGAAAAGTTTGACCGAAAAAATGATCATGTCATGGATGCTTGTTGCTTGTCAAGGTCGCATTATCAGAAACAAATCAGCATTGCAGATTCAGTTCTGCACTGCATCTGCCAAAGCCCAAAGGACCCAAAGCTACTAACAAGTATAGCCCTATTCTGTGATAATCAAGACAGACACAATTTGAGTTCTTGTATAACAAATCAGTAAAAGGAGAAATTTCATCAGCTGGGACAACAAATTTGGCCCATATCTGTCAAAACATCTCTATGATCAAACACGGTACATGTGAACTGATTCTCTTGATTTGAAAATCTCGGAAAATTGTACAGTATGCCTCCAAATGGATTTGCCGGCGATGAACTAAGTTCTGTATAGGCTAGTGTGATGATAAACTAAGCTGCAGAGACTAGTCAGCATAGGATGTCAGGATCTACGAGTAGATTTTCCATATCCCCAGTCCATAACCTACTTTCATCAGAAGGAGCTCGAATACCATGTGCATGATGCTTGTCATGCGAACTTTGGAACCAGGTATCTCAGTCCAATTAACAGATACTTCTACCATTGGGATCCTGAGGCGCTTGCACAGGTATACAAGCTCAACATCAAAACACCACCTGCCAATGCAAAGAAAGGAAGGTTGTAATAACGATCCACAACATGTGCCTAGAAAGCGGATTTGATAAACAGCATCACTGGACATCAAAGAAAGAGAAGAAAAAAACAGGAAAAAAATACCTCTTCAATCTGATGTTTGTGAAAAGCTTCCTTGCAGCTGCTCGTGTGAACATCTTAAACCCACACTGGAATTGGTAACAACAAATGAAACCGTGAATATTGTCATTAAAAAACACATGACGTGTCAATGGCGCTTGTTTATTAGAAGAACTTATATGGTTAAAACAGAATACCTGTGTATCTTTGATCCCAGGACCAGCAGTCAACAGAACTACCAAATGGAAACCTTTCATAAGAAAGTTTCTATACCATTTCCTCTGCAATAAAGCAGGATACGAATGAGCAAAATACAAGATGAAAACTTAGTAGAAAACCAAAAGACTGAAGGTAGTGAGCAGTAAAGAGAATTACTGTTGCAAGAGCCTGCTTCTCTAGATGAGCTCGGGAACCAAAAACAGCAATTTCAACATCAGATAGATTCGGAGATGAACTGGTAGATGTTCCTGGGCTAGACTTAGCTTTCTTAGCCAATGCATGGACCTAAGATCAAGAAGAAGAAGAAAGAAATCCCACAAAAAACTAATTCAATACCAACCAAATTAACTTTCAAAACTTGATATTTGATTTAGCTTATGACGGAGACAGACCTGAGCTTCAAGCTTTTCCAAATCAGTCACTTTAGTTGCACCATCAGCATCAAGCATGAGTAATAGTTCACCACGTGAATGTAGCATTCCCTATTAGACCATGCTTCCACAAAAACAAAAAGGAAAGCACCAATTAGTTTTTATTTGAAAAATAAGCCCTAAGGGATATCCAGGGATTTCAACACTCACTTTTCGTACAGCTTCACCTTTCCCATGATTTCTTCCAAGTAAAAGAACTCTAACATTATCAATCTTGTGTTGCTTTACAAAACCGAATGCGACTTTAGAGGTTCGGTCAGTGCTACCGTCATCAACAATCAAGACCTTGACAGAATCAGTTAGATTCCGAAATAAGCTAGGTTAATACAGGGTTCAATAAACAAAAGGCTCTGCACTAAAATGCTCGCCTGCACCTTGCAAGCTGCAAAGGGGATTGCAAATTGGCAATTAGCATGCTAGATTTCCACATACCTCGTAGGTAAAGGATTTGTCAGCAGTTGATCGCCGCTTCAAGTAGCTATTAAGAGAGGACAACAAAGCAATCAATATAACAATTAACCACTAGCTGCTAAGGAAATTACCGGTATAGACTGCGATGCACAGTTCAAAGATAAATATAGCATTGAGCAACAGGAGTAGCAAATGCCTTACTTGAGTGTTTCTGTAAGAGCCTCGGGGAGTCGATGCTCCTCATTGTAGGCAGGAACTATCAACGAAATGTATTTCTCAGGAGGATCCAAAACCGACGGGCAGGGAACCTATACAGCAGTCAGTTCAGACAAGCAAATCAACAAACACCTAGCGTGCACACCATGCCGCAGCACGAGACGAGCAATCAGCACACTACCTTGTTGAGCGAGTTGGGGTCCTCGAAGAAGGCGTCCGAGACGGCGGACCTCTCCAGCCTGCGGCCGAGATCCAGAACATCGCAGCAGTCAAACACGGCGCGCAGATCGCGGGAGAAACGAAGAGGGTGGGGCGGGAACACGGAAAGCTGACTTACGAGTGCATGCATCCGATCTTGCGGATGTGCTCGAAGAAGACGGCCGCCGCGCCCAGCACCAGGATGGCCACCTGCGCACGAGAGGGAGACATGGCGTGAGCGCCGCGGCGAGGAGGATGAAGCAGGGGCGGAGGAGCAGGGTTTGGGGGGCTAAGGGGAGGGCAGTACGAGGGTGGCGAGGAGGAGGGTCAGCGAGAGGGAGGCCGGGAGGAGGCCGGCGACGGCGGAGAGAGGCCAGGCGGCGGCCATCGTCGCGGTCCCGAGTCCCGACGGCCGGTGCCGAGTCCACCCACTGCTACGCTCTTCGCGTGGGCTTTTTCCGGTACGGGGAGTTGGGGTCCTTGGGGAGATCTTCACGCCGAAGGCAGTGTCAGACTGCCGGGCCGGCCAGGTTGCACATTTGGCATTTGCACTTGCAGGGTTTAGAGCATTTTAGAGCATCACCAAAAAAAAAAAAAAAAAAAAAAATCTTTTAGACTCACTTTTTAAATCCAGTCATTTAAATAAAAATCGCTCTTTGCATCCTTTTATCCTCCAATAACTTTTTGTATATATTGTGCACAATTTAGAGAGTCAGTCCCGCATTTCATCTTTGACTAGCCAGGAGTTTAGAATGGAGAATGGTCATATATAGATGTAATTAAAAAATATTGGAGGGTATATCTTCGTGATAAAATCTTTATTCTTATTAATTAGGAATATTTAGAAAGGGCATAGAGATGTTCTTGAGTATGCTCTTATTTTTGAAAAAAAAACTTACATTCTAAATGGAGTCTTGTGTTTCCTACACTATGCATTGCAACAAATATGCCCCTTTACTTTCTAGTGCTTTGTATACCATACTATTTGTAGCAAATATGGCCTTGCTGTTAGGTCATAGCATCCAACAACAAACTTCAATGTTAAAAAAAAAAAATACCTGTATGTAATTGTAGTATGAATTTTCTTGCCATTGCTAGACATGAATGCAGCTCACCTAAGATATGCACGATGAAATGAAACAATAAACTTTTGGCAAGTAAATATTGGAAAATACATAGAAACTGACATGGTGTGCTTTCTTTTGGCTCGCTTGAGGTGCAATCAAAAAAAATAAAAAATTGGTTATTAGAGAATTGTAATAGCCTGGTTATTAGGATAGATATTCAAACTATGAAAAGCCAATCAGTTGCTAATATACTTGGTGAGATCTAACATTGCATATACAATAGGATCCAATGGCGTGGTGAGAGCATTTGATGAAATGTTTGGAAAAAAAGTACTAACTCATTGCTAAAGATGTTGATCATCCAATGAAAAAACTATTGGAATTAGCCATTTTAAAAGATTTGATAAAAAAACGAACTATGGGTGATTTGATAAAAAAAAAAGGAGTAGTGATCCTTGGAGGCATAAGCGACTGATAAAATTTAGATTAGTAAATGTGTTCACAATGCTTTCTTCTATGGGATCCACCTTTTGCTATTGCATGTTCTTTTGCATGGTTGACTAGAAGTTGAAAGGGCATGAGACATCAAATGACATCAAGGACAATGAAGGTTTGAGGCATATGGTGAGTCATGGCTTTACCTAGAGCTCATTGCAAGTGGTCGAAAGCCCCTCGGGACGAAGACATGAAAGCCAAATGATGTGGTGACCATCTAATGAAATGCAAGATCCTAAAGTCTAGATTTGAAAGTAAGAGATCCTTGTTTCTAGTTGGAAAAGATTACCGGTTCAATAGTTGTTAATATTCTTTTCCCCAAATGAAGCATAGTATCTTAGGATGTGAAAGTCACTAAAGTAAATATTGACAAAAGGGTTTTTCTTCCATCATACTGTCAGTTCTTACAAAATAACTTCCTCTTGTAAGTATCAAATCTATTGTACATGGCACATATATAATTAGAAGGATACCCATGTCGTGTTGCAATATTTTCATTAAAAATAAAACTATTGCATGTATAAGTTCATGTTCTTGCATCAATTCTTATCAAAATTAGGTAAGGCAATGAAAGAACCTAACCAAAATATAATTAGATATAATTATAAAATGATGGAACAACTAGAAAAACCAATGTCTTGTTATTATCTTGTATATTCCTTGTATGATGAGAGCTAGTAATAATTAAATAGTGGATGGACATGTTGCATTTAAGAGGTTTAAAAATAGTGGGCCTACGTGACATTTAGTGAAAAATGATGTGAATGGTTAGTGGGAGATGAGGTTGATGACTTGCATATTGATATAGAAAGATGTTGGGGATACCATGTATCATTTAGTGACAAGTGATGTGGATGGCGAGTGTGGGATGATGAGTGTAGGATGACATAAATATAGATTTTTTAGATAATGAGATATAGATGTAGATATAGATTTAACTAATTAATGATCAAAGGTTGTAAACTAAGTTTTTTTTTAAATCCAAAGTAGACATTACACTAATGGACAATCGGATTACATCACAAAGGAAAAAGGGGTGACTCGATTTTCTATATGTGTTTTAGCAGTCGTGGTGCTGATTATTGAAAGATAAGAGCCAGTACTCATATGCATCCCATAATTCTAACCTTACGGTGTTTTAAAAATATACTAATATTCATAAAATTTATCAAATAAATGGACTATCAGAATATATTTCCTTTGAGTGTTTAATTAAACAGAATTTGATAATTGCGGATGTTGGTATTTTTAAAATTGTAACTAGAACTGAACTACAAAGATCTACATTTCAGTAACTGTAAAAGAACTCCTCAAGAAATTCAACCTTTAGGTAAGGGCAGTTATCTTTTCTTACAAGATCTCTCTCCGACAATGCAAATTTGTAATGGTACAAGAAACATTTTGCCTGAGAATCACTATTATCGTTTCTTACTTTAATGCTTAGTATAAGGAGAAACGACGGTTAGTTAATTTGTTGTGATTCTTTGTGTTCGAACAACAATGATTTTTAAGTCGATTCTTTTCAAGTGAAACATGTTAAAATTAGGTTTATTATAAGTTGTTCTCCACCCACAAAAAGTTCTAAAAGAATCAATTAAAATAACAATGCCATCAAGTGATTATGGTTCATCATATGAAATGTTTTTTGGGATTCAAAATATTTTACGAGAATCTAAATCCTTCAAAACACACCGTTTCATAATTATTTCCATGACAAAAGGTGACAAGCAAAGTGAAATGCGACTAGTAGCGAGACAGTGCTAGCTAGCCAGCCGTTCGAGCCGCAGTTTGGGCGCCAGGCAGGCTGCGCGGTGGGCCCGGGAAGCGCGACCGTCGCTACGGTTCGAACTTCGAAGACTATCGTTGACGCGTCGAAGACTCCTGGGCCCACTTCCAGTTCTCGCCGCACTACCGGCACGGCTCCGGGCACCGGCGGACCGGCCCCTCACCTCACCTCAACGCGCGTGCCGTCTCCATCCAGTGGCCAGCGTGACCCCCGCTCCACCGAAGGACCATCGCAGCCGTCCGTCTCCGTCGCCCCTCCGTACGCCCGGCCGTCATGTCACGTCTGCAGCGAGCCTTGCCATCTGCATGCACCTCCTAGAGCTAGAGCCTTTGCCAGTGCCTACTGCCTACTGCCTACTCACACTGGAAGCGAGCTCCGCTCAAATCCTCCCGTCTCCGTCTCCTCTCCTCTGCTTCCACTCGTAACCTCGGCGCCGACGAGGAGGGGAGAGGCTTCTTCTCGGGTAGGTGGTGCGGGCGCGAGGGTTCGAGGGAGGGGGCCCGGCTGCTCGGCGTGCCCGGCGGGTGGTGGGTGCGATGGCTACGGCCATGGACGAGGACGACGACGCGGTGCCGGAGGCGGACCTCGCGGACCCCAATCCGGACGTGGAGGACCTGTTCCGCCACTACGACGGCCTCTACTTCCGCGGCGCGCTCGCCGCCGCCGGCTTCACCGTCCAGTGGGGCTCCTCGGCCTCGTCCAAGTCATCGCTAAGCAGGTTGGGGTTTTCGGTTTTCCGGTTCTCGTTCTTGACAAGGCTCTGGTTCGCATGTTCAAAGCCGCCCCCTTTTCGCGCAGTTAGGCGCTGGGTTTCCGCGTCCTGTGCTGGATCTCTTGCGCTGCATTCTTCGGGTGTTTCTTTTTTCCCCGGTAAATTCCGGGGCCTTGTTCTTGGAGTGCCAGTAGTGAAATCCGGAATCATTTGGGTTCGGCGAATTTGGGCGCGCGCGGCTAGGTGTAGAACGTGCTGCGACCCCGCCATTTCTTTGATTCTTGGTGTGGTTTGGTGCTCACCAATCCAGGCACATGGAAAATTTCTTACGGTTTTTGGTGTACAACATGCTGTCTCATCATCATCATGCATTCTTCTCTTCTTTCTTTTCTGGGAAGGATCATATACATTCTACTCATTGATATTCACAGAAGCCTTAAAAGGAGCCCCTTTTACTGTGCTCAACTGCCCCCTTTGACCATGGAGATTCATTTCCCTCTCCTATTTCTATTTGGTTGTTGCATCTTTCCTGTACTATGTAGTCTGTACTCTGTAGTTGAGTAGTTTTAGGATATGGAGCGTACTGCTAGTTACAATGTGCATTACATTATGATGTTGGGGATACCTCATTTACTCTGTGGATATCATGAAATGCCAGGTGAGTGGAAAACTGAATTTCACAGGAATTGTTGATCTTGCTTATGAATTTATGGTACCTTTGTGTAGAAGGGGAGCAAATGATACCTTTGGTTTGTTCCCCCCTTGGCACTTCAGTCCAGAATGATCGAATTGTTTATATACTACGGAAAAAGTCCCTGATCAGTGACAATATTCATCTGCAAACTGTTTGTAGTTTGCTTAGCTGGTTTACTAGGTGCTTTGTATAACTAGCCGAGATTTCTTAAATGGATAGGAAACTTGAAATTTAATGGGCAGTAAAAGCTTCGGCAACTTGAATTAAATATCACCAAATTACAAAATAGGGAACTTTGGTCATACTTTCAATGGTTGCTATGCTTAATGATTTATTTTGATGCTCGGATAACAGATATACTTGCTAAGAGAAGTTCATACTGGAAAGTTTATATCCAATATCGGCAGCCCCCATTTTATTATTTTAGCTAAATGCATCCTTTATCTAAAAAAAAAGCTAAATGCATCCTTCTTTATTGATTTCGTTTTGAACTCTAAATTCTAGAAACACTGATTTGGTTATCTATGCAGGTCTTTTGGATCTTGCACCTGTTCAGAACAACAAAATACCATAACACTCTCTGAGTCATTTCTTAAGTATTGCTCATGTACTGACCGGAAGAATGCATTGCTTCATGAAATGATCCATGCAATCCTATATGTGAAGCGTCAGAGGAAGGACCATTGGTAACATCTTCTGCTCTTAATTAAGAGTTGTGTCCTTTAATTGCTGTCAGCTCTACCCTGCTTGTCGGCTGCTTAGATTTTCTGTTAAATCATGCCAGGAATCATGGCCCTGATTTCCGTGCTTGGATGGAAGCCATTAACTCATGCTGCGCACAGGATCACCAGGTTAGTCTTTCCTGTATGGAAACCTACTCATGCACTGTGAAGGGCAGCCAGGTTATGTTTTCTATCTGAAACCTATAAGCTGTTATGCCCTGTTGGTGATTTCTCTTTTTCTTGTGCTTCAGAGACCAGATGGTGGGTACAATATCACCACCCGTCATGATTTCATCCCAGAAGAGCCCAATAGCTTCAAGGGTATTGTGTGGAAGGTACTTCTGTAATCTGCTCATTGTGCTATCTCTCTTTTTTGGTGTAAGGTTGCTTTTTGGCAATATTCTTATCATAATGTGGCATGCTCTATTACTACTTTCCAGTGTAGGTCTTGTGGTGATACACTTCTGAGGGCCAAAAACCAGGGTCCTCCATCTGATGCCTGCTGCATTGAGAACGATGACATCAATGCACCCTGTGGGAACATGCTTTGTTACTGGCACAAGTAAGAGTGTTTACTATAACAAATAAAAGCTTATCATAATCGGACAGAGTAGTTGTACCACAGGCACAATAAACTTGGAGATCAGACCATTTGAGTCTTGTTAAAAGGTTTATCCTACAAGGTCACTAGTGAATAACTAATCAGTGCCTTCAGACCAGATGCTGCGTTTATTCTCAAAATTTAACCTTTAAATTGCGTTAGACGAAAACTGAACTTATCACTAAATTTACATTCTACTTTGTGCTATTTTGGAATAGAATCAATTATTACACTTAAGGGTATTTCCAGATAATATTAATTAGCATATGTTTCCATTGGGTGTGTGCAAGGAGCCATGTTACTGATTGTATTATTTTTTGGCAGCCACAAGAGTGATTGTCCTGGTATTTACGATAAAACGATGTTGAAATCAGAAGCACCATCTCAAAAGAAAGCTGCAGGAGGTACAGGCCCCACTTTTCAATATGTAATATGCATTTATATTTGTAAACACTGATCTATGCAATAATGATTATGGAAGCTAAATGTAGCTGTTTAAATACAGTTATACTTATCCACAAACTGAGCTAGGTGCATGATTGTTTTTATTCCTTATGCCACAAAAATTTTGTGCCGTGATAACTTTTTTCTTCATGAGGGTTTCACGTATGACATTTTCCTCAAGCAACCAAGCAGACCGTAACAAAAGCTTGACATATTAGAATTCATTGTTTAATATTATATTGTTCTGTGTACTGCGGTAATCCCACCGTCACTGAACAGTGACATTTGATGCTTGTCATTCTAATACTAGTAAAGCCATGTTACCATATCAACTCACACAATATTACCCTTCAGGTGCTCAGTTGTTTCTGGCTTTTCCATCAGAAATGTCCAAGTCAAAAGGAGCCATTGAAGAATCCAGTTCATCTATATTGCAGCTGTCGTGGAGTACTAAAGCCACAAAACCAAATGCTGAAGACAAGCATCTTTGTCTAGGGAGTGGCAGCAATGGTAAACCTCAGGGAAGTAGCTCCTCGAAGAAAGCAGACAAGAGGCGCAGTCCTGAAATGGTTGGGAAAACAAGTGTTCTGCCTGCTGAACCCCAAGGAAAACCAAATCAAAACCATGGATTGGTTGCAACGGTGAAGCAAACGCCTGTGTCCGTGAAAGGCTACAATGATGCAAAATCACCGGGGAGAGATACATCAAAGAAATCTGGCAAGCGGCATAAGCCTGATGATCTTCAGAAAACCAGTGTTCTCCCTTCTGCACCCCAGGAAACACCAAAACTAAAGCATGCATTGGCTGCAACAGAGAATAACAAACTCTCCTCAGCAGAGCACTGCAATGATGCAAAATCACGAAAAACTAATACCTCAAAGAAAGCAGGAGAGTGGCATGACCTCCAGATTGCTCAGAAAGCCTGTTCTCAGCCAACTAAGCAAGACCTGATTGCACCGGAAAAGAAAGAACTTCCACCTTTGATGGGCAGCAGCAATGAGAAGTTACTGGACAAGAGCTCCTCAAAGAAGGCATACAGGCCGCATGAGGATAAGCCTGCTGATCTTCAGAAAACCAGTGTCCTCCCTTCTACACCCCAGGGAACACCAAAACTGAAGCATGCGTTGGGTGCAACAGAGAATAACAAACTCTCCTCAGCAGAGCACTGCAATGATGCAAAATCACAAACCACTAATACCTCAAAGAAAGTCGGAGAGTGGCTTGAGCTCCAGATTGCTCAGAAAGCCTGTTCTCAGCCAGCTAACCCTCAGAAAAGACTGAAGCAAAACCTGATTGCACCAGAAAAGAAAGAACTTCCCTCCTTGATGGGCAGCAGCAATGAGAAGTTATTGGACAGGAGTTCCTCAAAGAAGGCATACAGGCAGCATGAGGACATTCAGGAAGCCACTGTTCTGCCAACTGCCCCTGGAATCAAACCCATGACATCAGTCTTTGTTGCATCAGAGAAGCAGCGGAAGGGAAAACGCAAGAGGAAGTTTGTGAACGAAAAGGAGAGGAAGCCTGTGAAGGAAAAGGAGTATGCTGTGATGATTCCGTGGCTGAACTACTATGAATCAGACAGGTCAAGTGGGTCGCCCGAGCCCCTTGTAAACAAAAGAACAGAGCGAAGGAAAAGAGAAAGAGAAAGAGCAAAAATGCTCACTTATTCACCATCAAAGAAGATAAGAACTGAGACATCGGTCAACTCTGGGACATATGGCTCTGTCATCAGTACCCACAAAATCAAGATGGTAGCACAAGATGGATTGATGCTGCAGTCCCATCCACCATCTCCATGCTCAGACCGTGCAGTTGTTACTACTGCTGACCAGGTGGTGGGGACCCCAGCAACTGGAGTCATTGCTCCATGCCTAAATTATTTTCCATTTCTTCAGCCAGCAGACCAGTTAACTTCTCCAGATCAAAGCACTGCCCCTGACATCATAGAACTTTCTGATGATGAGTGACCCACTTCGATGATGATGGCTAGCATGTTTTGGATGGTTGCTGGAGTCATTGCTACAGGCAATGCGTCTTGGATGCGCAGCCATACTCGCCACATCCATACTATATTGGAAGCGACATAGTTTGCTAGCTCTTACTATAGAGTAGTGTCTGATACTCCCACGAAAATCTCTCAAATTGCCGAGAGCCATACAACATATCTGTAATATTTTGTTTATGTCGTCAAACTCTTAAGTGAACATGACGTGAGACTGCAGTTGCTACAGCTTGAACTTGATCACTTGAAAAAAAAAATCTTGAACTTTAATGCCCTGCGGCTTTGCTGCCTGTGCTTCTGTTGGCGATTCAATCATTCAATCAGGCGGCGCCCAGCTTGGAGGAGGCCAGCTGCCCAACCCTATACTGTTGGTTTTTTGATAAGAAAAGACTGTGGAGGAATCCCCCACAGTACTGATTTTTTTAGAAAATAGGCACCCAAATTCGCTCCCGTTGGAATTCAAACCTGGGTGACTAGGTGTAGTGCCACATTGAGTCACCTAGCCAAGTGAGTCAGGCTCACTTTCCAAAGCGTACTCTATTTTGATGCCTTACATTGTTTACAGAGATATTTCTTCTAGTCGGGTGAATTAGTTCGCATATGTTTTATCAGTAAGAATATTTTGGAAGAATGGATTTCATTGGCATTCTTATTTTTTCCCTGAAATGAGTTTTTTTTTTTGGAAAGACCCAGTTAATCATTAATAATAAGAGAAATAGAAGTAGCAAAGCAACAAGTTTTCATGCACGAGGGACGCAGCCTAGCGCAGAGGCTGCCCACCTATGACCAAGTGCAATCCTTGATTTCTGAGCGGAGTGACTGTGTCAATATCCTCGAGCTCGAGTCTATGAAGATCATCGTGTTTTTTTTGCTTCTAGATGCTCTAGTGTGTGCCATCTTGGAACCCTGCTCCGTCATGCTGCAGAACCATTCTTTAGCTTCGTGTTGCATCAAGTCGCGACTATATCCTTAATCTCTCGTGTATGTGTATCAGTGTATGGACATTCAATGAAAAGATGAGTGCATGTCTCCAGGTTCTCGCAAAGTTTCCTGAATTTTGCTTTGGATGGGATCTAAGTGAATGCACTCAACAAACAGAGTTTGCCATCTCATTCACTGCTCTCTGAGCAAACTGAGATAGCGTGGTCTTGTCATCAGTGAAAGAGATCTGAACGTGGACTTAAGTAGCTTCCAATCAATCGGCATCTCTGCGAATGTATAGTCACTGCAATGGACTGAATCAAAATCCATAAATACTCCATAAACAGGTTGCATCTATTTACAGAGCTAGCTGCGAAGATGTCCTTTCTTCTTTTTCATATATGTAAGAAAATTGTTGACATTTTAGGAGAATGTTTTGAATATTTCTTATAAGACAAACGTGAAACAAGTTGAATATTTCTTACATAAACAGGTTCCATCTGCTTCTGATTCTGCTTTTAGTCCTAGCACCACTACTCCATAAACAAGTTGAATATTTCTTACAAGAGTTGGGGTGGGTTCGCACAGTAGTAGTGGTGCTAGGAGCAAAAGGCGAATCAGAGTACCAAGCAAAGTGGCCAAGTAACATTCAGAGCAAGGAAAATACCAAAAGCCACAAAGTCGTCATATGTTTCTGTATATTTAGTGCCTAAAGTTGCATGTTCCATGACCTCTCTAACTAATCTGTTAGTGTGGTTTCAATGTATAGGATGCCGTTCCATTAATCAGAGCTCCACACGTTGGCATCATCATCGAATAATCAAATTCATCAGATGTAGAAGGTAAGTTACCTGATTATTATCTGAGGTCCACCATCGGGCTGTGGAGCGTCTGTGTTAGGTGGGGTTGGACCTATTGTCAAACACCTTGCAGGCAGCACTGCAGCCCGGCTCCAGCGCCCCTGGATGAAGGCGTCAGCGTGGTGGGCGAGACATGCGTGCGGGGATCGCCCGCTGGCTGCGCCGCCTCGCTGATGGCTGTCGCTACTTGCTCGACGAACAAGCCCGAAAAGTTTCTTGAGGTTTCGCAAGTTCGCTGGATCCGAAAGGCCGCCGGCTGCCGCGGTTGGAGACCTGGAGTTGCAACGGCCCAAGGCAGCTGCATTGGACACGTGGCAAGCGAGCATGCCAGAGACGATGGTGCGGATTTCGTCCTAATAATTAATTAATTAATTAAAGATTAAAGATACACTACAGTTTGAGACTCTGTGGGCCTACCAACGGGGCATTTATCGTTCAGGACCCAGGTTTAATAAGGGTAATGAAGCCCAACAGCTCCACCACTCAATTCCCCGGACCGTGGGCCGAACCTACCAGCCCAATCTGTTTAAGCCAGTCTCCACCGTCAAACCCTCATCCGTTAACCCTTAACCCCGCAGGTGAAACGGTAACATCAGCGGTCCCCTGGTCGGGCCCACGCGGCCGGTACCGTGCCTCTACGGCCGCGCGCACCAACTTCCCAGGCTTTTCCCCTGGAACCCGCGGCGCGCTGCCCTGCCCCGGTAACACACGCCTCCCTTGCCCGCCATTAACTGCCGCCCGCCTCACGCTCCTCTCCCTCCCCTCGCTTGCTCGGCTCACACTCCCCTCCCCCAAAGCGGCAGCCTCACGCGCTCCACCACGCCACCCCCTCTCCATCTATATACCCACTGCTGCTGCTGATTTCCGTCCGTCCGCCCACCGCTTCGCAGTCGCAGCTCCCCGTCCTCCCAAAACCCTAGCCCCGCGGCGGATCGCGGGGCGCCTCCGGTGCCTGCGAGGCTGCGACGCGGCTCGTTTGATCCGATTGCTTGGTCGGCGACGGGCGCCGCTCTCGCTGCCGCGGCGGTGCGGCGGGGGGAGCAGCGGCGAGCGCGCGGGAATGGGGAACTGCTGGGGCGCGCGGATCAAGGATGGGAGCCCTCACCCCGGCACCTCAGGTTCGTTCGTCCTCCCGACTAGCCGTTGCTTGGTACTTTTAGTTCATGGGGGCGATTCCAGGATGGGTTTGGGCGACCCGTGCTTGCTGGTTGCGCTCTCCGATCAGGCGGAGGGGTTTTGAGATGTCAAAATTCCTGTTCGTTGCTCGCGGCTTGATGTGTACTCATCTGTGCGCGATGCGCCTTTTGGGCGATTTGATTAGATAAGTTTGCTTGCAACGGAGGGGAAGGGGAACTTTCATCGAATCAAGTAGGCAGTGGCATACTGTGGTTGTGTACTCTTGCTAGTTGGTTAGGCTGATTTTGATTGGGGCTATTCCGGTGGGTCTTGTTCTGTTAGATGATTCCAACGTTTCAGCTGTCTGGCCAGCTTCAATGTGTCCAAGGGGCTAGAAGTAAGCCATCGCAATCGCTTTAGAGTGGTTTTTTGCTAAAGCGGGCTTGGAACCTGAGGCGATGTACTTTGTAGGTGCTTCTGCACTTGTGCAAAAAGAGCTTACCCTTTATTAGATGATAGGTATTATCTTATTTCGTATGGTAATAGATGGGACATGTGCAGTGGTTCTTTCGTTATCCACTCGGTAGCACTTGTCCTCGGTCGTCCTGTGATGACATGGGTAAGTGACATGAGGTTGACTTTACTGCAAGAAGTCTTATCACTACCTTATTAGATAATGCTTTGTGTTGATGGTCCACCTGCATGTGTAGTTCCAACCACCCTGGATTCTGTTTTTGACCCAAGTGATATAGGATCGAAGCAAGACCAGTACTGGGGTAGAGTAATAACTATTATGACTTTTCTTGTAGCATTGTGTGTACCCTCGATGACCACTACTTGGCATGCTTATTATACTGTTGACTTGTTGAGTGTGGACCTTCACTGTTCACATTTTCCCTCTTGTGAAATATATCACACGAACAAAGGAAAAAATGTTTTAGGAGTTGACTAATTGTTTCCTGTTGTTGTTATATTTTTATTCATTTGCTTAATGTACGGTGCTGATGCAAAATTAGGAAAAACTACTAATGCCAACCAGTTCACACGAACAAAGTTATACCTTGATGTATTTTGATAGTGTCATAACAAAGCTACTAATGCCAACCAGTTCACATCCGATAGTCGGTTTCTATGGCCTTTGATTAAATGCTTTGAGCGGTTAGTCACAGTTACATTAATGCCGAATTATATTGTTTTTCCTAATAAAAGGCATATATCTTTACTGCATTATCATATGCCTACATCGGTTGCTCTTGCACAAAAAAAATCTTAGGATCCACTAGGAAAATTGGTTTTTGGAGCTGATTCTTCGACATCAATCAACCCATTAGTGCCCGAACTTTTGCCAAAGATGGCAATTATTACTGCCTATAGCTGTCTGTAGGTTCTCTTATCAATCTTTAGAGATGGCCGAGCAATCATTTTCGAACTACAGTTCCGTATATTGTATGGTGCTAGTTTCCTATTAAAACATATGTTTAAGTGGATGTCGCTTCTGGATAGTGATGGTTGTTATTTATATGAGCCTCGGATATATCACCACAATCGTATGCACCATTGGAACAATATGAGGCTTTTGTTTGGTGTTAAGTAGAATGTTTACTAATTGCATGTTCTGCAGGAATGTTCTCGAAGAGTGGTGGTAAGGATGGGAGTAGGCTTAGCGGCTGCAGTAGTCGAGCCTCTTCAGCTTCCATGCCACCAAGTGCCAAGACTGAAAGCGAAATCCTGCAATCCGCCAATGTTAAGGTCTTCACCTTAAACAACCTCAAGGCAGCCACAAGGAATTTCCGTCCTGATAGTGTTCTAGGTGAAGGAGGGTTCGGATCTGTCTATAAAGGATGGATCGATGAGAACACATTATCACCTTGCAGGCCTGGCACTGGAATTGCTGTTGCTGTGAAAAAACTCAACCATGAGGGTTTGCAAGGGCACCGAGAGTGGTTGGTGAGTATAATGCTATTCTGTTGTCATGTTTGTCTGAAATTTCCTCTTGCGCCTCCCACCTTTTTGTGCTGGCTTTGGTTACTAACCTAGATAAGTATTCTGTTCATAGGCGGAAGTTAATTTCCTAGGTCAGTTCTGTCATCCCAATCTTGTCAAGCTGATTGGATACTGCGTAGAGGATGAGCACCGACTGCTAGTGTATGAATTCATGCCCCGTGGGAGCTTGGAAAATCATCTGTTTAGGAGTAAGTTACCCAGGACCTGTTGTTACTGTTCTCTTGTTTTTTTTTTTGTTCATATTATAATATTACTGTGGTAGTACCGTAGTATGTCTTCTAATTTATTAATTGCTCTATGAATCCTTGATGTAGGAGGCTCATACTTCCAACCTCTGTCATGGAACCTTAGAATGAAGGTTGCACTTGGAGCAGCAAAAGGACTGGCTTACCTTCATAGTGCAGAGGCAAAAGTTATTTACCGAGACTTTAAGACTTCCAACATCCTCCTTGACACAGTAAGTGAAAGTGAATCTGTAATGCAGGATACTTCATTTCAACATTTGTTTGCTCCACTGAAAGAGGTACATTGTATTAATATGCAGGATTATTCTGCGAAGCTTTCTGATTTTGGATTGGCTAAGGATGGTCCTGTTGGTGAGAAGAGCCATGTGTCCACAAGAGTTATGGGAACATATGGTTATGCAGCTCCTGAGTATCTTTCAACAGGTAACATTTGAAGTGCAGCTCTGTGTTTTCGCTCCAATTTTTTTTTGTAGAATTGCTTGCCCTGATCTAGAAACTGCATTTTGTGACAAAATCTAGCTAATGGCGTACATTAAATGACACATTCGATATAAATCCTAGACTCCTTAAAAATGGTATAATTGGTCCCCTGCATGGAAATTCCAATTTTGGTGTATCATATGCTATATGCTATATGCTATACTGATTTGACCAGTTAAGTTTCATTCTTGAAAGAAGTTTTTAGTGCAATGCATTAGTGGAGTGGGGTTGAATGGATGTTGGTGCTTATTTTTACTGTCTTCTAAATATATCATAAACAGTTTGCTTGACGTGGCTCAGATGTCATTTTATGAATTCCAATCACTGCACTTTGGGCTTTGGTGCAAAAATGTTGTGATTCTGTCTTGTAGGCAAAGAGCGCCATTTTGGCTTTGGTGCGAAAATGTTGTGATTCTGTCTAGAGTGCCATTTTATTTCAGTAGCCTTGTATGAACAACTCATTCAGTATGTGATATTGATCTCTTTGTTTGAACAATGCTAAACTTTCAGGTCACCTAACAACAAAGAGCGACATCTATAGCTTTGGAGTAGTGCTTCTGGAGATGCTATCAGGCCGGCGTGCCATCGACAAGAACCGCCCCCAGGGTGAGCACAATCTTGTGGAGTGGGCTCGACCTTACCTCACACATAAGCGCAAGATATTCCGCATCCTGGATGCCAGGCTGGAAGGTCAATACAATCTCAACAGTGCACAAACAATTGCTGCCCTTGCTCTGGAATGCCTATCCTACGAAGCTAAGATGAGGCCGACTATGGACGCCGTGGTCACTATTCTACAAGAGCTCCAAGACTCCTGTGAAGCCGAGAAGCATCAAGAAGCCAAGGCTGGAACCAAACAGGCACCTGGTGCTGTGAGTGCTAGCAAGAGCAGTCACAATCTTCGCCGGAGAAGCCTGGGAGTAACCAAGCAGACTGTTGGTCCAAATCCAAAACCATTGGCCCATTCTCGTTAGTTAGCAAGGAAAAGCATTAAACTTGGTCAGGTCGTTAGCTAGACTGTAGCTTGTGAATATGCTCTGGTGTCTGTATATTGAGGGTAATTAGGCTTTTGGCGACAAGTCTGCGTCTTTATCATGAGCTGCTCGGTTTCAGCTTTGACTGGATCTGTATGTCGAAACCCATGGCATCAAGAGAGAGCTCATGTTCCTGAGTCTTTGACCTGAATCATCGTGTTTGTTGTAGGCTGCATTTGTTCCAGGCTATAGGCTGTTCCGTAGGCATATCAATGTGTACCCATATCTTAGTGCTGTTGACTGTTTGTGCAGCCAGTGAGCCAGGATATTATGATATGATGTATTCGTGACATGATGTTGACGGGCGCGCGGTTTGCCGATCGAGATCTCCGGCGTGAGGGCCGTTGCGATGGCCATCGGAGTGGATGTGGATGGCACTGGCAGTCCTAGTCCCAGCTGCTCAGCTTGCCGGCCATTGCCAATGCCATCTCCGTTACCTCCCTCTCTTCACGCCGCTGATCTCGGCCCCACCGCACCGCATCGCCTGATGACAGCAACCACACCTCACCTGGCAGTCACGGACTCTCACGGCGGAGTGGAGGTCGCATTTGGCTCCCTGCACAGCGACGGCGACGCGTAACCAGCACCCCATCGTCTCCCGATGAACTCACCAAGCCTGGCACCACGCGCCGGCAGGAGAGCATCGTCATCATACCGGCGATCCATGGCATGTCCCGAACACGGCATGGTCGGTGGCGCCATCGCCGTCACGAACGCGACCGTGGCGTCCGAACTCGAGTCGAGCAAGCAGACAAGACCAAACCGGGCGAGGTGATCCCCAAAGCGGAAACGGCCTGCCCAGTGCCCGCCGCTCGCTTTCGCTTTCTGCTTTATCCCTTTCGCGTATTTTCATTTCGGCAAAATCGGAGGAAGGAGCCCTTGCCAGCAATCACGCAAAGAAAACGGCGCGAATCAATGAATCATCGCCATCGTCATCACGCGGACTGCGGATATCGCATAGGATTCCGAGGTTTTCTTAACCAAGCATCACGCCGAGACAACGAAGCATCACACCAAGACATAAGTGGGAGCAGCAAGAAACTTTCTTACAAGTCCAATTACCTTACTTACTGGCAATGAAAATCAGGTCCATGATAATGAGGATATAATGTCATAGAGACAGACACACGGGACGGAAGGACAAGACGAGCAGCTGCGGGCTACGCTCACCGCTTCCCAATTTTGAGCTGCAGCTTGGCAGCCACTTCAGCCACTCTTCATTTCGACAGGAATCCATCACACCCCCAAGCCAAAGGCTTAACCCACAAACATGATCCATGACCATAACCACACACTAATGGAGTAGTAGAGTACTAGGGACCAGCTAGACGGCAATATATCCTAACCGACCCTTTTGTCCCCCATGTTCAGAAGAAAAAACTCCTTTTTCAGAGAGGACTTGGACATGGAATTAAGGCGAGAAGGCGTGGCGGCCTTAAACGGGCATTCACGTACATTCCCACCCTAACACGCGCTTAATGACTAGGTATACTACTAATAGCAGTAATTATGTATCAGAAGAAGACCTTGGCTTCTTCTTGCTCACTCGCTGTCGAGAATTCGATGTGAGCTCAGAGGCTCAGACCCTGAAGTTCTTGCCCTCGAAGGTCTGGCCGAACTGCCAGTTGCGCGGGGCGGCGTTCCAGGAGGTGGAGGTGCGGCGGTCGCTGCCGGTGACGCGGAAGGAGAGCGCCTGGCCGATGAGGATGGCGTTGGACTGCCAGTTCTGGCCCCAGTTCCGGGACATGGGCAGCCACCCGGTGCTGGACGCCTTCACGCTCGCGCGCACGATGTCGCCCGCGCCGGCCACGTTCGTGATCAGCACCAGGTTGAAGTACCGGAAGCCGTTGATGGTGAACCGAACGCCGCCGGACTTGCGGCATGGCACCCTGCACCGCGAAACGAAACATGGTTAGCACGTTTTTCTTTTTTTATGTACTAGAAAAATGCTAAGTACTCCCAGTAATTTACAGCATTAACGACATCTGGTACTCATCAATCAGCAGGTACGTTACAGGGGCAGGGCAGAACGGGAAATGCCAAGCGATTACTAGCGGCTGTAGTAGAAAAAGAAAGGCAGGACAGGCAGTCAGGCACCACGCCCAGGTGCAGCGAGGGCAGGCAGGACCACCGCGGTTCACGCGGTAATGGCGGAGCTGCAGGACGGAAGGACGGAATGGCCCCTGGGCTTTACAGGTCACGCGGGGACCGGGGGCACGGAGGAACGAAGGGCAAATTGGCCATTTTCAGGGGTGCAGTAGGCAGGCCGGTGAGGAGGGGCCATTTTGAGATGTGAAGCCAGGCGTGGCGTGGACGGGGAGAGCCGCAAAAGTCCCGGAGGGTTTGCCTGCCTGCTGCCTGTGTACCCCCGGCGGCAAA
This sequence comes from Themeda triandra, assembly GCA_018135685.1. Taxonomy (NCBI): domain Eukaryota; kingdom Viridiplantae; phylum Streptophyta; class Magnoliopsida; order Poales; family Poaceae; genus Themeda; species Themeda triandra. The sequence continues at coordinate 1,398,062 of JAENPR010000033.1, forward strand.
AGTGAAAAAGGTCAAAGCTGTGCTGCCCTACCAGTACCAGTGTGTCGTCTACTGTTCCTACTACGGAGTGCTGCCACCAATGTGTTTTTTGGAGGCTTCTCTGGGCCTTTCCCTGTGGCCCATGACCCGGGTGGTCGTCTTCCTCGAAACAGTGTGCTCCACTATTCACGCGGTTTTTTTTATACTACTGACGCTAGACACAACAAAAACAGCCACAACTGTACAAATGGCAGATTAGACCCAAATAGAATGTCAAGAAAGCAGCCTTCCGTTTCTTTTCGTCAGTAGCATAGTACTAGTACAGTAGTACTACTACTAGCACCGTAAATCCGTCCATCCGTCCGGCCTCCGTCCCATGTGAACTGCCGGAACAGGCTCGCTCGCTACCACGTTGTGTATCGGGTATGATGTGCACACAGCGCGGTAAAGCTCAAACTACGTTCCAAAATGTACCGATCTGCCAATGGAGACGAGGTGGACTAAGGACTCGCATCGACGCAGAAAATCACAAAGTTGTGTACCAAATCGCCTTGGACTTTATCACGTACTAGCGCAGAATTTTGCGTTTGCGGCTTTTACGCCCGGATCCGGTGCCCATCCCCAGCTAGCCGCGCGTACTAATTGCCCGCTTCCCCGCGCCGTAATCGAAGCGAAATGAATCGCCATGCCGTGCAGGTCCGTGCCGCCAGATCGATCCATCGGTTTCGGCAACGGAACCAGCCACCGGAGTGTGACGAAACGGGTTGGCGTTGGTGGATGGTTGGTTGTGTGCCGCGGGCTGCGGCTGCGTGAGCCTGTGACGGAACGCGTCACGGACACGGGGTTTTTTCACTTCCCACCCACACAGACCACAGCCAGTGAAGCGAGCGTCGAGGAGGCGACGAGCAGTGGAGGAGCCCCCGGCCCCCCACTACGCCTCAAAAGACGCGTGGGCGGAGCGAGGAATCTCTGCTCTTGCTCTGCAGACGAAGCGGCCAGTGGAGTGGAGGGAGTAAACAAATGCGTCAAAGCCAGGGTGCTCCAACCAAGGCGCATGTCGTTTACTACTGGCACCGTCCCCAACACGACGAGCAGGCCAAGAAACGCAAAGGAGAGACAGGGATGCGTCGTCGTACCGGCGGTAGGAGACGGGGACGATGCCGGCGCGGTACTCGGCGATGTGGAGGAACATGGGCATGGCGAGGTCGAAGTGCGGGCGCGGCGGGTTGCACCAGCCGCCGTCGTCGGAGGGGAGCGCGTAGTTGGGCGGGCAGAAGTTGGTGGCCGTCACCAGGATGGAGGGGCTCCCGGGGCGGCACCAACGCCACCCGGGCTGGTTCTCGCACTTGATCTCGAAGCACGCGCCGCAGCTCAGCCCTTCGTTGAACAGCGCCGTGCTCAGCGCCGCGTTGTTCACGCCGTAGCCCTGGCTGTACAGGTTGCCGTAACCGCACGCGCCGCCTGCAAGAGCAAGAACCCAGCGCCGCCGGGCAAGAACGGCACACGTTTCTCTCAGTTAGCTGCTGCCATTTTCCCGTTTCTTGCTCATTCATGAGATGAAATCGACGACAAGCACAACAAAGACTAAGGAACGTACCCATGGTGCCCGACGCGTCGCTGCCGCCGTAGAACGTGGCGTGCGCGCTCTGCCAGGCGCCGCCGCCGTACACGCCGGGAATGCGGGCAGCGGCGGGGGAGACCATCATCGCCGCGGCCGCCAGCAGCACAAGCAGCGCCGGCATTGCCGCCATCACTCTCCCTGAGCCCTCCTTCCTCGCCTGCCGGCTGCTACAGGACGGGCGGTGTCAGAGTCAGTGCAGCGCACCCAGGCGAGCAGTGGTGGCCACAGCAGCGGCGGCAACGGAGCGGTGGGAGGCGAGTGAGTGGGAGTGGCGAAGGCCGGGCGTCGTATTTATGGAGGCACGAGGCAGACCAGATAATGGGACTGCTAATCTACGCGTCTACTAGGCCATGCCAGTTGCCAGCCCACAGCGCGGTGAAAGCAGGAGCCGAGACGGTTTTGGGCCGGGGAGAGGGATGGAGGAAAGCGGAGGAGAATGCGCCGTTGATTGCCCCGATTCAGCAGCTGATGCCGTGCCGCCGGGACGGTGAGCTGCTGATGGCGTGGTACGTCCAGCTGCTACGAGTACACAACTGTGCACTGCTCACGTTGCCTGCATCCTCACGCAAACGGAGGGCAGTTGGGACCTTTCCTTTTACAACTTTTCATTCTCATTTTTATTGTTTTTTTAACTGTATTTGTTTCTTTTTCTTGTATGTATACGGCACTGTTTGGATCGGATGGACGTCAGAGTAGCAGCGGTACACCGTACCGTACATACTACTCGATGGCGTTTGCCGCGCCGCTGTCGAAAGTGGAAACCGTCACGCCTACAGTGCCCTGTGATCATCATGCCAGTGAAGTCTAATAAATGGCTATTTTGGCAATTCTGCGGTTATGAACTGCACGGATCCTAGGCTACGGTGCGTGACGAAAATCGGACGGATCGTTGTGGATGAATGCACGGGATCATTGAGAAGCAACAAAGTTATTGGCGTCATATTTGGGCGTTGGGATGGACCCACGGACAATAATCAGGGCAATTTACAACGATCCTTCTATTCCTACGTGTTCATTTGGAGTTGCACAAAAAAAAACAGTTAAACTGTCCAGCAGTCATTCCATTTTTAAACCATTCCGCTAACAAAACTGTTGAGTGTTGACCTTCTCACATTCACAGCGCCTGCGCCGCTGCCCGAGCCCATGATTTGGCGCATCATTTGGTCCTGCCTTTTCAGTTTTTACCTCTTGCCGTGCCGGAGGGCTCCATGATCCGAACGGCGACAGCATGATTCGGGGCTCCGGACCAGGAAGCACGCTGCAGGCTGCACGCACCGCACCGGTGGCGAGGCCTAGGCACAGCACCGTCGCGGAGACACGCTCTCGCTCTCGCTCACGGCTCAATGGCACCACGCCCGTCACGGCTAGGAGACCAAAAGGAGCTGGGCCATCGGCGCGCCCGTACGAACGCTATCCGTGGACCGTCGGTTGGGTGGCCGGCCGGCTGGCCGCCGAGCTGCGCTTTGCGTCCATCGCAAGTTGTGCGAGCGCCGGCCGCTGCGCTCTGTCTCAGGTCTGAGCCTCTGCTCCTCGGCTCCTGCTGGCCGGTGGCGGTGGCCATCCTCCTCTGACGGCGGGAGTGAATTCGACCGATCCACATCCGCTTTTGGTAGTTCGCCGTGTTCCTTTTTCCACAATGTTCTTCGAGGGTCCCTTGTCTGCCGCCTAGCTACCGACGGCCGGCCGGAGGGTCTCTTTTCGTCGGCGGCCACTGTGCCTTTGCTCCGCGCCAGGCCGTCTGTGTCTGTGTCTGTGTGTGCTTCGCTTTGGCGCGCACTGTACTGTGCCCGGCTACGATGGACGGTGCTGTTAAAGGGGCTCCATTGGCAACGCGGCAATGCCATGCGAGTTCGAATAAAAGCCACCGCCTTCAAATGTGGCGGGAAGAATGGAGCTCTGGCGCGCGCCCTTTCGCCGCCGGCTCGCCGAACCGTCCGTCTCTCCTGCAAAGTGTACGCCGTGTGCCAAAAGCAGCAGATCAATTGTATGCAAACTGCACTGGATCCATAATATGCTTCGATTCGGCATGGCATCGTGTTGTCACCGGCATTTGCATCGTTCCAAGTATGCATGTCGCGCGTGCCTCCGGCGGCCTCCCCATCGGCAATGATTGGAAACCAGTGTGAGAGACAGACACAGGGTGGGTTGGTGTGTGAACTAATAAATCTGACCATGCATGCAATGCAGCTGGCGATGCAGTAACCATCGATTCATTTGTTGGGTCATGGACGGCCCGTGGTAGATGCGGCGTGCAGTGGTAGGCCAGGCCGGGCTCCAACTTCATCCCTGCACGCGCAGCCGCAGCGCAGCCGCGCAGGGGGTCGTCGTACACTCGTACTACGTGCAAGTAATGACGTGACACGTCACGTGCTTACGCGCTGATCAATCGCCTAGCTACCAAATGGCATTAGCTTTAGCTCTCACGGAGTCGGACACGGTGGTGGTTGCGCCGGTACTGGGAGTGAAGTGTCGCGTGTGTTTTTAGCGTCACGGGGCGTTTACTGACGATGCCAGTTTCCAAAGGCCTCGTTCGTTCACGAGCGCAACCAAGAACAAGAAGACGCGTGGATTTCCAGAACGCAGCCGACGAAATGCTCGGTGTCTCGCGGCCCCGGCCGCCCGCAGCTAAGCCAGGGACTCGGATCCGTGCGTGGCGAGCGACATCCGCGACGGCGCGGCACCATGGCTTTACTGCCCGCAGACTCGCCCATGGCCGAGGCGGCGTTGTCCCCACAAACCTCACGCACCGAACTGATCGCACACATGGCGCGCCCGCGACGGTGCAACTGTGCAGTGCTATGCTATGCACAGCATGCCCCGTTGCAGCGTCGGTCACACGCAACAGCTCCGGTAAGACGTGGCCGGTCCCGCTCCCGCGCTTCAATGAGCGTCGCCAGAATTTAAGCCTTCTCGCGTCTACATACACCAGGCTCCCTCCTTCCCTGCGCCCCCATCCCTCTTGGCTGCTGTCCCGCGTGACGCGCACGAGTGCATGCCGGACGTACGCCAAGTTCAATCGGGATACGCCGCTCGCCATGTCGCCGTGGCGTTGGATCGGCACGGCGGACGTACAGGATCTTTACCGGCAGGACGACGGTTATTTGCTCAACACTGGTCAGAGTTCAGCGCAGAGAACGTGAATGCGATTGCGACACCCCCGCGCGCGCCGAGCGGCCACGTACGGTACTGACTTCCTACGCGCGCGATCACGGGTTCGCCCTACAACGTCCCCGCCTCCGAGCGGACCCACGACGCCCGGGCCGCGCGCCATGCCCACGCACGCATGTGTGTGGGTCTGGGTGGTGGGTGAGCGAGGTGAGGGTCGCGTCCCGTGCCCGTGCCACTGCCACGGTGCCAGTGTGCCACCCGTCCGCATGGTGGGGGTGGCTAACGGTTTCCTTGGACGCACCCGCGCGCGTTAACTCTCCAGCGGGGTTTGCGTTAATTAACTCGTGTCTTTGCTTTGACGTCTCCCCGCTGGTCTGGTTTCATTCGCCGCGAGCGAGGCCACACGACGCCGATTTGGTCGCTGGCTGCACTACTTCGGTCCACACCTGCCTGCTACACCTCTGCTGTTTCACCGGCGGCACATGTGCAAAGGTCAAGTCAACTTTGAGCATGATTATCTGCACTGTCACTTTGCTATTGTCACTGCCTCAATCATTTGCGAAGTTGGTCAGCTCTATCCTGGACTCTGGTCCCTGGAGTAGGTTACCAGGGTGGTTGCAGTTGCAGCCTCGTAAAGGTAAACGGCGTGACGGGGTAGTAGACCATATCTCCCTCCATAGAGGAATGTATCCTCCAACAGTCCAAATAGCTAGCCAGTCCCGTAGCCGTAGCCACGTGAGTTCTCGTCGTTGCGCATAGCAAAGCAGCAGCCAGCCGCCAAACAAGAGTCACACACACAGCTCGCGGCCTGTCGATCGCGAGGACCTGCCGACGCCGAAAGCTCTTGGAATTTCCCCGCTCAGCTGTAACGATTTGACCTGACGGCCGGCGTTGTAGCCGTACGGAGTAGTACTGTTACCACCGTGCGCTAGTGTACTGCCACTACCGTGCACTACCCCAGCAGGTGTGTGAAGCTGCGGATCTAGTAGTGCTGCGGCACGATCCCATGCCACCGTACGCGGCGGCGGCTGCTGATGTGCTGAGCGGCGGATCGTGCACGGCGCTCGTCCGATCTTGTTTGACAGTGGCCGGTGGGTGGATCCGTGTGTCCCGGGGTTGGGGGGGGCCTGGACAGACAGGCCAAGGTGGACGGGGTTTGGTTTGGGGGGTGTCTTGGAACCCGAGCCACCAACACGTTACGTACGGACGTAACGTGAGCATGATCCGGTGTCGCATGTCCGGTCCGGCTGTTCTGCGACGAAGAATTGAAGAAACGGTCCAGAAGTGCGGCTGGGCTCGTTGCCAGAGAGGAATATTTGTACTGCCCCCTAAATTCACATCAACAAGAATACACACACAGGGATAGAGCAGAGGAGGACGATGCGGAGCCAAGCAGATCTTCATCTTCAGACAAAGGGAAGGGCACGAGAACGTACGCTCGGCTCGCGCCTTTTTTTCCCGCCCTCGTCTATCTAACACTCCTCGGCGGACTCATGCGACCTTTTGCGATCCGCTGGAAAATACTCTCCACCGGTCACCGCCACTGTCTGAAAGAAGACCCGGCTTTACGAGACTTTCGCGGCGCTTGCTGTTATCCCGTAGTGGAGCTCATGCACGCCTTTGCACTAGTGTCCTATGTGAGTGAGGTCGACTACTGCGACTCCACCGGCACCGACGCCGATCCGTCGTGCTGTGGATACAGCATTGCTAGCAGCACAGCACGCTCTTAACGAACGAAACAGTGGCACATGGTCACATGGATCGATCGCGCCCCCGGCGTTGCCAAGTTTTCAGGCGGTTCACACGCCGTCGGTCTAAAATTAAACTTCTCGCTTACTGTCAGTGTCAGTGTCAGTTCCACACCGCGAGTACAGTACGTGGACAACTCACATCTGAATGCAGCATTCCTCTCCTCGCTGTCGCGGCCCCCCGTTCTGTTACACGCCCACATTTATGGCCGCTTGCTGAGGTTTGTTTTGTTTTACATACACGCGTCCATGTCTTGAATAGAACTTCGCCGCTTACTAGTTGTAGCTACTGCATGTGGAAATGGGAACCCAACCGGAAAATGCTTCAGACGTCCGGATAATGCTTCAGACGGAGAGGGTCATCAGTGAGTTCTGCAAGCAATGTCACGTCTCTTGTGCAGTGATGGAGCATGAGGCGTTGTCTCTCTTTGAAACCTCGCGCAGAGGAGGCCATGTGCTCAGCCTCCTCTTCGATTTCTTTCGATCATCAACTGCTGGCCTACTATTTGTGGCCATTAAGATTGTGTGCGTTAGGTGGATCGCTGTTCCTGCTGACCAGTGACCACCGTCAGGTCGATCTGGACAGGTTGATAAGGTTTGACCTCAGTGCTCGCTCAGCAGCTCATGGATAGAGTAACATCTTCCTGAGAACTGGCCAGCCTGTGGATATGTCGATTGTGAACAGCCTAACACAATGCAAGTCCAAGCATGAAACGGAAAGGTGTGCAGTTGGATTAAAAGTTCAGACCTGAGCGCTTGACTCACGATTCAGAGGTTCAGACGTGTTTATTTATCAGATCGAGTTCAGGAGACGGCTTCATCAGATTGGCGTCGTCGTCGTCGTCCCTTCGCCGGGTTCAGTGACGCCAGGTTGGCACCGCCGTCGTCCAGCGCCAGCAGGCTTCCTTGCTCTCTCGGTAGCCGGTACTAGTCCATCGTCTATTCATATGGCCGCTTGCAAGTTGGCGTACGCAGTGCCTCGTACACGGCACCTACCGGCGGACTAGGCGTTTGGCGCCACCTCCTTGTTGGCTTGGACGAGCTGGGTGCTTGACCTGAAGGCGGTCTGAAGGCGGTGAAGCCTCAAGCCTCATCATCATGTGTTGCGTGCGTCATGGGAATTGACCCGCGAGCCGCGACCAATGATGGCCGGATCGCCGCCGTGACCTCAGGCCCGGATAACGCACGGAGAAAGTGACCCCAGGGTGAATAGTCGCATTGCATTGACCCGATGAGAGAAGAGATGGAGCTGCCCACAGCACGCGGCTCAAGTCAGCCGCTAGCCGGTGACGGTACGTGGGGCGGGCGGCGGGGTACGGACGGGACAAGAGCAAAGCGCCGCCACGCCTGCTTGCCGCACACGTCGCAACGCATCTATGTCAGGCAGCGTCCCCGCTCGCCGCGTCAGGTAGTTGGACTTTTTGGTGGAGGACGCGTGGTGCGCTGGCGCCGCACCGTTCGTTGCTGCTTTGCAGCAAGCTACAGTTGTGGTGTGGGTATTCGCATTCAGGGACTACTAAGGTATGGTATGACAACCTGTTACCTGATGTCTGTCTAAAAAACCTACTGTACAATGTTATCAGAGTTTCCCAAGAATTTGAATGAAATAAACAACAATCCTTTTTTTGCGGGTAAAATAAATAAACAACAATCCTTTAAATCGTTTCACGCCTTCATATTAATGTCGACAGAAATCAGTTGTCAAGCTAACAAATAATATCTGTACACTACAATGGACCAAGTCATGTCTTCGTATTAGAAATAGAATGTGACAGTACTGTACAGATAGTGTATTTAAGTAATTAGGCTACCAAGGAACATTATCCGAACTAAAATTCTAGTTTAGGTCCAGGCCTCAGAATTGAGTATCGGGTCGCATGGTTCGATCATGGCCTCATGGAGCGCATGCTATAAGGGTTAGACCAACGCAGACATATGTCACTGGTGATCTCAGCATTGCACGTTAACTTTAAGGCATAATCCAACGCAGGCTATTGTACTTTGGCTTTAAACGTCGCTTTTTTGTGTTCCTCTTTTTTTCAACCTTTATCACTACACATTCATTCATGGTTCTCCTGGCAAAATTATAAGAGGCTACTCTCCTCAATCTCTTGATGCGCGCTTCAATTACACTCCCTTTTTATTAGACTAAGCTACTATATCTCTTCCGCAGGATGCTACAAAACTTTGTGAGACCCTTATATGGTGTTTACTATTTAGGAAAGTATGCTAGCTCACTATGTTGGGGAAGACCTAAATGACCTTCCATTCTAGATTCATAAGCCAAAATATTGGTTTTTAGGCAAACAGAAACTGATAGTAAAGGGTTTATTTGGGACCGCGACGCTCTGGTCATGTGTAGCACTGTGATCATAACCTCCAGCGCAAGGCCTGGAAACATGTGAGCGATAGTTCATTCTCGTGGTTTATGTGTCGCACTTAAAGGAATCATTAACTAGATTGATTGAAGATATTGGAACAACACCACTAACAAGGAACAAGCGATTTGGTCCCAAATGCATAGCTCCTCGAGCTTTTTTGAAGTTCAAGGTCCATGGTGCAGTGACGGATGGAGGAGTTGTTGGTGTAATCTATAAGGATAGTATAGAGAATTATGTTGTTACAAGCCTTATGGTCATTTATGTTCTCGTTGACTTGTTTATTATCTTTAGAAGCTCTGGCTTGTAGTGGAACAGCCTTTTGCTTTCACTACGGTGAAGCAAGCTCCTTACGTCTCCTCTCTCCATCTTAAAAAGGGTGTCATCTTTATTTTTAGTAAAATGCATCCAGGATACTTAAACTATTGGCCTTCTCCCATCTAGGTACTCGAACTATGAAACCGTATATCTGAGTCCCTGATCTATTGCCGGTGCACAGCATAAGTCTAAAACCTGCCACGTCAGGGCTATTTTTCAAAACAAACCCTATCTCTTTTCTCTTTTTGGCAACTAACTCCTTTCTGTTTCTTTTCAACCTTTTATGTTGCTCTTCTTTTCAACCTTTCTAACTACACATTCATGGTTCTCCTAGCAAAATCATCAGAGGCTACTCTCCTCAATCTCCCAATTCGCGCTTCAATAACACTCTCTCCTTTTTATTAGACCAAGCAACTGCCTCTTGTGTAAGATGCTACGGAACTTTGTGAGGCCACCATGCACATAGTAGTGATGAGATGGATACTCGTTGTCTACATGATGTTTAGAGCGGCGCGCTACTACACGTTGGGGAAGACCTAAAGGTCATTCCATCCTAGATTTTATGAACCAAAAGATTGTTTTTTTAGGCAGATGGAAACAAATGGTTTGCTTGGAACCGCGATGTGCCGGTCGCATGGTGTAGTACTACGACCGTAACCTCCAGCGCAAGGCCTGAGAACACATGAGTGGTAGTTCATTGTCGTGTTTTTTTGTGTCTCGCTTAGCAAAAGGAATCATTAACTAGGTTGACTGAAAATATTAGAACAACACAACTAACAAGGAATCTGCTCCCAAATGAATAGCTCCTCCTTGAGTTTTTTTAAGTTCAAAGTTCATGGTGGAGTGGCGAGAAGGTGTTGGTGTAATATATAGGATAGTATAGAGAATTATGTTGTTACAAGCCTTATATTCATTTATGGTCTCGTTGACATGTTATCTTTAGAAGCTCTGGATTGAGTGGAACAATTTTTTGTTTTTACTAGAGCGAAGCAAGCTCCTCACCTGTCCTCCTTGCATCTTAAAAAAGTGTCATCTTTATTTTCTGAGGAATCTCTTTACAACTTTAACTAAATATATATCACAAAATTTAATATGATGTTGAGTAATATTTCATAATAAATTTATCTAGATTTATATATGTTACTAATATGTTATCTATAAAACTAGTTAAACTTTTAAATAGCGAATCTCATTTTTTTTTTAGAAAATAAGTGAATATCTCATAGCGACACACTCTTTTTGGAGTCATGAGTCCATGGGCCTCTTGTGCTGGGCTCCTCTCCTGTTTGCTTCGTGAGCTAAAAGACCGAACCTCGGGCCGACCGGAGCGTCGCGAGCTTGGGCTTACGCTTACCGGCCAGTTTCGTTTTGTGCTTCGGCCGTGGATCACGCTCACCTGGTTCTGTGGTCAACCTCTCGGGTCGGCAAACCTTGGGAGTTTTTCACAGCACCAGTCACCCCTAATTGCTGTTTTGGCTGCTTCCGCGATTTTCTGTGCCGTAGCCCCAACTGTCGCGATCGATGCGGCGCAACGCGACTCACATCGAGTCACTATCACATCGTAATCCTAGAACAAAAAAAAATCAACTAATCGTAGAACCAAAAATCAACTAATCGTAGTCGTAGAGGTGAAGATGACTCTCGTCGCTCGGTCGTGCTTGCACAAGCACAAGCGACGGCATTCCGCCGCAGTCCGCAGAGAATCCCGCGCCATTCCCCACGCGTCACCGAGGTGCGCCGCACCCTGCTCCCGCTCCCCTCCACCACCTCGGCTTACCAAACACTGATCCGGTCGCTGATTCGCTGGGCCTGCTCAGCTTACGCTAAACAAATCCCCCCAGTTGACAAAGGAGAAAGCAGCGGCCGCGGTCCTCGTCCTGGCCCAGCTCGAGAGAACTCTTTCGCTCTTGGACTCTTGCTGCCGCTGCCCTCCCAATCGGCGCCGCTTTCGTCCTGGTTTCTGCAAGGTTCGGCGCATCAGCATCATCCGAGACTTGGGATGGAGGGCACGGCGTCTTCTTGGAACCGCCACTAGGGAAGTTGCTTGCCGTCTTCCCACTTCCCAGTCTTTGTGAAGGCAGGGTAGAGCCGGAGATTCAGAGATCGCAGATCTTGGTGCAGACAAGTTCTTGTTTGCTCGGCCTTCGGTTTGCAGGTAAATATCTCCTCCTTTTTGAGATATATTTGCTTGTCGGCGAAGTACTTGATATGCTGCTAATGCACCGTTCCATAATCAGCTTGTCTTCCCATTTGTAGTCCTCTGTATCTAGGCGGAATTCTTGTGTTATTATTGAGAAGAGAACAGGAAGAGGTAGCGTAGAGGTGAGGTCTGTAACCTGTAAGTGACTTGTGGCAGTGAAGAGCGAAAGTCTGGAATCTTGTATATAGAAGCTCCAGGGAATGATAATGGACCCTCGTAGTCGTCCTCGTGATAATCTCAACTTTGGTGCTCGATTGCCCACCCCAAATCCACCCACTCCTCACATGATTAGCTTCTCCGTCCAAGAACCACAGCTTCAGTTCTTCCCTTCATATGGATTCCACAACCACAACCAGAACCACAGCAACGCTCCTATCAGCTCAAACCCATCTCCACCCTCTGTCATGCTTGGCTGCACCACGCCAAGCCCAGCATCCACCACCACAACTGACCCCGACAACGCCGAGGATTTCTCTGAGACTGTTGCTGATGATGCAGTCCTTGCTTACATCAACCAGTTCCTTCTTGAAGATGAGGATGAGGAGTCCTATCCTGTTACCAGTGCGCCTGTGGAGGATTCAGCACTCCTCGCCGCTGTTGAGAAACCATTTGTCGACATCCTCAAATCTGCTAAACCCATCACATCAGAGGCCTATGAAGTAGAATCTTGGATTACGGATGATTGGGATCCCACCAGAAGTGGAAGGTTTCATGATGTGTCCACAAGTAGTCTGGACTCTACCCAATTGCATCGTGAAACAGTTCAGGGGGCTGTAGATGGTGCTGCTCATAAGGGCCAGAAGAACCCTCGTGACGATGACTTGGAGGTGGAGGGGAGAAAGAGCAAACAGTCCGCATTGTGTGACGAGGAGACTGTCCGAGAGATGTTTGACAAGGTGCTGTTGTGTGACGGTACGAATTGTGCGTTCCACTCACCATTGGCAGCCAATGCACAAATCAACGCGGGATATGTGAAAGGATCTGGAAATAGAAGAGGGCGAAGGAAGGGAAAATCAGGTGCTAGTGCAGAGGAGGAGCCAGTTGATCTCACAACCCTGCTTATCCATTGTGCTCAGGCCGCGGCTATTGATGACCACAGAAACTCAAGTGAGCTGCTGAAACAGATTAGGAAGCATTCTTCTGCTACTGGAGATGCTGGCCAGAGATTGGCGCACTACTTTGCTGACGGGCTCGAGGCTCGCCTAGCTGGCACTGGTAGCAGCATCTACCGTTCACTTGCTGCAAAGAGAACTTCTACTGGCGATATGCTGAAAGCATTCAATTTATATGTCAAAGCATGTCCATTTAGGATAGTATCGCACTTTGTTGCAAATATGACCATCTTAAATGCTACGAAGAATGTGACAAGGTTGCACATTATAGACTACGGGATAATGTATGGTTTCCAGTGGCCAATCCTCATGCAACGGCTCTCAAAGAGACCTGGTGGCCCGCCAAGCATTCGAATCACTGGTATAGACTTTCCCATGTCAGGATTCCGCCCAGCAGAGCGTGTTGAGGCGACAGGGCGACGGTTACAAGAGTATGCTCGTATGTTCAATGTTCCATTTGAATATCAAGCCATTGCTGCCAAGTGGGATACTATCCAAGTTAAAGATCTTGACATAAAGAGTGATGAGTTCATTGTCGTTAACTGCCTTTACCGAATGAGGAATGTGATGGACGAGACAGCGACAGATGACAGCCCGAGAACAAGGGTTTTGAACACAATCAGAAAGTTGAATCCCCATTTGTTTGTTCATGGGGTTGTCAATGGTACTTACAATGCACCCTTCTTTGTGACACGGTTTAAGGAGGCTATGTTCTTTTTCTCTTCAATCTTTGATATGCTTGAAGCTAATGCCTCACGGATGGATGAACATAGGCTGCTGATAGAGAGAGAATTCTTTGGACGGGAAGCTATTAATGTGATTGCTTGTGAGGGTACAGAGAGGATTGAAAGGCCAGAGACCTACAAACAATGGCAGATGAGAAACCTCAGGGCAGGCTTCCGGCAGCTACCTCTGGACAACGAGATAATGAAGAGAGCAAGGTACAAGGTTAGCAAGAGCTATCCGAGGGATTTCCTCGTGGACGAAGATAACAAGTGGATGCTACAAGGTTGGAAGGGTCGTATCATATATGCTCTTTCAGCATGGAGTAGCTAGACATGTAAATCCTATTGAGCTTAGCTGACATCTTCCATTAATTTCTTGTTTTTTGACCATTTCATTTTGTTGTATTATGACTATGTTAATGAATCTGTCCCTCATCTAGTAGGAACCAAACTTTTGTAAGTTTGAATTGACTGCAATAAAAGATATTTGCTGCCTCTGCCTGGCATATTTGCGTAATAGTGAGGTTTCTCTTTGTCCCTATATCAAAGGACAGAGGACACTAGCACAATTACCTTTTTGAATCATTTCATTGTTTGCTACCAGGGCAGGCCTGTCACCAAGTAATGGGTTCGAAGTAGCCTCTCCACAGATTTTGTGGGGGAAGGCTTGCCTTGTGGGAGCCTCCACTCTGTCCCCTTTTTTTCATTGTTTGGTACCATATATTGAGTAAAAGATGTTGAGGCTTCGCTGATACCTTTTACAAATTCGTTAAACTGTTTTGTGATGTCATGTTGATGAATTTTGACCCTTTTCCGGGAGTAAAGATGTTAAAGCTCGATTTGACTGAAATAAATAACTTCTAGTTATTATATGCCTGACATATTTGTATACAGGGTAACAGTACGCTGATTTTGTTTGTTGAACCAGTAGGCAGTAACAGTGTAGCACCACAAATTTTCACTTCATGGTTTCAATGTTTGAAATCATCGCTTCAGTTGAGTCAAGAACATTGAGGTGATTGTCGTCAGCAGCAGCACTCCCATGGCCATGGGGGTCTGATGAAGCTCCTATATCTGCCTTGTTCAGAGAACAAGCAGGATGGCTGCAGCTTTCACCGCTAATTTGTAGAGGAACTACTAGGATATATTTTTTTTTTGTTTGGAGGAAACTAATAGGATACGTCATATGATACGTCATTAGAACGACGGGGAAGTTGCAGTTGAAGAATCCAAGCAGGTGACTAACTGTGCCTGGTAAATTGTGCCCGATTTATGCAAACAGGGTTAGCTCTTTACAGTTTACACAATGGCAACTAACATTCAGAAGTGTACTGCAAATAATGCACCAATTTCTTTCTTCAGTTTTAATACAGCTTTGCAATTGCACCAAACTGCAGTCCATGCTGAAGCTACCTGGTTATATCTCCAGACACCATTAAATCTAGAACTTGCAGTAGGCTTCTCAGCAGCTCACTCAAAACCGAGCAGTAATCTGTGAGAACAGTGCCCGAAAGTCCTTTGTTGGTGTGCCCACACCTTCAGGCTTGGAGGCCAAATCAAATGCCTTGAACTTGGCCTCTTCATACTGCAGAGCCTATTATCAGAGAAGAAAAAAGATAAAATCAGAATGGCTGTCTCACCATGCTGTCCAATGGACCCATGGCTATACACAATTTTAACCAGGTCCTTTCAGACAGATCTGCATAGATGGTGGTTCCGAGCACATATACCTGGACACAAACCTCAGCCACATCGGCTCTAGGAATAGACTTTGTGTCAGTCTGGAGAAGTTCATCATCTTTCCCCACAATTAACTCTCTCACTCCTCCATCCTTGTCTTGTAGACCTCCTGGCCTAAAATTTGAGGCACAGAAGAAAACAGAGATAATGTAACCGAAGAGAAGGAAATGAGATTGAATATTTTCTTTTGTATAAGCATCATGCGATTTCCAGGCTACAAATGTACTAGATTATTGTACACAGTATTTTTTCAGTTGTCCAAAAGCACATTGTCTCTTAAGAGTCCAGGTGAATACCTCTTTACATATGCACAAAACAAAGAGAGTAATAATCTACTGAATCGAGAGTTCGAGACTACCATAATAAAAAGCAGCAGTAGAATTTTATCTGTTCCAAATGTTGTGTACCAGACTGCTATGTACCTTATGATTGTATAAGGGACTCCACTGTCTGCCAAATATTGTTCTGCCTTGCGCTTCCATACCTACAAACATATGCAATAATAATCAAGATCCCACTTTTACAATTTGTGAATAGCAGTTGCCTACTGGAAGAGTCAAATTTTAGCTTACCAGTATATTGCCATTACCCAGGCTGTTCAGCGGATGGTTAAGATTTGTTCCTCCCATAGATCCCACCAACACAATATGCTTCACTCCAGCAGCTTTAGCTGCCAATATAGATGTCCCACCAACATTTATGCTGTGAAGTGATTTACCAAAAAAAAAAAAATCAAAAGTGAAGCACTGAGGAGAATGAACATACCAGTATCAATCTGATTCTTTTGGCCAATCCAATCCACCTGACAGTCACAACCCATGTTATCACAGGTTATTAAACTGTTCAATAGCAAATTCTATTAATGCACATGCAATCTTGGACAACATTCATCAACCCACCTGCTCAGGGTACATTCCATCTTCAAAGTAGAACTCAGGCCGCCCACCTTTGGTAGGGTCGAAACCCGGTTTCATTTTTGGGACAGCACTGGTGAGGATTATGAGCGCATCAGCCCCTTGTACAGCATGCGCTAGACGATCCACGTCTCGTATGTCCGCAATGTAAACATCATCGGCTCCCCCAATCTTCTGCTTGCTCTCCTCTGACCTGACTAGCCCTCTTGCCACGAACTGCTCGGACCTCTCTTTCAGTTTGTTGTACACAATTTGGCCTAACATCAAGTTAACTCCCACGTGAGCGGCGAATACAAAGAGAAACACAGTTGCAGAAATTGCTACAGACCCACTGCAACCTCACAAGCTTTACAATTCATTCAGCACTAAACTGTACAAAACAGCAGCCAAATTGAGCAACAAAACAAAATCCAAGGCCGTTCCCATTTGGATCACAATTCCCTAACCACTCTAGAGTCTAGACAACCAAATTCCCCATCTCAGCGCAGAAGGCTTGAACAACGGGCGAATCGGCCGATCATCGCTCTGGTTCTTCCCTTCACTATGAAGCAGTACTGCAGCACGCGCAACGACCTAAATGCTGCGCTACGGGGAAGGCAGAGCTACCTGTGCGGCCGCCGGCGCCGGTGACGAGGACGGTTGGACGGGGAGCAGTCGAATCCGCCATGAATTCTCGCGACGACTCGATTCGCGTTGGAGACCCACTCCCTCTCGGTCGCTGTTGTTGATAGCCTGAGCCTCGGCGGCAGGTGGGTTTGAGAACCGTCTAGAAGGTCGTGCCGATCCGACACGCCCCAAATTGCGCGCGGCGCGGAGGGCGTCCACGTCGCTCGTCGCCCTTGTCGCTGTAGGCCCACTCGAAGCAACCCGCCCAGCCCATGTAAGGCCCGCGCTCTCGATAGAACGGGCCCAATTAACTGCCCACATCAGATCAGAGAAGGGAAAGGGCTAGAACCCTAGCAAAACGAGAATCAGATCGTCTGAATTTGTTCTCTGCAGTTGTTCTCTGCATTTGTGATCTGAACCGTCCGATTTCTATCCATCGGTAAGCCTAGGAAACGAACCATCTCACAGGCTTCTACCAGGCCCATGTCAGCCCACTAGCGTTCACGTTCACAGGTTCGATCGACTCCGCCGTCTTCCCGACGGTACGAACGCGTCTCAGCGTTCCTCTTCCTCCAGATCCGCTCGGTGGCTCGCCGGCGCTCCCCTCGTTAGTCCTCGCCGGCGCTCCCGTCGCTGGTCCTCGCCGGCGCTCTCCTCCCCCACCACCACCACCGCGCCCCAATCCGCGTGCATCCGTCTGCCATGCCTCCTCCCCGCCTCCTGCCCCCCGGTCCTCCTCGTCGCCCTCCGGCGGTGCCGCCGCCCGCGCCGGGATCGGCAGCGGAGCCACAGGAGGACGACCCGCTCTACCTCCAGGGTTGCCGTCCCCAAAGACCGCCTCGCCGACTGGGACTTCAAGAACACCTCGGGGGTTGCCGTCTGCAACTACAACAACATGGGCTGCTGGAACATGAGGGAGTCCGGCGTACTCTCGCTCTCGCTCTCCGGGTTCAGCCTCGTCAGCTGTCCCCTCCTCGCTCCGGTACTGCTGCGCCACCGTGCCTCCCTGATCCGGCGACCTCGTCAGGCCTATCAGTGGCTATTAGTGGACTGTAAAAGAGTAGTGGTGGATACTGTAATTGTTATCAGTTCAGTTCTGTAAAGGAAATCCTTTCTGTAAATTGTTCAAGTGCTAGAGGTTGTAAATATCGCCATTGTGTTGTAAATTGATTTGGAATTCTATTGTGAATGCAATGCACAGAAGATGTCACTAGTTACTGCAATTTCATATGTGATATGTCTACACAAAAGATGTTGCTGCTTACTACAATTTCATCAAGATGGACAAACTGAGTCATGTTACTGCAAGCTCCATTGGGTGATTACACTTGATCCACAAAAGCAAAAGTACTACTAGAATTATCTGTCATTGCAGGACACATGCAAAGGGCTACTAAAATTCATCAATAACACCATCTGTCATTGTCCCCTGACAAATAGAAGAAAAATAGTTAACATAATGACAATGTATGATTCATAGAAAAAATGTATTACTTTGTGAGAAAAAATGTATTACTTTGTAGTTGAGAGAAACTATTGATGACTGTGTATGATTCAGAGATCTCTTCTTGAGGTAAAGATGGATGGTTGAAGCATGCATTCTGTAGTGTTGCACCATCTTCGACTAGCACTTCTGTAGTTTGTTGCTTCTGATCAGAAACAAGAGAATTAAATAGTTATAACTGAAACTTTTTGAAGCAAATAAAGTTAGACATATTTGCAATGTCAGATACCTTTGAACATTTTTGTTTTTTCTTCTCACAAACCTTCGGATTTTTATCTTTTTTCTTGTCACACACCTTTGTACTGTTTTCTTTGTTGGTACCTCCCTTTTTTATACACCTGCGCATCTTCTCATACCAAGCTTTTTTACGCTTCGAGGTTTTTGTTTCCACCTTCTTTTTCTTTAGGCTTGCTGCACTGAACAATTCATTAGGCACAGCCACAATAGTGGGAGAGATGATGGGATCCATAGGGTTGGTAACACTATTCATTTCTTCATCAATTTGCTTGCTGAGCATGTCAAGTGTGTTGTTTACTAATAAGGTGCATCTTGGATGGCTTGCAGCTTGATGTGCCAAATTAAGAAATTTACGAGACATATCTTTGTAGTTAAGCATATGATCTAATTTTGGATTCTCTATTATGTCTCTGCCTTTGTTGTCCTGTACTGTTTCACTGCGTGCTTCCCGTGTCCATCTCTTCAATATATAATGTGCTGGGAGTGACTTGATATTCATCAAATCAAGGACTTTTAGAGCATGGCCACATAATACTCCAACTCTATTGAACGCCCTGTTGCATGTCTTGGATTGGTTTGAAGGATCACCAAGTAACTTTGTACTCCTTCTCAAGACTAAAATTTTCATGTTCATCAAGACTCCCGATTGCTACAAGATATTCATTTTTGCCTTCCAATCTTTGTGGTGTATGCTGCCATGGATTTCTCATACTCAGATTGAAAAGCTTCAAAAACAGTTGGTGTAAACAGCTTGCTAGCTTGGATTAACATGGGTGTCCTCATTTTGAGTCTAGGTAATTTTTTCCTTGAATCAAATTCAGCTTTCAATTCATTATTTCTTTTATATTCCACGACCCTTTCAAATTGCTTAAGGAATCGAATGAGATCAAAATCAGATTTGAAGTGTCGCTTCAAGTCACTGTTAAGACTCTCACTCAACTGTGTACTTCTCATCCCTAATGTGAACACATCCCGCATATAGCATTCAGCCCATTTTTTCTCGACCTTGTATATGCTATCCAACCAAGTTTGTTTGTGACCTTTGTCCTCAATTCATTAAATTCTTGTTGAAATGTTTCTTCATCTTCATACTCAAACATGCACGCACTAAAATCGAGAGAATACTTGGTTCTTTGTTTTTGTCTTTGACTTCTTGTTTTGGAGTAGCTGATTCTTGCTTTGGAGAAGTAGTTGATTCTTCATCATCTTGTGCGGCTAGATGTTTAACAAAGCATTTTGCATGATGTGAAAAGTGCACTGAGACCATGCCAAGACTCCAAAAAGACCGCCTTAATTGCCTTTGCCATTGCAAAGCATCTTGATCGGTATATATTGTTTTAGGTTCTTTGCCATTATGCGCTTTCGGGAAAGTCTCAAATACCCACTTAAAGGATTCAAATGTCTCATCATACATGAGAACAAAGACCAAAAACCACGGTTTCCCTAAACCGATTGAACCCAACAAATACACCAAAAGGCCAACTCTCTTTGTTTGTTCCAAATGTAGTATCAAACCGACAACATCACCAAAATATGCATAGTCGGTGAGCATTTTAGCATCAAAAGAAAATGTTTGCTATTTGTTCTTCCTTATCCATTTGCAAAGCATATTAGAATGATGGGTTCTCAACAATTTTTTCTTGAAAATACCTAAGCATGCTTCCTGCTTGACCATATGCCATTTCTCGTTGGCGCTTGCCCCTTAAATAGTTCTTGTGGTCTTGAAGAGTATAACTAAGATTAGCCGAGCCACCAACTTGGATGCAAGCCAAATCATGCGCGGCTTTAGGCCCAATTCCTGCATCGTCGGCGGTCTCAATTTCAAAGCCTTGTAATTCGAAATTTTTCTTTGGGACACCATCAAGTGCGAGGTTTGTGGCGAGGTGAAGGCTATGGTTGTGTTCCAAAATCAGATCGGTCACTTTATAATTTCCCTTCTTCCGGTCCATTACAAGACCTATGCGACCTGGACAATCGGTTCTAGTTTCAGCTCTAGGACACTTTGTGAGATGATCCCTTTTATCTCGGCACTCTATGACCTTCATTTGTACAAACATATACGTAAGATCCAACTTTTCCATCGATTGTCTTTTGTTTGCATACTTTTTCTAACCTCAAAACCTTTTTGACCTCCAAAGGTAACCCAAAACATCCAGGCATCTTGTACGGTATTGAATTCCATGCCAATTTGAGGTAACAAACTAGGAATCAAACTTTCCCTACAAGAAAAAATTGATTTGGTGCTAAACTGAGCAACTAGGAGACTCTGTACTTGTACGAATCAATTACTCTAATCTGATGATGCAATAAACAATCATAATATCACACACCTTTTTTCCGCCATCTGAAATATGCAGGTTCCGTTTCAACACATCTAGGGATGGCAATGATGACTAGATTAGAACAATGAAAAAATTACGTAGAGAGGAAGATCTAGTCACCAAGTTATCGTATCACCCACCTGCAGGGCACGAGCAAGAAGAAATCGCTGCCTGGGCACGAGCAAGAAGAAATCGCCGCCTCCGTCCTCTCGGCTCCAGCCCGGCCTGGAACCGCGCCAAAGGAACAGCGTACGCGCCAAAAACAACAAGGGTCGCGCCAAAAGCAGGAGCCGGCCGCTGCCATTTACGCTTAACAGGCCGTTATTTGGGCCGCAACTCTTGCGGACGAGCTATAGAGTGCCTGCGCTCACCTGCTCCGTTCGATGAAGTGAACGGCCACGATAAGTCACTGCCGAGAGCTGTCGTGGAGATCAAATTCAGAGGATCTCATTCCAGCAAAACCCACCTCGCCGTCGCCGTCCGACGAGGCAGCCATGGCCGCGGGGGGCACCGCCGACTTCTTCTACCGCGAGTCGCAGAGGCTGGGATACGTCGCCCGCTCCGCGTTTAAGGTCAGCTCCCACGTCCTCCCTGAGCCCTCGTTGCCATCTGTTCCCCTTTCATGACGCTGAGCGATTGTTTCGCCGCCGCAGCTGATCCAGATGCAGAAGCAGCACAAGCTCATCGCGCCGGGCGCCGCCGTGCTCGACCTTGGCTGCGCCCCCGGCGCGTGGCTCCAGGTGAGTGTCCATTACTCTTCCTCGTCTCCTCGAGCTCCTGAGTACGCGATCAGTCCTCATTTCCACATGTCTGTGATTAACTTGCTCGGTGTGGCTGCTGCTTGCAGGTGGCCTGTCAGAACTTGGGCCCCCTCGAGAAGGGTGGCGTTGTTGTCGGCGTCGATGTTAAGGTCAGTTGGCACTTCGCAGTCGAATTGTCATTGGTCGGTGAGATGATTGTTGCTGAATATAGGTTTGTCTGATTCAGTAACTCGGTTGTTGCAGAGCAGAAGGTGAAGGTTCCTTCTGCGCACTGTGACTCACGGGTCAGGACAGTTAGTGCAGATGTCATGACTCTGATGAAGCAGCAGGCTCGGGCGATGTCACCACAGGTTCAAATCCTTGATTGCTTGCGGTGTGTCTGAATATTTGTGCTTGGATTTGATGATTGCGACAAAAACAAATAGTGTTGCTCAGTTTGGTTTGGGCTTTGGATTTACTGAATCTCATTTTGGCCTAACTACTTGTTTTGTTTGTATAACTTGGGAAGGTAGTTCTTAGATTAGATAGATAGATGGGAAGTTAAGAATTCTTATATTTTCAGGGCGTGCTTTGTTTTGGGCAAGACTACTCTGGCCTCGCCTCGTCTCTCTGGCTCGAGCAACGAGACGCTCGCCCGGGCGGAGCCAGCAAGAAATAAAGTAGGCAGCACAAAAATTGAGATAAGCTAGCTGAACATCCAAATGGCTTGCTCACTATGGTTCGTAACTCAGCAAGGCAGCATAGCTCTTTGCAAAGAATCCAAGCACACCCTCAATTTTCAAAAAATAGAGGCAATTTATTATAGCGAGTAGGAACTAGAGGTGCAACAATTGATAGTGTGAATGCTAAAGAACTGACTATAACATAGAACTAACTGTGATTCTATATGAAACCATGCATCTATTCAGCCTTTAGTGGTGAAATGAAAAAAACCATTGTCAGTTACTAAAAATTGAGAGAATTATCACTCATGAGAAGCTAAGCCCACTTATTTTGTTCAACACTCTGCCCTCTGTTTGTGAGTTAAGTCAAGCCATACCTCGGTCCTTACTTCCCTCCAATGGTAATGGAGGATTCATCAATTGAAAAACCGTTTCTAGCTTGTTAAATATGGTTAGAAAGACCAAAGCAAGGGTTTCAGTTATAGTATCTATGTCCTGTGATCATGTAATCAGTGCTAGCTGTAGTTTGATTAATTTGATTAATGTTGTATCCCCGTTTACAGGAGCGAGGATTCTCTGTGATACTGTCAGACATGTGTCCACCAGTTTCAGGGATCACAATCAAAGATGGAGCTATATCTTGTGAGTTGGGCATGCGAGCTCTCTCATTGGCAGTAGGGAAGATAAAATTAAAAGAGACTGATTACAGTGAGACACTAGAGAAGTACCTGAGCTCCACCGAGCCCGATCCTGACGATGATGGAGTTCTTCGTCGTGGAGGCAATCTAGTAATGAAGTTTCTTGAGAATGAGGACATATCAGGTCATTATAAGTTCCGGGCATTATCTGATCTGAGAAGTGCTGCTCTTCCACTAAAGCTTGCACTGTTTCATCTGACATAGTGACAATTTGGCACAGCTAAAACTGACCCGGACTGTCTACCATTGCTTTGTGCAGGGTTTGGCAAATTCTGCAAGGTGAAGTTCAAGAAAGTATCCTTGTTGAGACCCAAGGCTACTAGACCTAGCTCGCGGGAGATCTACATGATCTGCGAAGGTTTGCGGTAGAAAGGAGGCCGGTCTCTTCAGAAGGCAAGAGGAGACTCCACGATGCTAGTTCATTTTGGTTGCCCTGAACTGGAGGGCAAGATACAGCAAAACCTTGGTGTTGCTTGTGTCAGAATTGTACTGAACTGTGCTAGTAGTTCGTCTAGTAGGAGAAAAAAATATCTGAGTTAAACCCCTTTTTGTTAGCCTAAAATCCTTGCTTTCTTCTGTGTTGCAAATTTCCATTCCTCCAGGCCACCTCAGGTTGTGCCCCGAGCAAAGCGAGAACATTTGCGGGCCATGGGCCTGTTGGGCCGCCCCACATTGCGGCTTGCGATGGCCCAGCGAGTCAGAGCTATGCGCGGGGGTGGACCGATGGAAGTTGCCAGACGCGGATGCGCGCCAGAAATTTCTGACCTGCAGCTGCAGAGGAGCTGCGAGAAGCCGAGGACAGACGCAGACAGCGCCACGGAGACACGAACGTGCCACGCTGGCAGCAAAGCTTTTGGCTATCATCAAGTAACCGGCTGGCTCCACGTGTCGCGCCCCCAACCACAACCTGGTCTGCCGGTGCGCGATGTGGAACCCACGTACCGAAGCGATATGCTCGTGTGCTCTGCTCGAGACCGTACCATTTTCTAGCCTATCCATCCGTCCATGGCTTCTTCCAGAGCCTAATCAATGTTTGAGGCTTTCTTGTCAAAAAAAAAAAAAAAAAAAAAAGTTTGAGGCTGCACTTGAACGACCACACCTGCCTGGGATCCACTGCGATTAGGATATACTCGCTCTTAACTCCTCGGTTGGACTGTGGTACATCCTCCCCCTTTTTTTTTAAAAAAAATACGATTACTTGTAAAGTCTATTTCGCCAAAAAAAAAGAGTAGTAAGTCTTATCACCAACCTTTTATTTTTCCAAATTTGTCGTTTTCCGCCATTGTGAAAACTTAGCCTTTGTTTGATTATTTTTTCTCGAATACGCCTTTGTTTGATTATTTATTTTTGAAAATTTCTAGAGCTTCCGCTACACTTGCTTGTGTATTTGGCATTCTTATACATGCAACTAGGTAACTTCAAATAAGAAACGTGCGCATTAGGCTTTTATAAGTTTTTGTTTGCCATAAGTATATTGGAAAACAAAGTAGAACTTTTTTTTTTGGAGAAAAGGTAGAACTCTTTTGGCTCTATATTTTGGAGAAAAGGTCAGAACTCTTTTGGCTCTATATTTAAAATGCAGAATTTATTTTCTGTTTCTTATACGTATAAATAAACTTGTTTATACTTGACCATATACGAGTACAATTTAAATTAGTGCATTGTAAAGAGATGCACAGAGAATCCTCGGCGGAGGTCTAGACCATTCCGCCACTTTCGACCGACGCGTTTCCCGCGCACTGGGCAGTCGGTGACACGTAACTCTCACAACCATCACGCCACCTCCCTTACCAGCGACCGCGCACCCACATCCCACTGACATCGGGCCCGGTTTCACCTCGGCCCCATGAGTCATGCAGCGCTCTGGCACCTCGCGTGGGCCCTCTCCCGTCACGCCAGTACGGCACCGCCACGCCGCTGGAGCTGGACTGGACTCCACTTCAGGTCTTCAGCTCGCGCGCTGGTGTGGACGTGTGGTGTTGGCGTGTTGCTCTTGCACTCTTGAACCACCAGCACGAGCACCCACCCGCCACCGCCTATATTACCCCTCCCCCCTCGGCCGGCTCGCCATAGACTCGTTTTCGCTTGCGTACCTGCGTCGCCATTGCTGCTTGCTTGCTCTGTGTCTGTCGTGAGATCGATCAAAAAGCAAGACATCCACAGAGAGAGAGAGAGAGAGAGAGAGAGAGAGAGAGATGGAGGTGGAGCACGGCGAAGAGATGACGATGGTGGTGGAGGAGGAGGGGTGGCAGACGCCGAGGCGCGAGGACTGCCGCATCCCGGTGGTACTGCCGTGCCCGGCGGCGCCGCCGAGGAAGAAGGCCGTCGCGATGGCGGAGACGGCCGGAGGGAGCGGCAGGCGGAGCCGGGACCCGCCCAAGGGCGGCTACTTCCAGCCGCCGGACCTCGAGTCTCTCTTCGTGCTCGCGCCGCGGCGGAGGCAGGCGGCCTCAAGCTGCGCTTGAGAAGGCTGCACGCGTACGTGCTCACGTACCGGCGTACGCACCGGGCGGAGCGGCCATGATCCTCGGGCGGTCGGTTGGCCGGTGAACCGGCGATAGCTAGGTAGCTGGTATGTAGAGTTATAATATGTCTACGTAGTAGTTGTGTACTAGTAGGTGTAGGGAATAGGGATGCAGTTAGAAGCACATCTTGCCGTTCTTTTTTGGGGTGTCTCGTTTGGGAGAAGATGGATGTGCAGCCGTTTGCTGCTAGTGATGCTTGCGTGTGTTATTGCAGTTTGCCAGCTAGAGATTGACAAAAGTAGTAGGAGATGGCGGTCCATGGAGGTCGAAAGGGCCTCAAATTTGGACGGTGGATGTACGTGTGTAGAGTACCAGAATGTTTGGGAGTTGCACAAATCTGAAATGTGCCTTGTGTTATTCCGCTTGCGTTTCTTAATCCTTCTCTCTCTTGGCTGGAAGTTGTTTTTGCCGATGGATGGATATGCATCTGGGTCTGCCGACTGCGGTGTGTCGAGAAACTAGTGCGTTTGTTTGTATTGTGTGCCCATTGCACACTGCGATTCGTCTGCGCCTCTCCTCTTCGTCGTCGTATTCACACGAGGAGCGGTACGGAATGCAGTGCTGTGTCCTGCTAGCTCGATCGACAAGGTCCGGAAGGATCGGTCTTGCTCTTACGTGGCCATGCGTCCGCGCGCAGGGTTCTGACGCCTGACGGAACAGGGCAATTGGTAAATCGGATTTAAATTTCTTGCCAGATCTATCTGTTCATTCAATTCCTTCTCTCATTATACGCGCACGTAAATCGGATTTCCGTATCCTCGGGATATTGAGCTAATATATCTCATATAATTAACAAAAAAGAAACTTATAGAACTTTTATGGGCCACATTTTTGTTTCAAACTCTGTCCTGTCTCCTGTGCTGTTATTTATAGTCTTATAAACTAACAGTCGACGCAATCCGCAGATTATCTTGGTTCGAAATAGCAGACAAATCTCCGTAGATGTATATCTTGGTGTCGAAATAGCACAATCTCCGTATGGTGTATTTCATCATTTGTATATCTGAAAATTTTGCAAGCTAGTTCGATTTTGATATGAACTTCATCGTGATGCAAGCTCACTCGGAAACTTTATGGCTTTTTTTTAGATCTCGGTGTCTAGACATGCTATGTGTGACGAGTTAAATAGATTGTTCGTACAAACTTATTATGATTCAAAATTCGATGCTTTCAAATAAATTCCTATGAAAAATTAAGACACCCCTTAAGATTAGGATCTTTGTCTAGTTCCTTAGTCAAAGATCTTATTTCAACCAAAGGTAATTTTATCAAAAGACATTCAAAAGGTAGTGAAAATGGTTTTTGTGATAACAAGGAAACTATCCAACATTTAATTTTTTGCCACGTCTCTAAATTCATTTCAAATCACTTCGTCGCTTCTGGTTTATAGTTGCAACAAAATGCGGCTAACTCATTTGGGAATTGACTACAAACAAATTTGGTTGAGGGCGAACACGACATGTTGGTTATTTAGTTGAGCAGAAATGATGTTTGTATTAAATAAAAAGAGCCTTTTCTTATATAAAGATCATTTTTAGGGCTACTTAATGGATTAACTTCGGACCCAATTATAAAAGAAGAGTGTTTGACAAAATGGTTGTCTTAATTTGTTCTTTGTGCTCGAAGATTTGTTTGGCTTCTTGTTAGTTTTTACTTACACTTCAGTGCCAAGAAAATAATCCTTTCAAGATTTACATGTGTTAGTGTTACACAAAAAAGGAGAAAAATCTAGTAATCTTGAAATGTAAAAATAAAAATTAACCAATTGCAATGATGGAAGTTGATCATGATTTTTTTAGGAAAAATAGGGATTTCTATTACTCAAACAGAGCTGAATACTAGGGATTTCTATGACTTTGATCACGATTGACTTTGACACATCCTCCCACTTTATTACTTGAACTGGTTTTGCCTGCTTGTCATGAGGACCCCAGTTACATCTTCTGCTGCGCATTTTAAACGAAGTTTTTTTTTGAGGGGGCATTTTAAACGAAGTAAT
This sequence comes from Themeda triandra, assembly GCA_018135685.1. Taxonomy (NCBI): domain Eukaryota; kingdom Viridiplantae; phylum Streptophyta; class Magnoliopsida; order Poales; family Poaceae; genus Themeda; species Themeda triandra. Next base: position 1,425,218 of record JAENPR010000033.1, read on the forward strand.
TGTATAAAATATAAAAGATTCCTGAAGATTCCTTTTTTTACACAACTGATTCGTGAACACTTTAGTGGGCCTTGGCTTTGTCAAGGGCCCAAAGCCCAATCAAAATGGGCCCCTGAAGTCAAATTTGTGGCCCACAGAAGTCCAGGAGGGGAAGCCGCCGGCCACACAACCCGCAGGTTCGGGAGTACTCCGGAACCCGCCGCCGCACCCACACGACGCCACGACTGACGACGGGGAGCCGCCCCGGTCTTCCCTCCACCGCCACCTCCCCGCATAAAAGCAGAGAGGAGAGCTTTGCAGCGTGAAGCCGAGAACCCTAGCGATCTCGCCTGAAGCAATCCGCACCCATCGCAAGCAAGAACCCTACAGTTCGTGTCGCCTCATCTCGCAGCACCAGCTGCAGAAGGAAGAGCAAGGGGGATGTCGAAGGACGGGGGCCCCGACTGGAACGGCCTGTTCAAGTGGAGCATCGCCCACGGCGACGGCACCAAACCGCCGCGTGCTCTCAGGTCTGCGACCCCCCGTGTTCAGATCCCCTGCTTCCTCCCTTTGCTCTCGTCCTGTGTCAGAACCCTAACGATTTGTCAGTTCATATGCTTAGATTTTGCTGTGTTACTGCCTGTACTCTAGATTCTTAGCGGTCAGACTTCATATGCTCAATTTTGCTGTCTCACTGCGCGTTCCCTTTTTTTCCCCCAATTTTGTTTGGCTAGTAGTAGGTTTAACATCTGCTTAAAATTACTGCAATTAGGCCGACAGAAGTGGGGATCAAATGTTCACATGTGGTTCTTGATTTCATTGGTTTGGTTCTGCAGCGAGGAAGACAGAAAATGGTTCATGGAGGCTATGCAAGCCAACACGGTAGATGTTGTGCAAAGGATGAAGGAGATCACTCAGGTGATGAAAACCCCAGAAGATGTCTTGCAGTCTCAGGGTGTGACCCCAGAGAACATTGAAGGTGAGGGCATTCCAATACTTCCGAAGTTGATTTTTAGTCTCTCTACGAGAAATTGGCTTCACCTGTTCCTGAATCATTGACCTTTATTGCCGGTATGTTCATTAATCGGTGAAGATCCTAAACACTTCTAACCTGACTAAACATGAGGGTATTTAATGGATAGGCACACACACAACTCTCATAATTTGCAGCAGGGTATGGTAGGATCATAGCATGATGTGGAAACAACATGAACAAAGAAACTGTGATTGTGATGGTCTAGGCTGTTAATTGATCTGCCAAACAATTTCTGTAGAGTTCAAAGCTAGCATTGCTTACCGTATTATATTTCATTTGCAAAAGTTATTTCCAATGTTATTTGGTTGTGTATCCTCCTTGGAATTATGGACATTGATATTTATCACACAAGTGTTAGGTGTCTGCTCTGGAATAACAAAATTACTTGCTCTATTTTCAGATATGTTGGATGAGCTGCAGGAGCATGTTGAATCCATTGACATGGCAAACGGTAAGCTTCATAGTTCTATTCATAATCATCATCACTTCCTTGTAAATGGTTATTGAATTATTGTGCATGAGTCTCGACTTCTAACTCCTAATGCATATTGAATTATTCAAACAGATCTACATTCCATTGGTGGGCTGGATCCTCTACTCAGTTACTTGAAAAATTCAAATGCTGGCATCCGAGCAAAGGCAGCAGAAGTTGTTAGTACAATTGTGCAGAATAATCCCAAAAGTCAGCAGCTTGTCATGGAATCCAATGGTCTCGAGCCGCTGTTGACAAACTTCAAATCAGATCCAAGTACAAACGCACGCACAAAAGCTTTAGGAGCCATATCTTGTAAGTATCACTTAGTATCTTGTGGAGTATAATCCTATGCTGGAACTGTGCAGTTAGTTTCACATAGTATTTTCTGTTGGCCATGCTAACAAACTTAATACAATTATTTTGTAGCTCTAATTCGTCATAATCAGCCTGGAATTTCTGCATTTCGCCTGGGAAATGGCTATGCTGGATTAAAGGATGCTCTTGGTTCTGATGATGCCAGACTTCAGAGGTAAGATAGCAGCAGTACTCCCATCATTCTGCTAGGCATATTTACATTCAGATTATTTTTCTTAAACATGGTGTCATAGACAGTAGTCTTGGGAGTGATGGAGTGATCTGACAGGGTACATCACTACCAAAAATTATCCCTAGAATCCTAAAGGAGTAAATGACCTATGAACAGGAGCCGTGTACTAACAGACCCATACTACCCATGTCAAATTGAAATTCCTTGTTAATAGTAGTGTTGGCTTGAGGACCATTTTATTTATGTGATAGTCTATATCTTGCTGAATTTCAATCCGACCTGCAATGTGGATGACATAATTTTGTTGTCTTGTTGCAGGAAAGCTCTGAATCTCATACAATATCTGCTGCACAACAACAAGGCGGACAGGAGTGTTGCTACAGAGCTTGGTCTTCCAAAGCTGATGATGCACCTTGCATCCAGTGATGATTCCTTGGTGCGCGAAGCTGCTCTAAGTGGCCTCCTTGAGTTGGCACAGGACAAGACATCTGGTAACGCGCTGCCTGATCAAGACAAGCTGAAAGACATCCTCAAGAGTAGAATAGAAGGGATCAAAGCGATGGACTCTGATGATCTCCATGCTGCTCGTGAGGAGCGGCAGCTGGTGGACTCACTCTGGAAGGAGTGCTACAACGAGCCTTCGTCTCTCAGGGAGAAGGGCCTCCTTGTACTTCCTGGAGAGGATGCACCCCAACAGCTGCCACCAGATGTTGCAGGGAAGATGTTTGAGCCACCGCTTCGCGCGTGGGCAGCTGCAAGACCTGCTCAGGAAAATGATTCTGATTCTGGCAGCGGGAAGAAGGACCCCCCATTGATGCTCAAGTTCTGACTGTCTTCAGATACCAATTCCAGTTCTTAGACTTTGGTGATGCGTGTGGAAGGCTGCAAGAGCAGACCTGATGGACCTGTCTTTTGCCCTGTGCACACACTACATCATCCTGTATGGTTTAGTAACGGTTCTGATAATGTGCACTTTCGTTCCGAGCATCACACGCTGACATATTATATTGTATTGTGTGATGCTCTTAAATTAACACTACTTGTGAATTCTCTTGCACGATAGTTAATTTCATTTTCTGATGCTTTCATGATTTATCTGAAGCCGATAGTTAATTTCACGTTGTGAGATGCTGATGAGACTTAGGGGTTGCGTCTGCTTGCACGCTTACGTGCTTAAAAAAAATGACCTTCAAGGATGGCCGTTCCGATAGAACATGCTGATAAAAAAAATGGTTATAATTCTACAATAGTAACACTTACTCATGGAATAAATAAGTTAAGGACATTGGACATTCTTCAGTCATCAGCTACGGAGAAGATGAAACCAAAAGAATTTGCAGTTGCACTTACATTAACTGATTCAAATTCAGTTGCACTTCTCATAGTAATCTTCAATTATGCAGACTACCATCAGTATACAATTGCACTTATTGCACTTATCAGATAGTAATCTTCAATTATACAGACTTTCATCATTACTATGCAATTGCACCCATCAGATAAGTCGAACTGATCGATCAGGCAATGAAACAAATAAAAATAGCCAGCGTTACAGATGTCAAATGACAGCGCGTCCACGGTTTAGATTCTTCAGAGCAACAAACGCCATGTCCAACATACATAACCTGAGGCAACACCTCCAAACCAATACAGATGGCAATGGCATACCAAGCCAATGGTTTAGATTCTTCAGAGCAACAGACACCATGTCCAGCATACCTAACCTGAGGCAACACCTCCAAAGCAACCGCACAGCAGCCAGGCCAGACACCAGTAGGTCAAATTTGTCGATCAATCACACAACCATCAACGAAAGAGTTCTCCAGACATCCAGAGTTTTTTTAGATGCAGCTCGAAACTTGGTATCTCATTCCCAGCTTACAGGCCAAACAGACAGCCGTCTTTTACACATGGGTAGAATCAAGAATACATCGTTAGCCCTTACAACACCAGCTTTTAAAATTGTTTCATATAGAGCTTGTTTCTCAGTAGCATTTTAGGCCACTACCTGAAACTACTAGTTCAGCATCAACAAGTACTATAATTTTAAGCATCAGTAGAAACAAAAAATAAAAAAGAACATTCAGCTTGTGAGAGCCATGCAAAACATCAGCTGCAACAGAAAAATGGTTATAAGATAACACTAGCAAATTCAAAATATCTTAATAAACTCTACAATAATAAAGAGTTAAGACTTATTAGTCATGGAATAAAAGGTAAGTTAAGGATATTCTTCAGTCATGTGCTAGGCAGAAGATGAAACTAACAAAATGTGCATTAAGGTTCCAGAATCAGTGCTTATGACACTAGCTAGTGAGTTGAGCGCGACCCGTCCTCCCGCCCTTCGCGCCCGAAACCTCCCAATGGAGAGGCCCTTGGAGTTAGACTATTTTTAGACTTTGCAAATGAGTTTGGAACTTTGCAAACACCACCAAATGCAAAACTCATTTGGAGAGGCCCTTGGAGATGCTCTAACAAAATGTGCATTAAGGTTCCAGAATCAGTGCTTATGACACTAGCTAGTGAGTTGAGCGCGACCCGCCCGCCGCCGCCGCCGCCGATGGCCGGCCTCCCGGCCATCCCGGAGTAGATCGGCCCCGGCCATCCTCTTCCCCTCCCTCTCCCGAACCTTTTCCACCTCGCCCCAAAGCCCGCCGTCCACTGCTCGCTCGGCAACAATTCCGGGAAGGATGAAGGCTCCCGTGGCGGCTCCGGGCGACCCGGCGGGCGGCGGCCCGCCGCCGGCGAGGGCGCCCCTCCGGCCCCCGCGCCCCACGCCTCGGTAAGGTCCGCTTCCCCCCCTCCCCTCTTCGCCGCTTCGCCCCGGCCTCTCTAGCCGGGCCTGCCGCCGCTCAAGTTTCAGCTCTGTGCGCGACCGGTCGGCCATGGAGGGGGCCTCCGCCTCGCAGGCTTGGCCCGACGAGATCGAGGCGGCCCTCGAGGCTGGCTCTCCGTCGCGCCTTCTCGCCGCAATCTCCGAGGCGCGCTGGGCCGACCGTGTGGAGACGGACGACGGCGACCTGCCGCCCCCGGGCGTCTTCTTCGAGAGCTCGCCGGGCCTGCTCAGAGAGGTCCTTGACCGCGGTCCTGGAGAGCGCGTGCGCCTCAGTGACTCGGAGGACCTCTCCGATTCGGGCTCCGAGCTTGAGCCTGAGACGGAGCCCCTGTCTCCCCCCCCGCCGCCGGCGGATGGTGGACGGGGCAAGGCGCCGCTGCGGGAGGCCTCTCCCAGCAGGCATCGCCATCGGCGCCATCGTCAGGCCCGCCGCTTGGGAGCCGCGCGCCCTGCCGACACGCGGGGCCGGTCGGATGGGCGCCCGGCGCGGCGCCCCTCTGAGCGCCGCCCGCCGCCTTCTTCAGCAGCGGGGCGCCGCCAGTCCCCGCCGCCGGAGCGACGCCGCTCCCCCGCCACCTCCTCGCCACCGTTTCCCCGCCGAGCGCCGCCGGTCCCCGCCACCGGAGCGCCGCCGGTCCCCGCAGCCTGAGCGCCGTCGTTCTCCGCCCCAGGAGCGTCGTCACTCTCCACCGGGGAACCGCCCATCCTCGCCTGGGAGACGCCCTTCCCCGCCGGGGCGCCGCGCACCCCCGGACCGTCGCCGCTCTCCTCCGGAAAGGCATGCCTCCCCCCCGATGCGTCAGCATTCGCCGCGTTCCCCCCCGCCGGCCCACCCTGCCCGCTCCCGGGGGGCGCCGGACGCCGAAGGTTTCTACACGGTGCAGAGTCGACGGATGGGCCGCGTGCGGACGCCGCCGCGCCCTCCGCTGCCGGTGCCGCCGGAGCTGGTGGGGATCTGCTTCAAGTGCCTCCAATCGGGCCGCGTCAAGGCTACCTGCCCGAATGAGGAGCTCTGCCAGTGGTGCGGCGGCACTGGCCACCTGTCGGCCGCCTGCAATCGTGCGCCGCTGCGCTGGGCTTTCTGTGGGAAGCGCCCGCATTCGCCGCGCTCTGACCCTGAGGACAGCCGGGGCACGCCGCGTCGGGTCCGGCTTCGTTCGCCGCGCTCAGACCCGGAGGACAGCAGGGGCGCTGCCCGTCGACGCCCGGCCCGTGGCAGCCATTCTTCTGTGCGCGCCCACTGCGCCTTTTCCGCCGACACGGTGTCGGGGGGCTCTGCCTCTACCCCAACCTCGCCGGCCCCCGCTCCCCCACCGCCTCCGCCGCCGCACCAACATTCCACGGCCGTGGGGGATGGCGTGGAGCAGCCGATGGATGCAGATGGGCCCCTGCCGCCCCCGCCGCCACTTCCGCGGCCTCCGTCCATCCTACCTGCTCCGCCCACCGAGGGCCACGACGGGCTGGGTTTCGGACCGCCGCCGGACATGGTCATGGATGATGTCGCCATTCCGGTGCCTCCGCTGGCGGCTGCCCCTTCGGCCGTGGTCCTGCCGCGCTCCGCCGAGATCAACGCGGCGGAGGACTCCCTCAGGCGGGCACTGGTGGCCACCGTCTCCGGCACGAGGCCATACATCTCGCCATGCATGGTGAGAGCAGCACTATACAACCACTTCGAGATTCGACATGACGACGTTGACGTTCGCCGGCATGAACCCGAAGACTTCATAGTGCGTTTCCGGAACGAAGCTGACCGGGCGCGCATCCTCGCCTCGGGGAACTGGGGGTCCCTTATGCCGCTTCGGTGGAAGCCGTGGACCAGAATCCCTGGGGGCGAGCACGCCGCCTTCACGCACCGCGTCGTCGTCGCGCTGAGGTTCGTTCCGGCGCACGCCAGGAATATGGACATGGCTCAGACGGTCCTCGGGCGCTGTTGTGTGGGTATTGAGCCCACAACGCTGCGCGACCGCCCGATTGACGACGACAGGGAGTGGTTTCTCCAGGCCTGGTGCTCCGATCCCGCGCTCATCGAGCCTGAGCGGCTTGTCTTCATCCCTGAGCCTCAGGTGGCCGCCCCCGTGGAGTACCTGCAGCGCGGCCTCAATTACCGAGTGCGGGTGCGTGTCATCGCGTCGCAAGACACCGCCACACCAGGGACCGCTGCTGTTGATGACAGGGATGATGAGGGCGACCGTCATGATGGGGGCGATGCGCCAGACAATGATCGCCAGTACGGTGATCACAGTGACGAGTGGGAGCCGCTCCGCCGCAACTCCGATGATTCCGACAGCACGGACCCGAGGCACCGTAACTGTCACCCCTCTTACCCTTGCAGGTCATCGGATGCCAGCGACACCGGGGAGGCCTTCCTGGTTGGGGCATCAGCTGTCCGCTGCCTGGGCCTGGGGCCTGGGAGGATGAGCGATGGGAGCTCATCACGGCGCCGGCGACGCCGCCCGCGTCGCAGGCCAGCCGTGCACGCCGCCGCCCAGAGCCGAGCTGGCTCGCTTCACCTGAGCTTCCTGTGGACAGGTGCCCGGCGGTGGCTTCTCCGGGCATTGTTGGTGCCTTCATCGACATCGCGCCGCTCCTCCTCCAGACGGGCGCCAGCTCGCAGGCGGTTCCTCCCGCCGCTGCCCTCGACTGGTGGAGCGATTTCGCCACCAGCGAGCTCACCACAGCACCGCGGCTTCTACTGGTGCAGCCGGGCTTCTTCTCCCCGGGCACGCCGCCGGGAAGGAGCAGCCCCGCGCCGGAGGTTGGACCGCGGGACCTGCCTCGCTTCGATGGGCCGCGGGCGCCGGGGGAAGGCACGCCGGCTGCGGGCGCGCTCGGCTCCACGCCAGCCGCGCGGTGCGCCCCGGCGGCTTCCACGCCGCGTTCTCCTGCGGCGCCCAGCCCGGCGCAGCGACGCCGACTCCGACCACCTTGCCGGCCTTCCTCAGCTTCCTGCGCGCGCCGCTCCCGGAGCCGCTCATCCTGGCAACGCCGCAGCCGCACCAGACAAGGGCGCAAGAGCGGGATGAGCTCAGGGACGAGGACGATGACTGGATCCCGCGCCGCAGCGCGCGGATCGCAGCCAAGTCCAAGTTCCGCGTGCCCAATCCGAGCTGCAAGCGAAGAAAATTATGCTCGGGAAGTGGACCGGGAAGCAGCCAAATGAGATCCCTGACAACTCCATTGATGAAGACTTTCGCCGTGCCTTCAACAGCGTCAGCCTCTCCGCTAGGAAGGAGGCAATGAAGGTAGTCTTCCCCAGGCGAGGCGCACGTCGGGACCGGGCGCCAGCGGCGGCTGTGAGCACAACGGTTTTCTTTAATGAGTAGCACCCACCTCCTTGCGTGGAACGCGCGCGGGCTTAACAGCCGTGCCCGCCGCGACGCCGTCCGTGACCTCGTCATCGAGCACAGGGCATCCATTCTCTGTCTCCAGGAGACTAAGCTAGACTTTGTTGATGTAACTCTGAACGTTCAGCTCGCTGGAACCGACTTCGATTTCGCGTATCTTCCTGCGTCTAGGGCCTCTGGGGGGCAATCACTTGCTGGCGCCGCGATCTTTGGCTGGCAGCGGGCATGCGCGTCGACCGGTTCTCACTAACGGTCCGCCTCACGCCGCCGGCCACCTTCTTGGGGGTCTTGGTGGGCGACCAACGTGTATGGGCCGCCCAACCGCCATGAGAAGGCGGAATTCCTGCAGAGCTGCGCACGGTGGCAGCTGCTTGCCAGGGGCCATGGCTCCTCTGTGGTGATTTCAATCTTATTTACAAAGTCGGTGACAAGAATAACGGGAACCTTCACCGCGGTGAAATGAGGCGCTTCAAGGCGCTTATTGATGACCTCCTCTTGGAGGATGTGCACCTAAACGGAAGACTGTTTACTTGGTCCAATCGACGCGAACGACCCACGCTTGAGCGTCTGGATCGGGCGCTTTGTACGGTCGACTGGGTCGAACTCTACCCCAGGCACCACCTGCGGTGTCTCTCGTCCGATTCCTCTGATCATAAGCCACTCCTACTACTGCTTAACACCGACCTGTGGGCTGCCCCGCGCTTCACCTTCGAGCAATTCTGGACCGGTCTGCCGGAGTTTCAGGAGGTGGTGGCCGCCACTTGGAATGCCACGGCTATGGGGGGCGACCCGTGTCGCATTCTCGACCAGAAACTACGCCTTTTGGCAAGGGCGCTTGCGAGATGGCGCTCCACCGGTGTGGGCAATGTCCGGGTGCAACTGGCTACCTGCAGAGCCATGATCTATGAGCTGGACACGGCCCGGGGAGACGAGGGCGGTGACCGCGGCCGAGTGCGAGTGGCACGGTGAACTCAAAGCAAACTCTCTCGGGCCTCGCGTCCCCTGTGCGGACGATGTCTAGCCGGCGGGCGCGCACCCGCCACCTGCACGAGGGTGATGCATGCACTAGGTATTTCCACCTCCAGGCCTGCCACCGCAGGCGGAAAAACGCAATGCTTGCCATCCAGCATGAAGGACAGACTTTCTCCGAGGAGGAAGCTAAAGCGGGGGTGGTATACTCCTACTATAACGGCCTCCTGGGCACGCCGTTCACACGCACTCATGGCTTGGTGCTGGCGCATCTGCCGCTACCGCAGCTAGCCCTGGACGATCTAGCGGCCGAGTTCACCGCTGAGGAGGTCCTCGGGGCAGTGAGAGCCACTCCGGCGAACCGCGCTCCGGGCCCGGACGGGTTCACTAGCGCCTTCTTCAGGGCGACCTGGGAGGTTACCCGACCGGACATCATGCGCGTCTTCCAGGCACTCTGGAGTCTTGACTTCCGCAGCTTATACGCGCTCAACGGCGCGACCATGGTACTCCTGCATAAGACTGCGGCACCGGCTGGGCTGAGGGATTACCGGCCCATCAGCTTGATCCATTCCATTGGCAAGTTGTTTTCCAAAACACTTGCCTTGCGTTTGGCGCCTAGGATGAAGGAGCTCGTCAACGCCAACCAGTCGGCCTTCATCCGTGGCCGCCGAATACATGATAACTTCATGGCGGTCAAACTGGTATGCCGGCTCCTGCATGCCAAGAAGTTCCCGGCGATATTGTTGAAGGTCGACTTGGCAAAGGCGTTCGACACGGTCGCGTGGCCGTTCTTGCTAGAGGTCCTCTCGCACGCGGGCTTCCCGGCAAGATGGAGGGAGTGGATCGCCGCCTTGCTGCGCACGGCAAGCACCAGGGTGCTGATCAATGGTCGGCCGGGCCAGCGCATCTGCCACGCCAGGGGACTGCGCCAGGGAGTCCCCCTCTCCCCGCTGCTGTTCGTCCTAGTGATGGAGGTACTTAATGTCATGCTAAAGGAGGCTGATCGTGCGGGGCTGCTCACTCCTTGCCACCCGCGGCAGCATCCTGCCGGGCGTCCGTGTACGCGGACGACTTGGTGATCTTCCTCTCCCCGACAGCCGCGGACGCGACGGTAATAAGGGAGCTGCTACAGCTATTCGCGGGGGCCTCCGGGTTGCACACCAATATCGACAAGTGCACCATGACCCCCATCAGGTGCTCCGTGGAGGATCTTGGCCCAGCCCGCGAGGTGCTGCCTTGCCGAATCGAGGAATTCCCGACGAAGTACCTTGGCGTCCCGCTGGCAATTGGCCGGGTGCCGCGTGACCGTGAGCAGGCACTGGTCGACGCCGTGACGGAGCGCATACCGACGTGGAAGGCGGGTTTACTCAACAAGGCCGGCCGTGCCACCCTGGTAAAGTCCACCTTGTCCGCCATCCCGGTACACTTGTCGATCTGCTGCACTCTCTCCCGTCGAGCCATTGAAGACATTGACAAGGCAAGGCGCGGTTTTCTCTGGATAGGCAAAGAAAAGGCCACAGGCGGCCAATGCACGCTCACTTGGCCGATCGCCTGCTCGCCAAAAGACCTTGGTGGGCTGGGGATCCCTGACCTGCGCCTCCTGGGCATGGCGCTTCGCCTCCGTTGGGTGTGGGCGGCGCGGTCCGACCCTGCTGTCCTGTGGGCGGGGCTGCCACTGAAGTCTGAGCGTCAGGTGCTAGACATGTTCCACGCCTCGACGACCGTGCTTGTGGGGGATGGCAAGTTGGCCAGGTTTTGGACCGACCGCTGGAGACCGGAGGGGCGGCTGTGCCTCCTAGCGCCGGACGTCTACCGCTCGGTGCCGCTGCGCCTTCGGCAACGCTCGGTCCACGACGCGCTCATAGATAACCAGTGGGCCTGGGATGCGCAGGCAGCCTCTTCGGAGCTGTTTATCACGCAGTTCTTGCGTCTCTGGAACATGCTGGAGGGAGTACAGTTGGACCAAGAGCGGCAAGACCGTTTCAGATGGAACTGGACGCCCGATGGCGAGTACTCTAGCTCCTCGGCGTACAAAGCTTTCTTCCTAGGCCGACAAACCTTCCGGGGCGCGAAGGAGCTTTGGAAAGCCTCCGCACCTCCGAAGGTAAAGTTCTTCTTGTGGACGACGCTGCACGGCAGACTTTGGACGGCGGAGCGACGGAAGAGGCATGGTTTGCAGCAGGGGGACGATTGCGTCCTATGCCTGCAGGAGCCAGAGCATTGGTGCCATCTGCTGCTGGCGTGCGTGTTCTCCAGAGAGGTGTGGCACAGGATCTTCGCCCTGGCCGGCCTTGGCCACCTCGCGCCGTCGTCGGACGACCGCCTGGAGGATTGGTGGCTAGCTACCAGGGAATCCTTCCACGCCGACCTCCGACGCGGCTTCGATTCCCTAGTGTTGCTAGTCACGTGGATGTTATGGAAGGAGCGAAATAGGAGAACCTTCCGGGGGCGGTCGGCGCGCCCGGCGTCGTGGTCCGGCTGATAATTGAAGAGGCCGGCAGTTGGGTGGCTGCAGGCTTCGGGGCACTTGCGCCGCTTCTAGCAGCGGCTTTGCTACCGTAGTGCTATCGCTTACGTTTATTCCTGAGCACAATTAGTTTCGCGACTAGTTACACCACTCGAAGCTCCGCCGTTCAGCCGGCGCCTTGTGTTAGTGTGCCTCCGGAATTCGGGGGGCATCTCGCCCTTCGATTTTCCGGATTGTAAAATAAACTCATTTCTCTACTTAATGAGACACGTGCCAAGAGCACGACTTCAAAAAAAAAGGTTCCAGAATAAGTCAAACACATCTCCTTCTAAATAGCCTTAATTTAAACGAGGATCACTAGTGCTTCTAGTGCAGAAAATTTAGAAAGCCGCTAATGAGCATGAGTTGCAGTTCCACCATTCACCCAAAACACAATAAGATGATAAAATTAGATTCTAGACGGCACAATGCCAGCACGAACTGCAGCAAAGTATCTGCAAGGTCGGTTCCAAATTGAACGAGTGTTATAAGGCTCATATTATTCAGCAATCCCTTTTCCTGCAGGAGCTTCATGACATAATGCCAGGGTAGAAGCCGCTTATCCAGGCTGTATGCGAGAAGAACATGACTTTGAACAATATTGTGGCTCCATCGCTGCCTCATTGATTAGGAATTCAATCTTGCGAAGAAGAGTTGCGTCAGATAACACTAGTATTTGTGGCATCTTGGACAAGGCAATGGAGGCTTTAGATTCACGACAACCAAGAGTCCTCTTTAAAGAACTCAAAAGGAGATGCTAAAATTACTTGCAAATCTTAAAAAGCATGCCCAGTTGCTAATGAGCATGAATTACAGTTGCACCGCCCACCTAAAACACAAAAGGAGATGTTAAAATTAGAGACTAGAGACCAGCACGAGCTGCAGCGTAAGCATCTGCAAGACCAGGAACAGAGTCCTTGTGACAGTCAACGAACTTCGACTTGAAAGCCTCCTCTCCTAATTTAGATAATGTGAAAAAGCTCATATTTCTATTCAGCAATCCATTTTGCTGCAGGATCTTCATGACATAATGCCTGGGCACTAGCCGCTTCTCCAGGCTCAATGCGAACAGGACAGGCCTTTCAATAATGTATTGTGGCTCCAATCTAGTCTCATTGACCAGGAACTTAATCTTGCGAACAAAAATTTCGTCAGATAATCCTAATATAGTTGGCATCTTGGACACTGCAGTGCAAACCTCAGATTCAGAAACACCAAGAGTCCTCTTATAGAATTCAAGCTTGGCGGCAACCTTGTCCTTGGAATAACGGGAGACGGTGGCCACTGCGTGCTTGAACATCCGCGAGGTAGGAAGCACCCCAATTTCTTCTGCCCGCATCAAACATTCCTTCAAGCGTTCCAGGTTGAAGGTAAGCACCCACGGGTTGATTGAACATAGCTGAGCAATATCACGAACACCCCACTGACGCAGCAAAGCAATGTTTGGCTTGGCTGACTTATCAATGCTCATGCTGAGGAGGCGGATGTTCCTCTTTAGGGCCACCAGGACCTTCTCAAACGAGCCGTAGAAGGAGATGAAAAACTCAAGCCTGGGAACGACGTCGCGGCGGTGGAGAGTGTGTGAGCCCAGCACGAGGAAGCGAACGATCTCCGGAGTAGATAGACCGAGCCGATCTCGGAGAGCAAGGATGCGTGGGGCGATGTTCTTCACGGAGGCGCGGAGGATCAGCGGGTCCGCGGAGATGACGGCAGCGATGTCGGCGCGTGAGAGGCCGACGTCGGCGAGCAGGGCGATGATGGCATCAGGGTTGGAGGCGGAGTTGAGGCGGGAATGGGAGAGCTCCTCCAGTGATTTCCTGGATCCACTGGCCCGTAACTCTCGGGACAGCTTCCTGGACACCTCGCTGGCCTGTGCTGGGGCGAGGCCGCAGGAGGCGACGAGGTAGTCCTGGAGGGAGAAGGGCGCGGGGGCGTTGCCGGTGGAGGTGGAGAGGAGGCGGCACGCGCGGCGGTCGATGGGGAAGGGTAGCGGGGAGGCGGCGCGGAGGAGAGGGAAGAGGCTATTTCGAAGGCGCAGCATGTCGGCAGTTGGCAGGCGGCGGCGCAGGGTCGGCCGCCAACTGCGGAGGGGCCGTCGGTCGGCGGCGGATGCGGGCGTGCTCTCAGTCTGTCCGGCGGCGATGCCGGCGACAAGGGAGGGAGGGGAGGGAGGCGGAGCTGCCCAACTGGGCTGAGAGAAGGAAGGCCGTATTGTCCGCTTACGGGGCCCCCGAACGTGCTGATGACTTCGGTGGGATGAACTGGGAGTCTGGGACACTTGCGTTATAAAAAAAACCTCTCTAATCGAATCTTGCAGCTTGTTTGGAATTTTCAAGTGAGGCAACCTTCTGCCGGTGCTAGTAGCAAAGTATAGTAGCAAAATTGCTGATAAGCAGCTCTTGTTCGTGTTTTAAGTACTGTTGTATAGCAACGCCCACGGGGAACGGGATCAGATAATCAATTCAGGTATAAAGTACCAAACACACGCTCAAGTTGCGTTGAATAAGAGAATCAGAGAGACAGACAAGTATCCATCATCATCCAACAGAGCAAACTCAACTAAAACGCAAACATATCAGAATTCAGATTTTTTTTAAACACGAAAACAAGTGCTTCCATTATACATTGGTTCCAGACTTATCGTCGGAAACCAAGCGAGTTACAAAGATTGGTGCACTGTACAAAAATAAGTCTGAATCATCTACTCCCAAACCTGCACAAAAGGTAGCTAAACTATCTGCTACCTGATCAACACCTGCTACAAACTGAGACTAGACAACTTGAAAATTCATACATCATCAAAACTCTAATCTGCCTGAAGACAGCCCCACATGGACTCCTATCCCACTCTTCTGACTTTAGTGCTGCACCAAAGTTTAAAGAATCTGTCTCCAGAATAATTTTTGGCATCCCCAGGTTCGCTGCTCTCTCCAGGCTCTTTTAGAGCTGCTAGCGCCTCTGCATGCAAAGGGCTTAACAGGTACTGCAGTTTTCCAGCGCCCACCTCAAGAACGTGTCCGTCTTCATCTCTCACAACAAAGCCCCATCCACCGTTGCCTGATTCTTGGAAATATGAGGCATCCAAGTTAATCTTGTAGCATTCAGGTGGTGGTGGTTTCCATTTGGGAGTTTTGTTTAGCCTTGTCATCATGGACTGGTTCTGAATCTTTCCCAACTGCGCTGCAGATCTCAGCAACTGAAGCCATTCTTTGACCTGTATTAGCTTTGTTCCTTGCAGTCCACCATTGCCACAGGAATCTCAATACTTTGTGTTTCAGCTGCAAGTCCATATTTAGGATCAAGTTGACAACTTCAGTTCCTGATTTGCAGCCTACTAGTTCTCTTTCTTTTTTCTAAATTCATTGCTCGCCAGCATTGTTTGGCCATTTTGCATTTGAAAAAAGGTGGCCACCATCTTCGTCGAATCAAAAACAGATCGGACACACAGTATCAAGGCTTATTCCACTTCTAGCCAAATTTTGGCGTACTAGCAGACTATTATGAGCTAACCTCCACACAAACATTTTCACTTTGTTTTGTAGATTCAGCTGCCAGATTTTTTGCCATGTTAAACCCCCTTGTTGAAAGCTATCTGTACTTGAAGATGAGGCGTATCTGTTCAGTTGACCATCACTAATGTGGACAGCAAGTTTATATGCTGATTTCACCGAGAACAGACCTTTTGAATCATAATGCCAGGCAGGCCAATCCTGCAGTTGTGAATCGGTTGGGACTGATAGAATAATTTGAGCTTCTTCTAGCCAAAAAGTGTCAAAAACAAGTTGCTCATCCCACCTTCCCAGGATCAATAAAGTCAGATACTTAGGTCAGCAAAGAGTGCCCCTTTGGTGTCATTGGTTTTGTTGTTGTGCCTCTTGGAATCCATGGATCAGACCTTTTGCTTACTGTTGTACCCCCACCAATCTGCTAGATAATCCCCTCCAGAAGTTCTAGGCCATGAAGTATGCTGCACCATGAGTAGTAAAAAACCATCACGGATCTTGCACTGCAGAATATTCATGTTTGGGAAGTACTTAGCTTTCAAAACTCTTGCACATAATGTATCCGATATTAGCAGTAACCTCCAGGCTTGGTTGAACAAGTACAAGTCCCTGAATCCTAGTCCCCCTTTTTTCTTCGGACGAGTGAGCTTCTCCCAACCAATCCAGTGAATTTTGTGCTCGTCTTGATGGCTCCACTAATAGCGTCCCACCATCATGCTTATATCATCACAAAGGCCCTTTGTCATATACATGACATGGCATATGTCAGAATGGCTTGAGCTACTGCCTTCACAAGGATTTCCTTTCCAGCTTTGGATAGTAACTTCTCTTGCCATCCTTGAATCCGCTCCCATATTTTCTTCTTCAAAAATTCAAATGCTTTCTTGCGAGATTTCCCAATTGACACAGGAAGCCCAAGATATCTTTCACTTCTAGCTTCTTGGCCTATGCCCAAAGCAGTCCTATATCAGAATTCAGATTTCAAAACACGAGTACAGGTGGGTATACGATGACGTAGAACTTGCAACAGGAAAAAAGGCCAAACTTCCATCACATCTCTTTCAGCCATCCACACCCATCAAGCCATCACAAAGCCCAAGAATTGGAGGGGTGAGGCAATAGTGTGACACCGAGCAGCAATAGTGGATCATTCTTCCCACAGAAAGAATCAGACTCATCTTTCTGCTCATGCATAAAGCCACAACTAAAACATCTTCCCTGTGACATCCAGTAGCAGCTGCTTAGGTGTGTCCTGTCCAGCAAAGGCAGGAAGCATGGCGATGCCTGCGAGGGGAGACAGCTCATCGTAGCATTCCTTCCAGAGCGAGTCGACCACATCCAGCTCCACGCGAGCAGCATGGAGATTCAGTGTCCATCACACTGATCCTTTTGGTTCTAGACGACATCTTTCAGCTTGGACAGGTAGAGTGCTACCAGATGTCTTGTCCTGTGCCAACTCACGGAGACCACTTAACGCAGCTCCATGCACACTGGAAGCGAGGTCAATCATCAGCTTTGGAAGATCAAGATCTGTAGCAATACTACTGTCTGCCGTGTTGCTGCGCAATGGGTATGAGATTCAGAGGTTTCCTGAATCAAAAAACAAAGTTATGTCATTCACATTGCAGCTTAGCAAAGAAATTTCAATATCACATGAACTATCTAGATATGGTAGTATGACTCATGGTATGCAGCCGCTTGTTCCTAGGGTCCATTAGCATTTTAGGAGTAATTTTGGTACCCAGAGCCCCATATAGATCAATCCATTTATTTACCCCAAATGTAAGTTGATGGCACCAGGTTTAAGTTTAAGATAAATAACCCAATTGTAAACATGTCTTACAGGATTCTGGGAGTACTGTTACTGAAGTCTGGCATCATAGGAACCAAGAGCATCCATCAATCCAGCGAAGCCATTTCCCGAGGCGAAATGTAGAAATTCCAGGCTGAATATGACAAATCAGAGCTGCAAAACTATTGTATAAAGTTTTTGACTTTGTGTTAGCATAAGCAACAGAAGCTACTGTGTGCAAATTAACTGTAAAGTTCCTGCGATCCGTGCAAGACATGGATTCTAAAGCTGCGCATTTGTAATTGGATCTGATTTGAAGTTCGTCAACAGTGGCTCTAATCAATTTGATTTCATGACAAATTGCTGACTCTGGGGATTATTCTGCACGATTATACTCGCAACTTATTCCGCCTTTGCTCAGATGCAGCAATTGAAATTTTCAATTAACCAAGTAGAGGCCCACCAATAGAATGTAGATCTGTTTGAATAATTGCATATGCATTAGGAGTTATTAGGAGTCATTCAAAATAACCACCAGAACATGCATTTCGAAGGAAGACTTAATTAAAAAAACTATGAACCATACCATTGTCATGTCAATGGATTCAACACACACTTGTAGTTCAACCCATATACCTGAAAACATTGCCGTGTAAATTGTTCTTCCAGAGCCAACAACGACTAGTAGAACTTAAGTGTGACAAATATCTATGTCCATCAAATTAAATTCTAAGGAGGATACATGACAAAAATGACATTGGAAGCTCTGGTTAACAAACAGGCAAGTGGCAACACATAAACACCATCAATAATGAATCTGTCATATGACCATCAGCCACCAATTTATTTTGCAAACGAAATATATATAGCTGGTAAGTGCCACCCTACAATACTTACATCCTACAAAAATCGTTTGGCGGATCAATTAACAGCTTAGACCATTACAATTATATAGTTTCTTTGTTTATTGTGCTTCCATGCCATGCTATGACCCTAGCATGCTACACAAACTAAGAGTTGCATGCATGCCAATGCGTTAAATACCCTTACGTCCTCAGTCAGATTAGAAGTGTAAATAATGTTTACCAATTACTGAGGAAATATCGGAATACCCCAAACAGTACCTTCAGTGTTCTCTAGGGTCACACCCTGAGACTGCATGGCATATTATTGAATTTTCATCACCAGAGTGATATCCTTAGTCCTCTTCACAACTTCATTATGTTAGCTTGCATGGCCTCCATCAAACAATTTTTGTCTTCCTTGCTGCAGAACCCCCAAAAAAATTAAAAACACAAACGTTTGAGCCACTTCTCTAAAATTAAGTACAATAATTTTCTAACAGATGTTAAACCTACTAGCCACACAAATTAGAAAAATGAAGTTAAATCTAGTCACATGTCTGCTTTCAGGCACACGGTAAGACAGCAAAAATTGAGCATATTTAGTCTGGCCCCTAAGGATATACAGGTTGTTTTAGTAATTAGTACAAAGGGACAGGAAAAATGAGCAATACAGAAAAACCTAAGTATATGAACTAATGATCATGGAGTCATTAAGGTTTTGACACAGGACAACATCAGAGAGAGGAAGCAGGGGATCTGAATGTGACAAGAGCAGACCTTAGAGCGTTGTGGCAGGTTGGTGCCCTCGCTTTTGTCAAGGCTCCACTTCAGCAGGTCGTTCCAGTAGAAAAGGAGGGGCGGTCCTTCACCATACCCCTTCTGTGGCTGCGCAGCGATGAGACAAGAGATGAATAGTAGGTTTTGCAAAATATAAATAGTTCTCAGCCATGACAAATGGCGATGTGTTGTTTTAATAGATGTGATGAGTCTTCTTTGGTTGAGTTGCCACTCACCCATTCACAAATCATGATGGACAATGGCGCATTTTGCAGCTCTCGCATTGCCAGTTGTAACTCATGCAAAGTTCAAGTCGACATGACACTGAAGTTTATATCCAACATACATAAGCGGAAGCAACTAATTAGCAGTGCATATGACAGGTTCAGATTGTTCAGGTGGGCAACACACCAACACATGCAAAGCAACCAGCAGCTCAAAAGAGAGGGATCAGTGGTTAGATTGGCTCATAATCTGGCATAGTAAACTCCTCTAGATAGCGAAAACCGGTCATGAGATGCAAAATCTTATAAATAGTATGGTTCGCAAAAAAAAAAAAAAAAAAAAAAAAAATCTTATAAATAGTACTATGACTTCTACTATCATTCACAGGCATAAAACTAGAAATATTTCTAAGAGAACTCCTACTTAAAATCGCAAAACTAAACAAAGCAAATGGTAGCCATAAACAAGTTTGAGACTTAGATTTAAGAACAATTTTCTCCTTTATTTGATAGGCCTATTATGTTCTCTCTATATATATATGAGATGAGATCAGTTGCCTTAATTGCAGGCAGCCAAATAAAGATGCTAGTATAAAAGGGTTATATTTGCCATGTATATTCTGTGGAAAACAAAATGAAGCAATAATAAGTTAGTACTCTCTCATGTGAATCTGTCTTCCATAGAACTTGCATTTTGTTTTCAGTTTTTAGTATCTGATTCCCCTACAAATACTGTATACTTGTACAGCATTCACTGGAGGAGGCAAGCAATCAATCACCTCAAACTTTGGCTTTATCAACCTCATTTACTCACGAGGAAACCAAATGACAGGGGACAATACCCTCTTGAACCAGGAACTGACACTTGCTCCAACTGAGTACCAAATCAGCTTCAAGACAACACCGTAGAAGTAGAACAATTTCAAGATTGGCCAAGTGGCCATCAAAATTATATTCTGTCCATAGACAATGAAATCATTCATGAAGACCTCCATACAGCAAAGACTTATCCACAGAAGAAAACGAAGTTAACGATAATCTTTAGCCACGTGCTAGGCAGAGGATGAAACCAACAAAATGTGCATTAAAGATCCAGAATAAGTCAAACACAACTCCTTCCTAAATAACAATAACCTAAACTTGGACAGTAAACAGTAAACAGCATCTAATGTGCATGAGTTGCAGTTCCACTATCCACTAAACCACAGAATGAGATTTTTAAATTACACTCTAGAGGGCACAATACTAGCACTAGCTGCAGCATAGGCATCTGCAAGGCCAGGAACAGAGTCCCTGTGATAGTCGACGAACTTTGATTTGAAAACCTCTTCTGTATAAAATAGTAATTGAAAAGGGTTCATATTGTTATTCAGCAATCTCTTTTCCCGCAGCACTTTCATGACATGATGCCGGGGCACTAGTCGCTTCTCCAAGCTGAATTGGAGCAGGATAGGCCTTTGCACAATATACTGTGGCTCCATCGCAGCCTCATTGACCAAAACTCAATCTTGCGGAGGAGAATTTTGTCAGAGAATCCTAATATTGTTGGCATTTTGGACACTGCAGCGGAAACCTCAGACTCGGAACAACCAAGGGTCCTCTTGAAGAACTCAAGCTTGGCAGCAAGCTTCTCTTTGGAAATACAGGCGACAGCAGACACTGCGTGCTTAAACATCGGCGAAGTAGGAGGCACCCCAAATTGTTCTGCCTGCAGCAAAACCTCCTTCAGGCGTTCCGAGCTGAAGGTAAGCACCCACGGGTTGTTTGAACACAGCTTAGCAATATCTCGAACGCCCCACTGATTTAACAAAGCTATGTTAGGCTTGGTTACTCTCTCAAGGCTCGTCCTGAGGAGGGAAGAGTTACTCTTTGCGGCCATCAGGACCTGCTCAAACGAGCCATAGAAGGAGATGAAGAACTCGAGCCTGGGAATGACGTCGCATTCGCGGAGTGCGTGTGAGCCCACCACGATGAAGCGAGCGATCTGGGGAGTAGACAGGCCGAGCCGATCTCGGAGAGAAGCAAGGCGTGGGGCGATGTTCTTCACAGAAGCTCGGAGGAGCATCGGGTCCGCGGAGACGACGGCGGCCATGTCGGCGCGGGAGAGGCCGGCGCCTGAGAGCAGGGCGAGGATGGCATCGGGGTTGGAGGCGGAGCTGAGGCGGCGACTATGGCCTCTGGATAGCTCCCGGGACGCCTTCTTGGACACCTCGCAGGCTTGGGCTGGGGCGAGGCCGCAGGACGCGACGAGGTAGTCGGCGAGGGAGAATGGCGCGGGGGCAATGGCGGTGGCGGTGGAGAGGAGGCGGCACGCGTGGCGGTGGATGGGGGAGGGTAGCGGGGAGGCGGCGCGGAGGAGAGGGAAGAAGCTATTTCCGAGGCGCAGCATGTCGGCGGCGCAGGGTCGGAGGCGGATGCGGGCGTCAGGCCGGCGGCGATGCGGGCGAAGGTACTGAGGACGGAGGCGGAGCTGGCCAACTGGGCTGAGAAAAGGCCGAATTGTCCACCTACTGGGCCATCAAACGTGCCGATTCTAACATGGGCCTTCCATGCCGCTCGATCTGGATTCTGGACAGCGAGTAGAGTAATTTTGCCTGCTCCGTCCGGTCCGCCGACGGTTCGTCACGAGCCATTCAAAAGGCAGCAAAATCCAGCTATCTCCTCTGCCTCCGGCGGGCCCCTGCTGCTGCGCCATGGCGCTACAGCTGCAGGCCGCCGCTCCGTGTCCGCCCCTGCCACTCGCCGCCTCCCGCGGCCGCCTCGTTGCGCCTCCCTTCGTCAGCGTAGCTGTCGCCGCCTCTTCCTGCCGGGGCCCCTCCGCGCGCCTCTCCTGCCGCGGCCGAGCTCCTCGCTGGCGGCGAGCGAGCGTGAGGGCGCGCGCAGGTGGCGGCGGCGGCGGCGGGCGGAGGGAGTCCCCGTACGAGGTGCTCGGCGTGTCGCCGTCGGCGGCGCCCAACGAGATCAAGCGCGCGTACCGGCGCCTCGCGCTCAAGTACCACCCGGACGTCAACAAGGAGGTGCGTGTGGCCACCGAACCCCTGCTGCTTGCTCAAGTACCTTTGCATTTCTGTTTGATCTCTACGGGATTTCTTGCGATGTTGGGGATGGATGGCTCTGCTCACCGCCGGCCTGGTGGATGTTGTTGTCAATGCAGCCCGATGCTCAGGAGAAGTTTCTGCGGATCAAGCACGCTTACAACACTCTGATGAACTCAGAGTCTCGATCCAAGTACGCGAGCAGCAGTTCAGATTCGTCCTGGTCCTCCAGCCCCAGGGAGAGCAAATCAGCTGCTGCTGAAGAGCCGTTCTATGGATTTGGTACTGAATTCTCTCCTTGCTATCAGCAAACGTGGGTTATAGTTATACTACTTACGGTTGATCGTTGATGTGACCAAAGGGGCCAAGTGATTGTCATGTGAACTTGTGGAAATATAAGGCTTTCTAGTGCAGTTCACCAAAATGTATTCACCTCCAATGTGACTTTAAGACCATAGTGATTGTGCCTTTTGCAGCGGATTTCCTTAAAGATCTGCAAGCAGAATTCCAGAACTGGGAAGCTGGGTTGAATTCAAATCAGGAACCTAAAAGCCTTTGGGAAGAGTTAGCTGTAAGTTATCTTTATTCAACATTTCAACTAACAACTATATCAATTATTGCGAGTTTGTGTCACTGTTAAAAATTGCCATGCAGCATATATATAAGGCCAGGTAGTAATTATACTTTTGTGAAGAATGCCATATTAAACCCTGCACTGCGTTCTGCTCAATCAGGCAATTGGCGAGGAATTTGTAGAATTTCTGGAAAATGAATTGAAGATTGATGACTCCGGACCAGAGGACGCCACCAGAAATGACTCGTACACCCAGTTTGGACAGCAGGCAAAAAATGCTAAGGGCGACAAGACATCAGCAAACAGCTTTGATGATGGTCTTTCTGAAATAGAGGCCGCTCTCGAGAAGCTGAAGAAAGAACTTGGACTGGGCTAAACCATTGATGTGGCAACTAAAGCCGTTGCTGTTGGCTGACTTCGTGTAAGTGCAAAGGTATTTCTTGTATTGTATCTAACGGCGGGCGATAATAGTTTGCAATTATGATACATTTCTGGTGCATAGCAATACTTTACGTAGAAAGCCAAAACAACTTATAAGAGTAACCGATAGCTCATGAGCTTATACGTTCAAAGAACAGTGACAAATATTTGTTTGCCTTTGAAACTTGTGGTTAAAGGGGTTCTGATTTTTTGTGTGATGGCCTGATGAGGGTACCAAAGAAAAGGGTTTTTTCTTTTCTGGCAAATATAATTTTGCAAATGACATGAGATGGGATGCTGTTTATCCGATAGAGGCTTAGAGTAAACTCAGGCAATCCTTATTTGTTCTTCATCCTGCATCTGTGCAGTGCATGTTAAATCAAAATATATAGTGTTCCCGAGTGCTTTTTCTATCACGAAAATCAACTCTCAACAAATGGAGTTCCAACATCAATGTGATTTAGTCCTCTTTTGAAAAAAAAACAATTTAAACCCAAAGAGATTTACTCACCAAATAGACCATGGCTCCCCCCACCCCCACTCTTTTTTTGGAATAGCAGGGACACACCCCTTATACATTGCATAACATCGTGACAAAATTACGATGTTTATCACCCAATTATATCAGTTCTGTTGTTGTACTGCACGCAACATTACATCAGGTTTCCAAATAACATTACATCATGTTTATTACCCAGCTTACACTGCATCAGAGAGGGATATGCAGCACCTGTAGTCCGTGACGCTTCCATTTACCAGTTATGTTTCTTAATTCATTTCCCCGCTCCCTTAAATTATGTTCTAACCCTATTCAATGGCATTTTAACCAGTCCTATATACTCTTATGTTTTAGGTTACAACATTGATGCATAGTACCATCCACAATATCTGGAACACCATTGTTTGCGCATGGACAAATTCAGAGATCATCATGAAGATATAGGTCACATCTATCCTTTCATGAGGATGATCTTCAGGGAGAACAGCTTGATTCTTGATGTTTGTTGGAATACTCCTCGCAAAAGAATTTTATATATATAAAGAGCAATTTTTTCGTCAGTTTCTATTTTGTATGAGCCGTCTTCAACCAGTGGTAGAAGAACATTGTTGATGGACAGCCCTTGTTCATGTTTTGTATATTAGCCCCTTGTTTTGCTGTACATATTCAGATCTTATGGTGCAAGTTGCAAGATTCATATCCTTCTTCGCTGTGACATATATATATAGCTATAAGCTGTTTTAATAGGGTGAGTCTTTGGCTTACTTGCCACTCCTTCACAAAAATCATGATGGACCACCACATTTGCAGGCAGCTCTTGCATTGCAATTGTAACTCGTGCAATTTTTCAAGTAAGCGGAGGTAACTAATTAGCAGTGTATATGACATACTTTAGATTGTTCAGATGGGCAACACTTCCAATTTCCAAAGCAAACGCAGCAGCCAGACCAGTAGGTATAGTTTGGCAATCGATCACACAAGTTCTCAAGGGATCTGGATTTTCAGCAGCAGCTCAAACACAGAGGGCATCGGTGGTTTCATTGTTGATTTTCAGCTGCAGCTCAAAACAGAGTGAACTTTTGTAGATGGCGCAAACCCATCATATGAGTAGCTTATAACCTTATAAATTAGTAAAGGTCTGTAGATGGCGTAAACCCATCATATGAGCTGCTAAACCTTATAAATAGTGCAATGCGTGCTACTATCATTCACAAGCATAAAAGTAGAAACATTTCGTGAGAAACTCCTACTTAGATTCGCAAAACTAAACAAAACGGTAATAAACAAGTTTGAGACTACTTCCAGAAGAGGCACGTTCTCTATATCACAGGCATCCAAAATGGATATATTACTGCTGTCTCATATGAAGCCGTCTCCCATACAAATTCAATTTATTTTCAGGTTTCAGTATCTCATTCCGTTACAAATACTGTTCTACAGCAGAGACTTATCCATATAAGAGCATCTCCAAGAGCTCCCAAAAACAACTTGGTATTCTATAATTTTTGGTAAAAACACAAATTTTGTTCTCCAACAGCTCCCAATACCAACTTGGTAAAATACCAACTGCGAAAAAAACACCCGCCGCGCGCGTAAAGATCCGCGCGCGGAGGGCGCGCGCATCGCCCCGCGCGGGCTGCTGCGTGCGTGGGTCGTCGTCGTTCCCGCGTCCGCGTGCCCGCCGCTCGCACCGCCGCAGGCCCGCCGCTCGCGCGCTGCTGGCCAGCCACTCGCGCGCCGCTCGGGCTCCGCTCGCGCTCCGTCGCTGGCTCGCTCCGCTCGCGCTCCGTCGCCGGCCGTTCACCCGCCGATACGGAGACGAAGATCCATATCGAGATCCATATCGAGTCGCCGGCCGCTCGCCCTGGCTCCGCTCGCGGTCCGCTCGCCGGCCGTTCACCCGCCGATACGGAGACGAAGATCCTTCGAGTTCTGTACAGCCGCCCAACAACTCGCCGTGGTCGAGCACTCTAGACTGCTTAATATTTTGATGGGAAATACTCAAAAGTTTCGTTTTTTCGTTACGATCGCGTAGGATCAAACCTCACTCGATTTGGCGCAGCCGTTGTTCCGTACAGCCGCCAAACAACTTGTCGTGTTCTGTTCTTTTGGTCATCCGAAATAGCCTATGACATGTGGGTCCCATCTGTCATCCTCTGATTTTACCAAGTTGGAATACCAAGTTGTTGGAGATACCTCTTTTTTTCACTTGGGAAATAAAATACCAAATTGCTATAACACTAGATTTACCAAGTGAGTTTTTGGGAGCTCTTGGAGATGCTCTAAGAAAACAAAGTTAAGGATAATCTTCAGCCTTGTGCTAGGCATCGCTGAAACCTGTAAAGGTTCTCAGAATCACTCTCGGGAGAACAGAAGGCCTCAAGTGAGGACTGACAATAAATTGGGTCAAATAAAATTGTGCAGGAAAATGAAACATATGACAGCGCTAGTCCATCCCAAAAAGGTTTGAATTCTTATTTGCTGGACTTAGAGGTGAAAGGAACACCTATAATGACATTCAGAGAGCTCATCTTCCATTCTTAAGCCTTCCTACCAGGTCCTCCACATTACAAAATACTATTGCCGGCAACCTTGCCTGGTACAAAATGCTATACTAATGCATTCATTCCTCCCGACTCTCAGTTGCAGGTTTCCAAAACAGCAGCCATAGGGATCTTCATCAGAAACACATAGATGGGAGCTGCTTCGACTCTCTACATCAAAGCAATTCACAGGGGTTGCAGTTCGGCACTAATGGCCGAAGCTGCTGCTCTATCCCTTGGAGCGAAGATACTGAAAGCACTTCATGTGCTTAGGCCCTTCGTTCTCTCAGACAGCCAACAGCTAGTAACTTCCGTAAATGGTCAAGACCATTCTGATCCCCCTCAGTGGATTATCAAACCCTTCACCCAGTGTTTCATCAACAATATCAGTGCTACTGAAGGAAGACTATTGAAGATTGATAAGAAACTCAACACCACTGCACACGTATTAGCTACTCAAGCTTACAACCATAGCAATAGAAGTCAAAAAGATCCCATTGTCACTTGTACGAATCCGCTACATGTAACTAGCTGCCCCTCTATGGCAGCCATAAACTCTGTACTATAGGCGAGTCATTCACCCTCATAGTGGCATCTTGTCGCTAAGGCCAGTCTCAGTGGGGGTTTCACCGTAGTGTCATGCACATTAAATACAGTGACACATCAGCAATTTGATTGAAACGAGGAGGAGAGAGAGCCATATGGTTTCACCATGGTGAAGCTGGGTGGCGCATTGAAACCCGAATGAAACCAAAGACCGAGCCGTTTCATCTCGTCGTCCCATACGGGATTAAAGTGTATGATCCCATACACATGCGGCAATTAAGTGCTTATCTAAGTGCGGGAAACGGTGCGTTGAAAGCTGTTGCATTGTGGAGGGTGTTTCAATGTTTGTTTCATGGATGCTTTGTTAGCAATTTTGTTTGGGAAACAGTGCAATGACACCATGCACTGAGACTGGCCTAATTAATAAATATCGGCTCTTTATACAAAAAACAAAACGTGCATTAAGTATCCAGAATAAGCCAAACACAGCTCCTTCCTTAATAGTTGTAACTTAACCTTGGACTATGTCCAAAAAATGATCATTAGTGGTTATATTGCAGAAATTAGAATCAGAATTGAGAAAACCTGCACTGTGGACAGCCAGTTCCACCATCCACCTAATCTACAGAATGAGATGTTTAGATTACACTCTAGAGGGCACAATACTAACACTAGCTGCAGCATAGGCATCTGCAAGGCCAGGAACAGAGTCCTTGTGACAGTCGATGAACTTTGATTTGAAAGCCTCTTCTGAATAATACACTAATTGGAAAAGGTTCATATTGCTATTCAGCAATCCCTTTTCCTGCAGGATCTTCAGGACATGATGTCGGGGCACTAGCCGCTTCTCCAAGCTGAAAGTGAGCAGGATAGGCCTTTGCACAATATACTGTGGTGCCATCTCAGCCTCATTGATCAGGAACTCAATCTTGCGAAGAAGACTTGCATCAGATAATCCTAGTATTTGTGGCATCTTGGACACTGCAATGGAAACTTCAGATTCAGAACAACCAAGAGTCCTCTTAAAGAACTCAAGCTTGGCAGCAAGCTTCTCCCGGGAGAGACTGGTGACCATGCCCACTGTCTGCCTGAACATTGGCGACGTGGGACGCACCCCAAGTTCTTGTACCCGCAGCAAACATTCCTTCACGCGTTCTGGATTCAATGTAAGCACCCACGGGGAATTCAAACACATCTTGGCAACATCTGGAATACCGCGCTGATGAAACAAACCTAGGTTGGGCTTGATTACACTCTCAAGGTTCGCCAAGAGGAGGCACCGGTTCCTCCTTGCGGCCAGCACGACACGATCAAACGAGCCGTAGAAGGAGATGAGAAACTCAAGCCTGGGAGTGACGTCGCCCCTGCGAAGAGCGCGTGAGGCGACGAGGAGGAAGCTAGTGATCTGGGGGGCAGATAGACCGACGCGGTCGCGGAGAGCAAGAAGGCGGGGGGCGATCTTCTTCACGGAAGTGCGAAGGAGCAGCGGGTCCGCGGAGACTACGGCAACGATGTCGGCGCGGGAGAGGCCGACGCTGGAGAGCAGGGTGAGGATGGCATCGGGGTTGGAGGCGGAGTTGAGGCGGGAGTTGGAGAGCTCATCCAATGGCCTCCTGGATCCATGGTATGATACCTCGCGGGACAACTTCTTGAACACCTCGCCGGCTTGAGTCGGGGCGAGGCCGCAGGATGCGACGAGGTAGTTCTCGAGGGAGAAGGGCGCGGGTACGGTGGTGGTGGTGGTGGCGGCGGCGGTGGAGAGGGGAAGGTGGCACGAGCGGGGCTGGATGGGGGATAGTAGCGAGGAGGCGGCACGGAGCAGAGGGAGGAAGCGATCCCGGAGCCGCAACATGGCGGCGGGGATTAGGCCGCCGTCCGCGCAAGCAAGCAGGAGGGCTCGCCGTGCGAGAGGAAGGGGATGGAATGCAAGAAGATGGATAGGTGTGCCTGCTTCTTAGCTGCGGCGCGGCGAGCCGTGCGCCTGCGGGATGAGCCGATGAGGCGGCCAGGGCCTAGAGGCGGCGAACCACGGGAGAGGCTTCTGCCGCCTTGACGCCGCAGAACGGCAGCTGCCGCGCTCACGCCCGCGGCCGGAGGCGCCGCCGTCGCCCAGACGAGGGGGAGAGGTGGAGGGACGATGGGCGTCACACGCAGAAGGTAGAGGCGGAGCTTTGGAGCTGGGCTCCTGGGAGAAGAAGCCCGTGTCGTTGGTTTGGAATGCTGGGCCGTCAAACATCCACATGACTTGGGCCAGATTCCGGACGGACCGGGACCTTCAAATCTGACTATCTGAGATTTGCTAAAAAAAACATATCGCCATCGAATAAAAATTTCGAATGTGGCATAACAAAATTTTTGAAGGGATACAAAGTGTCATCGAGATCTGAAAATGAAATAGAAAAATGTCATATTTGATTGTACAACGAGATGAACAAATAATCGCAGCAACAATTTCTCTGGGTTTTTAAAAGCAGAGAACACACCAAACAGCAAACACTCATTCTTCGGTCTTTCAAGAATATACTCCATCCTCGATAGTCAAAAGCTGCAAAAGTTTTCAGAATAGCTATTGATTGAGAACTGAAAATATATAAATGATGCAAGTATTGGATGCAACTCCATCAAATAACTCTTTAGTTAATATTTTTCTGGATGAAACTCTCATGGGTTTATTTGAGCAAACAGGGTTTATTAATTCCAGCGTAACTCCTGCTATAGGTATTAA
Source organism: Themeda triandra (assembly GCA_018135685.1). Taxonomy (NCBI): domain Eukaryota; kingdom Viridiplantae; phylum Streptophyta; class Magnoliopsida; order Poales; family Poaceae; genus Themeda; species Themeda triandra. The sequence goes on from JAENPR010000033.1 coordinate 1,454,393, forward strand.
ACACATCCACTAACTCCACCAGTTTCACAAATAAAACATAAGTAACAATTAACCGCATTTTCACCTATAAAAATGAGTTGTTCCTCCCAATCCTAGACAAGCAACTCATTCCAATCCACTACTTGCTTACACAGCAAACGACCATCACCAAACCGTGAAGAAATGGCCAAGCTCGCCAGCCTCACAACCCTCCTCCTCCTTGTTGCCATGGCCATGGCCACCATCTCATCCGTGCATGGCGCCCGCACTCTTGAGAGAGTGGATCAAGCAACCATCCAGGAGCCTTCGACGGTGGCGAATCCCCCCTCGTCCACGTTGCCGGAAGTTGAGGCCCTGCTCCCTTTCGATGGCCTGTTTGAGGAAGCAGCGGACGGACCCATCGCAACTGGGTATCGTGCAACTGATTGCACTCACAAGACACCGGCGTTCGGCCCCTAAGAGACATAGCTTATCATAGCTGGGGTGTCAAGTGTAGTGAGCACCGGCATCTAGCATTACTAAGTTTGCGCCAATCATGTAAACGATCTTCAAGTGACGATAGTCATGAATAATGAGATGGATACTGCTAAATATCACGAGTTTGTTCTAATCGATGCGTGCAATATCCATGTTCCTCCCTTCCCTTCTGACAAAATGGAATCAGTACATATTACATTTTGGTTGACCTTGCTGTAAATGAATCGTGCTATTGTAATGTGGATTTTAGATCATTCTGTTGACTTTTAGATCTCTGATGATTACACCCACTCTGCTGCTGCTGTGCTGCATCCATCTCTTACGACTATTTTCTGGAGCACGTTTGCAATTCCTAGAATTCTGAACCTGCTGCTTCTTTTCGCTACTACTAGTGACCACCGCCTGTTGTTGCATCATGGATACAGTCATAGAGAGAACATGTATCGTGTCGGAAAGACAAACTAAATATTCAAAGAAAGTGGATAATTGTCTGAAAGATAAACTGAATATTCAAAGAAAGTGGTCAACAACTTTTTGGATACCATTCCTTACACTCCCATGAAGAGCCGAAACCTCTGCAGGGCACCAGAGCCGCCTCACCCTTTCGCTGGGTCTAGGCTAGCTCGTCGGGTTCACCTGCAGTTAAGAGCAGATAGAGAGAAGCCATCCATCCGCTACCTCATGCCATCACCCCTCGCACGCACCTTAAACCTGACATTGACTAATTCAAATGCATATGCACTTATATCAGATAGTAATCTTCAATTATGCAGGCTTCCGTTAGTTGCACTGATGGATCCATCAGGCAACGAAACATAAAAACTAATGTTTCAGATTCTTTAGAGCGACATACACCATGTCCAGGTAGTCCAGCATACATAGCCTGAGGCAACACCTACAACACCAAAGCAATACACAGTGGGCAATGACATATTTGGCATACCACGCCCACGGTTTAGATTCTTCAGAGTGACAGACGCCATGCCTAAGTGCAACATACACAACCTGATGCAATGCAACACCTCCAAAGCAACACACGTGCAAGTAGATGCAGGGTCTTCCATTTTCCACACTCCACAGTCCACGCCGTGAAAGTAATAGATGGATCAGATAATCAATCATGTATAAAGCATCAAGAACTCGTGCAGGAGAATTCTCAAGTTGTGTTAAATCGGAGAATCAGAGACAAACATCTCATCCGGTCAGAGCAATCTCTGAACCTAAATGCAAGCATAACATCGGAATTCAGATTCAGAACACGGGACAAAACAAAGGCCTCTTTCAACCTTCCACACAGCCCAACACTAAGTCGAAAAAATCCGAATTGGGATTTGAAGACGGTCCAGCACCGAGCAGCAATAGTGGATCCTTCTTTCCCACGGCAAGAAGCAGAATCATCTTTCTGAGCAGGTCATGCAGCTGCCCATGCGAGAAGGGGATACTCAAACATATTCCCTGTGACACTGAAATCTGGTGGCAGCTGCTGAGGCATGTCCTCTCCTGAAACGCAGGAAACACAATGATGCCCTTCTCGCCGAGGGACCCTTCCATAGCAAGTCGCGAGCAGCATGGAGACCATCAGTGTCCATCGCGCTGATCCCTTTGGCTCTAGAGGACATCTTTCAGCTTGTCTTGGACAGGTTATAGTGTTACCAGATGTCTTGTCCTGTGACAACCCAGGGAGACCGCTTGTGCAGTAGGTATGAGATCCAGAGCTTTCCTGAAACGTTACAACAAAATTGCATCATTCACATGGCAGCTGACTAATTCTGCCAGAAAAGGTTTCAGGTAATACAGTTGTGTTGAAGTGCAAAATGGACTACAGCTGAATAAAATGACCTTCAACCCAACACTACCATTATAGCACAAAAATTTCAATATCACATGAACTATCCCAAATTCCTGATATGTAGTATGATTCTGTTGGTAGGCAGACTTTTGCTCTTAGGGCCCATTAGGATTCTAGGAATAGTTTTGGTACCCAAAGCCCCATACACATCACTTCATTTACCCCAACTCTACTTTCTATGGCACCAGGTTTAAGATAAACAACCCAGCTATAAACTAAGAGCATAGCACTGAAGGCATAGCACTGAAGCCTCATAGGAAGTAGGAACTAAGAGCATCCTTCGATCCAGGCGTAGTTATTTCCCAGGCAAAATGTAGAAATTCCAGACTGATTATGATGAATCAGAGACGCAAAACGAAATTCCTGCAATACTATTGCGTGCAAATTAGCTGTAAAGTTCCTGCAATACTCTGTACAATACTGAGTGATACATACAAGATATGGCTCCTAACCCTATGCATCTGTACTTCGATCCAGTTTGAAGTCTGTCACAAGTTTGTCAACATCATGCTATGATCCTACCATACCATGCTACACAAATTAAGAGTTGCATCCACGCCAATGCATTAAATACCCTTAAGTCCTTTAGTCACATTTGAAGTGTCACAGAACTTACCAATTACTGAACAAACCAAAACATCAATGATTCTGAAATGGGGACTGGAACCATACTTGTCCAGTTGTCCGTACAAACGTAAATCGACTGAGGAAGTATAAGAATGACCCAAATAATACCTTCAATGTTCTCTAGGGTCACACCATGAGACTGCAAGACATCTTCTTGAGTTTTTATCACCAGAATGATATCCTTCATCATCTTCAGTTCTTCACAACATCTATTGTGTTAGCTTGCATGGCTCCGTGAAACATTTTTCAACAAAACAAGTACCAAGGGATGGGAGAGATGTTGCAGAGTAAGACTGCAAAACAAGTACCAAGGGATGGGAGAGATGTTGCAGAGTAAGACTGCAAAACCTAAGCATATGAACTGACAAACACGGAGGAGTCATTAGGGTTTTGACATAGGACAAGAGCAGACGGAAGAAGCAGGGGATCTGAATGCTACAGGAGCAGACCTGAGAGCGTGCGGCGGGTTGGTGCTGTTACCGTTGGTGAGGCTCCACATCAGCAGGCCGTTCCAGTAGGGGGGCTGTCTTTCTCCATCCGCCTTCTGCTGCTGCAATGAGACGAGATAAACGGTAGGCCTTTGCAAAATTCATATACTTTTCTGTCAAGAAAAATTGTGATAAGCTGTTGTAATAGATGCATGAGTCTTGTTTGATCAGTTGCCACTCACCCGTTCACAAATCATGATGGAGCAAAATGCATTTTGCAGCTAAACATTATAAATAGTACTATGCCTGCTACTATCATGCACAGTCATACAAGTAGAAATATATCTTAGAAAACTCCTACATTAAAACTCAAAACTAAACAAAGAAATGGTAGCATCAAACAAGTTTGGTACTTACAATTATAAGATCAAAATGGTCTCCCTGATTTGATAGGCTTACTTCCAGAAAAGACACCTTCTTTATATATGAGATCAATTATCTTAATCGCAGGCAGCCAGATCAACATGCCAGTATAAAAGGGTTATATTTGTTATGTCTTAACATGAAACAATAAAAATCACTACTCTCTCATATGCAGCCGTCTCCCAAATAAATATTGTATATTCATTATGTATATTCTGTTAGCAACTCATTCCCTTATATACAATGTTCCCATGTTCACTGGAGGAGGCAAGCAAGCAATCACCTCAACTTTGACTTTATCAACCTCAATTCCTCGTGAGGAAACCAAATGGCCGAGGACAATACCCTCTTGAACCAGGAAATGAGACTTCTCCCAATTGGGTACCAAATCTGCTTCAAGACAACTCTGTAGAATAATCTCAAGATTGAGTAAACAGTCATCAAAATTCCGTCCCATCCATAGACAGTGAAATCATCCATGAAGACGTCCAGACAACAAGGACATATCCACAGAAGAAAGTAAAATTAAGGATAAACTTCAGCCATGTGCAAGGCAGAAGATGAAACCAACAAAATGTGCATTAAGGATCCAGAATAAGACTCCTTCCTTAAAAATAAAAAAATTAACCTTGGACTATGACCAATCAGTGATCACTAGTGGTTATGTTGCACAAATCAAAATTGAGAAAACCTGCACAGTACAGCCTCTAATGAGCATGAGTTGCGGTCCCACCATCCGCCTAAACCACAGAATGAGGTGTTTAAATTACACTCTAGAGGGCACAATACTAGAACAAGCTGCAGCATAAGCATCTGCAAGGCCAGGAACAGAGTCCTTGTGACTGTCGATGAACTTTGATTTGAAAGCTTCTTCTGTAAGATGAGCTACGGAGAAAAGGTTCATATTGCTATTCAGCAATCCCTTTTCCTGCAGCACGTTCATGACATGATGTCGGGGCACTAGCCGCTTCTCCAAGCTGAATGCAAACAGGATAGGTCTTTGCACAATATACTGTGGCTCCATCGCAGCCTGATTGACCAGAAATTCAATCTTGCGAAGAAGAATAGCATCAGACAGTCCTAGTACTTGTGGCATTTTTGACACTGCAACTGAAACTTCAGACTCAGAACAACCAAGAGTCCTCTTCAAGAACTCAAGCTTGGCAGCAACCCTTTCAGTAGAAACACTGGTGACGATTGATACTGCTTGCCTGAACATCGGTGACGCTGCAGGCACCCCAAGTTGTTCTGCCCGCAGCAAAAATTCCTTGACGCGTTCCGGTTTGAAGCTAAGCACCCACGGGTTGCTGAAACACACCTTAGCAACATCTGGAACACCACGCTGACGAAACAAAGCTATGTTGGGCTTTATTGTCCTCTCAAGGCTCGCAGAGAGGAGGCACCAGTTCCTCTTTGAGGCCTGCAGGGCCCGATCAAAGGAGCCGAAGAAGGAGATGAAGAACTCGAGTCTGGGAGCGACGTCGCACGAGCGGAGAGCGCGCGAGGCTGAGGCGACCAGGAGGAAGCGAGTGATCTGGGGAGTAGACAGGCAGACGCGGTCACGGAGAGCAAGAAGGCGGGGAGCGAGTTTCTTGGCGGAAGTGCGGAGGAGCAGTGGTTCCGCGGAGACGACGGCGGCGATGTCGGCGCGGGAAAGGCCAGCACTGGAAAGCAGGGCCAGGATGGCATCGGGGTTGGAGATGGAGCTGAGGCGGAAGCTGGACACCTCCTCCTTTCTGTATTCCATGGACAACTGGTGGACAGCTTTCTTGGACACCTCGCGCGCTTGGGTCGGGGCGAGGCCGCAGGCGGCCACGAGGTAGTCCTCGAGGGAGAAGGGCGCGGATGAGGTGGTGGAGGTGGAGAGGAGGTGGCACGCGCGGGGGTGGATGGGGGAGGGTAGCGCGGAGGCGGCGCGGAGCAGAGGGAGGAGGCGATTTCGGAGGCGCAGCATGGCGGCGGCGAAGGGAGGTGAGGTGATTACGCCGTCGGCCGTGAAAGCAAACAAGCAGGTGGGCTCGCCGCGGAACCCCAGCTGATTAGCGCCTCCGGGATGAGCCGATGGGCACGGGAGAGGCTGCTGCCGCCTTGACACAGCAGCCCGAGGCTCGGGAGTAGCGCCCACACGGCCGCTGCCGTGCTCCCCGCCTGCCCTGCGGCCGGCGAGGGTGCTGGTCGCCTGCGCCGCCGCTCGCCTCGATTCGGCAACGACTGGCGAGAGGAGGGAGGAGGCAGTCGAGACGAGGGGCGATACTCTGGAGCTGGGCTCCTGGGATAAGGCCGTGTCGTCGACTTGGAATGCTGGGCCGCCAAAACATACACCTGCCTTGGGCTGGATCTCGAATTGGACTGGGCCATCAATCCTCTGTGCCAACTGCCAAGCCACAGACAGAGCGCTCCTTTTTTTTTTTTTGAGAAACAGACAGAGCGCTCCTTGTGAAGGCGGAGGTGGAGCCATGGTGCCATGGTCGTGATAAAGTTAGGAGAAGGTGTTGCATGCAAAGCAGGAGGAGAAAGAGACCAAGTGAGTTGAACCATGGCATGTATTTTTCATTGAAAGAACCGTGCGGGTGAAATGTCGCAAAAAAAAAAAAAATTCGCGCACGCTAAATTTTGATAGATTTGCATAGTTGAATTATGGACTCTATTTGGATCTTCGAAATTGTCGTCTAGTTGAGTATTAGCGTCGATCTATGATTTATGAGATATATGCCAGCCAAAAGCCCCAAAACATGTGTTTCTTGATTTCTTTACCATTTTACCTATATTTCTTTCATTTTTCTAACCAAGAAAGTGGCGGTTTAGCCGAAAAACCTATGCAAGCCACCAGAGCAGCCTCTTCCTTGGTGGCCGGATCTAGGCTAGCTCGGCGGCTTCGCCTGCAGTTAGCAGCTGAGCCTGCAGAGAGAAGCCATCCATCCTTGTAGCAATGGCTGTCAGCAAACCAGGGACCAATCGTCCTTGCTACCGCTACCTCACTCCGTGACCCTTCGCACGCAGCTTAAACCTTTAGAGTACATTGACTAATTCAAATGCATTTGCACTTATCAGCTAGTAATCTTCAATTATGCAGGCTTCCGTTAGTTGCACTGATGGATCGATCAGGCAACGAAACAAACTAAACTGGCCAGCGTTACAGAATACAGATAGCCCCGTTTCCACTCCACCAAATCAAAGATACGTATCTGTTTTTCTAGTCCACCCCACGTCCCCAACCCACAAAATCAGATAATCAATTAATCCATCCCAACCCACGGCACTCGTTTTCATCCCCCAACCCAACAACCCATGGGTAAGCACATGATTCACTACATGGTAAGCACCCATATGGATAAACACTGCTGCAGAATCCTGCTTCTCGGTTACAGGTTTCTTGCTGCATTCAGTACACCGAATGGGTAAGGACATGATTCAGTAATGATTGAGCAAGAAATTAATTTACATAACTTATAAACAAGAGCCTTTTTCTCCAGAGCCACTAAAAAAAATGCCATTCTCGTCCAAACCACTGAAAAGTTTAAACTCACGTCTACGTCCAAGTTGAAAATTTCTTTTCTCTCCATGCCATTCCGTCCGCTTCACTGCCTAACGGTGTCAAATGGACAGGCCAAAAGACCAATTTACCCTTCAACGGGGTCCACTTCTCAGTCTCCCAAACTAACTCCCTGCATCTGCTCCACCGCGCCGCTCCTCCTTCTGCTCCCTCCGACGGCGCGGCCGGCTCGTTCTCCCACTGCTCCTGGAAGTACGCGGCCGGCTCGGCGTCCCTCTCCTCCTCCTCCTCCTTCTTCCTCCCTGGCCTCGGCCTCCTCCGCCTTGCGCTTCGCCTCTCCGCTCGGGCGGCTCCCGTCGCTCGTCGTCCCTCGCCGCTTCCCCGCGAATCTCGCCGCCGGCTTCCGGCCCGCTTCCCCGGCGAGCATGGACCCTCCATCTCCACGTCCTCCTCCTCGCCTCTCCGCCTCTCTCCGGGACCCCCACCGCCCGGCCTCAACCCCCGCCCCTCCCCTTGGCCCCCCCTCGCGTCGCGGCCGGCCCCGCCGCCACCCCACCACCACCCGCCTCCGCGCCATCTCGCCGTCCCCATCCCCGCCCACCCCCGCGGACTCCTCCTCCTCCCCGGCCGCCGCGCTCAAGGACACCTTCTCCGTGTCCATCGCCTCCGCGGACGCGCGCCGCTCGACGTCCGCTCGCCGCGCCCTTCACCATCGCGTCCTCGCGCCTCGCCGCGGTCGCCAACGTCGCCGTGCGCGTCGAGCTCCGCAGCGGCGCCGTGGGCTGGGAGGCGCCCGTCTTTGTCCTCCGTCACCGCCGAGGATCGGCCGCGGCCCTCGACGCGGCCGGGCGGGCTGCGCGCCGCGCTCGCGGCCGCCCCGCGGCGCCACGCTCGGCGCGGTCCGCAGACGTCGCTGGTGTGCTCCCCGGACACGACTTCGCATCGGTCCCGCGCCCGGACGCGGACGCGGCGGCCGCGGCGGGCGTCCGCGCCGGCGCATCGACCTCCGCGGCGAGCTCGAGATCCCGCCGGGCTTCGGCCGCGAAGAAGCCGCGGCGCCGGACGCGGGGAGGGGGGACGCCAGGAGGGGGAACGGCGGCGTCGAGAGGACCATGGCGGGCAAAGCGGTGGTGATTGCAGAGCATGGCCGCGAGCGCGCAGCGGCGGCGGGCGGGCCGAGCGGCGCCGCTGCTCGTCGTGCCGGCTCCTCGGCGTGCTCAACGCGCGCTCGCCGGCCCCACGCGCCTCCACCGCGCTCGCAGCGGCCTCGCCTACGCCTCCGCCACGCCTGCTCGCCGCGGGGAGCTCTCCCCCCGGCAGCCACGGACACGCGGGGGGGGGGGGGCTCCGCCCAGACGCCGCGCGCTTGTGGGGGGCTCCGCCCGACCGCCATAGACGCCATGGGCTCCATCTCCCGAGAGTGGCCCTGTCGGCGCGGGCGAGCCCCGCCCTACCCTGCTCCTCGCGCGCGGCCTTGGAGTGGAGAGGTGGAAGGTAGACCTGACTACGTGGCCCTACTGCACAGAGAGACAAAGAAATATGAGCAAAAGGATTAGGAGGGTATTTTGGACATTTGTATTGACCGGACCCACATGTCAGAGGTCCCAAACGGCAAAAAACAAGCGGAGCATGGACGGAATGGCTTGCGAGAAAGAAAATTTTCGAGTTTGGGCACCAGTGAAAGATTGAAAATTTCAGTGGTTTGGGCGAGATTGACAATTTTTCTGATGGCTCTGGAGAAAAAGGCTCTATAAACAACGCAGTAATTGGAGATGACCTGCAACACATTACTACTGCAGAGTCCAAATTGTGTGACTGAGAGACCACATTTGCTTACAAACAACGCACACCGGCTTTAGAATCTTCTTCGGATCGAAGACATCCATCTATCACCGCACGCCTCACCAGTCAAGGTCGTCAGTTAGTTATCACCTACCCCTCTACATACTGCTAGCCAGCGGCTGCTCTGTCTTCTTCCTTTTCTCATGCACATGCACAAGCTGAATTCTCAGAGACTGCAAATTAAAGCTACGATAAATTAAACTGATGATTGACACACTGAATTCCAAAGGTAGATTGATTTTCATAAAGAGAAAATGGGATGATTCCAAGCAAGAGACAAGGTATAGACAGACACAAGATGATGCATGCTGCTAGTGCTGGCATTGCCGCATTGAGCCAAATTACAAGCCAGCAGCGAGAAATCCTATGATGGCATATGTGCTCCAACTCCAAAAACAGCGACGCACAAACATTAAAGCTCAACTTTGCAAGAAAAGACATGCATACATACCTGCAGCAAGGCCATCATGGATGCAAAGACATGAATGAAAGAGAAAAGGGTTTCTCGGCTAGTGACGGAGCCAGGATTTTAAGGTAGGATATTCCCATCTCCAAACTATAAGGTAGGATATTTCCATCTCAAAACAAAACAAAAAAAAAGTTCAATCCAAAGGTCTAAAATATAGTGGGCATTCAACCTTTGACTTCTGCACAGATGTCCAGGACCTTTCTCATTTGCAATATCATGGTGACCAGATCCTCAGCCAACAAAAACCTCAGAGCAGCAAAGACCGATGTGTATAATGAGGTTATTACAGAAACAGATTAAAAGCTCAGTTAGAAGAATCTGAGGCTCAAATCAAGAATCTTCAGAGAGACTTGGAACAGCAGCGCAACCAAATTTCAGTTGTTAAGCAAGCAAATGAAGAAATGCAGCATAAAAACTCTAGCTGCCAAGGAATTGACTAACTGAAGAGCAGAAAAAAGAAAGGTGTATATATAACTAAAGCAAATTGGGTTCATTTCCGAAAAAAAACAAAGGGCACATCATGATTACACAGCATACTAGGCAGATAAAGAAACTAACAAACATGGGCATTGAGGATCCAGAATAAGTGAAACACAGCTCCATCATAAATAACCATAACTTAAGTGGACTAGGAGCAGTCAGGGATAACTAGTTTTATTGCAGAAATTAGAAACATCTGCCAATGGACATGAGTTGCAGTTCCACCATCCACCTTCGCGGAGCTCCTCCTGGAGGTTAGCGACCTGTCACATGAGTGTCTCCACACGGTCCACAGGGTAGTTCATGCAACTGGTTGCTGTCTCAGGGAACTTGCTGTCCAGCCATTGGGTGATTCTAGTCCTTGCAGGGATCGGGGTAACAAGAAGAACCAAACCGTATTTTGCAGCTTTTGCATTGCAGCTGTAACTCCTGCAACTTTTCAAGTCAACATAACACTGAAGTTTAGAACCAATATAATAAGCAGAGACCACTAATTAGCAGTACAAATGACATTGTTCAGATTGTTCAGATGGGCAACACTTCCAAATCAACTACATCAGCCAGGCCAGCAGGTATAATTTGGCAATCGATCACATCCTAGAGGGCACAATACTAGCACAAGCTGCAGCATAGGCATCTGCAAGGCCAGGAACAGAGTCCTTGTGACAGTCTATGAACTTCGACTTGAAAGGCTCTTCCTTAAGATTCACTAATGCGAAAAGGGTCATCTTGCTATTCAGCAATCCGTTTTCCTGCAACACTTTCATGACATGATACCGAGGCACTAGCCGCTTCTCCAAGCTGTATGTGAGCAGGCCGGGCCTTTGCACAATATACTGTGGCTCCATCTCAGCCTCATTGACCAGAAACACAATCTTGGGAAGAAGAATAGCATCAGACAATGCTAGTATTTGTGGTTTCTTGGACACTGCAATGGAAACCTCAGATTCACACCAACCAAGAGTTCTCTTAAAGAACTCAAACTTAGCAGCAACCTCCTCACGGGAAACACGGGTAACCGTTTCCACTGCTTGCCTGAACAACGTCGATGTGGCAGGAACCCCAAGTTCTTCAGCTCGCAGCAAAATTTCCTTCACGCGTTCGCGTTCGAACGTAAGCACCCTTGAGCGGCGTGAACACACCCTAGCAATGTCTCGAACACCGCATTGATGAAACAAAGCTATGTTAGGCTTGATTCCTCTCTCAAGGCTCGCCTTGAGGAGGCCCTTGCACCCCTTTGCGGCCACCAGCACCTGCTCAAACGATCCATAGAAGGAGATGAAGAACTCGAGCTTTGGAATGACGTCGCCCTCGCAGAGAGCGCGTGAGCCCACTAAGAGGAAGCGAGCTATCTGGTGAGTGGACAGACCGACACGGTCCCGGAGAGCAAGAAGGCGGGGGCCGATGTTCTTCACTGAAGCGCGGAGGATTAGCGGGTCCGCGGAGACAATGGCGGCGATGTCGGCGCGGGAGAGGCCAGCGCTGGAGAGCAGGGCAACGATGGCATTAAGGTTGGAGGCGGAGCTGAGGCGGAGGCTGGAGACCTCGTCCTTTCTGCGGAGAGCCTTCTTGGACACCTCGCGTGCTTGGGCCGGGGCGAGGCCGCAAGTGGCGACGAGGTCGTCCTCGAGGGAGAAGGTCTTGGGGAAGGCGGCGGAGGTGGAGGTAGAGAGGAGGAGGTTGCACGCGCTGGGGTGGATGGGGGAGGGAAGCGCGGAGGCGACGCGGAGCAGAGGGAGGAGGCGATTTCGGAGGCGCAGCATGGCGGCGGCGAAGGGAGGTGAGGTGATTAGGCCGTCGGCCGCGAAAGCAAGGAGGTGGGCTCGCCGCGGAAGATGGAAGCTGTACCCCAGCTGCTTAGCGCCTGCGGGATGAGCCGATGAGCACGGGAGAGGCTGCTGCCGCCTTGAAGCCGCAGCCCGGGGCTCGGCGATTAGCTCCCACACGAACGCTGCAGCGCTCCCGCCTGCCCTGCGGCCGGCGTGGTTGCTGGTCGCCTGCGCCGGCGGCGACTGGCGAGGGGAGTGAGGCAGTCGAGAGACTCGGGTGGAGCTCTGGAGCTGGGCGGCTGGGCTAGGCCGTACCGTCGACTTGGAATGCTGCGTGGGCCGCCAAAACATATGTACATGCCTTGGGCTGGATCTTGAATTGGGCCAGGTCCTCGTGGCGTCGCGCACCCGCGCGCTCCGGGCTCCGGCAGCGAGGCGCTCCCGATGGCGTGCTTCTCGGACACCTCGACCGCACAGCGGAGCTTGAGCATGAGCGTCTGTTCCGCGTCACCGTGGCGAGTGCCCTGTCAGTGATCCCGCCGATCCACCGTGGTGAGAGCTCGCGGAAGGTGGAGGTGGAGCCATGGCCGTAACAAGGGAAGCTAGAAGATGGTGATGCTGATGCAAAGCAGGAGGAGGTGATTTCGGAGGCATGGCATGGCGTTAGTGGCCAGAGGGGCGGCACAAGAGGAGTAAGTTGAAGGGTGCAGCTGCCCGCGGGAGGAGAAAGGGACCGAGAATGATCGGTCACAATCTTTTTCTCATGCATAGTTGAATTATGGACTCTATTTGGATCTTTGAAATTGTCATCTAGTTGAGCACTGGTGTCGAACTATGATTTATGAGATATATGCCAGCCAAAATATGTGTTTCTTGATTTCTTTACCATTACCTATTTCTCTCCTTTTCCAAAATCCATTGGTATTTCCATATATTTAGCTCCATTTTTTGTTCTAAATTAGTGGTCAGTCAGAGGTGGTGGTAGTTCAGATCAGGTACAACCAAGAAAGTGGCGGTTTAACCAAAAGCCTCTACAAGCCATCAGAGCCGCCTCCCATTTGATGGATATCTAGCTTTAACTGAGAAGCCCCAAAAAAAAATCCTTTATAGTCATGGCTGTCAGCAATCTAGGGACCAATCGTCTTCCTTGCTACCACTCCCCCACAAAATCACCCCTCCACATAGCTTAAACCTACATTAACTGATCGATCCATAGGGTAATCTTTAATTATGATGGCTTCGTCAGTCGCACTGATGGATCAATCAGGCAACGAAACAAACTGAACTAGCCAGCGTTACAGATAGCCCTGCTAATGGGCGAGAACCCACCCGTTTCCACTCCACCCAAATCAAATGTACGTATCTACTTTTCTAGTCCACCCCACGTCCCCAACTCACAAAATCAGATAATCAATTAATCCAACCCAACCCACGGCACTCGTTTTCATCCCCCAAACCAACAACCCATGGTAAGCACCCATATGGATAAGCACTGCTGCAGAATCCTGCTTCTCGGTTCCAGGTTTCTTGCTGCATTCCGAATGGGTAAGGACATGATTCATTACAACGAAAGATTCAGCAAGAAATTAATTTACATGACTCATAAACAACGCAGTACTGCAGAATTGGAGATGACTTGCAACACCTCACTACTGCAGAGTCCAAATTGTGTGACTGAAAGACCACAATTGCTTACAAACAACGCACACCGGCTTTAGAATCTGCAGTACGGAGCCAGGATTTTAAGGTAGTATTCCCGTCTTCAAACTATAAGGTAGGATATTTACATTTCCAAACAATAAAAGAAGTCCAATCCAAAGGTCTAAAATATAGTGGGCATTCAACCTTTGACTTCTGCACAGATGTCCAGGACCTTTCTCATTTGCAATATCATGGTGACCAGATCCTCAGCCAACAAAAACCTCAGAGCAGCAAATCGAAAATCCTGAATCGCGAGCGTTCGCTCCGACGAGCAGTGGGCGAACGATCCCGCAGCTACACTGTCCGTTGCATACGCTGATGTCAGCTGAGGCAAGAAAAAAAAAGTAAAATATTTATTTCAACTTGCTATATCTTCTAAACCAAGTGTCCTTTCTAATTCTGTTTGCACCAATGTATTCATGCGATGAGACGAATAAAATTAGATCCCACTTAGATATGTTTCGAAGAATTTTTTTCACTTATTTTTTCCGTCATTCTCTAAGTTTTTTATGTTCCCGTATCTAAGTTACATGTAAAAATTATGTGTATAAGTTATATTTTCTAACTTTTACATATGTGTTTTAACATGGATGTATAAATTAGATTTCTAACTTTAGAACGTGTAAGATTATTTAACTTATACGTATAAGTTAGTTTTCTAACTTTGTAACGTGTATCACATAAGTTATATGCATAAGTTAGATTTCTAATTTTGTAACGTGTTAGATTACATAAGTTATGTATTCTAGGTTAGATTTTAACTTTGCAACGTGTAAGATCATATAAGTTATGCTTTCTAAGTTAGATGTATAAGTTAGTGAATGAAACTTATGCGTTTTAATTTGCATCTTTACTTCTCCTTTGTTATAAATAGAAAAACTTTCCAAAAAAGAAAGTTGCGGGATTTTTCAAAAAAAAAGGAAAGTTTTGGGCATGTACTTGTCCAGTGGGAGTTTTTGTATGCATGATTGCCAAATAAGGAAAGTTGTGGGATTGATTTATTTCCTAAAATAGAAATACTCTATGGTTGTCTGATCGTTCGCTAGTTAGCCTACTAATGAACGTTCGCCAAATAGTCTCCCCCGCAGCAAATACCGATGCGCGGGCTCAGTTGAAAGAATCTGAGGCTCAAATCAAGAATCTTCAGAAAGACTTGGAACAGCAGCGCAACCAAATTTCAGTTGTCCAGCAAGCAAATGAAGAAATGCAGCATAAAAACTCTAGCTGCCAAGGAATTGACTAACTGAAGAGCAGAAAAAAGAAAGGTGTATATAACTAAAGCAAATTGGGTTCATTTCAAAAAAAAAAAAAAAAAAAAAAAAAAAAAGTGCACATCATGATTACACAGCAATAAGAACTTTCAGTCTACCCATTTAAGTACTAGAAACTTATCAAAATTATTCAAAACAATGAGAGATATTGTGACAAGGATTTCTTCTGAGCTATGATAATTTGTAACAAACAATCTGCAGCTCTGACAGGCAATGAGCATGGCAACGATAGTGAAAGAAAATTCCACAGCCTTAAGCAATATGTTCCTTGATACCTGACTGCTGACCAAACCCTTAAGCAGCACATATGTTTCCTTAAATTAAGGACAGCCGTCCTTACCATTTTAAGAATTTTTCATTGCAATTACTGGTGATCTTAGCATGCTCCACACCAATACTGTGCTGTGCAAGGCAAGCATGGTACAGTAACACACTAGCTGAATATGGTGAAAAATGAAAGCCATTTTTTCTTCCTTTTCATTTTATAATTGTCTAAAGGGCAAAAGTTCTTCAAACTTACCAGGTATGTTGTATGATATGTATATTTTATGTTTTCGTGCATTGGACAGAAATATATGACTGAAAACATGTTTGGAAATTATAATAACTTTGCTACTACCTTTCTCAATCTTGCCTCAAATTAAATCAAATGAATCATAAACAATAGAATCAAGTTATCAAGGTACGGCATCAGTCCTGTATGAATCGTAGCCTTGCCAGCAAATCTGATCTGGCAATCCATCACACAACATCAACCAAGGTCCAAGGAGTCCCCCAGAGATCCGCCGGTGTTTAAGAAGCAGCTCAAAACAAAATGAGCTGTTAGTATCTCATCCCTAGCTTACAGGCCAAAGTCCAAACAGACAACCAAACAGACAACAATTTCTTAGTACCAAGAATACCCCGTTGGCCTTTACAACGCCAGCTTTCAAAAATTGTTTATTCTCAGTAGCAATTTAGGCTACCTGAAACTAGTGGTTCAGATTCTTCAATGTCACAGACACCATGTCTAAATCCAACATACATAACCTGATCCAACACCTCCAAAGTAACCACAGCAGCCAGGCCAGCAGGTCTAATTTCGCAATCCATCACACAATTATCAATGAAGGAGTCCTCCAGAGATCTGGAGTTTAAGATGCAGCTTGAAGCAAAAAGGAGTTGTCAGCATGATGGCATCTCATTCCCAGCCAGGCCAGCAGGTCTAATTTGGCAATCGATCACACAAGTTCTTCAGAGCTCTGGAGTTTCAGCGGCAGCTAAAAACAGAGGGCATCCGTAGTTACATAAGATCATGATCCAGACTAGCAAACTTCTCAGGATGGCATAAACCCATCATATGAGCTGCTAAACCTTATCAATAGTACTATGCCTGCTACTATCATGCACAGAAGCCAAGCATAAAAGTAGAAATATTTCTGAGAGAAACACCTTAAAATCATGAAACTTAACAAAGTAGTAGTAATCAGAAAGTTTGAGACTTAGATTCTGTTAGTATCTCATTCCCTCACAGATACTGTTCAACAACAAAAGACTTCTCCATAGAAGAAAATAACATTAAGGATAATCTTCACCCATGTGCTAGGTAGAAGGTGAAAGTATGAAACCAACAAAATGTGCATTAAGTATCAAGAATAACCTAGACACAGCTCCTTCCTTACCATCAGTGATCACTAGAGGTTATATGCAGAAATCAGAATTGAGAAAACCTGCACGGTGGACAGCTGCTAGTGAGCATAAGTTGCAGTTCCACCATCCACCTAAACCACAGAATGAGAAGCTTAAATTACACTCTAGAGGGTTCAATACCAGCACTAGCTGCAGCATAGGCATCGGCAAGGCCAGGAACAGAGTCCTTGTGACAGTCGATGAACTTTGATTTGAAAGCCTCTTCTCTAAGATGAGCTAATGTGAAAAGGTTCATATTGCTATTCAGCAATCCCTTTTCCTGCAGCACTTTCATGACATGATGCCGGGGCACTAGCCGCTTCTCCAAGCTGAATGTGAGCAGGATAGGCCTTTGCACAATATACTGTGGCGTCATCGCAGCCTCATTGATCAGGAACTCAATCTTGCGAAGAAGACTCGCATTAGATAATCCTAGTATTTGTGGCATCTTGGACACTGCAATGGAAACCTCAGACTCAGAACAACCAAGAGTCCTCTCAAAGAACTCAAGCTTGGCAGCAACATTCTCTTTGGACAAAGAGACCATGGTAGCCACTGCATGCCTGAACATCCGCGAAGTAGGAGGCACCCCAATTTCTTCCGCCCGCAGCAAACACTCCTTCAAGCTTTCCAGGTTCAAGGTAAGAACCCGCGGGTTGTTTGAACACAGCTGAGCAATATCTCGAACACCCCACTGACGCAACAAAGCAATGTTAGGCTTGACTGACCTCTCAATGCTCCGGCTGAGGAGGCGGGTGCTCTTCTTTAGGGCCGCCAGTACCTTCTCAAACGAGCCGTACAAGGAGATGAAAAACTCAAGCTTGGCAACAACATCCCTGTGCTGACGGAGAGCATATGAGCCGACCGGGAGGAAGCGAGCTATCTGGGGAGTAGACAGACCGACGCCGTCGTGGAGAGCAAGAAGGCGGGGAGCGATGTTCTTCACCGACGCACGGAGGAGCAACGGGTCCGCGGAGACGACAGCGGCGATGTCGGCGCGGGAGAGGCCGGCGCCAGAGAGCAGGGCGAGGATGGCATCGGGGTTGGAGGCGGAGTTGAGGCGGGAGAAGGAGAGCTCATCCAATGATCTCTTGGATCCGGTCAATAATAAATCGCGGGACGCCTTCTTGGACACCTCGCTTGCTTGGGCTGGGGTGAGGCCGCAGGACGCGACGAGGTAGTCCTCGAGGGAGAAGGGCGCAGGGGAGGTGGAGGTGGAGGTGGAGAGGAGGCGATACTCATGGAGGTGGATGGGGAAGGGTAGCGGTGATGCGCCGCGGAGCAGAGGGAGGAGGCAATTTGGTAGGCGCAGCATAGCGGCGACGGAGGTGGCCAGGGCGCACAGGCGGAGCCACGGAGAGGCTGCGGCGGCCTTGGCACTGCCGCCGCCTTCCCTGCGGCAAGCGTGGTTGCTTGTCTCCGGCGCCGCTAGGGTTTGTGGGCACTGGTGGTAGGGGAGCGTCGCCGGAGCGGAGGCCGACGCCGCTCTCTCTGTTTGGCGACACGAGCCACGGAGAACCGATAGAGGCAGGCCAGCGTGACGAGCTTGGGCTGGGATCGATCCGGCTGGGACTGGGAGATAAGGTTTGCTGGGCCATCAACCAATTACCCTTCCTGGCGGGCTTGGGCTGAGCTAAATAAAGCTATTAGCCCATTCCAGATAGCGTTCAGAACATTGATTTTCATCCCTAAAAAATGTTTTTTTCAGTAAATCCCTAAAAAAGGTTAAGTATTGTACTTCCATCTCAACTCCACATCCCATTTTATATGACACGTGGATAAACTATAGGAAAGGTTGCAGCTTATGAACCTTGAGTCTTAGACACGTATTAACTTGATATGACCTCATTTCTTTATTACTTTGATTGAACAAACCTATAAGTATTTGAACTAGAAGTTGTAACTTCGTTTAGAAGATATTTTTTCAATAATTCGCAATGCTGCTTTTCATCATGAAAAAATAATTAAGCAATATTATTTATAACGTGATGATCCTAGCGTGACTTAGTGCCTAAGGACGAACATTATAACTTTATAACTTTATTTGGTTCACTGCTCCGTTCTTCTCATCCAAGCCAACACGAACATCAAAGTGTCTTAAGTTAGGCTCCCGAGGAACATAGATTGAGAGTCGAGAAATATAGATCGAGAGTGTTTCTTACGAGTCAAAGAGGGCACGGAATTAAAAAGCATGATATATGGTTCATTGCTCGCTATAGGAAATGTAACATCTTTTGTTTTATGGTTGTGTTAGTTGTACGCAAAGGCACGAGCTTGAGGTTATTTGACACATCTAACCAAATAAGCTTGCTTTTTTTTTGCATTTGTGTTCTAGCTAGGCTGACTCCTATGTACATGACTCAAATGAGATTGATTGAGAAATCTGATACGTGATACCAATCGCGCCCTAAGAGTGTGATACCTAGCCATGGACGCCATGACCCCTTCATCTTCTAACAACTTATATCGGGAATACCTCTAGTTTGGTTTCAAATTACTAAGGACCAAAATATGATTAGAATTATGCATGACACATGGATTCACACAGGCTTCGTTTGGTTGGTGACTAGAACGTGTCATGTCAAAGCTTCGGCAAACTGTGGCTGCCAGAGAAACTTTGGCGCACAAAATTGAAGCCACACTTGTGGCAAGTTTTGGCAAGAAAATATGTCTATGACACGCGAGACATGGTGCTAAGAAAGTGTGTCACGCCGTAGTTGTGGTAGCAAACCAGACAGCTGCTAGAAAAACTTTGGCATGACTAAGTTGTGGCATGGCATGTTCTGGTTACGAACCAAACAGAGCCTTGTAGCAACTTAAAACCCTAGATACTCCTCTCCTTATTTCTACAACTACCCTATTTTTTCTAGCATAAAAGTGAATCCATATACTCCAATACATGAGAAACATTCTAATATTCACATCTCTGGACCGTAGCTATCTCATATTAGTAACATTTAATCGGCATATAATGAAATGGTAAGAATATTATATCCTCAAACATTTTTCATACCTTTGACAAAATAGTAGTTCTAACTCTACATCACAAGCTGAATGGATAGTGGTCGATCATGCAAACCATGCCCTTCCGCACACCGATTTCTTTTTTTTACATTTATGTGATGCGGCGTGATTTTTTTTTCTAATAATATGTGGCACGAGTGTCACATAATCTACTTGGGGAAAAAAAAACTCTACGACATTAAATTCGAGGCAAAATCCTACTCCTAGTTTTATATTTTACAACTATTTAAAACCATCAAATCTTTGATGGGCACCTGAAATCTGAAACTAACATCCTTTGTAACATAATCCCAAATTATATATGACCGCTTAATCGTAACACAGGAAGAAACAAACACTGAAACACTGTGTTGTGATCTGTGAACTCGTGTTCTATCTGCCGCCGGCGCCAAGTGTGTAGCCCGACGCACGGGTGGCCGGGCGGGCGGGAAAGCGCTGGGATTCGATTCTGGAGCCAAACCAACCAGGCCGGCCCACTGGTCCGGCCAGCCCACCCTGAGCTAACTCGAACAAACCCACGCGAGAACCGGTGGCCCGGTCGCTTCCCCGACCGTGAACCATCCACTCCCACCGTGACGTCACCCACCCGTCTCCCACCCAACCCCTCCCGGTTTTCTTCCTCCCGGACCCCCGCCCAGCCCCGGCGGCCGTGGGGGAAGCCCGGCCGATTCGCCTCCCGAAAACCCGGGTGAGTTCTCTCTCCATCTCTCCATCCCACCCCACCCATCCACTCCCACACGTGACGTCACCCACCCGTCTCCCACCCAACCCCTCCCGGTTTTCTTCCTCCCGGACCCCCGCCCAGCCCCGGCGGCCGCCGATTTGGGGGAAGCCCGGCCGATTCGCCTCCCGAAAACCCGGGTGAGTTCTCTCTCCATCTCTCCATCCCACCCACCTCTCTGCTGGTTTATTTCGCGCCCTTCCCCCGGTTCCGGCTGATCGGGGATTTAGTTGCTCTTGAATCCAATTGCGCCGTTCCTGACGCCCGGCGGTGATGGCTGATGCAGCAGCAGCGCTCGTGCTCGTGCTCCTGCCTGATGGAGAGCGACGCGGTTCTGGAGGACGCGGCGGCGGCGGGGGAGGAGCAGCAGCAGCAGGGGGAGGAGGAGGTGGTGATGCAGATCGGCGCGCAGAAGCACGACCCGGCGTGGAAGCACTGCGTCATGGTGCGCGCCGACGGCCGCCTGCGCCTCAAGTGCGCCTACTGCGGCAAGCACTTCCTGGGCGGCGGCATCCACCGCTTCAAGGAGCACCTGGCCCGCCGCCCCGGGAACGCCTGCTGCTGCCCCAAGGTGCCCCGCGACGTGCAGGACACCATGCTCCGCAGCCTCGACGCCGTCGCCGCCAAGAAGATGCAGCGCAAGCTCGCCGCGTCGCTCTCGCCCGGAGACATGCGCCGCTTCGCCGCCGCCACCGCCAGCGCGCCGGCGGCGGTCTCTGTCTCTACCGCTGGCGGCGGTGGAGGCACCGACAGCCCCATTCACATGATCCCGCTCAACGAGGTGCTCGACTTCGAGCCCGTGCCGCTCGAGGAGCAGAGGCCGGAGGGCAGCATGAGCGTGAAGGGGAGTAGTAGCGGGAAGAAGAGGAGGAAGCAGGTGACCTACGCCCCTACTCCTCTGCCGCTTGCACCCCGGCCGCAGCATGTTCCGCCTACTCAGACCAATCCTCTTCATCAGGTTGTGATGGCAGTGGACGCAGTGACACCGGCAGAGCATTTCGAACATGCTGCCCCCTCGGACAAGGAGCATGTTGTCATGGCAGTTGGGAGGTTCTTGTATGATGCAGGTGTGCCACTGGAAGCGGTGAATTCTGTCTACTTCCAGCCGATGCTCGAGGCCATTGCGGCGGCAGGAGGGAGGCCTGAGGCAGTCTCGTACCATGACGTACGCGGTCACATTCTTAAGATGTCGCTTGACGATGTGATGTCTCGCTTGGAGTTCTTCAGGGGTTCATGGACCAGGACGGGCTGCTCGGTGTTGGCTGATGAGTGGATCACCGATAAAGGAAGAACATTGATAAACTTCTCCGTGTATTGCCCGGAAGGTACTATGTTCCTCAAGTCGGTGGATGCAACCAGCATTGTCACATCTTCAGATGCACTGTATGAGTTACTGAAAAGTATTGTCGAGGAGGTTGGCGAGAAAAAAGTCGTCCAGGTGATCACAAACAATTCTGAGATCCATGAAGCTGCAGGAAAAAGGCTAGGCGAAACATTTCCCACATTGTTCTGGTCTCCATGCACTTTCCAGTGTGTTGATGGCATGCTCGAAGATTTCAGTAAGGTGCGGGCAGTCAGTGAGATAATAAGTAATGCAAAGGCCATCACGGGATTTGTCTACAACAGCGCATATGCGTTGAGTCTGATGAAGAAGTATCTGCAAGGGAAGGATCTGCTGGTTCCTGCAGAGACTCGTGTGGCTATGAATTTTGTGACATTGAAGAACATGTACAGTTTGAGGGAGGCTTTGCAAGCTATGGTCAACTCGGATGAATGGATAAACTTGCTGTCAAAGAATGGAGGGATTGAAGCAAGCAATCTTGTTAACAGTTTGCAGTTTTGGAACTCTTGTGCTGCTGTCCTTCACATCACTGAGCCACTTGTGCACCTTCTTAAGCTAGTCAGTAGCAACAAGAGGCCCTCTATGGGTTATGTATATGCTGGATTGTACAAGGCAAAAGCAGCAATCAAGAAAGAGCTGGTGAGTAAGAATGAATACATGGTTTACTGGAATATTATTGACTGGAGATGGAACAACCAGACACCACAGCCACTTCATTCAGCTGGCTTCATCCTGAACCCACTATTTTTTGATGGAATTCGAGGTGACATATCAAACGGAATCTCAGGAATGCTAGACTGCATAGAGAGGCTGGTATCTGATGTGAAAATCCAAGATAAAATACAGAGAGAGCTCCACATGTACCGGAGTGAAACAGCAGGGGATTTTCGTAGGCAGATGGCTGTCAGATCTAGACGAACTTTACCTCCTGGTTAGTGTTTCAAAATTTTTGCGAACTAGTTTACTTGCTAGTATTATGTTTCTATTTTTTACAAAAATGAGTCACACATTTGTAGTTTTAGATCATACTAAACAAGATGCAACTTTTCTGACAAACTTTGTTAGCCTTCTTTCAAAAATTGGAACCTTGTTAACCTTTTGCATCCTTTGATCGAGGTAATCATAAGGTGAAATACTGAATTTTGTTCTTTACTATTGTTATTACCTTGCAGCTGAATGGTGGTATACATACGGAGGAGCTTGCCCAAATTTAACACGTTTAGCGGTCCGTATTCTCAGTCAAACCTGCAGTGCTAGAGGATGTGACCGGATGAACATTCCTTTTGAACAAGCTCATGACGAAAGATTGAATAGTTTTGAGCGTCAGCGAATGCATGACCTCACCTTTGTACAATACAACCTACGGCTGCAGCAAAGGTAACGGTATCACCTTATTGGGGTGAATCTTGCCATTAGTCGTTAAAATAGGATATGTTTTGCTTGGTAATAAAGCATGAATGGATTGACCGATTGAGTCATGTTTTTGATAGACAACAACACAAGGTGAAAGCATTTGATCCTCTTTCAGTGGACTACATAGACGTAGTTGATGACTGGCTTGTGGATAGACCTGCAATGTTCTCTGGCCCAGCTGAGCAGCCAAACTGGATGGAGATTAATCAATCAGTCAACAGAATCACATCAAGGGATCCAACTGAAGATGAATTTGAATCCTTCATTGAAGGTACATCCGTTTGCATTTCCTTTTGTCAGCTTTATCAGTGGGGTAGTGACAAAAGCTGAATATTCAACGTTCTAAACTTGCTTTCAGGAATTGATGACGAAATGATCCAAGGTGCTGCACAGGGCTTCCAGGAAGATGATGATGATCCTGCTTGTGGCTGAGGCTATAGGTTAACTAGTCAGCTAACCTGTAAGCTTATGTTGCATGGCTAAAATCTGGGATTGCCTGTTGTATTTTTAGAAGTAGGACCGTCTTATTGTGTCATTCATACTGTCTATTTCAGCTAGCTCTTCAGATATTTTAGAGTTCAGATATCTTCCATATCTTTCCCAAGTCAATTAGTCTACAACAGACATTTTTATCATAATAATAAAATTTGAGGTTCTCGTGCCAGTGTGCCCACGATAAGCAGGTCGATGTCTTTCAGCTCCTTTTGAGCAAAGGCGACAGCTTGGATTCTGATTCTTGACAGAATTTATGATTCCATGTTATTGTTTCTTTTGAGGTTTATGGCTGCTAACATGAAGAATTTCACCTACACTCGGTTAAGGTTTGGTTCTTGTCATGATCAAACAAGCGAGGAATAGTTCAAGCTGAATGGTATATCCTCAGCCGTTAATTAAGAGCTTTATACATCAAACTTTTACTTTTTGGTCATCCCTACAAATGGCTGACCATATCCTACATTCACTATCCAACCACCCATATGAAGACACCTAAACCTATGATGACTATTTGCTTCTCTATCCAACCATCCATATGACTAAACTTTGGTGATTTGGTGAAGACAGATGGTGCCACTAGTCAGCCGGAGCCGGAGGACACCTGTTGCTCCTCACCGGTCGAGTGTGAGGAAGACAGCTGCGTGGTGAAGCTGGTGACCTCCGACGTCGCTGGGAACGTGGTGGCGAACTCATCGAAAGACTCGCTGTATCTGTAGAACAACCTGTTGTTGCTGGCTAAATCTTTGGGCGGCGTCACCGGCACCGGCGCGGCGCCTTCAAGGATCTGCACCGCCTGCCTCATGCTCGGCCGGCACCGATGGTCAGGGTGCGAGCAGAGCAGACCGAGCTTGAGCACCAGCTCGACGTCGGCCTCGTCGCACTTGCCCATCCTTGGGTCCCTGGCTTCCACGATCCTCCCGGCCTTCCAGCACTCGAGGACGAGGTCGACGAGCCCCGGCGAGTCGAGGTCGTCGTTGCGCAACATGGCCCGCCGGCCGCACGTCACCTCGAGCAGGAAGGCGCCGAACGCGAACACGTCGGTGCTCGTGGTGGCCTTGCCCGTCTTGCTCATCTCCGGCGCCAGGTACCCCAGCGTCCCGATGACGTGCGTCGTCTGCGGGTTGCTGCCGTGGTCGTACAGCCGCGCGAGGCCGAAGTCGCTGAGCTTGCCGTTCATGTCGGCGTCGAGGAGCACGTTGGCGGACTTGATGTCGCGGTGCACCACCACCTGCTCCCACCCCTCGTGCAGGTACAGCAGCCCGGCGGCGACGTCCCGGATGATCTTGCCGCGCTGCTCCCAGCTCAGCACCGGCTTAGCGCCGGCGGCGAACAGGTGCTTGTCGAGGCTGCCGTTGACCATGTAGTCGTAGACTAGTATCAGCTCGCCCCGCCGCCGGCAGTAGCCGAGGAGCTGCACCAGGTTGCGGTGGCGCAGCCGGCTCATGCTCGCGATCTCGGACACGAACTCGCGCAGGCCCTGCTTGGAGTCGTGGGACACCTTCTTGACGGCGACCTCGGCGATCACCGGCCGCCGGAGCACGCCGTGGTACACGCGGCCGAAGCCGCCTTCGCCGATGACGTCGCGGAATGCCCGTGTCGCCGCGTGCAGGTCCTTGTAGCTGATCCGGTGAGGTCCGTACTCTATCTCCCAGTCCTCTTCCTCCTCCGCGAACCGCCGGCGCCTGATGACAAGCACCGCGACTGCCGCTGACGCTAGGAGGAGTACCAAGAGGACAGTTAGGGACAGCGTGACGATAAGTAGCTGCGGCATCGTCTTCTTGGACGACCTTGACGACGGGACGGGCGGGAGTTTCGAGAGGTCGAGGTCCGGCGCGCGGCCGCCGCCTAGGCGGAAACTCCAGCCAAGAACGTAGTGAGAGCTCGAGGCCGCGCCGTTCGCCGCTGTGAACCCGACGTAGGTGTCGTCGGCCACGTACGACGAGAGGTTGACTTTGGAAGACACGAGCGGGACGGCCGGCCTGGGCCTGCCCGCCGGCGCCACCGTCACCTCCAGGCGCATGGTCGCCCCGTCGTACTCGACCCACGCCTGCAGGGGCTCCCCGCTGACGAGGTTGATGCTGACGTTGCTGCCGCCGACGCCGTCGACGTACGCCGCCGGCGCTGAGCTGTTGGATACCAGGCTGTTGACGTCGATGCCGACGTGGTTGTCGTTGACGTCGCTAAACTCCTCGTCCTTGGCCGTGTCGAGCTCGACGGCGACGAGCCCGCTGCTCATCTTCCCCGTGTCGTTGGACGTGTTGAACAGGCCCAGGTTCTTGCCCGCCACCGCGCCCGGCACGGTCGGCGACGGCGCCAGCGCGAAGGCGATCCCGTGGCCGTGCGCGTCGTCGTGCCGCGGCAGCATGGCGAACACGAAGGTGGCGGAGAAGGATGCGGCGTCCCTGAAGCGGAGCGGCACGGGGTAGAAGCCGTGCCCGAACACCTCGTTGGTCCGGTTGGTGAGCTGCAGTAGGCCGGAGGAGGTGACGGCGGCCGCGCCGCTCGTCGTGACGTTGCCGCTCGCGAAGCCGGTGAGCACGAACTCTACGGCGGCAGCGCTGGCCGCCGATCCGCCTCGGGCGAAGAGGAGCAGGACGGCGGCCACCAGCACGGCGAGAGCGGCCGCTGGCATCGCGGAACGAGGCAGCGAGCTGGAGGACTGGGGTGGCTGCCAAAGCTGCGGGTGTGCGTGTGCTTGTATCAGGTCGGGTCCGGCGCGGTGGAACGGAATCTGGGACTTGCTGAGGAATGGAATGGAATGGAATGGAATCAGGCGCTGCTCCATCGGTTACTCGTTGGTAGTTTGCTGCTGCCGGGTAGGTGTTAGTCTGCTGGTGACGTCGTCGCTGCCTCGATCAGCTGCCTGGTGGTCCGTCCGCGAGAGGGACGTGGAAGTGGACGGCATCGGACGGGGTCGGGAGCCCGGGACCGGGACCGGGACCGGCAGGGGAGCGAGCGCGGGTTGGCTGCGCGCTCCTGCTCGCGGCTCGCGGGTGGCATGACAAGGATGGCATGGAGGGGGACTACAGACGACAAGTGTTGACTGTTGACTCGCGAAGTTTGCAATTGGATTGGAATTTTGGACCTCCAGCTCCTATATCCTACTAGCTGGTTGCCAAATGAGTAGTTGTGCGTGTGTCAGTGTGTGGCTGCTGATTGCTGAGTCAGTAGTGTTCAGATGCCGGGACCGGGAGTTAATTCAGTGAGAATCTGTGTTTATTTGTGTGATGCTCTATTATTTATGTTGGCACATTATTAGAGCCGACATGATTGCTGCCATTGATGTTGATCAGGTCATCTCGATCTATAGTTCTAGTTAGATAAGGGCAGTCCCAATGCAGACTCTATCATAGAGTCTAAACTTATTTATTATCTCGAACATTGTGGATTTAGAGTCTAAATAAGACCTGGAGTCTTATTTTTTCTCCTTCTTTCTTCAATAATTATGCTACTTTTCGCCGTCTCATACTCTCTTCTGATTTCGTGGTGGTGCTCTGCAGCTTCCGTTGAGTAGGAATCCATTTGCCATTCAGGATCAATGATGAACACTAATATAATAGGCAGGCAATAGTTCTGCTCAGGGAGGTGAGTACAGAGCCATCATTTATCTGATTACCATTTCTCAGGTTTTGTTGCCTCAATGAACCAGCAAACAAATCAGGATATTAACCATTAGTTACGGCCATACCATGTTAAACTGAGATCTAGCATCCATATCTATATAGGTTTACTATTTTTTCCCATTTTATATCTCCACCGTAGGAAAGAAAACTGTTCTCCATCATGTCCCTCTTCTGCTCCATGGAATTGGATACTCTAACTCCTGATCTCTAATAATATTTTGTAGGAGGCGCAGCGGCTCCTCAGAGAACCAGCAGGTTCCTAACTAATTTCGCTCGAGTTCTCGGAATTTTTTTATCCAATTTGGAGTGTTCTTGTGCTGCTCTGGCAAACTCCTGATCTCTAATAATATTTTGTATGAGGCGCAGCGGCTCCTCAGAGAACCAGCAGGTTCCTAACTAATTTCGCTCGAGTTCTCGGAATTTTTTTATCCAATTTGGAGTGTTCTTGTGCTGCTCTGGCAATGTATTCTGTTATGAGTTTTTTATGAGTGGAAATCAGCTACAGAGGTCTGATTAATCATGACACTGTAGGTTCTTGTCAATAAAATCTGAGCGATGCATTGCTTGTTGAATTCAAGGAGGCTAAGAAAGCGTTCGAAGGAGTCAGAAAGTATAGAGAAGGAAATTGTTGAACTCAACGAAATGAAGGTAGGGGATATTCTTTAGTGCTCGTATAATTCCTTTTTTTTTTATGAATCATTTGCATTTATTGTCATTTTTAAGATAACATACTCTTTCACTTTAATATTTGTTTCCGTGTACAGAAAAAGATCAGTACAATGGCAGCAGATGGGTACTTTGAGAAGCATAATTTTTCTGTGTCCCGATATGTAAAGTGTGTGGCACTTTTAATTAATTTTTCTTATGCCTTGTGAACAACAGTATTTGTACCTTTGTTTGGTGATCATTGGGCTTCAAACTTTCAATGTACATACTATACAATATTGAAGAGCTGGTTATGTAATTCATCTTCGTGGTTACATATGAATTATTTATAGCTGTAAAAATAATATCCCAAGCAATATTGGATGATGGATTATAATAAAACAACTTCATCTCTGTATTGCCGATGGTTTAAAAGTGTTAGCCGATAGGAAACCAAAACCTTCACATATATACTCTACCGAGAATATTTAATTCCTGAGAGTTAATAGACATTGTTACTAATATGTTTTCCGATGGCTAAAAAACCGTCGTGCAACAAATCCCCGACCGGATATATTTCCCGATGGGTTTTAAAATCTTGTTGTGCAACAAATCCCCGACCGAATATGTTTCCGATGGGTTTTAAAAAACCGTCGTGCACCAAGTCCCCGACTGGGGTACCCTCGGCAATTCAAGTCCAACCAAACTCCTTCTGGCGTGTTTACAAACTAATAGCCGAGTGTTAACCGTCGGGAACATACAGTCGGCCACACAATGGCCGACTACCCGTCGGCAAAAGTGGGAATGCCCAACCATGGATGCCCGACGGGAGGTTCCCGACGGTATACGCTCGGGAATTACACTTCCCGACGGTACAAGCTAATGCCCGACGGTTTAATAACTGTCGGCCATTCTTGCAAATCTTCTTGTGACTGCACTAACTAACACACGCATGAGAGTTAGGATTATTTGTTAGCCGTGGAGGTTAGTTCATAGTTAACATGCATGCGACAAAGATTCGTAGGAGAAGTCTACGTTCGCTAGCTCTTTAATTAATTAGTATATAAGCAGGATCAGAAAACCACCGAGCACAAAAGCTTTTGACAAAGCATTCAAGCAGTGGACAATATGGTACAATGACTACAAGAATTTTGAACGGCGAAGAACTTACGAGAGGCCACTTAATAAGGAATATTTTATCTGTTTATTATATATAAAAGCAAGATTTTGTCTCACTTCCACCCCTTTCTCGTGGACTTCACATGCCCTTCTCTCTCTGGCTGCTGAATGGACTTCATATGAGAAAAGCTTTAAGCCCCAAAGTCAGTGAAAAAGGAGGAACATGCATGCATATGGTGCAATATGAGAGTACGTAGTGTGGTGGGAAAACTTTTACACGTTCCAGTCAAATAGTACTCAGCTAGACACGGTTAGACTAGCTAGAGGCCCCTCTTTAATTCAAGACTTCTTCTGTAGACAGGAGTAATTCAAGACTTGCATGCACAGATTACTGAACTAGCCAGAGGCATATCGTGCTGCTGCTGGGAAACTAATTAAACTGCCAGGGCCGGGGTTAGCTTCAGGGCCCAAGTTGTAGGCTTTGCCTAACTTACGCGGCAGCTGATACTGAACAAAAGTCAACTGAGGACTAACGGCCCGGCCCGGCCCGGGCAAGCAGAGGGTACTGGGTGCATGTGCATATCACAGTCTCAAGGAGTACGAATTCCTGACCACCGTGTCGATCTATCCATTGCGCACCACACCTACTACACTAGTACACTACACCAAACCAAACAACAACGACCATTTGTATGCAAGTCAACAGGTAGTACTGCTTCTTCCTGCATTTCAGAAAGGGACAAGAATAGACAAGAACAATAATCACTACTAGTACTCCTCGCTCATATACACGGTCGAGTGGAATGTGTCACTGTATTTCGAAATCACTGTGGCCCGTGCCGTTCATGTAGTTGTGCTGATGATGTGGCTATCGCCACTATCCCTGTAGTCATGTAGTTGTGCTGATGATGTATGTGTAGTTGTGCATCGATGATGCGGCTCTTCACTTCTTCAGCAAGCACCTCGGCAAGGCATCAGCACTCAGCAGTGCCAGGACCCTGGATCGCAGATATAACTGACGAGTGATGACGATGTGTCATCGCCTTGCCTTGCCTCAGGCGCGTGACACGTGTTGACGTGTTGTGTTGAGTGATGGAGATTGCAGAATTATGGTGACTCGTTGTTGCCGGCAGGCAGGCTCAATGTGGGGACCACAGCATCCTATTTGAAACGGACGGAGTGCATTATATTTCAAAGAGAGGAGGGAGTGCATATATTTCAGTGCAAAATTTAGTAGTCACGATGCATTATATTTTAGGAGGACAGAGGGATTACATACACATTGTTCAAATTGGTCACATTTGGTGCATTTTATTTGCATATAAGCCTTTTATCAACGAACAAATAAGTATTTCCTCTCATTAAAAGCTCGTTCCAAGGAAAGCAATTGGAAATTGGAAAGATAGAAGAAGTTGTTCCCGCCGTTCACAGTTGGTCCCGCCGTCGGCCGTCCCCGGTCCCGCATGCACCGCCGCGCGAACGTGCCGCTTGGGTACGGATGGGATCGCGTCTGTAGAGTCCATCTGCAGCGTATGCTGCGAGGCACGCTACACGCTCGGCTCACGCCAGTGCCGCCGCGACCATATATATTATACGTGCCGCTTGCCGGTCCTCCGCAACCACCAAGCCACCAAGGTAGGCAGCTTCGCCGTCAGCCCGTTAGGTCGCGCCCGCCGTCGCCGGCGCCTGGCCCTCGCGGAGCTCCGCCGTCAGGTCGCGTGCCGCCGCGTCTGGCCGTGTTGGATCGTCCCCGTCCCCCGACGAGACGGGCAGGCCTCGCTCGGTCATGGTCTGAATGGAAGGTGCTGTGGCGCCATGCGCGAAAACATAATCATGAAGTCCCTGTCCAGGAATGCAACCCATGAGATGTCCACAGCTCCCATGAAGCCTGTGGTGCATCCTATTAACAACAACATGCCAGGCTTTGGTGGCACTGCGGCCCTTAACAAACCATGTGATGAAGATAAATATCTCCGGGAAGCAGTCAGGGCTAGTACTGATTCTGATGAAAATTTGATGCAACCATCCCTCTCCAGACTGCTACGTGCCTTTGGCTGGCCAGTCTGCATCGCATCTGACCCGACGGTGGTGTGCTCAAATGCATGCGCTCCACCTCTGGGGGTCTCCGCGCCGTGAAAACCACCCGCGCCGCGTCTTCCCGCTCCACCTCCTTGTCCGCGCCCAGCCTCACTGTCGCGTCCTGCATGCGTGGGACAAAATCCACGCGACACGACCTTCTCTTCCTGCGTGCAACAATATATACAGCAGGTTGAGGACGAAACCATGTCGTGGTGTCTTGTCCGCAAATGGCCGTCTGGCGCCCCAGCCGCTGCGGCGATGGGGATTAGGGATTGCGAGCCAAGCCGAGCGTGCGACCGGAAGAAACGGCTTCCTGGAATCCTGGTCGTTGCGAGCTGAAGAGTTGACGAAGCCAAGCCGAGAGAGTCCTCCATCGTGAGCGTCGGATTTGTCGGATGCCGACGTGTCGTTGGCTAAGGCTGCCCGACGCGGTCGCCAAATGCAGGCGCTCCCTGGGATGGTCTGCAAATCTGATTTCTCCGTCGCTTACCCGTCTGTGCAAGTGCATGCATGTTTTACAACTTGTTATTAGTGCGAGGGTCTACGAGCACATTTGCAAACAAAACTTGCAATGCAAACGCTTACTTGCATGCTGCCCAGCTACTGGGGGTCTCCGCGCCGCGTCTTCCCGCTCCACCTCCTTGTCCGCGCCCAGCCTCACTGTCGTGTCCTGCATGCGTGGGACAAAATCCACGCGACACGAGGAAGGACGTGGCGCAGCGTGGTCTTGTCCGCGGCCGCGGCGAGCCGGCCCGGCGGCGCCTCGTCCTCGTCCAGCCCGCCTGAACCGCCTGGTCGCCTCCAGCGCCTCGCCGATCGTTATCTTGGTCCTCACCTCCAGCTGAGACCTCGAGTGCCGGGCGAGTCGCGAGCGATAGAGCTGGACGTGAGAGGACGGATTGGAAGGAGGAGAGAGACGGGACGGTGACTCATCAAGTGCCTGCAGAGTGCAGAAGGAATCGCGAATGGCAAGGGAAACATATAGGGATATAAATAATCCATCAAATCAAACTTATTATTGTATTTATAAATATAATACAAATAAATAATCCCCATCTGATCCGATCCAAAGCAAAACAGAATATTCGTATATTCGTGTACATGGGACCCCCAACTCGGACGCGAAAGAGAAGCAGAGGGCGGCGGACGCCGCTGCTCTGCTCAGGGGGAGGCGCGCTGCCGGCGGCCACCTCCCAACTCAACCAAGTTTCTAAGGTTTAGCACAGACGGACGGGTCGACGCTCATCGCCGCAGCAGCAGGTAGGTGCCTGCCTCACCGGCGCTTGTGGTCCCTGGACCGTCGCGAGTGCCGCGGCTGCTCTTCCTGCGCCTCCTCGCGCCGGGAGGACGAGGACGGCCGTCGCTTGAAGTGCTGCTCCTCTTCCTCGCTCTCCTCCTCCTCTTCGTCCGCCCCGCCGTAGTACTCGGCAGCAGGCCTACGCCTGTTCTCCTCCTCTGCCTCCGCGGCGGCGTGGTTCTGGTGGCGGTGGCCGCGGCCGTCGCCGCCCTCTGCCGCGGCGCTCTTCTTGGAGGAGGAAGAGGAGTGCGCTGGGGGCTTGTCGCGGCTGCGCTTGGCGCCGTCTCCTGCTCCGGGGAAGCTGATGCGGGAGAAGACGCTGGCCTTGGACTTGGACGACGCCGCAGGTGCCTTGGCGGGCTCGGCCTCGTGCCGCGACGCGGGAGGCGGCGGAGGTGGGAGCTGCTGGATGTCGTCGTACCGGTCGCGGTCGCGGTCGGAGGAGGAGCGCTTCTTGCCGGAGCTGGAGGAGCGACGCGACTGCCGGTCGGGGCTGGACGGCGGCGGCGGGCCACGCTCCGATCTGTCCGGCTGGGAGTGGGACCTCGACCTCTGAAAAACAAACAAAATAACAAAATAAAATAAAGCACGTGACAATAACACTACCTCTAAAAAGAGAGTTCATCCTAGCCAATCGAGCGTTGCCACGTCAAAAACTGCTCAATTGAACGTTGCCACGCCAACTTGCGGCCAACCACACGCGTCGTGAAAAATTGAGTTCGCACTCTTTATCTTTGGCCTAACATCGGTTTTGGGGCTCCACTAGTACTTTTTACCTAAAAAAATTTCTAGTCCTATCCTACCACTACAAGCAATTATATATAAATGTACAAATAAAAGCTACGAATGAAAGAATAAAGCAAAGCGCCATCTTTCAGAAAGCAAAGGACATGAATGTAAAAGAAATAAGAAAAGAAAAAAAAATGACAAACCCAGTCCCAAAGAAAACATATAAATACATAAATAAACTAAAGAGATCTTTGCGCCATGCGATGGCATCCTGTAAACCCAGGAAAGCAATCGCAAGGGCAATGCTCCCGCTGGTGACTGACTGCTGCTTGTTGTAACGAAAGCAAACCTCTTACTGGATCAAGCAGCCGAGGCGCTGAGAACATAAGCTATAGCAATTCAACAGAGTGCCTCTCTTGTTCTGTAACACTAGAATCAGGCAGGACTCCGTCTGGATTTCTTCCTGCGCTGTCTAGTGTGGCAGAGATGGCGGCGATGATCCATATGTCTACCATGGAACTGAGAACAGTACAAAACTTGGCATGGTAACAGATTGACAGGAAAAGACATACATCCTTCCGCCTCATCGAGGTACTATCAGTAATGGCCCCTGGTGATGCTCTGGCCTCTCTGCGGGAGTCCCTGTCCCTGTCCCTGGCTCGCCGCCGCTCATAGTCACCCTCCCGGGAACGCTCCTGCTCCCGAACCCGCTCCCGTTCCCTCTCCATGGAACGGCCACGCTCCCGCTCTCTTTCCCTCTCCCTCTCCAGAGAACGGTCACGCTCCCGCTCCCGCTCCCGCTCCCGCTCTCGCTCTCGAGAACGGTCACGCTCTCTTTCCCTGCAAGAACGCAACTCAACAGATTAGCTTTGAGAGAAGAATACAGTAAAAGAATGACTACAGATACTGAATGTAGACTTAGTTCATTGTTAGAATTGTGGCACTGTACCGGTAAGCTATTAATAACTCTAAGGGATTATGCACAGAGCATAAAGCACCATCGTATAGGTCATGAAACTGGAGTAGCAGCATTACAATTTACAACCAACATTTACATTTTATAGAAGCTTGATTACGAAATGAAAACCAAGCAATGGCATGAGACACTGTCACAAACTAAAAATAGCACTTGCAATCCCTAGCTTCATGTGGTTCTGCCATTTTAGATTCTTACACAACACAAGACTAACTATAATAGGACCAAAACTTGTGCCACTGAGGCAAGAGATTTAACTGTGGATGAGCTATTAGCAAATCTAAAAAGAGACATCCATGGATAAAATGTTTGAAAATTCAGGGGCATCATATCAAATAAGTGGCGTGAGTATATCACTAACATCTAAACTAGCTATTTTGCCAAGCAGTGACTTTGGCTTCATAAAGAAGAGTTTAGAAACCACCAACGTATGGCAAATGCAAATAACAATAAACTACAGAGCTATAATTTTTGAGACAGAAACTACAAGAACGACTAACGCAAATAACATGGTCAAGCTCAGGACATGCCATATCATCTAAGGGCAACTTGTACAAAGCTTAGGGAGTAGGGACATTGGATGCAGTTTACTCTATACATGGTTCTTATATTTCCTTCAGAATTTATATTGTGATACAGTTCAAAATGGCCCATGCCTCTGTGAGAACAAAAGAAATCAATGCTCAAGGTAGAGGGGAAATTGACAATTCCATGCAAGGCATTTTAGAACAACTTCTCGCTTATCCTCGACTCAAAAAAAAAAAAAAAAAAAAGGTAAACTACATTTGGATGGTCATTTTGAGCCTGTGCGTTTGAAATATAGTGGATGGTCCAAATTAGTGTCATCCACTGATTCAACTTAAAATAACGTGACTTCAGGGATCTAGAAATGTCATCGAATGATCAAAGTTAGTGTCATCCGCTGATTGAACTTAAAAGAACATGAGTTCAGGGATCTAGAAATGTCATGGAACAGCTGTTCAATTTGTTCAAATATAGAGGAGCATCTGAAGTGTCCAATCACCTTTCATTGAACCGATCCATTTCACGTCTCCTATGTTCAGGTTTCCTGGGATCAAATTCTTCTCTGCTCACAACTGGCGGGCCCATGTTTATTCCCATAGTGTTAACTGCCAATTCAGAAAGATCCCTGAAATGAATAATACAAGACTTCAGAAACTAACCATAGTAAGGCATTGTTCACCTATTACTCAAATAAGTAAAATCGATACAACCGTTTATGCATATTGGTTGTTAACCAAAAGAGGCAAATATCAAACTAATGCTTCTCTCTCACCAAAGGGGAAATACAGCCACAAAGTTTACAGTTACAAATTCCTCTTAACTTTCAGAGGTACAAAGAAGATAACCGGTACATACGGCATTGGTCATTTTTTTTTATAAACCAACTGGTGCTAAATGATATACCTAGGTATTCCTGGCATCATGTATCCTGGGGGCATAAATGGATCTTGTGGGAGAACACCCCCACCAAAAGGGTCAAATGGGCCTGGTGGATAACCCATGTAAGGCACAGGGCCGGGAAATGGTGCACCCATGTAATCCATTGGCAATGGCATTCCTCCGCCCCAGTAAGGGTTGAATGCTCCAGTTGGACCCAAGGGCATTCCCGAAAAATTTTCAGCTCCAAAATCTTGAAAATTTTTCCATTGCTCCTCAGCTGTCAACAGAATAAGAATTCCATTTATTTAAGCCATTACTTACACTTGCATCTTGATGACAAATGATCATGATCATGTACAAGGACTTTACCATTTCCGGGAGCGCGTGGCTTCTTTTTCTTCTTCTTCTTCACCGCTGAACCTTCCAAAAGAAAATCGCTATCTCAAATAACAGAAATAATTTGCCCAAAGAAAGAAAGACAATTGGTGCTAGTCACTTTATTTAATTCCAAGAGTTACTGCCATACTCTGAAAATCTATTCCTAGACAAGATCTTTTGACTAGTTTGACCAATGAGAAAGATGTTATGCTCCCTATGTTCTACTCATTATGAAAAAGGAAAGGCACAAGATAAACCAGACATGCTTCTAGTTAACTAATCAAATTCAATTACCTTCTAAACTATCTATGTTAGCTATAGCAATCATTGAGCTCAGCGAGTTAGTCTAGATTATTGAATCATGTGGTTTGACTATTATACAGTACAGTCTTTGTAGCAACAAAACCTTAACCACAAGAAATGCATTCAAATGTGAATCCAACAAAATTCTTATCAAGTGAGACTAACTGTAAGTTGAAGATTACAATCTTTGACTCCTAGCATGTGTGCACACTTTTTAAGATGGTATCCATAATAACATCAAACAAATTACAACACTTCTTCATTCTAGACATCAGATAATCCATACAGTCACAAATACTCCTAAGTGACATTTTGGGTAGTGCAGTCAAATCATTTCAAGCAGAGTTACAAATTACTTTTTTATGTATTGGATTTGGAGATTTGAAAGAGTAGATTTGTCTCAGAAAATGCTTTCACAGAAGTAGAATACAACAAAACATAATAGTAAAAGTGATGTTTTGGAGACCATATATTGTCAAAAATGTTATTTGGGACAAGGAGAAGTAAAAGTATAAATTCTTCACTAATGTTTTAAGGGAAGCTGCAACACAGGCAAGAGCTAGCTACAAACAGAAACAGGAACGAAGGCTTTTCACCTTGTTCCCCTGCAGGCAACTTTTCTTGAGAATCTTTTGCCACTGGAGTTGTTTCTACTGGTTTATCTTCTTTCGCTTTCTTAAAATCCATGGTTCCTTCAGCAATATCCGGAACTGTAGTGACTTTCTTATCTGCAGAATCTGCATCGATATTTGAAGCTTTTGCTCCATTGAGGCTCTCAGCATCTGGAGACTCTTCTACAGGTGTGGATGCTTTAGCCTCTTCCTTTGAAGCAACAGAAACAGCAGGAGACCTAGGCTTAGGTTGCAGAGGTAGAGCTGATTCCATGTCTACAAAAAAAGTACATCATCATTTTCCAATTGCGATCAAAGCAAATGCAATGACGAGCAAATTTACAAACGTACCCTGTACTTGCACCATGCTTCCCACATTTTCCGTACTGCTAGTTGGTGGTGCCTCTAATATGCGGCTGATGGTTTCTCTTAGAGTTTTATTAGGGAGAAGATCATCGGCTAATATGCTTGTGGCACCACAGACACACATTGACTTGTTAATTATGTAATCCCTGATGCCTGTCAGAAAAATACAAATAGCACTTAACTATCCAAACAGCATCATATTTTAATGAGAAAAGGCAAAGGAAACACTCTGCGGTATAATAAAATGTATAAGAAAACAACAGGGCCAGTCATATCATACAATGGCAGTATAAATAATAACAGTGTGAAACACATAATCAGGATCTTAAAAGGCAGCTTACATTTATCACAGAAACTCCTAAAGCAGCATTTACTAGTTAGAACAGCATCCTTCATCACTTCTTTGCACAATGGGCAGCGTAGCTCCGGTGGAAGATCACCAACAGAACGTGTGGTAGGTAGGCCCTCTATCTCCTTCTCAAAAGCAGCTCTAACACAGAGAAAAAATATGATGTTTATTTTTTTGGCCAAAGTACATATGCACTGGTTATTATAAAATCACAAAAGCTGCTAAAGAAATGTGGGTACTCACTCATTTGGCTTCAAAACAGCACCAGCCCCACTTGGCAGTGCGTATGAGCCATCCGGAGTTTGCATTAGCATTGATTTTGGAATACCAGTTGGGGGTTTCATCCTTTTCACATCATATCTAGTATCACCATTTGTGGGGCAATGTTGAATAAAATGACCTGCAAAACAAGATCCATTGAGCGAAGAACAGTGAAACATACAATTCTTAAGATTTTAAGAGCCACCAACATACCAGGTACTTTACATCTGTGACAAACATAACCTGGAGGAGGTGTCCTGCGTTCCATGCGGCCTTCAAAATAACAACGGAAGAGATATTAAGAAGCATAGTTTTTCTTCTAAAACAAATGGGAAATATACACAAAGAATACCAAAGAGCATACAATCTATTGTATCTGTACAAGTATTTCGTATATCACTATATATCAAAAGAAACTTTACGTGCAATGGAAAGAATATCCGTGTTACCAAGGTGGATATAACATTCTCCTCACAAAGATATATTTTGATAATACCTCAAGCTCTAACACTTTAATTGCAAAAAAAAAAAAAAAGGACACAGGGCATTACCAAAGCCACGGCCAGCCATCATTCTGCCACCTATCCCTCTACCATAGCCTCTTCCAGAACCATAACCATCAGGGATTTGGCTGAAAGCATCAACCATCCAATTACATTATTATTATAAAACCAATATTTGATTAGCATACACTGGCATGGTAAGAGCAACAGATCCTGGGAACGTTGCCCCAGACCCGGGTACCGCTTGGGGGGGTGGGAGGTGCTAATCCAGTTGGTTACTCACCTATAGTCAAGGGCGGAGGTATCAATAAGTTCATTTATTTTACTATCCTCGTCAACTTTATTTTCAGAAGCGTCAACCGCCTGGCAAGCAGGCTGAGAAGGAACCGAATCAGAAACATATAATTCGTTGCCAAACTCATCATCCCACTCAGATTCTTCAGGCTGCAGTTTTAATATATTGAATATCAGCACCTCAAATGAAATAGGCAATCCTAGTAGATATATGAATGAAAATGCTAATGCACTTCCAATGGCCAACCGTAGCCAGATAAAGAAAGAGACAACAAGAGGTTGTCAATCTTACATATTTCATAGATGA
Organism: Themeda triandra; assembly: GCA_018135685.1. Taxonomy (NCBI): domain Eukaryota; kingdom Viridiplantae; phylum Streptophyta; class Magnoliopsida; order Poales; family Poaceae; genus Themeda; species Themeda triandra. The sequence goes on from JAENPR010000033.1 coordinate 1,493,108, forward strand.
ATCACCAAGAAAAGCACTCGCAGTGGGCATGACTTCTTTTACACCATCTTCTGCAGCTTTTGACCTGTAGAATTGGATTCACATCTCAATATATGCTCACCAACCAACAAAGCTCCTCAACATTTTCAGTGACATGGTCCAGCAAAATAATCAAATGTAATGCACCACATTGCACACAGCCTGAAGGTGTGAACTCCTAAAGATTCAGTAAAAAAATAATTGAGATATATTGCTAATTGTTCAAGTAATCAAAGATCAAGACAGTACTCTTCAGGTTCTGTGACAATAGGCTTCCTTGGTCGTCCTGGTATCCGCCGAATCAATACTGACGTATTTTTTGGTATCATAGTGGCCTCATCAGCATACTCTGAAAGTGAAAAAATCACCATGAAACATTAAGAAATACCCCGATAGCATGAATCCATCACAAATCCGCACAAGAAAACACAGTACAAACTAATTCGTCACATGACAATTTGAATGCTTTGGGTACAATATTATTTTGAACGTGTCCTCTTACAACGCAATGCGGTAGAACTGCTTGCTTGGAAACAAACAAAGCACAACTGCAACGGAACTAACTTAATATGCCTCAAGGCAATAGTTGGTTCATGCTCTTGACATATTAAATTAAATTCAAATCCCTAAGGTTGAACAAACAAAATGCAAGACTATGTATCAAAAATTTCCCAGCATAGATTACAGCTAATCCTTCATATCAACCCTGTAAGCCCTGTAAGGGACAGGGCTGTCTTAGCAGGTTCAGAACGCAGGGAAAAGAGGAACATAAGACTAAATCAATTGATACCAGCTACCTAAACAAGCATCAGTATCCAACATTCAACATGCTTGGTTCAGTTGACACAGAACTCGAATGCATGAACCAAATAGCCCCTGATTTTTAACATAAAGATCATACAATTCTACAACCTGGGACCATAACAATTTTTACCAGGCCCTAGCAATTCACGCATATTCACCCATACAAGAAATCTGAGAAAGAACCAACCTTCATCAGTCTGAGCATTTGAGATCATAAGGTCAAAATCAGTGCCCCTGCCAAGATGCTTGGACTCAAAAATCCGCTCCTTCAAGTTGGCAACAGAGATGAATTGCCCCTCGATTGGAATCGAGTCATAGTCTCTAGCACTCTTGAACTTGTAATACACAGCCATTTGCTTGCCCACTCAATTTTTCTCTTTTTTCTTCTGGTTTTATATCTTTTTTTTTGTATTTTATTTACCTTTTTTTTTGTTGCTTTTTCACTCCTCTTCTGTAATAGATTGTTCCATAGAAACCAACAAGGAAAGAACAAAAAAAACTGTCTTCGCCCTTAAACTGAGCGGAAAATTGATGCTTTAAACCAGGACAAATCGCAGGAACAAATGAACATGAACAAGTGTACAAGCAAGCAAAAAAATTTTAAGTCCACCGCCTCGTCGGCTCCTGCTCTCGCTCCAGTCCTACACAGTCGCGGAAGAAGAGAAGCCGCACGCCGGAAGGAGAAATCTGATCACGCGCCGAAGGCCCGAACTTTTCCGCCTCTGCCAGCCGGAAGCCCACCGGATTGGGGGCAGGAGCGGATCCAGTATAGGGGCATGGGTGTACACATGTACACCCAATAATTTTTGCAAGAACTTCGAAATCTGATCACCCGCCGAAGGCCCGAACCTTTCCGCCTCTGTCAAATAGCTAATAACTTTAGGTTAGGGTTGCCGTGCTCAGCTTCAAGGGAAGGGAAGAGAAGGGGTGGAACCGTGGAAGTACCTGGTGGGTACTCGTCGCCGACGAAGAGACCAACTAAAGCCTCAGCGCCTGGCTTAGGGCGGCGGCGAGCGGCGGCTGCCCACCAGTCGTCGGAGAGCGAGAGGGGGCCGAGAGAGAACGCACGAGTAGGGGACGGAACGGAAGGGAGGCGCGTTCGGGACGATGTCCTTAAGAGTTGCCTTGCCTTGCCGGGCCAGGCCAGCCTCGCCAACACGAGCAAGATGTTCTTGCTCTTCTAACTGACAAATGAGTGTAAAATGAATAAGTATAATCATGAGTGGCGTTATAGAATAATTTAGTATAGTAAAAATGATTTTATAAAAAAATTAATGTCGATGAAACAAGGAAATATTAAATTTAAAAGTAAATATTACAATTAAATTAATAATTATAATACAAATAAATTAGAGTAGACTAGAGAAAAGTAAATAAAGAAAAAAGATCAGAAAGATATGACCTAATATGCTACATAGGTATAACAAACAGTACATAAAGAACACAGAACACAGAGATAAGAAGGAAGGAGAGAGAGTCGAGAATAGAAAAGAAAGATAGCAATGGATGGAAATAGAAACTAGAAAGCAAACTCAGGATAGTTTTTTTTTTTTTTGATGCAACATACCTGTATTTACTTAATAAGGAAAACATACAAGTACACATACAAATACAGATACGTTGTGTAAGGATACAAAGACAGTTGTCCACACCATCTTGCACAAAGGCCCCTGAAAAAAGAAAAAATTACAATGAAGTCCCGGGCCCCTGTGCTACCCGAAGCCACCAGAATCCTCCACCGATTGCCGCCGCCGAGACGACCACCTCGAGGAAGAAGTCGTGGCCGCCATGGATCTGGAGGAGCTCCATCGCTAAACAGCTTTGAAACGAGCCGCAGTGGACACTCGACGCCAAGGCCGAGATGAAGATGCCGTTGAAAGCACATCGGCCGGGGAAGCACCCCGAGCCCCTCCGACCCTGGGACGAAGCTCGCCAACGGCACAAGCCGCAGGGAACTCGAGCTCGGCCCATCCTCCTGCAAGCCGCACCACCCGCAACCGCCGCTGCATCCTTGACAAAAGGCGCCGCCGTCCACCGACCGCGCCGACACCTACAACGGGGATTCGCCAGATCCCCTCTTCCCCAATCCCGCCCTTGACTTCGGAGGCGACCGCCAAGGGAGCGTGGAAGGGACCGGGAGCACTTATTCCTCCGCGCCGCCGCCGCCAATGCCTCGCCGACGGCGCCAGGAAGACGAAGCCGCAGGAGGAAGACGCCTCCCCGGCAAACCCTAGACCTAGATAAGCTATTACCTAGTCTATTCACAGCCGCACGGCGATTCACCGGTCCATCTCGCTCTCCGACGCCTAAACGGCCGCCGGAGAGGAAGAAGACCGGCGAAATCGCCGCCGGAAACTCGCTCCGCCTCCTTTCCGCCTCTCGGTACTGTAGCAGCGTGGAAGAGACGAGAAGGGAGAGGAAATGGTCAAACTCAGGATAGTTGACTGAGGTGGAAAAAGAGAGTTTAACTACAATGAATTTTAGAGTAGTTGTGCGCAAAAGGTAAGGAGCATGCTTGTCGTTGTGGACTTATTCATTTGGGCAAGGATAGAAAAATACATGCTAGGCTATATCTATAGGTGACCCACTGTCTATTACATTCTGTAGAGTTCCATACATCTACATATATTATTACCTTAAATAAAAAATAAAAACTATAGACTTAAAGTTGTATAGATAGAAATTCTAAAAAAAGGCCTACTATACCTTATCCTTCTTAACCTAAGTTAACACTCTATCTAAATTTTATCCATCCACCTCCCGCACAGCTCTACTTGTGTCCGTACTTGCCTCCTCTAATCCACACTCCTCACTTGCTGGTGTTGTCTCTATTTTTTTTAGGCTACGACTGTCGCCTATGCAACGCGCCCATCGCCTCTGCCCACCCCCCTTTCACCATCTGCTCGTTGCCTCCAGTTGCACTCATAACGTGCTTTCCTCATGGTCGCGCCTACTGCTAGCCTCCTTTAGGTACGCTTGTCGCCTTCGTCGCCGCCCATTACCCCTCCCTCAAGAAACCCTGGAATTGGGGCACTCTGTCTATTCTCTATCCCCTTAGGCAAGTTCTTAAACCCCTCCGATCAAGTTTTAGATTTACTTTCTTTTCGAGACTACACCGTTGCGCGTATTTCATTAAGCAAGAGAAAGTACAGGCCGAAAGAAAATAAAAAAAAAGAAACAAGCCACAAACAGTAACAGCAGGTTACTAGGCACCAAAACCAAAAGCGCCCCCACCCCCCCACACACACACACACACAATCATAGAACCTGGATAGGTACATGGCTGAAACCAATTTTACAAACTAGACAGTAGAGTGCCCAGCTGCTGCATCGTGGCCAAAGCCCAGCTCCTGGCTTCGCCCATCATTGTTTCAAAAAGAATGACGGCTGAAGTTGACACCCCATTGAAGGTTCTCGCATTACGTTCCTCCCTCCGATCAAGTTGGAGAATGAGATGAGAAATCTTGAAATTGACAACACGCCTCATGTGTGGAAGTACTTATTCTTATGAAATAAAATCTGCTAAAAGCCACCAACTGCCTTACAACCATTCATTGGTCAATATTTGTTCCGTAACGTCAAGGCTATTGTCGATCCAAGCCAACACCATTTCCACCACCCCATCAAGGTTGTCAACACTATCTAGGCTATCAATCAAGCTGATTATGTGTATGTGTTTGTAATTTGCAACAACCTCTTTCATGGCGACATTCATAGTGCTATAGCTCTCAACTACTAGTAAACTCTCAACTTTACTGATGTCTTCACGTGCTTCATTTATAATACGTTATCTATACCGAGATTCACCTAAAGTTCAAAACTCGTTGGATTTGGAGCACATCGTCCTTGAGTTTTCAAGTTTTTTGGATTGTTTTAGAGCAATATGACAAAACTTGAAGGTGACTGGGATCGTGGAAATGTGGATACACCTGCATTGTTCTCCGGCCCAGTTGCCCATCATCTTAGCAAACAAACTGGATGGAGGCTAGGCTAGTCAACCATGCAGCCAACAAATCACATGCAGAGAATCATTTTTCTTTAGAAAACTGATGAAAAAGGATACAGATAATTATTTGGGCCTTTAATTTCTTCCATTTATCTGCAAACAATGTTAGACCTGTCTTAAAAGCTCTGAATTTAAAACGAGCCTCTTTATCCAGGAAGACGACGAGCAGAGTAATTCATTCTTACTATCTATTTTGTTAAAAGGAGCCTCTTTACTTATCCATCAAAAAATGTTCAAAATCTCTCTATGATTATTCCTAAAACTATGGTGATCCCCTATGTTCACCATATCTAGTAGATAAGATTTACAACACCTAATCCTCTAACTATTTGCCTTTTAACTTCAACCATGCATCCTACGCACAGCATTACAAAATTCTAGTTAGTGACAAGTTATTTATTTTAAAATTTTATTAGTGACGAGAGCTGATGGCGACGGCAGAGCTCAGCCGGAGATTAATTGCTGGTGCTCGGCGCTGGAAGGCGAACAAGCTGGCGGCGTCGTGGCGGCGGTGATCTCGGACGTCGTCGTCAGTGACACGTCGACGAACTCATCGAACGTCTCGTAGTACTCAAAGGCCCTGCCGCCGGAGCCGGTGCCTAGATCCTCCGGCGGCGTCTCCGGCACCGGCGCGGCGCCTTCCAGTATCTGCACCACCTGCCTCATGCTTGGGCGGCAGCGGGGGTCAGGGTGGGAGCACAGCAGCCCGAGCTTGAGCACCAGCTCGAGATCATCCTCGTCGCACTTGCCGATCCGAGGGTCCCTGGCGTCTTTGATCCTCCCGGCCTTCCAGCGCTCGAGGACGCTGTCGACGAGCCCCGCCGCGTCGCCACTGTTGCCGAGTGACTCCATGGGCCTCCGACCACAGGCCACCTCGAGCAGGAAGGCGCCGAAGGCGAACACGTCGGCGCTGGGCGTGGCCTTGCCCGTCTTGATCATCTCCGGCGCGAGGTACCCGAGCGTCCCGATGACGTGCGTCGTCCGTGAGTCGCTGCCGTGGTCGTAGAGCCGCGCGAGGCCGAAGTCGCTGAGCTTGCCGTTCATGTCGGCGTCGAGGAGGACGTTGCTGGCCTTGATGTCCCGGTGCACCACCACCTGCTCCCACCCCTCGTGGAGGTACAGCAGCCCGGCGGCGACGTCCCGGACGATCTTGACGCGCTGCTCCCAGCTCAGAGGCGGGTCGTCGCCGGCGCCGAACAGGTGCTTGTCGACGCTGCCGTTGGCCATGTAATCGTAGACGAGCACCAGCTCGCCCCGCCGCCGGCAGTAGCCGAGGAGCTGGACCAGGTTGCGGTGGCGCAGCCGGCTCATGCTGGCGATCTCGGAGACGAACTCGCGCAGGCCCTGCCGCGAGTCGTGGGACACCTTCTTGACGGCGATCTCGACGCCGCCCGGCCCCGGCGGGAGCACGCCGCGGTACACGACGCCGAAGCCGCCCGCGCCGATGACGTCGCGGAAACCCCTGGTGGCGGCGTGCAGGTCCTTGTAGCTGATCCGGTGAGGGCCGTACTCGACCTCCCAGTCCTCCTGCTCCTCGGCGAACCGCCGGCGGCGCCAGACGACGAGTACCGTGATGGCCGTTGACGCCACGAGGAGCACCACGACGGCGAGGAGGATGAGTGATACGAGCAGCGGCACCTCCATCGTCTTCTTGTGCTGCCCATACGGCGGCGGGAGCCGCGGCAACTTGGACAGGTCGAGGTCCGGCGCGCGGCCGCCGCCGAGGCGGAAGCTCCAGCCAAGCACGTAGTGCGCGCTCGAGGCAGCGCCGTTCGCGGCCGAGAATCCGACGTACGTGTTGTCCGCCACCGCCGACGAGAGGTTGACGTTGCAAGACACAAGCGGGACGCGCGGCCTGGGCACGCCGACTGCCGCCGCCGACACGGTCACCTCGAGGCGCGTGGTTGCGCCGTCGTACTCGATCCACACCTGGAGGAGCCTCCCGCTGGCCAGGGAGACGCCGACATTCCCGGCGGACTTGGACGCGACGGACCTGAGGCTGTGGACGTCGACGCCGACGTGGTTGTCGTTGATGTCGCCGAACTCCGAGTCCAGCGCCGTGTCGAGCTCGACGGCGACGACCTCGCTCGTCATCGTCCTGTTGCCGCCCACGTCGTTGTCCGACGTGTTGAAAAGGCCGAGGTACTTCCCCCCGACAGCGTGCGCCGGGCCGGCCGCGGACGGCGCGAGTGCGAAGGCGAGCCCGTGGCCGTGCGCGTCCGGGTACCGCGGCACGATGGCGGCGACGAAGGTGGTGGAGAAGGAGAGCGGCGCGCCCGTGGCGGCGTCCGTGAAGCGCAGCGGCTCCGGGTAGAAGGCGTGTCCGAACACCCAGTTGGACGCGTTCGTGAGCTGCAGGAGCCCGCCGGTGGCCACGGCGGCGCGGGCGCTGGTCGTCATGTTCTCACGCGCGAAGCCGTTGAACGTGAACTCAACGGCGGCTGCGGCCGGCGCTGGAGCAAGCAGCAGGACGAGCACGCGCACGGCAATAGTAACAGCCGCCGCCATGATGTAGAAGAACTGGATGGCGATCGCAGCGCACAGCACGGCAGACGGCACAGCAGCCGGCGAACTCAGGTTGTGTTCGGCTTATAGTTATGGCTTCCGGACTGGCTGCAATAAGTCATCGATCGGGGTCTACGCCGGTGAGCTAGCTAGCGCGTGGGTTTCTCGTGCGCCCGTGTAGGGAGGGCAGGGGTGGTCCGCGCCCCGTTGCGCCGATGCGTTTTCGGAAGTGGACGGCGACGGCGACGGGAACGGCATCGGAGGGGAACGCTGGTTGGCTGGCCGCTCTCTCTTGAAAAAAGCGTGACTGGACCGGGCCGGGAGAGGTAGGAACGACACGTCTTGACGCTACACGTCTGGAGCGCGATTTCGTTGTACGCTCTGTTTTCTTGATAATTTTGCTTGATTTTATTTATTAAACGAGGAGCATTCCGGCCGATACCAACTCATACTTGCACAGGCATAATAAAATATCCTATTTATTTCTATCTATATATCTCTATCTGTATATCTCTATCCACTATCTCTAATATAATTTAGGCTAATATTAAAGAGAAAAAAAAAATTGGAGCACTGCTAGCACTAGGAGGTCTTATCCATAGGACGGCCCCGCACCGCAGACCCCTCCTCCCCGGCCGGATCCACCGTTGGCCTACCCGGATCCGTGGCCGACACAACCGGATCTGGCTTAAGGATGGCAACGGGTCGGGTTCGGATCGGGTGGAGTCTCCGTGCACACAAACCCAAAACCCGAAATCAAAACCCGAACCCGAACCCGAAACCGATTCGGGTGGAATTTCATAACCAAACCCAAACCCGCGGGTACACAAAACCCGAACGGATACCCAAAACCCGAATAAATACCCGAAACCCGCGAAAATATATACACATATTCACACATATATATACACATATTCACATATTCATATATATATATACAATATTCACATGTATATATACACATATTCCCATATATATATATATACATATTTCGGATATCCATTGGATATCCACGGGTGAAAAACCAAACCCGAACCCGATAGGTTTCGGGTACCCGAACCCGAAAACCGTGGGTGAAAAACTAGCTCCAAACCCGAACCCGTCAGACCCGAAACCCGCGGATACCCGCCCCGAACCCGACCCGCTGCCATCCTTAATCTGGCTCCGCCGATCCTGCCATGTCTGGATCCGCGCACGGGTCCACCGTCGCCCCCCTCGCCCAAACCCTAGCTCGCCCCCCAGGATGGAGGAGAAGAAAGAGAGACAAGAGAGGAGGAGGGGGAGGAGGCTTGCATGGGGCGGATCTTGGCTCCGCCGCCACCGCGATGGCCGGATCCGCCCCTGGGTCCATCGCCGTTCCCTCACTCGAAACCCTAACTCGTCCACTGAAGATGGAGGAGAAGCAAGAGAGACAAGAGAGGAGGAGGCCTGCCTGGGGCGGATCCACCCCCCTCCCCCCCGCAGATCTGGCGGGTCTGCGGCCAGCGTCGTCGGATCCGATGTTGCCTGCATGGCCTGGACTGTGCATGCATGGAGGGCGCGAGAGGAGAAGATGGAGGAAGCGAGCACAGGCAGGCGAGCAGCGCGGGCGCGGCGAAGCTCGGCGGAGCAACTGGAGCGGCGGCGACGGCGCTCGATGAGCGAGCAGCAGGAGCGGACGAAGCGAGATGAGTGGGAGGGGGCGAAAATGACGACGTCGGTGTGAGAGGAGGGGGGATCAGAAATGACGAGACGCGAGACGCGTCGGTGGTGCGATCCACTCGCCGCGCGATGCATGTCCTAAGATTAGGATGTCTAATCCACAACATTACCAAAAATTTCGCCATGTAATTTTTTTGCCATCGTGATCGTCATCGGACTTCCTCCAATTACCGCGTCTCCGACTCTAATTTTGCTTCGAAAGCCAATACCTCATATAAGTTTGGTGCTATTAAGGAGGCCGCCGCCCTCGTCGCAGACGCAGGCATTGGCGTCAATTGCCGAGGTTGGGGAAGAAGGAGAAGGGGGTGCGGGAGGCGTCGGGCGTGGGCACACGGCCAAAAAAAATAGCGTGAGATTGAGAAACGCTGCTAAGACACTTTGTTATCATATAGCTTTTCCAAATTTAAAATAGAGGAATTATTTTGTTACTGTTACTAATTAGATGCTACAACTTAATCAATTCTTGTGAGACGCGCACTACAAAAAGAAAATCCTACAAATTCAAAAAAAACAAGGGATGTCAATCGAGTAGACACTAATCACCGTGTACCATTGGTAATAACAGTACCATGTATTGTGTTCTGAAAAAGTTAAACACTTGCTACCATTATTACGAATTTACGATCGAGAAATATGACTACAAATACTGTACACATTCCTCCACCAGGACGCGATACGGGGCAGATACATACACAAGCCATCTCATGGCCAACAGGCCAAGCAAATAAAATAGTTGTCCTGCTACTCTGCTAGTGGCCGGACTAGTAGATTCAAAATTAAGTAGAACCCGTCTGAGGAAGTAATTAATTGCCTAGTCAATGCTAAATAAGCACGTAGTTGTCCTAGATCATAGTCTGCCATGGGCTTCTGTCGGCTGGGCCGCTCCATCAAGGATGCGCTAGACAGCAGGCGATGAACGAGGGACATCACCGGAGCTCGCACCGCGGTGGTCTTAACCGAGTACGCCGTGCTATGGGACACACTTGAGCGCGTGCAGCTCCTACCCGACATCCCGAATTGGTTTATTTGGAAGTGGACGGCGGGGGTAACTTCTCGGCATACTATGCCTTCTGCGTCGGGGCTGCTAAACTGCCTGATGCAAAAGAGGTGTGGGGTACGTCCATCCTCCCAAAGTGAAGTTCTTCTTTCGGCTAGTGCTCCACAGGCAACTGTGGAAGTTGATCGAAAGAGACGACATGACCTTCAACCAGAAGCAGATTGTGCGCTTTGCGGCCAAGACGACGAGACCCACGACCACTTTCTCGCCTCCCACGTCTTCACCAGAGAGGCCTGGTTCCGCCTTATCAGCCTCGTTGGTTTTCAGCACCTAGCTCTGGACGGTGCGGCAACCATATGTGACCGGTGGCTGCGTACATGGGCAATGGTGCCAGAGACCTTCCACCGCGGCTTCAACTCCCTTGTCCTGTTGGTCTTCTAGGAAATCTGGAAAGAGTGCAACCGTAGGACTTTTGACGACAAATGTGCGAGCACAACACAACTGCTATGCCTGATTCGGAATGAGGGCGAGGACTGGATTGCGGCGGGGTTCAGCAACCTCGCCCCTCTGCGGTGGTGCCTTAGCTCTAGGATCCTCACAGCTATTGCAAAATTGGTTTCCTAGCTTTGTATCATGTTTGCTCCAACGTTTGAGCCGGTGATTTGTGTGTTTGTGTTCGTTCGTCATGCTCTAAGGCAACTCGCCTATGAACACGATAAGTTGTGTAATTGAACTCCTTTTTCCCTTAAAGCAACACGTGCATACGTACGCGTGATTTCGGAAAACAAAAATCATGGTCTGCCATTAAGAACGGCGTAAGTCACATTGTTGTTCCTTTGATGACCTCCATGATTTGGCCGGATACTTATCAATCGGCCGGTCTACGACGTCGACTACGCACTGCTACTCACGTACTTACGGGCTACAACACCGGCGCCGGCTCGTGTTCTTTCGGTCGGTCACGTTTGCGACTTCCAATCGCTTTCGTGTGACAAGGAGGAACCCAAGTCAGAGTATACTTTTGAAGCGACGGACCACCAGTCTCGACGCGCGATGGACATGGACTTGCATGCCAATGCCATGGCTGATGGCTGATGGCTGGTTCGTTGGAGTAGTCTGCATGCATACACGTGTAGCGCATGTTGTAGAGACTTGCTAGCTATGTACGGAGTAGATTGTAGAGTCATACTCCAGCGTGCAGTGGGCACACATGTTGTACAGCTGCGTGCAAACGGCCGGTCCAGCCTATTTGTGCTTTTCCCCAGTACCCAACACCAAACGTCGGCCGTCGATCGGTGTCACACACTGTACAAACACATAGGCCAGGGCAGTGGCTACTGCCGCTACTGGCTAGATGGACGACGATCCATATCATCCACGGGACCACGGACGTAGTGTGATGCCAGCTGTCCCTTTTTGCATGCCTGCAAGCAATCGCAATGCAAACGAGAAACGACCGTGCTCCGTACAGGATAGTAGGACCCCGTGTATTCGATTCAGAGCTACTGACAAGTTTCAGATCGTCAGGTCCAAGCAGTTCACACTTCACACACATAGGCGGCGCTGGGCCTGCACAGAAACACGTCTGTACTGTACGCGAGACCCATAGCATAGTAGCATGACCATATGACCACCGGCCATGCACAGCAAAGCACACACTGCACAGGTGGTCTCTGACACGACCAAAATCTATCCCCTGCGGTCGCGCCGGTCTCACGCGGTGGTCAGCGGTCTCGCTTCCGCTTCATACTGTGTCGCTGATGCTGCCATGCATGACAGAGGCATTCAAGTCGGCATCACGACATGCATGTTCGTTGGTTGCCGCCTTGTTTTGTGAGTAAAAAAATCACTCTCGCTAACTACCACGAAAGATTGGAAGAATCTCTCACGCTGACTCTCGCTCGCGTACGAATCCATGTTCCCGGGCAGGTACATTACATCGTCGTCTTTCATCGATCTAGTAGCTCTACGTCCATGTGGATGTGGGGGCGTATAGCTTGTTCGTGGTCATTGATTTTATGGGAGCTGCTAGCGCTAGGACGTCCTAGCATAGGATGGTCCCGCATTAGCAGGGGCCCGGCCCATCTAACGCTCCCCGTTCAACCACCGGACACACACAACCCACACATCGTTCCGCACACGAACGCCCCCGACACACGGGCACACACGGGTGGCCCCCGCGCCCCGCGCCGCGACACACACGTACGCCTCCTGCCGCCTGCGCGGCCATGCTCCTCCGTGACCAGCGGACAAAAGATCCGTCGCCGCCGCCGCCGCCAACATGGCTGTCGTGCATCTGAAACAAAAAAACACACAAAAAATTAAATAAAAATTAGAAAAAAACATACTTAAACGGGAACAAAAGGATTGAAAACAAATCAAAATCTGAAACAAAACAAAATTTGAAACAAAAGCGAAAATAAACGAAACAAATGAACGAATACAAATGAAACACAAGACTGAAAGAATTGAAACAAAACAACATGGCGAGAACTACGCAACACTTTGGTTCGCAAAAACCGCTGAAACACGCATGGCCATACCTCCGCAACATCAGCAAAACAACTTATGAAACAACATGTTGCAAGCTACTGCAATACTCTAGTTCGCGGAACTGCTGAAACATAAAAGGGCATATCGCCGCAACATCGCACGACAACTTATGAAACAAGCATGTCGCGAGTTCTTGGAACACTTTGGTTCGTGGAAACCTTGAAAACACAAAAGGGCAAACACAAAAGGGCATACGGCTGCGCAGCAACAACAACAACGCAGCTTGTGAAACATGCCGCGAGCTACTGCGAAACATGCATATTTGTACCCACTGGGATAACACCACAAACGACTCATGGAAACAACATGCCACTAGCTGCTGCAACATGCACATTTGGATCACTGAAACAACACCAAAACCAAACTGGATAGGCACACCAAAAAGCTTTCAGGAACCCTCAACCCCTACTGCAACATCACCTAAATAGGCACTGCAACAACGAGAAACACAAAGTTGAAACACAAAAAAAGTGAGATCAGATCCAGATCTAGAAAGAGGATGACGAGCATGAAGAGGGGAAGGAGGGAGAGCAGTCACCGGCAGGGGATGGCGCCACCGTCTTCTTCACCTCCGGCGAGACTCCCCCACCGGCAGGGGATGGCGCCACCGTCTTCTTCACCTCCGGCGAGACTCCCCCACCGGAGGTGGAGAAGAAACGGGTGTGAGCTCATCACCAGAGATGGGAGGAGAAGGAATAGAGATTAGAGCAGAGAAGGAGGAGGCCTACCAGGCGAGATCCGCGTGGATCCATCGTCATCCTCGCCAGATCCGCGGTCGCCTCCGGTAGATCCGGCCGAAACCCTAGCTCGTCCACCCGGAGATGGAGGAGAAGCCAGAGAGGCGAGGGAAGGGGAGGAGCAGGCCTGCCTGGGCGAATCCGCGCGGATCCTGCTCCCACACCACGACGAATCCGCCAGATCCGGGGTCGCCGCGGCTGAATCCCGCATCCGGCCCCAAACATGGCGGTTCGTCGCCTCGTCATCCGCCATGGCGCACGGTGATGCCGGGGAAGGGGGAGGAGGTGAAGATGGCGGATCCGCATCCGCCTGCCCCGGATCCGGCGGATCTGGCCGCCCGCCACCAGATCCGGCGGATCCTTGCCCGCCTCCACCGGATCCGGCGGATCCGCGCCCCACCGCCGGCGGAATCGTGCCACCGCCATGGCCGGTACATTTCCCTCGTTGGGCCTAGTAGCATCGAAGGGAGCGGGAGGCTTGGAGCTCCATGAGCGGAGGAAGGAGGTAGTGCAGCAGGTGCATCGACGTGGCGGCGGCGTAGGGCGTGGCGGCGGCGCGGCGAGGGCGAGGGCGAGAGCGCGAGAGGAGGACGAAGAGAGAGGGAGTCCATGCGTGGGGGAGTGTGGTGGACGGTTGGCCGGCCCAATGGGCCACCGACGCGCGTCCTAAAGCTAGGACGTAAGAAGACTAGCATTACCGTTTTACTAATCCTTTGGTGAGTTCTGAACCAATCTGTCCCGGACAATAATTAGCATTGGAATATTGGGTTCTTGCGTGTTTTGTAAGCAACAACCTAACAGAACAGAACTATAGATAAGCAAGAAGTATTGTACTGTGCAAGAACAGTCGCTATTACTAATTGGTAGTACGTGACACACGAAAGCTCAGATCACCTAATATGGACACCTGTTCATAGGTTCTCACATATCCACGATTAAGTCAACATCTCTGTCAAACTATATATCTATGGAATATATACTAATACTACTAACATATTTGCTTATAAATGACAGTAGTCAACCTACTACTAAATTATTACTCCCTCTCTCCCAAATTATAATATCTACAAAAGGCAAAACATCTTATAAATTGTTTCCATCCAATGCACGATCCAGTTCCCCACCAGGACGCAATATGGGCCAGATGCGTCAGGACAAACCATCTCGTCACTACCCAAATACCTATGACGCTGTCTCATGGACGAGCTTAACCAATACTGAATGGGTCTTTTGCGCTGCTGCCCCTATTCTGGAACTCAATTACTCGTTTGTCCCCGTTTTTTTCGTTTTGCTTGTTTACCCCTGTTTTTTGAAAACGAAGCCACTGGCTGCCCCTAATCCGTGAAGTGAACTTAACACCGTTAAGTCAAGGATAAAAAGACTACAATGCCCTCAAGGTGAATACTAGTTTCAATTGCTCATTTGCCCCTGGCAGATTTACTTTGTCATGAAATATTTGCACATAAATTTTTTACAAATTCAAATTCGGCATAATATTTGCACAATATATAATCATAATATTTGCACACACATAAACATAATATTTGCACACACACATATAAGCATAATATTTTCACACATACGTCCAGAATATAAGCATAATATTTGCACACACATATGTCTTGATCACAACTGATTGAAGGGTTTACAACTAAGTTTTGAAGTCTCGATCACAGCTAAGCATATCAAAATAAAGCACGGGCTGCGCACGTACAAAAGCAAGCATTCACTAACTATTACGTATCCTCGGCCCGAAGCTCCTCGACCCCAACTCGTCAGGCGAATCCCCTCCTCGGCCCCAACTCCTCCACGCTGCGTCCTCCTCCCGCGCGAGGACGAGAAGCAAATTTTCTGGCCAATCAACACAAGCACGGAGCATCTATGGATTACGACAAGCAAATTACCTACAGAAGCTAGTTCCTGAAATGATGCAAGATCTAAAGGCCACTGCTCAAATCGAAGAACTGGATGCTGTAGCTGAATGGAGAGAGAGAGAGAGAGAGCGATGGCATCAGATACCTGTTGCGGTCGTTCTGCAGTAGAAAGAAGTTAGCACAGCTGCATCTCGTGGAGGCAGCGACGAGGCCGGCCTCCACGCAGCGCCCAACGCGAGGACGAGGCCCCGCGCCGTGCCGAGACCACACCCTCGCGCGCCGGCCTCCCTGGAGCGGGCGCCGGCCTGGAGCGGCTTCGCCCGCCGGCGTGGAAAGGGCTCTCGCGCGCGGCCTGGAGGGGGAGCCTGGAAGGGGCTTCGCGCGACGAGGACGCGAAGGCCGTGAAGCCTGGAGGCCGCCGCCGAGGACGCGCCGCCGCTCTTCCAATCGCCGGCGCGTGAGCCCGAACCCTAGATGCCACCGCTACTTCTCCGGTCGGGACGGAAGGTCCGGAGTCGCGTGACTCTGTCTAAGCGAAGAGGATAGGGAGCCCGAGAGGATAAGGGCGTTTCGTCCTACTCCTTTTCTTCTTCTTTTTGATTGTTTCTTTTTAATCAATAATCTGATATCTTGTAACGGGGATCCAAAATAGGGCAAACGGAGGCTTGGGGTTTGAAAAATAGGGGCAAACAAGCAAAGTTGAAAAAATGAGGGCAAACGAGCAATTAGCTCTCATAATAGGGGCAGTTACACAATTGTCCCATACTGAATAATAAGCAGGTACTAAATGTGGTTATCAGACTTCCATTGCTTGTCACGTTGCTGTTTGATAAGCTCCTTGATTGTGATATTAATATGTATAGTCCAGTGATGCTGATGCTAAACAAAGTATATCTGTGAAGTGGTGATAGCAATGTTGGTTTTGTTCTCCATTGCCATAGATAGTACTTGTGGAACATGAGGCGTTTCACCAACAGGAACAGTGCATTCTCCCTATTGTAAAAGATAATTAGCACAGCTCATGAAAGGCAAAACATGTACAAGGAAAGCTCACTCACAAAACACAGCAATCTTATGTGGGCACAACTTTACACCAGCCCAAAGGCGTAAACATGTAGGAGTAGCTGGGACGTCCTGAACTCCCTGATCACGGCATCTGACCAGGTTTTACTAGCGACATGCAGATAATTACGGCATAAATAAACACATCAACATTGAAATTACTTACTCCCTCCATCCCACAAATAAATGCCTACAGGGACGTGATTATGACTCAGCTACACATATACTAAGCATGTACATAAATATTAACTACACTAGGAGAAAGATGCCGAAGCTTTACACCAAGACGTGTCATGCATATGTACTCGAGTTAACTTTGACAGACTCTGATCCTACGAGCGAGCATCCATTTTGAAAATGGCATTGATATTTCAGATCTCCGACTGAGGCTGTGGATCCATGATCACACGATTTTACTTCAGGATCTTAGACTCGATCTCCTCCAGGCTCAGTCCTTTGGTCTCGGGAACGACGAGGATCACAAACACCAGGGAAAGCACTGCTATGACGCCAAACAGGAAAAATATATTGGCTGGCCCAAGGAACTCCTGTGGTACAAAGAGAAGTATTCATTGTCAACAAAACCACAACACTACAGTTTGTTCCCATATTTGTGCAAAATAAAAAGAAAGGTTTGATATCATTACTTTGAATAGATAGCCACAATAAAGTATTCTAGTGCTTCGACCTAACAAGAGGCTGAATTTTGACCATACAAGAGGTACAAGAGTTTTCTCTATGACGAAGGATAAAAATGACTATTTAGTGGAGAAGTATTCGTTGGGCACAACTACTGGATATTGGCACACCTTTTTTTTTATGTAAGTTACTATTTTGGGGTCTCCACTTGAACATGAGAAGCAATACCTTCAAGGGTGAAAACGCAAATGTCACCAAAGCGTTCGAGCCAAAATTTGTTAGTACTGCAAGGCTGATCCCACGTCCTCTTGTTCGGAGTGGAAAGATTTCAGACACCATTAGCCAACTAATTGGACCAAATGAGACCTGAAATACAAAGGCACATAATAAGCTTGTGGATTCCTTAAGAAACAAATTATTCTGATCGTCAGGCCCCTTTTACAGAACTGTAGGCCTGACCTGGTAAGAACCGACATAAAGAAGTAATGCGCCAACAGCAACAAAAGGGAAACCATCCAGAATCTTGTAGTAAGCTGCCAGTAGGAAGAGTGACAAAGCCTGCATTTACAGGTTAAAGAGAAACTGGTTAATTTAGTCTTTTTCTGTGACAACCAGTTAATTTAGTCTTTTTCTGTGACAACCAGTTAATTTAGTCAGAACCTAGAAATACAAGCCTGATGGAACATGCATGAAGTTACTAAGTTAACCAAGTATCTCATTCTAATCCAGATCAATACAGTACCTAAAATACTAGTATTGTTCAGTGTTCATGTTAAGCGGGATTGCAGACTAAATTTGAGTATGTATATGCGCCACATAATATGTAGAGCTTATCAAAAGTAGAAGGAAGGAATAAATACTCACAATTCCACCAACACCTCCAATCAATAATGGGCGCCTACCAACATCGTCGACTTTAAATACCGCAACACCTGTCATTATCAACTGCGAACAATAAATTTGTTACACACACTATAAAATAAAAGGAAACGTTCCTTAGATTTCTGCATGCATATTTTGATACAGAAACAGCTATTATATTAGTAATAATGATGTAGATCCTTTGCATTACCTTGAACAACCCAATCAAAACTGCTACTTTGGCAGCATCTGATGCAGCTGAGAACCCAGCAGTCTACATATAGCATACTTTAGTCATGGTCTCATGGAGATGTTGAATTGTGTGAATTCAAGAAATGCAAAGGGCAGATAACAGTATCCTACTTCTCCTTTCTATACAAAAACTATAAAACCAAAAAAAAAAAAAAATGAGAGCAAAATATTGGTACCTGAAGTATTGAAGCTGCATAATATAGAACACTTGGTTGACCTGTTATCTGCCAAATAAGAGTTTAGCTCGATAATATCAATCCAGCATGTCCATACTGACACTCAAAAAGAACAGGCATTCATCCGCATCTCAAGAGAAAGATGCATATACATGGGTTAAGGAGAACAAAATACCTGCTGAAACAGAACCAGACCTCCGCCAATAGTGAAGGCCTTCAAGCTAGCTCCCTCAAATACCTCCCAAACGTTTCCTTCGGCTTCCTGTCCTGCATAGGCAGCCTTAATAGAGACAATTGAATCTTCAACATCATCTGTCAAAACCTTTTCACTTGCTGAGCGGCCTCTCAATGTTTTAAGGGCTTGAATTGCCTTCTTTTTGTTGTCCTCCATAGAAGCCTTTCCTTGAACTGCCCTGAGAAGTAGCCATCTTGGTGATGATGGTAAAGTCCACATACCAATACCCATCAGAGCTGCAAGCGGAGCACTAAAACCAAACATGTACCGCCATCCTCCTACTTTGTCAATTTCAAGACTTCCTACAAGGTATCCTAACTGCACAAAATTATGTAATCGTCAGCAAGCATGAAATGGGTATATAAAGTTAGGAAACATGGAAGATTTGGTAATTACCAGTATTCCTAACACAATAAACAGCTCCTTCATTGATATCAATGTTCCACGTATTTGTGAAGGAGAAGTCTCCGCGATATAAAGGGGGGCACCATGCATTGCCTGGCACAGAGCACCAAAATGGTTCAGTGGCATAACACCAATTCTCCCAAACCCTAGCTGAATAAGCACATGCTCCTTTGCAATTCTATTTCTCTTCAATCGTTACTAGGATTGTATTCCTCTTCAATTATTACTAGGACAAATCCTTTTCCTGCCATTGCAATTTTACACAATCCCTTTATTTGCCAATGTCAGTGACACAAGCGGGGCCCGTATTTAATCGAGCCATATCAATCCCTTTTTAACAAAGCATGGAGCATTGCACAATTTGGATGCTAGTGGATGTTAAAAGTTGGTGGAAAACATGCCACTGTAAAGTGCTACATGCAAAACAACCTTGTTCCAACTACCTCAGAAATTAAAGTCGAAAGTTATATCAAATACCTTAGCAAACAATATACTTCAAACCAACAGCAATATGTTTATTTAACCCATCATAAAAATATCAGAAAAATCAAGTGCAAGCATGTTCTATATCTGCTTATTCTATAATTGACTACATCAGCTAATTAGTTTTGATGTTACTGTGAGAGAGGCAGCAAATCAGGAAAGTGGCTAGATTGGCGCCCAAACAGCTCTTTTCTAAAAAAAATGGCACCCAAACATTTACACACTTCAGCAAATAACTAGCATATCAGAAAAATTACTATCAGACATCACAGCATTATAAGTTTATATCAGTGAATGTCATGGTCTAGCTTGAGTGAATGTATAGCTAATTGTCCCCAGAAAATCATTTCCTATATGCATTCCTAAATTAGATTCGTTTAATAACAATTACCTGGGACCATATTGAAAAATAAATAAAAGCATCTGTACCTGCAGATACTCACCAAACCAATACCGATTCCATACAGGACACGACCTATGATTAGCACTACAAAATTAGGGGCAAATCCAGTGACTAAAGCACCAAGAATATATAATGCAGCTGCGGTGACCAATTCTATTCTCCTTCCTGCACCAAGATGACAGTTGTTCACATCCTTATCAAACAAATGATAAAGGACAAATAAAAAAGATGTAGCATTTTAATTCACCTAGAAAATCTGCAATTTGGTATGCAAGAAGAGAGCCACCAAGAGCACCATAAAGTGAACCACTGGCCTGATTAAAAAAGAAAGGAAGCTCATTTTCATCTTGATGACTGATATGTGAAAGAAGTGAAAGCTTAGAAAGATTGGAAACTCGGATTACCACAAGCCCTAGTTGCAAAGACGACAAGCTGAACCAATCGGTGCCACTGAGATCAGGAGACTGAAGAGGAATACACCCAGTGGTAGTGAGACTGTATGCCGGCTAGAAAAAACTTGCAAAAAACAACCAAATCATGGACTAACATGCACAGAGATGGTCGCTCCAGAGGTTGCGCCAATGTCATAGCCAAAAAGGAGACCGCCCAACGCAGGAAGAAGAACCTGGGTTCCAAAGAGTGATCCATCAGTAACGAGAGATTGCAAGCTTGATAGGCTTCCCGATTACCCCTTTTTATTTGTTTACTTTTGAACCTCTATACCAAGCAGCATTGCTATGACAAAGCATCGCTGAAGCAAAGCTCCAAATTAACAAATTCCTTCAGACTTTACAAAAATATTACAGATCCTACATTGTGTTACCATGCATACTTGACTGCTTGAAATGGTAGGATCACAACCAGTTTAGAAATGCTAGGCATATTTGCTGAGATGCAGTACAGTACAGCAGGCCAGTTCCTCTATGATTTATCAAGATAAGTCCTCATCAATACCCTGAACAAGTTAACATCTACTCAACAAGCAATTCACAGTGCATTGGTTGCCTATTTCCACAACATTGTATCTACAAGTTTCACAGTGGATCGGTTGCCTAATTCCACAGCACTGCACATAAAATTTCACAGTGGATCGGCTGCCTAATCTCACAGCACTGCACATACAATTTCACAGTGGATCGGTTACCTAATACCACAACATTGTACATAGAATCGGGCTAGAAACACATCCTAATTCAACACCCAGTGCACGCTAAAATCCGAGAGGGTGGCGGAGAAAATATCTTACGGAAGGATGACAGATGCCCACGAGAAGGCGGCGTCCCCCTCCGCCGCGGCGCCACGCCCGGCGCCGCCCTCGCCCTGCGCATGGGTCCGCACCTGCACATGCACATCCTCCATCCCGTCAGACCTTTCACCACCATCGAGTGCCGCCGCCTCACTCCCCAGAATAGCAGGGGCGGGCAAGGGCTATGTTTAGCCGCGGCGGGAGGGGGGGCAGGGTAGGGCCGGTCGGGCGGCGTACGCGGAGCCTGGGGTGCCCCCCGGCGGCGGAGGGGGCGGCGGGGCGGAGGAGGGGCTCGGCGTCCCCCGACACGCGGAGGGCGTCCATCGCCGGCGAGCGGCGTCCGAGGGCTGGGACTGGGAGGCGGCGGGCGGGCGGGGGTTGGCGGGTGCTGGCGCGGATCGGCGCGGCGGGGGCCGGGGCGCGAATGGCGGTCGATGCGGCGACTGGAGAAGGGAAGAGACCGAGGCCGAGGGTCGCCATTGTTGGGTCACTGGGTCAGCTTCGTCCGCGTGGTTTTGCACGTGTACTAAAAAATTAGTAACTCGACGTCATTAACTTATCACCACTCATTTAGGAATTTAAATTTAAATTGATTTGAAGTTCGAATCAAAAGTTCGAATCAAACAAAGACTGACCTTTTTGCAAAAAAGGCCCAAGATTGACTCAGTGAGTACATAAGAATAATAAACAATATCAATTTAACATTTTTAAAATAATTCAAGGTCAGAGTTCAAATTCGAATTTCTTCAAAATCAAAATTTCAATTCGATTTGGCAGGGGCCGCGAACGCGTACCCCCTCTACCACAAATTACGACGCCAGCGCAACCTTCAAGTGCAATGAGGCCCACTAACCTAGGCCACGGGCCTTCATGATCGCCCGTCGACCCCGTCCAGGTAAGTATGGAATAACGGGGCACGGGGGGCTCGTCTTATAGCGGAGGCTCGCGGCGCGTCTGCCTTGCGCTGGCGAGATGGTACTAAACTTGGGACGGGAGCGGAGTAGTGCCCGTGCGGCCGTGCCTTTGTCTCAGCTCTGCCGGCGAATCCTCCCCACCTCCTGGGCTGCGGATTATTGGGCCGTTTTCATCGTGGGCCGTTTATTCCGTGAGTGGATGGATCACGGATCGGGACGATCGTTGCCAGCCCTGCTCCGGACTAGAAAATGGGCCGCGTGACTTTTTGCTGTTTGTGTTACTCCACTCATAAAAAAAAACTTGCGTGGGCAGAACTCATCACGTGTTTAAAAAAAAATACCCTTTCTTAATAAAAATTTTCACATGGCCCATGTGGCCACTGAAGTGAACATAATACATATTCACACGACGTTTGTTGCTAACCGAAAGTTTAGCGAGAGGTTCAAAGCTTGTCAAACTATGCATTTGCAGTTTCAAAAAACGACTATGCATTTGCATGTATTTTGATAAAATTGTCACCACAGAAATAACTAACCGAGCAACTGCACACTCGAAGAACAAATGCTCTCTACTTCATGGCAGAAGTTGTCCTCTAACAATTCTTCTTTTCACAGGCCAACGATTTGGTAGTAGTTCAACCCCTTTCAATTTTTTAAAAGCAAAAACCCACCGGCTTGTCAATTGTTGCCACGAATCAGTG
This sequence comes from Themeda triandra, assembly GCA_018135685.1. Classification (NCBI taxonomy): domain Eukaryota; kingdom Viridiplantae; phylum Streptophyta; class Magnoliopsida; order Poales; family Poaceae; genus Themeda; species Themeda triandra. The sequence goes on from JAENPR010000033.1 coordinate 1,515,680, forward strand.
GCCTCCAACAAGTTAATACCAACCATCGGCTCTTCATTGACGAAATACGTGTTCACAAACCAGAAGGCTTCACGTTACAGATGCAAGCTTGAGAATTGGGAATTGGGATGGGATATTCCTTGTTCCCCTGAACCTGCCTCTGCAACTTGAGACGGCGTACAATTGCCGCATATCCGCGTGCGAAATGCGCATATCCACTCCACTTTCAGTGACTTCTTCGGCGGATGAGTGAGAGCAACTCTTTTCTGTTTTTACCCTTTCGAGGTGCAGAGCAACCTTCCTGTTTCGGTGGATGGATGAGGCTGGCTCGCAGCCTCGACCTCGACCTGCCGCCGGAAACCAGGTCCATCGTCTACAGACTACTACAGGCACGAGCGTCTGTGCTCTGGTCCCAAAATATATATCCAGACGAAAGATCCACACCAAAGCCGTGGAACGGTGTTAAGTTTTCCCTGTCCAAAGCTCATAAACGGCAAGAAAAGCCAGTGTCTTTTCTCCAATCTCGGTGATTCACCGTGCTCTCTCTTCACAAACAAGAAGAGTCAACCATACAGATTCAGAGCAGAAGTCAAAATACAAATACAAAAAAAAAAAAAGAAGAAAAATGACACCACAGGCATGCAGCGTCCAAGATTGGTTTGGTCGTTCGCTCGTTCATCAGATTACAGATCCGTCATCTCTCTTTACATTACACACAAAAAAAATCCTAATCCACAGCTGGCTTGAGAGTCCAGCCGATGGGGTGGGTGGGTAAGAAGGTTGGAGCGGTTGGTGGGTCAAGAGCAAGCAGAAATCAGTCGTCGGCTCGGCTGCGCGGCCGGCCGGTGCCGGTCAGTGCGCGGCGGCGGGCGCCGTGCAGCGGCGCTGGCAGAAGTTGGGGACGCGGTCCATGCACTGGTACACCGGCGGGTCGGCGCTGAGGCTGGACTTGACGCAGTCCCTGCACGCCGGGTGGCAACCGCGGGGGACGGCGTCCAGGCACTGGCACCGCGCCGGCTCCGACTTGGTGCACCCGCCGCAGCTGTCGCAGCACGGCCACGCTCGCGTCGCTGGCTTGCCCCGGCTCGCAAGCTCCCCTCCTCCTCCTCCCTGCCCTGAAACCAGATATCGATTCGGAACCCGTGAGCCAGACTGAACAACAAGGAACGCAAAGGAACAAATCTTGAGCTGCTTTCCTGACGAAGTGAGGAAAAAAACCGAAAAAACTCTTTGATTCACTTGCCGGAAAACCTCAAAAGATCAGAGAAGGAATCGGGGAGCCTACCTCTGCTTTGAACATGGGAGTGGTGGTGGTGGTGCTTGTTGCTGGATTGCGCGAGCACGGCGAGAAGGGCGAATGTGAGGAAGAACAGCGCTTGGGTTCTCATGTCTGAATCTCTGATTGCTTGCCTCGGCGAGAACTTGTCGCGACTGGTAGCCTCCTCTCCTCTTCTCTTCTCTTCCGGTTCCGGTTGTTCTTGGTTGGTTGGACAACTTGGACTGGAGTTGCTTGTCTATCTGTACGCGGCTAATAGAAGCCTTCTTTATAGAAACGAAACCGTCCCGTTCCCGTCCTGAGTCCGGACAAGGCAAAAAGGGAGGGGCCCGTCCTGCCCGGACAAGGGCCCCACACGCCTGTGGGTCGCCCACCGATAAGACTACCCGCACTCATGGATCTTTAAATTTCTACTCTATCCATCCTAGTCATCAAGATTCTCTACTCTATACTACTTTCTCCCGCACTCATCCAATCTTTATATCTCTACTCTATACTAACTACCATATATTTTATTCAACCATCCCAACTATCATTTTCTCTTTCCTCACTGTGGGCATATTTGTCACTTATCTAAATATATCCATGTGAGATCTAGTTTTGAAGAATTTATTGTAACGAATTTAATGGTGTAATTGGAATTTAGTTTGGACTTTCGGTTTGTGAGTTATAGTATTTTTTTAGATAGATGAAATAGTGGAGCCCACCATCAGATTCCCTCCAGCGCAGCACATGCAGCACAACGCTCGCTCCCTTTCAGCCAAACAGCACATGCACACAGCAGCGGGGCCCGCGCCACTGACATACCGTGCGCTCGCTATGACGCTAGGAATACCGAATCCACTCTCGTACCGTGTGACATAGCCCCGCTGCAGCATATTTTTTTGGCTATCTATTCCTGCATATCCAACGTGTCACTTTACAGAAGGTTTTACCGTCTGCCGGTGCAGACAGTCTAAGACTATCCGCAGCCATGAACCTCCATTTTCTTACTCCATACGTCCACGTCATCAAGATTCTTTACTCCATACACGTTTCTCCTGCACTCATTAACCTCCATATCTCATACTCCATTTCACCTACCAAAATAGGACCCACTTATCATTTTATCTAAATATATTCATGTGAGATCTAGTTTTGAAGTATTTATTGTAACGAATTTAATGGTGCAATCGGAATTTAATTTGGAGTTTTCGTTTGTGAGATATAACATTTTTTAACTTAGTTAAAACAGTGGGACCCGCACGCATGCAGTCCCTCTCCTCTCCCTCCCATGCATGCTGCCTGCCCACGGCCCCACCAACAGTGATGGCGTTTCAACTGGACAACGCTGGAAATCCCGGACGATGGGCTGTGGCGGTCTGTGTCCCGTTCAGCGCTGCAGCAGTTTTTTCCGGTATTTCGCTGATGTGGAGTGACGTGGAGGTGTAGCGGATTGCATCCCGTTCAGCGCTGCGGAAGGTCTAAGCGAGCAAGCGCCAAGCGGGGGCAGATAAACGAGCAATTTGGAGAAGGAACCCTCTACTACGATCGAATTGAGAAATCCTCCCTTACATTGTTATGCATATGTTTAAATTTTAATTTTGGGTTAGCTGGTCTACCCATGATGATGCCAAGGAGTAACTTACGCTTTATCAACCTGATCAGCTTCCCTAATTGCACCAGCCATTGCCAAGTCCTTAGTAGCTACAATGGCCACAAAGAGAATGAAGTGGAAGCGTCGCCACAGTCACAACCATAGCAAACAAAAAACACAGCCGGGCACTGTCTATGTCTTTTTGTTCTCCGTGGTGCTCCTCTCTCACAGTGTTCTTCACCCTCGCCTTTGTTTCTCACTTATTTTTCTCTCCAATTGTGTTGCAACCATAAACACTGAAGGTTGTGCCACTAACCTAGTGATACATGGCCATTATGCTAGTCCCGTTTTATTGATATGATGATCAATACCATCTCATCATCTTCCAGCACAGGTGAAGATATGTGTTGTGTTGGTGTTTCGTGAAACAGTAAAATTACATGCCTTGCACCTAGTTCTGGCAATATAATTGGCAACAAAACCGTGAAACCGCTAAAACCTAGGCCTCATTAGTCATTAGCCATTCCCTCGTTATGGAATTGTAGATAAAAAAAAATGTGTTGTTCACCAAAAAAAAAAGTAGATAAAGGAGGTGCCCCTATGTGAGAATAACAAATTTCATAACTCAAGGGGGGTACGCGCAAAAGAGCCACCAATATAGGGTGGCTGTGCACATGCGGAAATGAGTCACCCAAGATAAGATCGAGGAAAATATAGCAAAGTGCCACTTTCATGGGCCCACGCCGACCTGTCCATCCTCCATCCATGTTTGCTAAATTGCTGTAGCGCCAATGCAGCAATGCTAACGCTCATCCCGATCTCATGCGCCGGCGGCCACACAAAGGTACCTTCCATCAAAATTCAAACATCATGCATAAATTCAAAAAAAATAGTATTATTACATACACCATAACGTAGATTTTTTTTACAAAAATAGTATTTACCTATGCCATGTGATATATCTATATTGAATTTGTAGTTTATGGACTATTATAAGAGTTGTTCATTTTAGTTTTAAGTATAAACGAAATAAGTCATGTAATGCACTGAACATGCCTAACCCCATGTGTACAATTTTGTACTGGTATAAACAGCTCCAAGATTTATCTACGAGTTTTCTAGATAATAGAGACGGTGCTATGCCAAACAAGGTTGTATGCGTGCGTGAGAGCGTGCGTCCATGCAAATACAACATCAACGTGAACAGGCTATTGTGAGCTGCGCGCGCAGAAGATCGGAGGACGGGACCGCGGCGACGAGGAAATGTTTGGAAGGGTTTTGAGATAGGATTGGGCGGCCACGTACTCGCCTTTATTTGTGCTTAGACCGCATTCCAATGTCCTTTCCAGCGACACGCCTCATTTTGTGCTTCCTCCACCGCGAGTTGCGATGCTAAAGCTACCGCTAAACCAATACTAAACCAATATGCGTCGGTTTTACCGTAGTGCTTTTTTCTCTCTTTAATAACCGAAATCAACACGCAGGACACGAGTCGCGTCGCTAAAGCTGCCGCTAAACCAACAGGGGTTAGGGTAGTGCTTTTCTCTTTAACCGAAATCAACACGCAGGCTGTTCAAAAGAAAGAAGAAGAAAAAAAAAATCAACACGCAGGCACAGGACGCTTAAAAATATTTGACTACTTGACCTGAAGAACGGAGGCAAGAAAAGCGTGCTCCTCCGGTCTCAAAACGATCGTTGTTGGAGAGGGATATTCCATTGCCACCATGGATTTGCCCACCGCTTTGGCATTATATTAGAGCAACTCCAACAGTTTGCCAAAATCACTTGGCATCATAAGAATTTTGGTAAAACCATAAAAAACAGGCTCCAACACGTTAGCAAAAGCACTTGGCATTTTGGAAAGCTTGGCAAATATTCACCTTGGTGGCGCAAATATGCGCGCGCTCAAAGAGTTGGCATCCCGGCGCCGGGCCCCCGCCGGTCTTCCCGGGCGCATGGTCATCCAATCGTTTTGCTTGCTGCCTTGCAAGTTAGTTGTATACGTGCATGTTCATTTTCTTATTTAAACTACGTAATTCTTCTAGTGATCCATATAGTAGCTAAAAATATACATAAATTATATAAAAATACTATATATTGTTAGGAATATATGATTGATTTTTTTTACATTTTTCACCATTCATGGGTTATAGAAAAAAAAAGCAAGTTAGCATCTATCAAATAAGAACAAAAAAGATCAAATGGTGACCGCCTCTAAGTTTGCATATCTGCCTCTACGTTTGGTTTTGACAAGTTAAAAATATACAACTGTTGGAGAAGAGGTTTAATTTTACTTGGCAAAAAGTTTTAGAAGTTCAAATAAAATTTGGCAAACTCTTGGAGATGCTCTGAGCCACTAATTTTCAATTTGCCAAGTCCAAATATAGCAAACTGTTGGAGAGGGCTATTTTTTCACTTGGCAAATGGGTTTGAGACTTGCAAGAAACTCGAGATTCTAAAGTGATATTTGCCAAACTGTTGGAGTTGCTCTTAGCAGCTGTAATTGCAAAGTTTAAGAAACAAACACCCCGGTGGCATGTGCATGTGGACCACGTTTCAGCTAGGGTTCGTCGCTTCAATTTGTTAAATTTAAACCAGTCGTGGTTATTACGCGGGAACGATTATGTGGCGGAGCTAAAAGGTTTGCTGCTAGAAATAAGATGAGGTACTGTAGTCTGTTAATCTTTGTCCGTGTCGGCGTATCAGCAGGCGCAAACGCACGCACGGGACTGCTCGGCCAGTGCATAGGGGAAAGAAAGGGGAGTGACTACACATCTTTAGAAGATTTTCTTATTAGCTATCTTTCACTTTTTCATAAATTAATTAAAAGAAGTTGTAACTAACAAACTAAACATTCAAATTAAATTCTAATTATACCATTAAACTCATTATAATAAATCGTTCAAAATAAGATCTCACATAGATATATTTAAATAAAATTTTATTTACAAATATTTTTTATCAAGATAAATTATTTTTAAAAACATGATAGAACATTAAAAAAATTACGACAACAGAAAATGAAGAGAGAAATGAACTGAGAAAAATTTTAAAAATAAAAAAAAGAATATAGCAAATACATGAAATATAAAAAAATGAAACTAAAAAAAAGAAACAAAAATACACATGCGCACGCATGCATATGGCTAGCTGTGCGGCTGATTTGCTAGCTTGCTTGCGCACCAGCATACGCAGCCTGGGAGCAGAGCGGATGGTGTCGGGTACCTAGATTAGGGGGTCCTAAACTAGGTAGATTACGAGACAGGCAAACCTGCTTCACCCCTCTCTAAATCCCAAAAGCTACTAAAAGAAATCCCCAATCCTCCTCGAACTAGGCCGACACACGTATCAGGCCCACAAAACCACAAAGACCACCGACTCGAGCGGCGGTTGCCCGCCCGCTCGAGAAGGGAGTACGGGCTTCGCTCGAGCGAGCAAGCGCTCGAGACGGTGACGGAACCGCTCGAACGAGCAAACCGCTCGAGCAAGAACGGAGAGAGCGCTCGAGCGAGCGACCGCTCGAGTCCTGCATGCGCAATAATTGCCCTCCCGGAAGCACGCACATGGCTACGGGGCTCGAACGGTACCACGGTACACCAACCCCGCCTAACTCCATGGCTACGGGGCTCGAAACGGTGGATGGCACGTGGGTCGCTTCCATCATCACGCTGCCCATTCCCAGGATTCGAGGATGGCAGGCGCCACTATTACGCCATGCCTCGCACTGTGACGCGTATGGCACCCCCTCAACTCGCCATTATCAACTCCCCGTACCACCTAACACGTCGTTCAGTCCCATCGCTCGGATCGTCGACCCCTCAAGGCGGCCCTCAACCGCTCGAGGAATGATGACAGATGCGACCGGCGTACGGGGTGCACAGTGCCACGTCCATCCCATCTCGACAGCCGCTCGACGGGTTTTCAGGGAAGACCATCACCACCCATGCCTCAGTTGCGTCAGCTCGTGTCAGCGAGGAATTGACAGGCCTCCATCAACCATGCTGCTACAGTCTCGACCCGGGTAAAAGCAGAGATCCACAGGCTCGAACCGGATCAAGGGAGGCGTCTACAGTTCCAACGACTCGACCCGACGCCCGTACCTCGACGTCATGCATACGATTGCCCTACCAACTCTTGTACTCCTGAGCCTCCCCCTGGCCTATAAAAGGGGATGCCAGGGCCTAGTTTAGGGCAGGTTCTAAGGCCCCCAAGTTTACATTCACACTCTCACTCGCAAAGTCTCAGGACTGCCTTGTACTCACCCCTGTACGAGCACTTAGGTGCAAGATAATACAAGTTTCCTCCCCCCGCTGGATGTAGGGCTTTCTTTTGCCTGAACCAGGATAAATCACTTGTGTCCTTCTTGTGTCACCATCCGGATTAGGGAGCACGCATAGAAATTTACTCGTTGGTGTTATACCCCCCGGGGTACGAAACACCGACAGTTGGCGCGCCAGGTAGGGGGACTGCGTGTTTTTCGCTCGATTCCCGCCATTTTCCGGATGGCATCACCCGCTTCCTCGCTTCCGTTTGCTACGGTGATCTGGTTTGGGAGTTTAGAGTTCGTGTCGCTCGGCCCAGGCCATGACATGGCTCTACTCTCGATCGGTGAACCGGGAGGGGACGCTCGTCACCCCACGCGTCAAGGGGTCGCGCGCCGACCGCGCCACCACGGCTCGCCACCACGTCGCCGACGCCACCAGCATCAGCATCACCGCCAGCAGGCACAGGGCCTTGAGCACCCTGCTCGTGTGCCCTCCCAGCCAGACGCCACGATGCACCCAGCCGGGGTGCCAAGTGTGCGGCAGGGGGTGGCGCATGGACAGGGAGTCCTTGACGTGGACCCCGGCTTCACGTTCGCCATGCGCTCGCCAAGAGAGCCCGGCGTGGCACCTCGAGCACGCGCACGGCCGACGTCGCCCAACCTGTTGCCGCACGGGCTCTACCGAGCCCGTCACAGGTTCCCGTTTGGGCTCACCAACGCCGCCACTACGTATGCCAACGAGATCCGGACAGTCATGGGACCGCGAGAGGGGAGCCCCGGCCCCCTCCTGCGTGCCACCATGGACTTGGAGATTGTGTGGCCGGCGTCGGTGGACCACGGGTTTGACAGAGCACCGGGCTCGCAACGCCGCAACACGGTCGGGAATATGCGCCGCTGGATCGAGGAGGAGAGCACGGGGAGGCCCTGGACGCCGTCCAGCGCTAGCCCAGACTCCGATGACTCGGACTCAGGGTGCTATGACCCGGCTCGCGAGTGTTTTCATCTCAACGACGACGTCCCGTCGGATGAGGAGACCAGAGATGGCGCCGCCGCGGCCGTCCCTACAGCCAACCGGGCAGACGTGACGCCAGCGGTCGGGACATCGGCAGCTGGAGCCCTGCAGGTGATCGAGCCGCGCGGACCGCCACCACAAGCCCAAGATAACCGACGACCTGAAGACGATGCTCTAGCAGCTCAATGGGCCCAAATCCGGGAAATCGAGACCAAGATGGAGGCGGAGCGCGCGAACTTGGACCTGCTCAAGAGGACCCTTGAGCTAAGCCAACTCCCTCCACCTCGACCTCTTGGCGCTCGAGGAAAGGCACGAGACGTCCTCAACCGCATCGTCAACGACGGGCGACCGGAGGCGCCACCCGAGCCGGCCCACTTCCCTCGAGCAAGTCAGAATGTGCTTGCAGCAGCTATGCTGCTGCGAGACATGCCGGCGCCCTCGAATCCGCATGCATTATGGATACGAGATGAGGTCCAGGGGCTTCTCCAAGTCGCGGCCGTCCAGCAGGCCGAGAGCTCGGCCTCAAGACAGCGTGAGGCAGCCCCAGAACAACCACGGCACGAGCGGGAGGGTTCCGTCCACCAAGAGGCACCCCCTCGAGGTGGTAGAGCCCCCGCTCGAGAATGTATCCTCGACAACCGCGCGCCTCAAGATGCGCGTCATGACATCAACGACAACCGACGACGCAAGGCTGCGGGTGCCGAGGACCGTGGCTGCAAGGCCCATCGAGGGGGGCGCTACGACAGCGACGAGGACCGGCAGGCTCCCGAGCCGCCGGGCCCTCGAGTCTTCAGTCGAGCTATTCGCAACACGCCATTGCCTAACCCGTTTCGACCCCCCACGAGCGTGGTCAAATACAACGGGGAAACCAAGCCAGAGCTCTGGCTGGCCGATTTCCGGCTGGCCTGCCAGCTGGGAGGGGCTCGAGAGGATAGGGCAATCATACGCCAACTTCCTCTGTTTCTCTCTGACACCGCTCGACGGTGGCTCGAGGAGCTTCCCCCCAATCAGATCTACGATTGGGCCGACCTGGTCCAGATTTTCGAGGGGAACTTCAAGAGTTTGTTGACGGTCGTTAACTCATAAAATTAACCGTCAACTTAGCATGCAAATGGACCTATTCATAAATACTTGATAGATATAGGGTTACCACCGACGTAATTCCACGAGTTTTGGTGAATATCTATTTCGCGGGGTGACAACGGTGAAAATCAACCAAGATGGCCCACATGTCGGGTTTACATAGAGAGAAAGACCGAACGGGTAAAATTGTATAATCTAGAAGACTCCGAAGGCAAACCCCGGAAGGCGGGGCCCACGGCATTGTAGCCGGTCGGCCGACCGGGGAAAGGAGTCGGCCGACTCCCCCACCTCCACCAATCGGTGGAGTCTCGCGGATCCCGCCTCCACCGACTTTGAAGATTAATAATTATCGTCCATTTAGGTCGGTTTGATCCGAGGGCTGTGGTTAATCCTAGGGGGCTATATAAGCGAGCCCCGGCCCCCGGGTGAAACCCTAATTCATTCTCCAATTCATTCAAGACTTCAATCCGAGAGAGAGAGAGTTAGATAGAGAAGGGTCCCTCGAATGGATCTATCTCTATAGGGTATTAGTATCAAGAGAGATTGAGAGAGTATAGAGTGGAGGTAGATTTGGAGGAAGCCGGACTGTCGGTGTCTCCTCTCCGTGTATCTGCGGGATCAAGTCTCCTAACCCGAGGCTTGGTTTTGAGAATCATTCGGCAATTCAACTTCTAATACTAGTAAGTTCGTTGTTATTATTGTTCTTTGGTTTACAAGTTTACTTTATTCGCTTCGGCGTTGGGAATAGAGTAATCGTTCTTTAGCATAAGCGTGGTGCTTAGGCTAGGTTCACTTGTAGATGCTCCCTATTCGGTAGGAACCGTGGTAGTAGTGAGGGAAGTGACAATCCCTTTATTACCTTTGTAATCCACTTCCCGTTGGTAGGTAAGGTAGGTCCTTTGTGCCGGTTTAGCATCCTCGTGGTGTCTATTCCTCGGGTACCCCCTTAGAACAATAGTCTCAAAGCTTGCCATAGGTTAGAAGAAGATCGACGAAGGAGTTCTCTCTATATCGCTTAATTCTCACTTGACTAGCGGCCCGGGGTAGTAGTAAAGATCGGGTTAGTCTATTGCACGTTTTCTCTTAGCGGATAAAAACAAATACGATACTCGGGACTTATCTCCGGGTGAAGTGCTCACCGATATCCGTGCGCTTGCGGATTATTTCTTTTGATTCTTTCGTGTGCGTATCTAGTGTCAACAAGCATTTCCGGCGCCGTTGGGAGAAAGACGGTCCGCTTAGATAACCTAAATCTTGCTCTACCTTGTACCTATACTTTTATCTTTTTCTTTCACTTTACTTTTCCGTACATTTTTTTTTTTTTTTTCTATCCTTATGGATAATTCAAATTCCATTCCTATCTTTCGATTTTTCGCACCCACGGAGACCGGCCTAGTGCCACATGAGTCATCACAACCTATCCAAACACCTAGCTATAGGCCGAGTCCGCGGTTGATTGCATTGGTCCAAAGCCTATCCTTTTCGGGAGAAGGAGACGAAAACCCTTACCTTCACATTAGAGACTTTGAGCAAACATGTGACTGTCTTCGCATAGAGGGCATGTCCGACAAAACCCTCCGTTGGAAGCTATTTCCTTTCTCGTTAAAGGGAAAAGCTAGACAATGGTATGATAAATACGTAGGTAAGCAACAAGGAGATTGGGGGTCCTTACGCTCCAACTTTTGCCTAGATTTCTATCCCATCTCCCAAATCGTCGACCTTAGAGTCAAGGTTCTGACTATTAAGCAAGAACCTGAAGAATCTTTGGCCTCATCCTGGAATCGTTTTACTACACTTTTAGCATCAGGCCCGGACCTTAGTCTACCGAGATCCTATTCTTTTACAACACTTTTATAAAGGTGCGAGTAGAGACAGTAGAAAATTGCTCGACACAACTTCGGGAGGATCATTCTTGCATATCTCTGCGAGAAAGCAAGATCAATCCTAGACCAAATCCTATCCAGTGAATTAGACTACCTCCTAGAAGTAGAACCTCAAGTAGCGAAGACAAACATTTGCCGATACACCATCCACCTCGGCTAATCCATGTCTTGAGCAAGACAAGGAAGACATTCCACTTCCCGATTTTATGCTAGATATTGAACCCGATCTGCTTTTTCCGATTTTGGAAACATCTTCAACTATCACAAGGTGAAGAAGCCACAAGGCAAATATCACCCAATAAAGCCATGCAATATTGATGAGGATATTCCAACGGGAAAGACCTCGGGAGAGTTAGTGTCTGTCATGAGCAATGAGTGGTTAGAAGAGTCGAGCTTTCCCGAAATAATTCGTTTGGATTCATCTTCTCTTCCCATTCATTGCATGATTAACAATGATCGCATAGACGTGTCTACAATCCGGTTGTGGGTATAAATATCATGTCTACCACACTAGCAAAATATTTGCAAAGAAACATGACATTGACCCCAACAGTGAAGTTCATAAGAAATCTTTCAAGACAAATTCTTCCTTGTTTAGGAATTCTACATGTCCTACCACTCCGGGTAGAAGGAACCCCTGTTCACTTAAGCTTTTATGTCTTTGACATAGGGGATTTCCACCTGTTGATAGGACAACCATTTAGAAGACTTCTTTATGAAGGACAAACTGGGAAACTAAACATTTGTTTAGGCAAGAAACTCCAGTTTGCAATGTCCATTTCACATTCTTTAAATACTATGACCGAGCCTTATCCACATTATGATCCATTGGAGGAATTTAGAGCAGCCTCTCTAGAATTCCTAGTGAAGCCAGAATTAGAAGATGAAGCTAGATTCTTCATAGAAGAAGAAGTCGACCCTTCGAGAATGAACCGTTAGATGAATTTACCTTACCACCTAGGCCTCCTATTGAGTTCAAACCTTTACCCCGGTCTTAGATATGCCTTTCTAGGAAATGATCCGACACTCCTTTGTCATCATAAGTGACACTCTCACTCGGGGAGCGAGACTTTTCGCTTAATGGCTATCCTAGAAAAACATAAAAAAGCTTTTGGCTACTCACTCCGGGACCTCAAAGGAATTAGTCCCGCCCTTTGTACCCATCGCATTCCCACAGATCCCGATATTCCACCATCCGAGAGAACCCCAACGTAGGCTCAATAATGCGATGAGGGAAGTTGTTAAGAAAGAAGTTTTAAAACTGTTGCACGCCGGGATTATTTACCCCGTGCCACACAGTGAGTGGGTCAGCCCTGTCCAAGTTGTGCCTAAAAAGGGAGGCATGACTGTTGTCCAAAATGAGAAGAATGAGTTAATCCCACAAAGAACCGTCACAGGATGGCGAATGTGCATAGATTATAGAAAGCTTAATAAGGCAACAAGAAAGGATCACTTTCCTTTGCCTTTCATTGATGAGATGCTTGAGCGATTAGCCAACCATTCTTACTTTTGCTTCCTTGATGGATATTCGGATATCATCAAATCCCTATCCATCCTAATGATCAAAACAAAACGACCTTTACATGCCCTTATGGAACCTTTGCTTACCGTAGGATGTCTTTTGGGTTATGTAATGCACCGGCTTCTTTTCAAAGATGTATGATGTCTATATTTTCTCGATATGATTGAAAAGATTATGGAAGTTTTCATGGACGATTTTTTGTTTATGGAAAAACTTTTGATGAGTGCCTTGAAAACATAGATCGAGTATTACAAAGATGTGAAGAAAAACACTTAGTCCTTAATTGGGAAAAGTGTCATTTCATGGTTAGAGAAGGAATAGTGTTAGGACACTTAGTGTCCGAAAGAGGCATCGAGGTAGATAGAGCCAAAATAGAAGTTATTGAACAACCGCCTCCTCCTATCAATGTGAAAGGAATTAGAAGTTTCCTTGGTCATCTTTGGTTTTTATCGTAGATTCATAAAAGATTTTTCTTACATCGCTAGACCTCTTACCCGCTTATTGGCTAAGGATGTTCCTTTTGACTTTGATGATGCCCGCTTACAATCATTTGAAATTCTTAAGAAAGCACTCATCTCTGCTCCAATCATTCAACCCCGATTGGACTTTACCTTTGAAATTATGTGTGATGCAAGTGACTACGTTGTAGGAGCGGTGTTAGGACAGACTAAGGATAAGAAGCATCATGCAATAGCTTACGCTAGCAAAACTTTGACTGGACCTCGGCTTAATTATGCTACCACCGAAAAAGAGCTACTAGTCGTTGTCTTTGCTATTGATAAGTTTAGATCCTACTTAGTGGGTGCCAAAGTGATTGTTTACACGATCATGCCGCTTTAAAATATTTGCTCACTAAGAAAGATGCTAAACCTCGATTGATAAGATGGATTTTATTACTCCAAGAATTTGATCTAGAAATAAAAGATAAAAAGGGAGTAGAAAACTCGTTGCCGATCACTTGTCTAGAATGCGGTTTGAGAAACCACGGGAACTACCCATCGACGACGCACTCCGGACGACATGCTCTACGGAATCAACGAGATCGACCCCGGTATGCGAGATATTGTTAATTTTATGGTTACAGGTTACGTACCACCGGGAGGCAACAAAAGGAAACTTATCCGGGAGAGTCGTACTCACATATGGGATGAGCCCTACCTCTTCCGAGTATGCTCGATGGCCCGCTCGGAAGATGTGTGCCAACCGAAGAAGGAATCAAAATCATTGAAAGATGCCACTCATCACCATATGGAGGCCATTATGGGGTGTTCCGTACACATGCGAAGATTTGGCAATGCGGATTTTTCGGCCAACAATGTATGAAGACACAAAAGATTTCATTCGGAGATGCGGTCCTTGTCAAAGACATGGCAACATAAACTCAAGAGATGCCATGCCACTTATCAACAACCTTCGAGATCGAGCTCTTTGATGTTTGGGGAGTTGATTTCATGGGACCATTTCCACCGTCGAAGAAATGTGAATACATCCTCGTAGCAAAGTGGACTATGTGTCCAAATGGGTCGAAGCTCGCCATGCAAAAGGCGAGATAGCTCAAGCTCTAAGAAGATGTTCGAAGAAATAATATTCCCAAGATTTGGAGTCCCAAGGATAGTCATAAGTGATGGAGGATCACATTTCATCGACAAACGCTTTGAGCAATACTTATTGAAGCATGGAGTACGCCATAATGTTGCTACTCCATATCACCCTCGAACAAGTGGCCAAGCAGAGACATCAAATAAGCAAATCAAGAATATTCTCCGAGAAGACAAGTGAATGAAATGGGAAGCGCATGGAAAGACAAGCTTCCCGATGCATTATGGGCATATCGAACAGCATACAAGACACCTATTGGGATGTCACCGTATCAACTAGTCTATGGAAAGACTGCCACTTGCCGGTAGAGTTTGGAATTCAAAGCTCACTGGGCCATCAAGAAGTGGAATATGGATCTAGAAGCGACGGGAGAGAAAAGGAGGATGCAAATCTCTCGAACTAGAAGAATGGAGAGAGAAAGCCTATCACAATGCCAAGATATACAAAGAAAGAGTGAAAAGATGGCACGACAAGAGAATCAAGATCAAGGAGTTCACACCCGGAGACAAGGTATTACTTTTTAATTCCGGGGTCAAACTCTTCGGGCAAGGAAAGCTTCGAAGCAAATGGGAAGGACCGTTCGAAGTAGTAAGCTCATCATCGCATGGAGCCGTTACGCTTCGCAACAACGAAGGTACGATATTCAAGGTAAATGGTCAACGCCTTAAAATATTTTTAGAGCCCATTGAGGAAATAGGTGAAATAGATGAATTAAACTTCTTTCTCAATTAGGTAGTTGGGCCCGACCTTTTTACTTTTCATTTTTCGGGGTCCGGGGTATTTTTCCGAACGACAAAAATATGTTAATTAGGTTGCGAAAAGCCCCCGGGGGATCCACATGCCGAGTCGGCCGACCCATAGGGGAGTCGGCCGACCCATGGACTCCCCGTTTGCCGTCATCTTTTGCATTCGTGATCCTTCCATACTCTTCCTTCGGGAATTTTTGCCGATTAGGGTTTTTGAGATCACGTTGACGCGTTATTCCTTCGGAGATTCCCTTTAGATGCCCTTTAGATGCCTCTCCATCCCCCTATATAAAGAAGCCCAGCCTCAAGCCAACCTCATTCCATCTAAAAACCTCCTCCTACCATCAAGCTTGCTACGCGGCAATGGCAAAGTCGAGCCGGAGAATTTAGATAGGAGATTGATCCGCTTCGGGATTGATCTCAACACCATCCCAAGAGAAGAGCCCGAGAGCAAGGCCATCGTCCTTGCTAAGCCCAAACCCCTAGCCTCTATTCCTCCAAAGCCTCAAGCTTACGGTCATAGCTACTACGCCCAACCATTCATCGCCGCACCCAAGCCTTTGCTCCTTGATGGACCTCCACCAAAAGGTCCTATTGTGAAGCTCCCAGAAGGCACCAAGATCCTCCCTCCTAAGCACAATGAGATGCTTATGGGAGTGAAGACCAACAAGCAAGGGGAGATCGTCTGTGCTAAGTATAGCACTGGAGAGCGCTCGTATTTTGAAGGAGTCCGTGCTCACCCGAGCAAGGTGAAGTTCGTCCCTCCGAAGGAAGCCCCGAAAGCAGCTCTCGCCGCCTCAGAAGCTCCAAGGAAGCGTCGCAAGACCGTTGCAGACTTAGAAAAGGAGTTAGAAACTCAGCGCGACGTTATAGCATCTCTGCGAAACGCTCAACATGTCCAGAGCAGTAGCATTGTCACTCTCATAGATAGACTTCGTGCGCAAGAGAAGAGGACGGATAAGTTAGAAAAGAGGTTAGACGCTCTAGAGAAGCGAATTAATTAGATGAGATTTATCTTAGCATCAGAAAGGCCTAGTGTGTTTAGATTAAAAAGTCTTAGTTCACAAGAGTGCTTAGTTAAAGTTTAGTTCGATCTTAGTTCCTTTCAATACTTGTAATCCAGGCCTTAATGAAGATGAAATAAAGTTTCTAGTTATATTTATTATTGCATATGTGTTGCCTCTTTTGTCTCCACCTTGTTGTGAATGAAGATAACGGGAATCTAGTGTGGGGGAGGCAACCGACGACGAAACTAACGGATATCGAACCAAAGCAAAAATATTTGAGAACATACGACGAAAAGATCACGCACGACGAAGCGGACCCCGAGGGGCCACTGCTAGAGTCGGCCGACCCACATATGGAGTCGGCCGCCCATGGCCGGGCCCATTTGGCTCCGGCTTTTCGTTCACGGTCGAGTTTGCTTCCCTACATTCCAAATTTTATATCGATCACGTTTTTCCGATTCGTTTGGGGAACACTTTGAATTAAATCACATGCTATATATATTGAGAAGGTAGATTATTTTAATCATGACCCCAAAGATAGACTCACACCATGATAATTCCCGGGAATCCTGTTGCTTTGTTGGGAACGTATTCTATAGGGACCCCATTTTACTTAAGTTGTTGAGGACAAGTGATATAGCATGGACCATGAGAACCGATTTCTTGATGTCTAGTTGCTCGGAGAATTTCTTTTCGAAAATCTGAAAATGATTAGCTATACTTCTCCTCTGTGGTCATAAATGCCTATAGAGCCTCGTCGACAAAATTCGAAAGACCAAAGACATAAGCTTTTATTTGTGTTGAGAATAGTCTTGGCGGTATTAGAGCCTTAGAGAAGGGTCTCTTACTCATATGATCAAGTGCACTTACACCCACATATATATCTGCTTTGCTCCTACACCGGGAGTACGCAAAAACATGCTTTCCGCCATTCATCCATCTCCTACTTTCGGGAGAAGGATACATACACTTTCTAGGATTTTTATATGCTCCAAGAATTGTTATCATCATTCAAATTTGTTGAAAGAAGATTATTTCATCATCATCTTCATGTTCAAGAAAGTTATTGTATCCGAGAGTGAGACATGGGCTATGCAAAAATAATGTTGTTAAAAAAAAAAAAAAAAAAAAAAAAAGAGAAGAAGAAAGAAGAAAGAGAAAAGAGATAGCCCATGAGCTCTTAAGTATTCCAATCCCAGAAGAAGGAAAAGTTCAAATAAGCTCAAAGAGCTATTCAAGAAAAGATCAAGCAAAGCAATGTTCAAGAGAAGAGTGTGCAAGAGAGGGAAGGAGCATTATTATCATCAATTAGCCACCAAATATTCCACACACTTGCACACACTTGATCTAGAGTAAGGTCCCCCTCTCCTTGGTTCCCGTTTTTGACTAATCAATATACACAGGTAAAAATGCTATTCCTTGAAATACCTTAAAAACTCCACATAAGCCTTAGTAGAATAGGAGGCATACCCTTTCACATGCCTCAAGTGAGTTCCAAAAATACTACATACATTGAGAGATTTGAGTGCTCTATACTTAATGGTGAGATCCACGAATACCACATATAAAGAGTGATTTGAGTGTGCTACATGACGGAGAAGGGTAAGCTAAGTTTTCTTTGCAAAAATGTTATAAAAACTCCGAGTGACAGGATTGATAGAAGACGGATCTCTACTTGTACTGTTCCATCTTTCAACTCCCCAAAGTTCAATGGTAGACACTTTTGAATCCCGCGAAGATGGTATGATCGGGAATAATCTAATGTTGATGTCTTGGTTTGAGGCTATGCTTAAAGTAATCCATCCTTTTCCTCGAGACGAGTAAAAGACAAGTGTGGGGAGTTTGTTGACGGTCGTTAACTCATAAAATTAACCGTCAACTTAGCATGCAAATGGACCTATTCATAAATACTTGATAGATATAGGGTTACCACTGACAGAATTCCACGAGTTTTGGTGAATATCTATTTCTGCAGGGTGACAGCTGAAAATCAACCAAGATGGCCCACATGTCGGGTTTACATAGAGAGAAAGACCGAACGGGTAAAATTGTATAATCTAGAAGACTCCAGAAGGCAAACCCTGGAAGCTGGGGCCCACCTGGCATTGTAGCCAGTCGGCCGACCAGGAAAGGGGAGTCGGCCGACTCCCCACCTCCACCAATCAGGTGGAGTCTCGCGGATCCTGCCTCCACCGACTTTGAAGATTAATAATTATCGTCCATTTAGGTCGGTTTGATCCGAGGGCTGTGGTTAATCCTAGGGGGCTATATAAGCAGAGCCCCTGGCCCCTGGGTGAAACCCTAATTCATTCTCCAATTCATTCAAGACTTCAATCCAGAGAGAGAGAGTTAGATAGAGAAGGGTCCCTCGAATGGATCTATCTCTATAGGGTATTAGTATCAAGAGAGATTGAGAGAGTATAGAGTGGAGGTAGATTTGGAGGAAGCCCGGCTACTGTCGGTGTCTCCTCTCCAAGTGTATCTGCGGGATCAAGTCTCCTAACCCGAGGCTTGGTTTGAGAATCATTCGGCAATTCAACTTCTAATACTAGTAAGTTCGTTGTTATTATTGTTCTTTGGTTTACAAGTTTACTTTATTTCGCTTCGCGTTGGGAATAGAGTAATCGTTCTTTAGCATAAGCGTGGTGCTTAGGCTAGGTTCACTTGTAGATGCTCCCTATTCGGCCGGAACCGTGGTAGTAGTGAGGGAAGTGACAATCCCTTTATTACCTTTGTAATCCACTTCCCGTTGGTAGGTAAGGTAGGTCCTTTGTGCCCGGTTTAGCATCCTCTGTGGTGTCTATTCCTCGGGTACCCCCTTAGAACAATAGTCTCAAAGCTTGCCATAGGTTAGAAGAAGACGACGAAGGAGTTCTCTCTATATCGCTTAATTCTCACTTGACTAGCAGCCCGGGGTAGTAGTAAAGATCGGGTTAGTCTATTGCACGTTTTCTCTTAGCGGATAAAAACAAATACGATACTCAGGACTTATCTCCCGGGTGAAGTGCTCACCGATATCCGTGCGCTTGCGGATTATTTCTTTTGATTCTTTCGTGTGCGTATCTAGTGTCAACAGGCACCTACATCCGGCCCGGCAACTCGTGGGATCTCCGCAACTGCAAGCAAAATGCCACGGAGTCTCTCGGGATTTTGCTCGACGTTTCTCCAAGCCGCGCACCGAGCCGCCCGCACATCCCAGATCACGACGTCATCTTGGCGTTCGTCTCGGTGCACCACCGCAAAGAGCTCGTGCGGGAGCTTGGGCGCAACCGCCCAAAGACGGCCGACGAGCTCATGGACGTCGTCGCCGACTACGCCGCCGGTGACGAGGCCGTGGGGGCCTTCTTTGGCGGAGCTGAGAACAAGCCCGTGCCGCCCCCAGGGGATGGTGAGGGCTCGAGCAAGGCCCAGAAGAAAAATGGGAAGAAGAAAAAGGGCAACCAACAAGGCAAGCGCGTGGTCGCGAAGGCGAAGTAGCGCGGCCGAGCGCAGAAGAAGCCTCGACCCCCTGGATGGGGCCGTCTTCGACAAGATGCTAAAACAGCCATGCCCATATCATAAGGAGCCGGTCAAGCATAACCTCGAGGATTGTCGCATGCTTCGAGGCTACTTCAAGAAATTCGGCCTCGGTAAGGACGATGATAAGAAGGATAAGGGTGGCGACGATCGAGCCAACGGCAACGACGACAATGGGTACCCGCCCATTACCGAGTGCTATATGATCTATGGTGGCCCTACCACCCAGATGACGCGTCGAGAGCGGAAGAACGAGCGCAGAGAGGTCTTCTCTGTGAAGCCTGCTACGCCTCAGTTCCTCGATTGGTCGGATGCTCCTATCACGTTCGGCCGTGATGATCATCCAGAGCATGTCACCAATCCCGGCGCGTACCCCCTCGTCGTCGACCCAATCATCCTTAACGCCCGCTTCACCAAGGTCCTCATGGACGGAGGCAGCAGCCTCAACATCATCTACATGGAGACACTCACGCCGCTCGGCATCACGAGGGCTCGGCTCAAGCCCGAGCCGGGGCTTTCATGGAGTCGTCCCCGGCAAGAAGGCGTTCACGATCGGCCGCATCGACCTCCCCGTCGTCTTTGGCACACGCTCGAACTTCCGCAGGGAGATCCTCACTTTCGACGTACCCGGCTTCGAGGGGACTTACCATGCGATCCTGGGCCGACCATGCTACACCCAGTTCATGGCGATCCCCAACTACGCCTACCTCAAGCTCAAGATGCCAGGACCAAAGGGAGTCATCACCGTCGAGTCCACGTACGAGCACGGTACTGCTGCGACGTGGAATGCGTCGAGTACGGGGAATCCCTATCCGCATCCAAGGATCTGGCCAAGACGCTCGACCGTATGGCGGCCGAGGCTTCGCGCCAAGCACCCAAGCGACAGCCGGCAACTTCGAGCCCGCCGAGGACACCAAGAAAATCGCTCGATCCGAGCTCCTCGACGAGAAGACGGCGATCATCGGCGCCTCCCTCGACTAACGCATAGGAAGCCGTGCTCGTCGACTTTCTCCGCGCAAACGCCGATATGTTTGCGTGGAGTCCCTCGGACATGCCCGGCATACCGAGGATGTCGCCGAGCACGCCTTGGAGATCCGCCCGGTTCGAGACTGTCAAGCAACGCCGCGCCGCTTCGACGAGGAGAAGCGCAGGATCATCCGCGAGGAGGTCGAGAAGCTCGAGAGGGCCGGATTCATCAAGGAGGTACATCATCCCGAGTGGTTAGCTAACATGGTATTAGTAGAGAAAAAGAACGGGAAAATGAGGATGTGTATAGATTACACTAGTTTAAATAAAGCATGTCCCAAGGTTCCATTTCCTTTACCTCGAATAGATCAAATAGTTGATTCCACGCGGGTTGTGAAGTACTTTCCTTTCTCGACGCTTACTCGGCTACCATCAAATCAAAATGAAGGAGTCCGACCAGCTCGCGACTTCATTCATCACTCCTGTGGGCATGTACTGTTATGTCACGATGCCTTTCGGCCTTCGAAACGCCGGGGCGACATATCAGCGCTGCATGCTTCACGTTTTCGGCAAACACATAGGAGAAACGGTTGAGGCGTACGTAGATGACATCGTTGTCAAGACACGTAAGGTCGAAAACCTTGTCGAGGACCTTAAGTTGACGTTCGAGTGCCTCAAGGCCAAGAACATCAAATTGAACCCCAAAAATGTGTCTTTGGTGTGCCTCGAGGCATGTTGCTAGGCTATATCGTTTCCCAGCGCGGGATCGAGGCCAATCCCGAGAAGGTCACGGCCATCATGAGAATGGGGCCGATTCGAGACCTGAAGGGGGTGCAAAAAGTTACAGGGTGCCTAGCCGCCCTTAGCCGGTTCATCGCACGCCTGGGAGAGAAAGCCCTGCCTTTGTATCGACTTCTCAAAAAATCCGAGCACTTTGCATGGACACCCGAGGCGGAGGAAGCCCTCTCGAGGCCGAAGAGCTTGCTCACCTCCCTCCCGTGCTCGTGCCACCTCGACCGGCAACACGGACAAACCGGCCGAGCCCCTCCTCCTTTACATTGCCGCAACCACTCGGGTGGTTAGCGCGATCATAGTGGTGGGAGAGGCGGGGAAGAGGGCACGCACTCCCCGTACAACGGCCGGTTACTTTGTCGGTGAGGTGCTCTCGGATGCCAAGACTCGATATCCCCAAATCCAGAAACTGCTCTACGCAATCGTGCTCACACGTCGAAAGCTCCAACACTACTTTCTGAGCCACCCGGTGACAGTGGTATCTTCATTCCCGCTCGGGGAAAATCATCCAAAACCGGGAAGTAGTGGGTCGAATCGCTAAATGGTCGGTCGAGCTCATGGGCGAGACCATCACTTACGCCCCACGAAAGGCTATCAAATCCCAGGTGCTGGCAGATTTTGTCACTGAGTGGACCGACGTCCAACTCCCCCCAGTTCAGATCCAGGCCGAGCTGTGGACCATGTACTTCGACGGGTCGCTCATGAAAACAGGAGCGGGCGCAGGCCTACTCTTTATTTCGCCCCTCGGAGTACACATGCGTTACGTAGTGCGCATCTATTTTGCGGCCTCGATCAACATGGCAGAATACGAGGCGCTCATTACTGGGTTGCGTATCGCTATCGAGCTCGGAGTTCGACGCCTCGACGCTCGAGGTGATTCGCAACTCGTCATCGACCAGGTAATGAAAGCCTCGAGCTGCCATGACGAAAAAATGGAAGCATACTGCAACGAGGTGCGCAAATTAGAGGCCAACTTTCATGGCCTCGAGCTCAACCACATCCCTAGGCGCTTCAATGAAGCTGCGGACGAACTGGCCAAAATTGCATCATCTCGAGCGACCATTCCCCCAGACGTCTTCTCGAAAGATCTTCACGAGCCATCTGTAAAGTGGGACTCGGGGCCGGAGCGGAACCGGTCATCGAGCCCGCTCCTACGACCGAGCCCTCGATGGAGGCCGAGGTCATGGAGATTGACCAAGATTCAAACCCACCTAGATTGGCGAGCGCCCTTCCTTGAATACCTTATTCGAGGGGAGTTACCAGAGGATCGAACAGAAGCAAGACGACTGGCGCGTCGAGCCAAAACGTACATCATCTATGGAAACGACAAAGAGCTCTACCGCCGCAGTCCTACGGGCATACTCCAACGATGCATCTCGATCGAGGAGGGCAGGAAGTTGCTCGAAGACATGCACTCGGGGGCTTGTGGCCATCACGCTGCGCCAAGAACCCTTGTCGGAAACGCATTCCGTCGAGGCTTCTACTGGCCCACGGCGACCGCTGACGCCATCAAGCTTGTTCGAGCGTGCGAGGGGTGCCAATTCTACGCCAAGCAGACGCATCTCCCAGCACACGCACTCCGGATGATCCCCTCACTTGGCCGTTTGCGGTCCGGGGGCTCGATTTGGTTGGACCACTCAAGAAAACGACGGGAGGCTACACCCACCTGCTCGTGGCCATCGACAAGTTCACCAAGTGGATCGAGGCCAAGCCCATCACTAACATCCGCTCGGAGCGAGCGGTCGAATTCTTCACCGACATCATCCATCGTTTTGGGGTCCCCAACGTCATCATCACTGACAACGGCACTCAGTTCACGGGCAAAAAATTCCTGGATTTCTGCGATCGACATCACATCCGTGTGAATTGGTCGGCAGTCGCCCATCCTCGAACTAACGGTCAAGTCGAGCGCGCAAATGGCATGATCTTGCAAGGGCTCAAACCAAGGATTTTCGACCGCCTTAACAAGCACGGCAAGAAGTGGATGGCTGAGCTCCCTTCCGTTCTATGGAGTCTACGGACAACCGAGAGCCGAGCCACGGGGTTCACTCCATTTTTCTTGGTCTATGGGTCGGAGGCCGTCCTCCCCACCGACCTCGAATATGGCTCCCCTCGACTCAAAGCCTACAACGAGCAGACTAACGAGGAAAGGCTGGCCAACGCCGTCGACCAAGCCGAGGAAGCTCGAGACACGGTGCTCCTATACTCTGCGCGCTATCAGTAGAAGCTACGACAGTACCACGAGAAGAATGTGCGCAGGAGAGATTTCGAGGTCGGCGATCTCGTGCTCCGTCGACGACAAGACAACAAGGGGCGCCACAAGCTCACCCCTCCTTGGGAAGGCCCGTTCATCGTGGTTGAGGTGCTGAAGCCAGGGACCTACAAGTTAGCTAATGAGGACGGCTCGACCCTCACCAACGCGTGGAACATCGAACAGCTACGTCGTTTTTTCCCCTAGGCCACGATGCCTTGTACATATTTCGCTTAAATATACCGCTAGTATGAATGAATAAAAACCCTGCAACCAGTTTCCTACTTTTTGTTCGTTCATATGCAAGGTGGGCTCGACTTTGTTTTCACAAAGCCAAGCCCCCCTCGGGGGCTAGACCGGGGGGGGGGGACCCCTGAGGTCCTCGAAAAGACGCGCCTAGTTTTTTCAAAGACGCTCAAAGCACTCTTTTTTCCTTCTCGCCTCGAAGTTTTTCTTATAAAAACTGAGTGTGAGCGTCACCTCGAGCCCTTCGAGCCGGGACGATCGAGCACAAGGCTTCCTACGCTTCCGAGCTACGGCACCCCAACTCATCTCCCCTTAGTGCAGTTCGAGCACAACGCTAGCACTCAGTTAAAAAGAAACAAGGCAAGGAATGAAAGACGATTTAGGGCACAGAGGAAAAACTAAAGCACAAACAAGCTTAAGTTATAAACATCACGTTTAAAGGCCACTTGTGCCATCCCACGACCAAGATAATTTTTCTTACAAGGGCCTTTCTGCCCAGATCTCGGCTCGCAGGCCGGTGACGACTGCGACTATTGCATGGCGGGAGGAAGGACGAACGCCTCGAAGCTTCGGCCCAATTGCTCTCCAGGCCCCGCGGCGTCGACAAGGAGTTGATCATGCCTCGGGTTCGCGGCTCCCTCTTGCTCACCCTCAGCATAAGTGAAGCCACCGGCAACGGCCTCCATCCCATCTCGAGCCTCCTCCCTCGTAAGGGCGAACCCGGAGTAGAAGATGGCGAGGCTCCGGCGCGCGGCGAAAACAAGGGCGTCCCGGACTCGGTCCCGCAGCGAGAGGCCGAAGGCGAAGACACGAGCGGCGTAGCCGCGCCCAGCGTCCGGCCCCTCGGCGTCCACCACGGGCTCGAATCCCCAGCGTTCGCTGAGGGTGTTGATGGCGCCGCAGATCCGAGCCCGGGCATCCACCTCGGCGCCTAACTTCCTCTGGGTGACTTGGAGGTCCGTGCGTGCCGTGGTGAGATCAGCCCGAGCTGGAGAGCCGCGCGCGATGCGGACAAAATCAGCCTCGAGCGCTGAAAGGCAAAACCCAAGTCAGCAAAAGGAGAATTCAAGTCGACGGGCAGAAAGAGTACCTTAAACACGCCCAAGGACCCGGTCAAAAGCGGCTCGAACACTTACCTGTACAACGGGTCGACAATCCTTGCTCGCGCTCGAGCGCGCTCATAAGCTCGGCCTGCTTCCCCTTGCGGCCAAGGTCGCGCTTCTCCGCCCGCAGCTCCTCGTAGGCCTTGCCGGCGCCTTGGATGGCGAGGTCTTTCTCCATCACCGTTTGGAAGTCGTCTGCCCGCTTCTTTTCCGCCTCGAGCGCGCTCATGAGGGCCTCTTTCTCGGCGGTTGCTCGGGCGACCGCCGCCTGCAGATCTTTTGCATACGCCTCCACGGCGGCCTTGTCTTTTCCAAGCTGTTCCATATCCCGGCACTTGGCCCTGTAGGCTTGCACCGCCGTGGTTGCATCTTTCTTGAGCTGCTCGAAGACTTCCTGTAACTGCGCATGCTTTTGCCGAGCGGTCTCCGCCTCCTGTGTGGCTTGGGCGAGCTTCTCGCCTGCCTCCCGCTGAGCCACCTCGGCCCCCCGCGCCACTCGAGTGAGCTCATCTTGAGCCTTCTTGGCGTCCTCCTGGGCGGCGTCCAGGGCGGCATTGGCCTCTCGAAGGAGCCGAGCAAAGCGGTGCCGCTCGCCCTCCGCATCCTGCCCCATCCGCACGTACCGACGGATCTCGTGCTCGCTCTCTTGCACGGCATGGATGTGTGCAGATTTGGCATAGGAGCGGCTCTGCGTCGTCTGAACCACGAAAAGGGAAGCGTTAAAACATAAACTACGATAAATTAAAAGGAAAGGCAACCAAACTCGAGGGCACTCACGGAGAGAAGCCGGGGCAGGTCCTCGGAGACGAGCGACAGAGCGGTCTTCAAGGCATTCTCGAGCCATTGCCGGCGCTCCTCGGCCTCCACGTGCGCCTCGAGCTCCTTCTGATCGTTCATCACGATCGGAGGAGCCTCGTGGTCGAGGGGGTCGGAGAGCACCAGCGGCGGCCTCTCCCAAAGAGGGAACTCCTCCCGCATCTCCTTGTCGACGGAGGAGTGGAGTCTCCTCACCGCCTCCAAGTCGACATCCGCCGTCACCACCCGCTCGGCCAGGGTAGGCGGGCGTTGCGGCTGACTCCAGGAGGAGGACGCCTCTTGGGCGAGCGCCCGCGCCTCGATCCGCCTCCGCTCCTCGATAGAGACATCAGTGGGCTCGGTGGGCCCGAGGCCGACCGACCGCATGTGGCTGTCGACGATGGCAGCCGCCGTCAGCTTCCTTTGGGCCTCCTCCCACTGGTCGGCGTCGGTCATATCCTCGAACCTCACCTCGCCCGTTTCCGAGTCGGGCACAAGGTGGGGCACCAGGGCCCCCAACAGCTGCAGAGGCTGCGGCGGCGCCTGGTACGGCACCAGACGGAGCTCTCGCTCGCCGTCCTGGCGCTCATCGCCACCCGTGACGGAGGGCGCTCCGCCTCGCCGCCCCCACTCGCGGGCCGCCGCTGCTCCACCGGCTCCGCCTCGCTCGCTCCGCAGCGCCGCTCGTCGCTCCGCTTGCAGCTGATGCCCTTCGCCGCCTGCGGCGGCAGGCTGCACCACCGGCTCCGCCTGCTGCTCCACTTGCTCCTCCGCCTTCTCCCCCTCCTACGTGGGGGCGGGGTGCTCCTCGAGTGCCCCCTCTTGAGCGGTAGTTTGGGCCTCCCCCTGCTCGACTGGGGAAACCTGGGGCACCTCGACCCGTTGCCCAGCAGGGGAGTCGACCTCCATATCCCGAGGGGGGGTTGGGGCCCAGCTCGGCTGAGGCTCAGGTACCGGGCCCGCCTCCTGCATCTCCACGTCCCCCACCGGCCGATCGGTGGCCCCCGGCGTCTGCTCCTCCTCCTCCTTCTCCTTGCGCTCCTCCTCGAGCTGACGTAGGCCGATTGGCTAGGAGGTCTTGGAGCCCGAGCTCGGGCTCTCGTCCTCGAGCACGATGGGCTGTTGCTCTGACCCGGCCCCGTCACCGGAATGGTGGCCGTCGGCCCCGGCGTCGTCGCCCCCTTGTCACCAACCGCCGTGTCGCCCGGCACGACTGGCAATGACGTGGTCTCGAGCGGGGAAACGGTCGAGGCCGTGGTGGTGGTGGTAGCCTTCTCTCCCGCTGCCAAGGCCACGGCCCCAGTACCTGCACGAGACGCAGCCGCCATCAGCTTGTCGCGCCTAATTGCATCCTTGGCCCGCGCCAGCCAAATGGGGGTAGAAGGAGGAAGAGTCACTCCACCTGGGACGGATGGGGTGCCGCTCAATCCTCCGGAAGTCCTCAGCCTCTTGGTAGGCAGGATGGGAGGAAGGGATGGCAGCGACTGCAGAGGGCGCTTGGTCCTGAAAGAAAGAGAAAAACAAAAAACTACTATGACGACGCATTCACACGCCAAACGGAAAAGGCGATAAAGGGAGGGGTAATCGAAAAACTCACCCTGCAGTCGAGGTGGCACTGCTCGAGCCACCCGGCTTGCTCAAGACGCTCGGGGGCTTTCGAGCCTCAGTTGGCCCCCTCGAGTCGCTCGAGGACTTTGGGGCCTCGAGCCCGCCGCTCGTACCGCTCGGGGGCTTCGAGACCTTGGCGGCCTCCCCGCCCCCGCCGACTCCTTGGCCGGGTCGGGCACGGAGTCCCTTACAGGACCTTGGGTCCTGCGGGTCGAGGTCCGCTTGGCCTGGCGATCGCTGGAAGGAGCCCGGCGCTCCACGGGTTGCTCGCCGGGCTGTGCAGAGGATGATCTGCGCACACTTGCAGCCTGATGCTGCCGGGTGTGCGCGCCCGTTGATGACGAATGGCGACGGGAGGAGGAGTCCCGCCGCGTCGGAGAGGGCGCCCGCCCGCCATGACTAGAGCGGCGGGGCGACTCCTCCCGCCGCCCCGCTCGAGTCGGTGACGGTGAACGGGCGCGGTGGCTGGAACGGTGAGATGTTCCCCCCCGCTGCCCCGCTTGGGTCGGCGACGGCGTCCGAGCGCCGTGGCTGGAACGGCGAGACGACCCCTCGTGCTGGCCCGTCTGAACCAACGACGAGTCACCGCGTAGAAGGGGCGCCGCTAGAATCAACCCCTGCACGCGAGAGCGAGGAGGCGTCAGCGCTCGAGGGGCGGTGGCGCCGTCGCTGTCAGTCGCCTCGTCGTCCCCCTCGTCGTCCTCCCCCTCGTCCTCGTCGGTCGACTCTAGACCGGGGCTCCGGCCGCACGGGTTTGCATCCGGACGCATCATCCGCTCCCGGCGGCGCGCCTAGACTTACGCGCTCCTTCTCCTCTAACTCGCGAGCCTTCCTCGCTCTCTCCTTCTTTCTCAAGAGCGCCGCCGCGTGTTCTCGGTCGTTTTTTAGGCGTCTTACCTCACGGCCGGGCGCGTCCTCCTTCACCGGGGGCACCGAGTCCGCGTGGTCCATGATATCCTGAAAAAGCATACCTCAATGAGGACGGCTCGAATAAAAGGAACGATGAGAGAGACCTCGAAAGGACTTACATAGCCGAGCAGGTTGTTGACCGGGCGCATGGGGAAAAGGCCGACTTGATTCTCCCCAAAGTTCCTCCCATCGTCGATCGCCTCGCGCACTCGAGCCACGATCATGACAGTTGAGAGGGGTACGTCTGACACCCTGCTGGCTTCGAGCGCCTCAGGGTCGGCATCCTCCGTCATCTGGTCCAACCGCAGTGGGCGCTCGGCGAGCGGGATCACCCGACGGGAGTGGAACTCGGCGACGACATGGGCAAGGTTAAAGGTGAGGTTGCCGGCCCTCCGACGACGGAGGCTCGCGATGGCATCGAGCAGGGGGTCGAGACGGGGCTGAAGATTCTTCGGCTGGCCCCAGATCCAATTCTCGCCGGCACAATCAAGACGCGCCGGTGTACTCCGGGAAGTGATTCCCTCATTACGGAGGTAGAACCACTCCGCGTCCCACCCGGCGTTATTTGACGCCCATGTGCCGGTCGGCCCGGCACTCCCGCCTCTTCAGCCGATCGAGCAGAGCCCGCTCGGACGTAGCGACGGGCCTTCGGCTTTTCCTTCTCCTTCTCCTCTTCCCCCTCCTCGTCGCCATCGTCGCCGTCGTCGCCGTCAGCGCCGCCGCTCACCGCCTTGGTGAACAGCGTCGCCTTGAAGACATGGGTGAACAGGTCCCACTGCGGCGCCATGCCCAGGTACCCCTCACACACGGCGGCGAAACTGGCCGCGTGTGAGATCGAGTTCGGATTAAAATGCTGGAGCTCGACCCCAAAGTGGTGGGGGAGCGCCCGCATGAAGCGGCTCGGCCGCGCCCCGAGCCCCCGCCGATGGAACTTGACGAAGCTCAGGACATAGCCCGGCGGAACCACGGGCTCGAGGTGGTCGTCATCCGGCACCTGCCATTCGGCGGCCCCTCCACCGGGTTGGGGGGAAGCAGCCCGCCGTTGACGAGGTTCGTCAACATCGCCTCAGTCACCGTGGACCGGGGCCACGGGAGCGCGTCGTGCATCACCACCGGCGTGGGAGGCTTAGCGGGCTCTTTGCCGGCGGCACCCTTGCCGCCGGTCTTGCTGCCCCCAGCGCCCTGACCAGAGCCCTTGCTCGCTTTCTTGCTTATCCGCACCATGGCGTCGACGGGAGAACGACGGCGAAACGGTGAAGAAAGTAGGGCGGCGGCCAAACGAGATGGGCAACGACGCGAAGAACAGCGGCGCAAAGCACGGACGTAGCCGTAAGCGAGTGCAGCGGCGGTGGTCGCAAGCAAGAACGGTGGCGGCGGCGGTTGCAGATGGAAGCGGAGGCGATTGGATCTAGGAGCGGAACGCAACCGGCGGCGGCAAGAATAGCGAGAAAGGCAAGAATGCGGGGAAGAGGAACTAGGAGCCCACTCCTCCATATTTATAGAGCCCGAACCGATCCGCGTCACTCGCATCCGACGGCCCAGATCACGCCATCCAACGGACGCGCGCCCCCGGCGGACTCGACGAGAAACGGTAACTACATTTACTCCATCTGACAACCACCACCTACCTCCACTCACAGGGCGCACGCGTCGCGAGACGGAGCGGAACCGTCGCCGAGCCACGATCATCATGACGCGCCGGTTTCCGCCTAAAAAGGCGCGCCGCCAGTAACGGACGGATTCACCTCGAACGGGCGCAACGATGGGACGTCTCGACAGACGGTTCCTTACACGGTAAGACAACTTGGGACTCCGGTCCCACCCGTAAGACTCGAGGGAGCGGAGGCTGACCCACGAACGGGTTCGAACAGCCGTCCTCGAGCACCCGAGTTAGGGGTGCCCCTGGGAAGGATCCCTCGAAAGGGTCCACTCGAGAACGAACTCTCGAAACCCAAGAGCACGTCCAAGGCAAGGCGTTGAGCTTCCATGAGATCCCGTCGACGGGAGGCACTCGAGCCGCCGGTCCCCTCGAACAGGGCCGGTCCTCTAAAAGCTATGCACCCAGCTCCAATGAGAGCGCCCCCGGGCCTCGATGCCGCCTCCCCTCGAAAGGAGATGGACTCTCACTTGGATTCCCCGCTACCAGCTCACAGGGAGACTCGGCGCTCGCTCGACCGCGGGTAGCGTCAGTCCTCCCGCCCCTTGGATCGGATCCAAGGGATCCAGCGACAAACTGGATCGTGACTCCAGCCCCGCCATTCGAGGCTCGGGGGCTCGAGTCACATAAACAACCTCCCTCGACACGGGAGGAGCAGGAAATGCTCGGGGGCTCGAAGAGTTGACAGAAATCTCCTGCCTCGAGCTACTACAACTCCAGTTAATAATACTCTTACTCAAAACCGCTCATCTCAAAGCCCCAGAGGAATGCCTCATTCCTCTGGGGCCTCGGGTGCTACCCCCGCGGGGGACGCTCGCGCGCCCCCCACGGAGAAAGGACAAAATAACTCCTCGAGACAACATGACCCTAAGTCTAGGTACTTCAACTCCACTTCATGATCCCTTGCTTGAAGTTTTTCACGATCCAGCAAGGGCTCGGGGGCTACTGTCGGGTACCTAGATTAGGGGGTCCTAAACTAGGTAGATTAGAGACAGGCAAACCTGCTTGACCCCTCTCTAAATCCCAAAAGCTACTAAAAGAAATCCCCAATCCTCCTCGAACTAGGCCGACACACGTATCAGGCCCACAAAACCACAAAGACCACCGACTCGAGCGGCGGTCGCCCGCCCGCTCGAGAAGGGAGTACGGAACCGCTCGAGCGAGCAACCGCCGAGACGGTGACGGGAACCGCTCGAACGAGCAAACCGCTCGAGCAGTAACGGAGAGCGCTCGAGCGAGCGACCGCTCGAGTCTATCTGCAATAATTGCCCTCCCAGAAGCACGCACATGGCTACAGGGCTCGAACAGTACCACGGTACACCAACCCTGCCTAACTCCATGGCTACAGGGCTCGAAACAGTGGATGGCACGTGGGTCGCTTCCATCATCACGCTGCCCATTCCCAGGATTCGAGGATGGCAGGCGCCACTATTACGCCATGCCTCGCACTGTGACGCGTATGGCACCCCCTCAACTCGCCATTATCAACTCCCCGTACCACCTAACACGTCGTTCAGTCCCATCGCTCGGATCGTCGACCCCTCAAGGCGGCCCTCAACCGCTCGAGGAATGATGACAGATGCGACCGGTGTACGGGGTGCACAGTGCCACGTCCATCCCACCTCGACAGCCGCTCGACGGGTTTTCAGGGAAGACCATCACCACCCATGCCTCGCTTGCGTCATCTCGTGTCGGCGAGGAATTGACAGCCTCCATCAACCATCCGCTACGGTCTCGACCGGGTAAAAGCAGGGATCCACAGGCTCGAACCGGATCAAGGGAGGCGTCTACAGTTCCAACGACTCGACCCGACGCCCGTACCTCGACATCATGCATACGATTGCCCTACCAACTCTTGTACTCCTGAGCCTCCCCCTGGCCTATAAAAGGGGATGCCGGGGCCTAGTTTAGGGCAGGTCCCGAGGCCCCCAAGTTTACATTCACACTCTCACTCGCAAAGTCTCGGGGACCGCCTTGTACTCACCCCTGTACGAGCACTTAGGTGCAAGATAATACAAGTTTCCTCCCCCCGCTGGACGTAGGGCTTTCTTTTGCCTGAACCAGGATAAATCACTTGTGTCCTTCTTGTGTCACCATCCGGATTAGGGAGCACGCATAGAAATTTACTCGTTGGTGTTATACCCCCCGGGGTACGAAACACCGACAGATGGGCTCTAAAAAACACACGTAGGCCCATCTATATGTATGCTTAAAAAGTGGAAGATAACAACCTAAAAAATCTTTAGGAGATAATTAGAAATTCTAGAAAGAAAGGCCCATTCTTTCACGGAAGAGGTAACTAGTTTTAACGGGCCCAGCAAAGCTCATCAGATTCTCACGCCGGTCCAACCCAGAAACTGGTTCTAGGCTTCAAATGGGGCGTTCCAGTCCAACAACGCGTGTTGGGACTTGGGAGTCGAGCACAACACGAGTGCAGAGAATTATTTTTTTTTCCAAGAAGCAACCCCGACCACCAAGGCGCCAAACACTGACCACCACGGTGCTGCTGTCGTATGGGAACGCCACAGTTGCCTCCGAAGCCCCGCCGTTCCGCCGTCGCCGGAGTCGGAGACAGAGTGTTTAGCTAGTTCTGTCGTGTTTTTTAGGGGCACTGGTGTTGTGCTTTATCTAAGATTAACATGGGCAAATTTTGAAGACTTCATTATAATTTTGCTAAATTGGAGATTTGTCATCACATCCCACACGTCATTGACTCGTGTGAGCCACACATGTCATTGAGACACCAGTGGTGAACCTCCAACTTTGCAACATTCTATTGGCAAATCTCCAAATCTCCCGAAAAAATATACAGGGGCTTAAATATAAGAGTGCAAGATGACACCAACATAAGTCCATTTTCTCTAGAGATGTAGTAGTTTATAGATAGGGATTCTTCCTTCGTTAGATGCAGCAACATCCATGGTGCCAAGGAAGATGACGATAGCAACAAAGAGGATGGTAACTCTCGTGGTGGCATTAGCTCGATGATTGACGAAAAGTCAGGAATGGCTGGAGCATTGACGGAAATAATGCCATCGAGCTTCACCCGGGCCTCCACGTATGGTGGCGCCGATGACGCGCTCGGTAGCGGTTCACTTGTCACCGAAGAAACTAGGACAAGGATGATCGAATGCGACAATGATTGCCTCGAGATGGTCGATGGCACTTGCTGCAGTTGCTCCTCCGGTTGTTGTAGGATGGACGACACAACTTTCAAATCTTTCTTTGAAAATTCAAATTCAAGATCTGTGATTTAACAATGGGCATTAGTTAATGTGTTGGGGAAGGAAACAAGGACGGGTGCCGCCGCCGACTAACATCCCGAACTCTTCGCAGAGCACGGCGATAGGGGGGCTTGAGCCCCCTCCCCCTCTCCCGCCCCACCACTAGATCCACCAGACTGTTTTAGAAAAAAACCCGTTACCGTATCATTTTTTCATGGAAGAATTGAGCTCGCTTGCCATTAAATTCCGAACAGTTTTACTCACCCAGCAAATCTCAGCAGATTAGCACGTTAGTCCAAATAAGATACTAGCTTCGGCCTATGAATGGCGCGTTTTGGCCCAATAGCTCGGCGGTCTGTTTCCTCCTGTTCTTTTTTTTTTTCCCCTAGCCCATTGTCAGTTTTTGATCCCCAAAGCCCAAAGGCTGATGCCCGCCACGGCACGGTGGCGGTGCCACCCGCGGCAAATTTTCTTTCCTGGTGCGGTGGTGCGGTGGTCCCGGTGCCATACGGGAATGGAACGCCGTTCCGCCGTCGTCGGAGTAGGAGACGAGTGCCGACGTACGTGCACGTACGTTTGCCATTCTTTACAAAGGAGTAATTACTTAAGCCCATGCATCATGCATGTGATAAATCGCTGCTACAACGAACCATACAGCAGGGACACGTACATTCCACGATAATCCAGCCAGTCGTACACCAATCCTTGTGAGTTATGTGACACGGACACACTAGAGCAACAACACGATCGACGCGACTACTACAGCTAGTCATCTTATCACACTTCTTACCTGCTAGATCTAATTAATTACTTAGCCGCTAATAATAATATCAACACACGATGATCCTGCAGCTAGCTAATGTGGCATATGCATGGTTCCATGACCACCTACGCGGCGACGAAGCCGGCACCGCGCTCGACGTCGTCTCCGGCGGCGCCGGACTTGTCGTCGCCGACCTTGCCGGCCCTGACGGTCTGCTTGTACGAGCACTTGGTGGCGACGAGCGCGTAGAACGCCAGGTTGACGGCGCCGATGCACGCCAGCAGCCAGTAGAAGAGGTCCAGCCTGCTGTGGTTGAGGTCCTTGGCGAACCAGCTGGCGCGCCCGCCGCGGGAGCTGGCGCGGTCCGCCGCCGTGATCACCAGGCTGCTGAGGAAGCTCCCGGCGCCGATGACGCTGAGGTAGAGGCCGATGCCCAGGCTGCGCATGCCGTCGGGGACCTGCTCGTAGAAGTACTCCTGCAGGCCCACCAGCGCGAACCCGTCCGCCACGCCCATCAGCGCGAACTGCGGCACCAGCCACAGCACCGACGGTGGCGCCGACCCCGACCACAGCAGGCGCCGCCGCTCCACCGCTGCCGCCACGCCCATCCCGGCGATGGCGAACGCCATGCCGATGCCGATGCGGCGGAGGATGCTGATCCCGCGCTCGCCTCCCGTGGCGCGCCGCAGGTACGGCACCAGCGCCTTGTCGTAGACAGCCACCGTGGCGATCATGGCGAGCGCGGCCAGAGCGAAGATGGACGCCGGCGGGAGCTCGAAGTGCGGGCCCATGTGGCGGTCCATCACGCTGCCCTGCTTGATGAAGAAGGTGGACACCTGCGCCACCGCCATGCCGAACGGCAGCGTGCACACCCAGATGGGCACCATTGCCAGCACCAGCTTCGTCTCCTCCACCTGCGTCACCGTCGCCAGCCGCCACGGCCCGAAGGCGTCCTCGCCGGCGCCGGGCTCCACTATGGCCGCCCTGTCGAGGAACCTGCAGAACGTACCATACGTCATGCTCAGCCATCTTCCACTGTTAGTTCCTTTTATTTGCTTTTCGATCGGAGATCTCTTCCAGATTTGCTCGCCCAGGAGCAGCAAAAATGGATGAACTCGGATCGCAATCACGAGGCACTAGCCACTGTTGCGTCAATTCTAGGGAGCGATTGGCATTTCGCGATCGCTTTTTGTTTACACGCCGATCTATCGTGAAAGGTAAAATAAAGGCCGTTCGCTTCAATCGGAGAATGGATGGAAAGCAACGTCAGTTACCTCAGCTGGTAGGTGTGGCAAAGCAGTCTCTTCTTGCCACTCTGCAGCGGCGCCCTGACCTCGTACAGGTCGGCGGCGTCAGCCGGCAGCGGGAGCCGCCTCTTCCGGAACGCGGCGACGAGGACCTGGCACAGCGGCGTGAGCGGGCTGCCCCCGGCCACCCTGTACCGGTACGCCCGGCTTCCAGCGAGGAAGACGGCGAGCGAGGCTGCCATGACGGCGGCGAGCACGACGGTGGCGGCGCCCCATCCCACGCGCTCCTGCGCGTAGACGATGGCGGTGACGCCGAGGAGGACGCCCGCGCAGAGCGCGCAGTTCCACCAGTTGAAGAAGGACATCTTCTGCACCCGCTCCGCCGCGTGGGACTCGTCGAACTGGTCCGCGCCGAAGCTCTCCAGCGCCGGCTTGTGGCCGCCCGTGCCGACGGACACCAGGTAGATGCCCACGAAGAAGAGCGCCTCGTGCAGGCGCGGCGAGGCGTCGGGCCTCAGCCCCGGCGCCAGCTGCGCCGTCGCCAGCACCGTCAGGCCCATGAGGTAGACGGCGGTGGAGCAGACGACGGTGGAGAACCTGCCGAGGTAGCCGTCGGCGAGGAAGCCGCCGAGCAAGGGCATGAGCGTGGTGACGCTCATCCAGTAGTTGGCATTCTTGGCCGCAACCTTCATCTCCTCCTGCAGCACCTTGGTGAGGTAGATCATCAGGCTCGTGGCTATGCCGAA
Source organism: Themeda triandra (assembly GCA_018135685.1). Taxonomy (NCBI): domain Eukaryota; kingdom Viridiplantae; phylum Streptophyta; class Magnoliopsida; order Poales; family Poaceae; genus Themeda; species Themeda triandra. Next base: position 1,551,450 of record JAENPR010000033.1, read on the forward strand.
GTAGCTCAGCCTCTCGCTGAACTCGATCACTGCGTCGACATGCCAAAAAGAAAAAGACCTCTGTTAGGAAGAAATCACGTGCAGTGATAGTCAGTGCACGAAACTCAATCTTGTCAACGACTCCCCCGCTCCAAATCATAAATCGCTTTGACTTGAGGGAGTACTACTCACAGATGATGAACATTGCGGCCTTCCATGACCCGGTGGTGGCGCGGGAGGGAGGCCTCCCGCGGTGATCCACAGAGGAGTCGTGCACCCACACCTCGTGGTCGTCATCCACGACCCCAACCTCCAAGCTCTTTTTCTCCATCCCAAGAACCAAACAATCTGTCAATCTGATGAAAGATGATTGAAGGTACTCACTTCCTTCAGTTTTCTATTGAAGAGGAGGGTTTTGGTTTGATCGATCTAGTAGCTGACCAACAGCATTGTTAATGCCGCTCTTGGACTGAGGCTGAGACGAACTGGGTGTGGTCAGGTCTTTATATAAGATAATAAGAGGCAGGGGGCGAGAAAGGAGCAGGGAAATGGGAAAAGAGGGGGGAAAAAGGCAGGCGCCGTTCACGGTGGTCTTTCGTTGTTGAGGACAGAGATGTGCACGAATCGAATCGAGCAAAGGAGGTGCCTGAGCCTGACGGTATGTATTTTTTTGCCTTCTTTTTTGGGGAGAAAAATTAAAAGGCGAATCCGGGGAGGGAATTTGTTAATGTGGCAATTGCTGAGTTTCTAGTAAAGAGGCAGCACTAACAACGAAACGAATGAGATCGCAAGCTTGCTGGCTGGCTGAGAGCCAAAAGCTCAAAAGCTACGAGTATAGTACTAGGGGGTGTGGTCTGGTACCACGTCGAATCAGCAAGAGCAGAGGCCAGTGCAAAAGCTGCGTTTTGTATCTGCTAGTGTACTGAATTATTTGGCCAAGATCGATTGCACGAAATCTATCCATACAAAATCTGCAGTATCTGCAAATTGATATGATATTGTATTGTACTCCCTCTGTTCAATTAAAGTTTCATTTTGACTTCCTCGTTTAACCATTCATCTTATTCAATTTTTATATAAATATAAAATAAATAAATTATTACTAAATATCTTTAGTACTAAAATAAATCGTAATAAATAAAGAATATTAATATGAAATTTTTAAAGAAGATAAATGGTCAAAAAGTAAGTCAAAGTCAAAATCTGACTCTGCATTTGGGTTCTCGGTGCCTGGTGCTGTCAGCTGTGTTGTTGGATGTTGTTGCTGATAGCGTACGTACATCTCGCAGATCGACGGTGCGGTGCAATGTGTATTGTAATGTGACCTACTCGTAGCGCGTATGCATTCAAGGCCGTTTCCCTCCAGCTGGAAACTCCCAGATCGGTTGTTTGTCAGCTACAACTATATACAAACGCGTGCGTGCGCCAATTTAGTCAGAGGTCCGATTGAAATTGTCAGTTAGAGGTGCAGACGCCAGCCGTAACAAGCAAACAACCATCGGCATCGGCGGCACGCAGCAGCAGGCAGGGCAGCCGGTTCAGAAGGAACGCGCTCAGAAGCGGACTCTCGGCAGACAACAGGTCACAGCGTGACGCAGTGGCAGAAAACAGGTCACAGTGACGCAGTGCAACTAACCCGGGATCCCGGATGGCCACGAGCCGGTGACGCCGGCCGGTCTGCGTTTGGATCTCTTGCCAGTTGCTAACGTTGTCATTGCGCAGGTGTCCATCCAGCTGTTTGTTTCCCATGTCTTGAGGGCAAGAGGCCAAGAGCTTTTAGGTTGGTGGTTGAGCTGGGGGAGACTTCAAGGCTGATGATTCACTTCCAGTTCCAGGTTTAGGCACCTGAGATGAGATGAGTGCATGTGCCAGTTAAGCCCGTCTAGTTTAAAATAGCCCTTAGGTCCTCTTTGGTGGGACTGACAGGGATTTGAAGCGCAATGCAGCACTACTGTAGCAGAAACTAGTTTCAATTTTGGTTGGAGAGAAAAAAAAAAAGGCAAAATAGCCATTTTAGTCCTTAAACTATTGGACGAGGCTTATTTTGGTCCCTCAACTATCAAAGAGTCCAATTTAGTCCCTAAACTATTGATTTGCATGTCAATTTGGTACCTCCCCTTTAATTAGTTGCCATGTGTCCCATAGACCATACAAAAGGTCAATGTTGCCCCTTGCCCACCCTTTTGAGATTTTATTTGTCAAGGCACTAATATTAATGCCTTTATGACATATTGACATCCATTATTAGGAATTTGTTTCTGCATCCACTCCAATGGTTACACATGATCGAACCGATTACAATTTGTTTTTGCATATTAGCCCTGTCCTTAGCCCCGATGGCGCTCCTCTCGCCACTCATCCTCGCGGCGCTGAATGGGCTCGATGGGTGAGAACGTGGATGGATAGACTATAAATACAAAAGCTAATTTAGGCAAACCATATAATCAAAGAAGGAAATGAACAAGACAGGGAGGGAGGACTCAGAGATGAGCGGCTGCTTAAGGATGTAAAGAGGGGCAGCATTGACATTTTGCATGGACTTTGGGACACGTGGCGATTACCTAACAAGGATAGACGAGATTGACCAAAAATAAATTGTTTAGAGACTAAATTGGACGTTTTAATAGTTGAGGGACCAAACTGAGCCTTGCTCAATAGTTTGAGGACTAATATGGCTATAGTCTTGTTGCATATTATTGCTACAGTGAATATGTTAGAAGAAGCCAAAGCCATATAAGCCGGTGCGAAAGAGGGCCTTTATGCACTCCGGCTTCGGTTTTTGGAGTATGCAAATGAGTGTTGTTGCGTCCATCTATGCATAGGTAAGGACACTCACAATGCAAGACTCTATCATAGAGTCTAAACCTATTTATTACTTGAAATATTGTAGACTTGGAGTCCAAATAAGACTTGAAGTCTTGGTTTTTCCTCTTCTCTCTTCAATAAATATATTGTCAAATCAGCAAAATACAATAAATAGAAGGTAATAAATAGTGTTAGACTCTATCACTCTATGATATAGTCTGAATTGTGAGTGCTCTAATGGGTGCTCACTAATGCATAGGTAATAGATGCTCACTATACATGTAATCATTTCTATAACTTCTAGGCAAGTTTTAGGACTAATGGAGTATAAGTCCTTTTTTTCAAGATTCTGGTTCTAGAGAGAAGAAAAAGAAATTCTCCTAACAAAATCCATATATGCACTGTTGTTTTCCACGTCTGGAGTGTTTGTGTTTCAAGGCAAGAGCTTTTAGGTGGGTGGTTGAGTTGGGAGCCTTCAAGGTTGATGATTCTAGTTAATCCTGCCTAGTTCTTTTGATGGGACGGGCAAGGCTTCGATTTCTAAACTATAGAATGTAGCGCAATGTAGCAGTACTATAGCAAAAAGCTAGTGAAGCCCTTTAAATCTAGCTTCACTTGCTTCTCCAACTTGCTATTGTAGGTTGGAGAGAGAAAATGAGTTTTAGTTGTAGTCCTGCACGTGTTATTGCTATGGTAAATATGTTAGAAGAAGTCGAAGACATGTGAGGTAGTAGTGCCAAAGAGGGTCTCAATGCACTACGACTTCGGTTTTTGGAGTATGCAAATGAGTGTCGTGGCATCGGTCGATGCATAGGTACTTGGTGCCCACTATATGCGTCATTATTTCTACAACTTCCATGCAATTTTTAGGAGGAAGGAACGGATGGAGAATAAGCCAATCTTTTCAAGATTCTGGTTCTAGGGAAAAAAAAAGAAATTCTCCTAAAAGAATCCATATAGGATACTTTCTCTCTTCTATTCATGCTTTTTTTGGGGGTAAAACCGCGAAACAGGTCTTTTAAGCCCATTGTTTGGTCAATTTTCACAGCTTTAACAAAGAAGCCCCGGTTTCCCAGCTGATTATCATTCTTTGTTAGCGGGTAATAAAGCTAACTACAAGGCTATTTTAACATGAAGGATCAATCAGAAGTGACCATCGTGTATTCTAACCAGCACATTCTTATTCTTGAACATTATCTCCTAGGTAGCCCATATCTGGGAACTGGGGACTGTTGGTTTAACTGCTATGTGACAACTGACAAGTACTACCACCAGCAGAATAATATTTGTGGCATCGGCACTGGCACTGACCTGACTTTGAATTTTCTCGCAATAGCTGTAATCATTAGAATAAACTAGTCTTTCATTTTAATGGATGTAATCATTAGAATAAACTTGTCTTTCAATCCGTGCTGTTGCAAAATAGATCCACAGTACTTTTTTTTTATAGAAATCGAACCATTGGCTATTTTCAATAGCAATTAAGATCTACAGTATCGATGACAATATGAATTTTTGTGTGTGAGAATTTCTATGATCTATCCTTTTCTTAGTGCATACCGTAACAATATTGTGGATGATTTAGCGTATCTCATGAGTATAAGTTTTGGATGAAGATATAAGGCAGTATAACTTATACCCCCTTCTGTCCACAAACATAATGACATCTAGGATATAAAATATGTCCATAAATGTAAGGACAATAAATGATTGCTAGAGGTCTGTCCCTTTTGGCAACCTTTAACAGAATTCTCGTATCTTAATTTTACCACAGTGATTTTACTAGGTGCTTGATTGAAGGGCACATGTGTTTCACTATCCAGCTTGAATTCATATCTGAAATTATTATTCACGGTTGTTATCCCAAGTTTAGCAGGTTCTATTTTGTTCAGCACAGCATGGATACATATATTAACTGTCTAGTGTGTCATATATTGTCACACTCGACTATGATTGTTGTCTTGTTTTATTTTTTCCTTACTCCCTTTGAGTTGTCATATTGTTTATCCTCTCTGTGACATGTATCATATATACCACTTGAACATCTGTAATCATGAAGGCTGTGTATGTGGCTAGCTAGAAGTGCTATATTACATATTTTTGTTCCTAAACAAAATGTGGTCTTATTCTGCTACAACAAATGCAACTGGGCAGAAAACATATCTAACTCTGTATGTAAAGAAAACATACCTTTCAGCCAGTACTTTGTGTAGTCTGGCTCTGCCAATAGTTTATATTTCTGTCAGAAGAGTTTCTCTTGACAGAATATTGTCATGCCCGCAACACAGAAAATTTGGTAGCAGTTTGTAAGAACAAACGAAGAATTCACTACGTTTAAGCCTACATCAAAGCTAGCTAATAGTGGTCAGTCAAAGTTGGATGATGGATGGGATTTGCTCCAGTACGCCTTGTCGACCGGGAAGGAAAGTTGGCTACAAGACAGTGTGGAGGAACTAAGATTGGGCGAAAAGGAGATGAGCACTGGTCTTCATTATTAGTGCAGCGGTGGAGCACAATCGTTTTCAAGATCAGATGATAACTACTTTGATGTGCCATCCGACTGTCACTCCCGGCTAATAATTACTCCCTAGTACGTCCTAAAACAAGGGCATATCTCGCACTTCCAGAAGTCATACAAACTTAAGTTTGACCAAATCTATATAAAAAATAGCAAGAATTATAATATCAAATAATCATAATTAGATGAATTACACCATATATTTTCATACTAATATTATTAAGAGATACAAATGTCAATACTATTTTCTAAAAAATTTAGTTAAACTTGAGATTGCTTGACTCTTTAAAGTATGTTATGTATATTTATTTTGGGACGGAGTGAGTACATCCGTCTCTAAACCAAAATCGTTTCATCCACACAATTCACACTGCAAATTTGTTATGTGCCTGATATATATTATCTTCTACTCCCAGTCCCAGGATAAGCTTGCTAACCACGACCTTATCACGTATGAACATCATGGATCAGTACATCATATCAATTTTATACTCTTATCTTTAATTGTCCCAGGTTATTTGCATTGCATCAAATTTGAATGTTGGTGGATCCATGCATGCATGCACTTGCATTGCCGAGTGCCGACAACGTCGAGTTGGATTGGATGCAATTGGTGATGGGTCGATGGACGGATGGATTCACTCCACACCTTTGCAGCTCCACTTTGGTTTCATTTGGCTTTAGTCAGTGCCTGCCTGGGCTCCAACTAACTCATTCCAGCACATGAAACAAATGCTGCAGAAATTTGCACAGCACGCTCTGTAGTGAGCTGATTAGTGGTGATGCTTATAATACAGATCTCCAGCCGCCGGCAAGTGCTTCGGGTACACACCATTTTCCGTGGCGTCAGATGCTGCCATGCGGGCCCAACTGATAGGCCTGTCGCTAGGGCCCACCGGTCAGTGACTGTTCGAAAACCGGTCGGATAACTATGAACACCTCCCTTATTGGGCAAAGTTCCATGGAGAGCTTTCAGAGTGATTGATCGGTCCGAGCTTTGTGGGAGCAGGATAATCTGGTTGTAGCTATCCGATCACAGTGCACGTTCTTGGTCGATCCCCCCCATGATGAGCATCACCACAGTCCAAACTAGTGTCAATTCATCATGCTGAAAGGGTACTAAAATTGCATTCAGTAGATCTTGTGAAGCTATCAGGCTTTGACCAATCCTGCAAAGCCAGAGGTTAGTGAGGGGTGGCATCACTGGCCTGTGGGTAGTGGTGCCAGTCCATGTGCCATCTGATTATTGTCAATTGACACACATGTGCCTTTGTTGAAAGAGGATTATGTAGCTATGTAATGACAGGTGTCTTTATAGAGCCGTTAGCAGTCATTCCTAGCCTGATGGATTGATTGGAAATCAGGATATGTGTATTGTGCTGGAAATAGTACATGGTTTTTTACTTTGTTTTGAAGATGCCAATTAGATAAGATTCAGATGTGCTGTAGCCTGTAGACAAGGTTATATTAGTAGGTTTGTTGAGGTTGTCTGATGGAAGAGTGGAAAGACAGGCATTTTAGCTGTATATATGTTTGATTTTTTCAGTAAAATGAAAGAATGTTAGTTTTGCGGTGGTAAAAAGTTTTTTCTTCTCATTTGTGTAGGTGATAAAGGTCATTTTTTTTTACTTCCTCACCAAGATACAATATTTCAGTTTTTTTTTTTTTTTTTTTTTTTGGTACCTGAGCTGTGGAGAATGGAATCCCCAAAACCAAAATCTCACGATGGGAGCAACATGATTAGCTCCAAGTTTAGTGGGCAATCTTCTGGTCAACCCCTGGCCTACACTAAAAAAACTGCATCTAGAGAGGAATTGGAATAAATGTTTAGTGGCAGATTGCATTCTACCCACACGTGAGTATTTTTCTATTACCGTGGCCACTTAGTGATTTTCTAGCATGATCTAGTCTAACCTCTGATGAGGACAAGCATATGGATTGTGGGATAAGCCTTCTTTTCCATGACAGGCAAGGTGGCCTACACAAAACCCTACTTAATAGGATAACTTCAGAGAATCAGAACGTAACCATTTTTAAATGGGAGAGTGTAACCATTGGAGTTCCAATTTGGCAAGAAGTGATCCATGACAGGAGCATTAGCACATCTGGGGATCAGGATTTGTGGCAGCCAGTAACGAGGTACATTGTTGCTCTTGCATCCAACACGCACTGCCTTCTCCGTAGTGCGCTTCACATCAATCCATCATGAAGGGTAATTTTCTATCTGGGTTCAGTTAATCAGAATATTTATGTTTCTATACAATGCCAATTTACTTGAGTGCTGGTTATACGGTAGTGTAACATGTTCACTTGGATTTTTTTTTTTTTTTTTTTTAAAACGTAAGTGGCAGGAACTCTCCCCTTTCAATTAACATAGAAACACATTTTTCAAACCATGGCCAACACAAACAAGAAAGCTAGAAATCAGCCCTCTTACATTGGTTAATGCCAACCTTCCAAGCAACTTGCTGCAAATGTTGCACATAATATAGATGGCCGCTCACATGAATCTCAGTATACTCGTTATGGGATTTGAGTCTACCACACCACACGTTATACGTGCTCACATTTTTAATTCAATCTTAGAATCTCTCGAAGATGCGCGTGTCCATAAGTGTTTGCGTCTGTACCGTGTTTAAAGAAAACCAAATGACCCCTCCATGACTAATAGCCACCTCCACCTGCACGAGAGATCGCAATCAGGGCCAAAGCTGCCTGCCATTGTATCCAGTGACAGTGAGAGAGATGCATTGGATTTGATCCTATGAGCCGAGGTTTCTAGAACGGGCGAACGGCCTCCAATGCATGCTGCAAAAAAGCCGGTCAAGACTGTGCACGTTCTTGGCGAGGGGACAGAACACGATTCCGCAAAAAAGTTTTGCGTCGCTGGGAATCCCATCGGAGGAGACTCTGCAGTTGACCTGACAAGCGACCCCCACGATCGCATCCTTCGGCGAGCATCTTCGCAAGTGTGCTTGTTGTGCCTGAAACCTGCTTCAGGCTGAAAAGATTGACTGATTTTTTTCATGTGGACAGGACATGTTCTTCGTCTTCATTCTTCTTGGCAGGAGCTCCGAACCTGCAAATGGAGATCACAAGTTGGTAATGGTGGAGGGTGCAGTGTGCAGTCACACTTCACAAATCACAAGACACAAGGATTGATCCAAATGTCACTAGCAGCAGCTAGGCTGGCCTTATCTGTTATCTCTGATGGTTCGTTTCATTTTACAGAATCCTGATGAGATGCTCTGCAGATTTGGCAGTACCGTCAATCTCATCTCTGAAAGACTGGGCATCTGAATAATCTGAAGCAGTGCTTGTGGTACGTTGTCGCCAGATGAATCGGCTGAGAGTGATATATCGGCCGAAACCAACACAACAATTAGTAACGAATTTTGCACTCCGGCCTATTATCATTGAAGGTTCTTCTGTTTTCTTTCTTCAGACGGTTCAAACTTTGCAAGTTGATCTCTATAGGAAGGACCGGGCATCTGCACAATCTGAAAAGATGTCGACTCGGCAGAGAGTGTCTTCACAGTAGCACGAGTAATGCATGGTTGTCGCAGTGACAGAGAAGATGCAGTTCCAAAGTGCAAGCTGGAAAGAGGTTTATGCTGAAGCTGAGAGCAGAGAACTCAATTCTGTCAGATTGTGTTAGAAGTATAGTTCAAGGAACAGAGAATGATAGGGCAAACCCAAATGACGTGGAGAACAGAACAGATGAGCCGTTCAGCTTGGAAGACAGAAATGTGGACACAGGGATGGATAAATAAGTGCGTGCAGACATGATTCCAGAACAGGTTTGGTTAAGAACACTGAAAGAAAACACAACATTGCTATGAGACTGTAGTGGGTCTGCCAAACCATGGTGAATCTACCTAAATTTTGTCAAGGGGCAGGTGATGCAGTCACACTTCACATGGACCTGACACTGAAGGTTCTTCTGAGAATTCTGAACGGATTTCCCAATCTTGCAGAAAGCGGAAAACACTGCAAAATGAATCGGCGGAGAGTGATGAAAAAAATGACAGAAACACAATACCTGTTCATACTCTTTTTTTTTGGGGGGTGAGAATGCTAATTTATGAAAACTGGGCATCTGAATTATTTCTCCAAATCTTTGGAGAAAGAAAAAAAAAAAGGGTATGAAACGATTCGACTAACATTGATAAGGATGCAAAGACAGATCCAAGGGACGCAATCACAGTTCATATAGAACTGACATTGCCACTTGCCAGCCTTATCTTTCTTAAGGTTTTCAAGAAAAATATCTCCTGCCAAGAATAAATTGTCACAAAGTGGATCAGATTAGATCACTAGAGTGGTACATAAGGATATAAAGCCGGAGATGAACACATCCACAGTTTGAAATGAGGTTGACGTAATTAGCACATTTTATGCATGGTCACTCATTTCTGACAGCACAGCTTAGCACTGCAACTGGAAAGATGATTATGCTAAAGCTGCTAGTGAAGAACTGATTCTGTCAGAATGGAGCAACAAGGAACCACATAATCGAATCATTCAATCATGAATCGTTATTATCTGAAAAAACTTGAGTATGGTTCACCTGAGAAGGTAGGGGATCAAACTTCGAAATCAAGCAAACAAGAGGATGAACCAACACATGAAGGACAACACATCAGTTCGTAAGAACGGAATGGCAAACATGGATGGATGTTCTAACACAGAAATCAAAGTATATCTGATAATACAACGAACTCAAGTTGAAATACAAGAAATAACTGATGTTGTTTTTCAGCAGAAGACTATATTAAGATAGAACATTGAAAGAAAACACGATACTGGCCAACACGCAAGTCTGCCAAACATTGGTCTCTACCAAAATTTCGAAACTACACATCATATCTACCTGAGGAGAATTTCTTTGCAGAAGTATGAATTGTGATTACAACCCCACCAGAGTTACAGGCCAAAAGGAGTCACCTACATAACACCTAAAGTGTTGTACGATCCATGAAATTTTCCCTTTTGCAGCAGCAGCATGCCTTTGTTTGCACCTAGGAAGAGCAGCACCCTCTCTTCGTGTTGGCAGAAGAATCTGCAATGTTGATGGTGGTTCCTTGACTTGGAGGTCCGCTGCCTGCTGCCTCTTGGGCTGCAAGTGCCTTCTTGCTTATGATTTGATGGATATCAGAAAGGACGGTCTGAAACGCCTTCTCAACATTAAGAGCTTCAAGCGCGGATGTCTCGAGAAAGGATAGGCCTTCCTTCTCTGCTAACGCCTGGCCATCTTCCTCTGCAACCGACCTCAGGTGGTTAAGGTCAGACTTGTTACCAACCATCATAATCACAATGTTGGAGTCTGCATGGTCACGGAGTTCACGAAGCCACCTCTGTATGTTTTCAAATGTCTGCTTCTTCGTGATGTCATAGACTAAAAGAGCACCCACAGCTCCTCTGTAGTAAGCACTTGTGATTGCACGGTACCTCTCTTGCCCAGCAGTATCCCATATCTGAGCTTTGATGGTTTTTCCTTCAATCTGTAATGCAGTTCGAAACTTAATCAGAAAACATTCCAGAAACAACTTAAACAAATCAACAGAAAGAAAAATACTAAAAATACCTGTACATAAAAACAAAAAAATAAAAAATATAACAGTAAATCAGTACAAAAGGGAAAAAAGAACAGTATGACAATACAACGAAACAACTCTCAAAACTTTCTTATACGTATATAATTAATGAAAGGACATGTCTTCCGAAAACAGATCATGGCCTGTTTTTAAAGCAACATGGCAAATCCACTAATGGTAACAACACAATCATGAACTCATGACAACCCCATTATACCACACAATTCCTTGCTCTGAAAATTGAAATACTCCTGGTCTAGATCCAACAGCAAGTTGCTCATTTTCATACAGGTTGAACAAACCATCTGTGACCTCCTAGGCGATAGTTTTATCTTTCATGTTTGATTTGTAATCACAGATGCTAAACACAGTGCCAGTGTATGCTTTGCAAATACACCAGACAATGTATCAGTGAACTCAAAAACAACATATGGCAGAACTACAACTAAAATAGTAGTATCCAAACATTTTTTTCCCAATTAGAATTAAAACCATGTTGGCAAAGTTGAATATAGTAAATTAAAGCAATTTTGTAGCATCATTATAGCTTAAAACATTAGAATACAATCAGCAAACAAGTGCATGCTCGAGCTTGTTATTATATATTGGATAATGAGACAAAACAATCAATTAAGATGTGATGACGACTACAGATATTTAAGTGACAGACGAAACAGACATGGACAGCCGCAAATTATATGCCATTGGATGGAATAACCTGACAAGCTGAGAAACCTCCAAACTGAAGGATACATATCAGCAACATGCATGCAACTCGATATAACCATCTGCCTGTATTTATTCTTTTGGGCGTTTGTTAGTGGTACTGTTGCACTGTTAATTCACAATCACTGATTGACACTATAGGTCTATATTGACTGAAGTGTTGCTGTACTAGTACTAGCCAAGGACGCAGAAATCTGTACTTCCAACGATAATCCCTTTTTTTCTTCTTCTATGCGTTATCCATAGTTCCATACCAATTTTAATTTCCACCTGTCAACAAAAATCACTCGTAGCAACACAGGAACTTCCACAGATCTATATATGCTGATGCTGTGCAGAGCACACAACGTCCTTCAGATCATTCCAGCAGACCCACCAAAGGGTCCCAGCAGAATTTCTGCCCAAGGGTCCAAGCCGAAACAAACAATCGCCTCTGAGGCTCTAATCAAAACGCCTCCGGAAGCAGCAGGAACCCACCAAATGCAATAATAAATCTCCGAACTCCCGCATCTAGAGAGAGATTCGACGGTGCAAGGAGGGAGTGGGTTTACCTGGAGGGTGCGGGTGGCGAACTCGACGCCGATGGTGGACTTGGACTCGAGGCAGAACTCGTTGCGGGTGAATCGGGAGAGGATGTTGGACTTGCCGACGCCGGAGTCGCCGATGAGCACGATCTTGAAGAGGTAGTCGTACTCGTTGTCCACCCGGTGCGCCATCGCCGGCCGACCGCTGCCCGCCGCCGCGGATCCTGCAGCACGCACGCACCGAGATCCACACGATAAGAATCCGTGGCGACGACGCGCCGCCGCTCGGATCGGTCGGGTCGCGGAATGGGGGAGGAGAGCCGCGGCGAATCGCGCGTTGCGTACCTCGGATTCGACCGGAGGCTCGTGGATGGAGGGATCGGAGGCCGATGGAGGTGGAGGTGGTGGCGACGATGACGATAGACAGAGAGGAATGCGATGCGAGAATGCAATGGAAACGGAAGAAGACGTGGGCGTAAACAGCGCGGCAGGGGAGGGCAAGTGGAACCGGAATAGTTAATTCATAATTTCTCAATCATTGGGGGGCTAAAAGTAAAAACAATCCAGGACAGTTTTTTTTTTTCGGTTAGACAAAAGAGAATTCAGATACTTCGTCACTAAAAAAATCAATTCACTGTCCGAGATAAATTAACTTTTTAAAATTTTATCAAACCCAAATAATATCAATATTTTATATCTCCATTAAAACCTTGTTTGGATTCATTGGGTTAGCTAGCAACTACCTAGCTCATAGCTAACATAAGCTATCTACTCCCTGTCAGGCTGTTAGCTGATTTGGCCCAATTATTAAGATATTTGTTAGATAGATATTTAGCTAAACTAGACTATTAGCTAGACATAGACTTGTTTAGATCCAAAGAAGCTAATTATTATCATCTAACTATTTGGCTCTATAGCTACAAACAATACCATAGATTTACTATTACATGATTAATCTAATAGCACTTATTTAATACCATAAATGTTAATATTTTTATATAGTTTTAATTAAATTTAAAATTTCTTTCAAGCAAAAATCGCATATTTTAAGGAACAAGAGAGGAATGAACCATCAAAGGATTTGGATTTCAGTTTAGTTTGGAGCTTTGGGTGCATCGGATCTCTCGGGTTTAGTGTCTTTGACGCGTCTGGTGGAGTAAAATAAAATGATTAGGAAAGTCGTTCACGTGAAAACATCGTCACGTTTCTGTCGGCTAACTTACAGTTTCGCAATATATGTAAAACGAGAAAAAAACAGTTAATTAGATAAATGAATTCTCACATGTTTGCATTTTTTTTTTTTTTTGAAACTCACATGTTTGCATGTTACTAACGTTTTGAACCATTGTACCTCTACCTTTTTTTTGTTAAAAAAACGATTGCATGTTAGTGGTTAGTACAATCGTAGCTGACGAGGTCGTGCAGGCGACTCAAAAACATGTGCCTCTCGCAATCCTTTTTAATTAGTAATTTGAACTCTGAAATGGTCCAGCTTTCTAGTTGAACTAACTCTTCAACAGTTTGGGTAGATTTGAGTCGTTGCCAGTTGGTTTGACCATGACCTTGGATGTTACCGCGTCCCTTCTTTTGCCTCTTCTAGAGGCACGTACAATCTGTGATGGAGAGTATGGGATTTCCTGAAAAGGCCGACATGAATATAACCTGCAGAAAGTTGTCTGTGATTGCCCTGAAGGCCGACATGAGTAACCTGCAAAAAATCATCTCAAAAACTGAAAGCAAATCTCATCACTGTATTGATACAGCAGCGCTTCCAGCAACCGTACACATTCTGCTTAAAGAGTTCATACCATCCTTGCATCTTCAGATCGTAAACTACTAGCCGATTCGTCAGAAGAATGATAAATTGCCTATCCAGGAGAATCACAATCTTTCAGAAAGAAGACAACTGCTCCAACATTACTCTTTCTACTTTCTTTTTTCACCTAGGTTGTGCAAGGGCAGTCCGTCCAAGCGCCCTGATCGATCAGGGCACCGAAGTAATCAAGACTCAAGACCACAATATGCTTTCACTCCCAGAACCTAAGAAATCCTATAAACCTTTTGCAAATGGCCAACAATCATAATTGAGCAAATTTAAACGCTAGCAATCCTCTGGTTCAATTACAGAAGAAGCCTTAGCCTACACATCTTAAAGAACATTTTTTGGGAATTTAGTAATTGAAACCAAATCACCAAACTTGATTTTAGACAAGCATTGGAAAACCATGCCCTCAAGTCCATATATAGTAACAATCTAAAATACAGGGCCAATGCAAGGCACACCATACAACGATCATGAGATCCTATCGGTTGCTATAGATCTTGTTGAGCAAGAAGATCCAATGAGACCGGCAGACCCAGACACAGGCCAGTTAATTATTATGCTGCTGAACTGTGATGAAAGGCTTCTGATACCCTACAAAATAATAACCACGAGTAAAATATGAGGGATTCAGTAGCAATAACTTAGGGTTCACATTATACCATCAGTCAAACTGATCCCCTCAAATAGTAGGGGCCAAAAAACATAACCAGATCACAAAATAACTCATGCTACCATATACATCTCAGTTGCAAGAATGATGCCCTCTATGCTATCCCCATTTAACCATCGCGTGAAAAAGATGGTCTTTTCATGTCCCTTTGCTTGACAGCTAAGATGACAGTGATGGGCTGATGGCATTCAGGTGTTCAATTTTGAAAAGTAACGGGCAATGACCCAAATTTTGGCTAAAATATATAGAAAAAATAGAAATAATAATTGATATCTATATCATACAATTTTCAATCTGAATAGAATATCTGCTTGAACATACCAGAAATCACACACACAACCAAGGGAAAATTTTAGGACCAGATTAACTGGTCTAGCCTGGGTACGTTAAGGTCATATCATTTGGTATAGCACCAAGGTTGATCACCCTTATCCATTTTCTAGTTTCTACCATAAGAAATCCAGTGTGATATGTGAGCATCTGCAACATAGCTCATCCAAAAAAGAAGTATAGCATATAAATGCTTTACGTTTGTTTTCTGTGCACTGTCCCTGCTTCAGAAGGGCTAGTTCAATCCACAATGCAACCTATCACCATGAGTTTTAAGTTGTCGCCTAAGGCGTCCAGTCGCGATTTCAGTCTGGGCATCAGACTCATCATGACCTCTTGAGTCTTGTCGTACGGCACCAACATAAGTCGTCATCTAGGTACAATGTGGCCATGTTTTTGCGCCCAACAGCCTGTGGCAGGCCCCGCATGTGAACTGAAAGGGAACGATGCAGTGAGGTGGGGAGTTTCACAAGCTGGGGAGATCAACTGGAGGGGGGTTGAAATCATGCCTGTCACTAATGACTAACACCGTTTTGTACTGTTATCTTATTTATTCAGTTAAGAACCTTGACATCAATTTGTATTTCTGTGGTACTTGAAACAGCCAGCTAGCTGTTCAGGGTTAACAAGAAAAGATAGGTCGGACTATTTGTATAGTGTTTTTTTACTAAATTTTAATAACCATTACACCCTTTTCTCTAGATGCTATTTTTTCAGTGTCAACCACAGACACCTAGAAAGATCTTCGTCATTTTCATTTGTTCATGCTACGTGAAAAAGAAAAACATAATCATTTTTATTAACCCTTGATAACGAAATAGGCTTGCACTGCTCATTTAAACCCGCTTTTTACTTTAGTTTGGACCAGTAAACCAGCCCAGTACTCTGATTCTCCAACACTTTTAAGAGCTATACCCGTCATAATGTGGTTAGAGCTGCACCGTTCATTCTGTTACATGGAAAACTAAGAAAGAATTATAATAACCTACAAGGTAAAGAAGTAGCAGGAAAAACTGGACCAATGTCTGATAAGCGCTCAACACAGAAATGCAGTACAAATAAAATGCAACCGCAAACACTTCACTTGCTTCTTCATTATAAGCAAAAGCAAGTCATTTCATTGTTTTAGAATGCTGGATCAAAAACAAATATCTGAATTTTGTATAAATGACAGCCCCTCACGCGCACTACTTGAGGCACTGCATCAAACGCTTCAAGGGCAAACAAGCAAAATGAAAAAGCATTTCGCACCAGGACGATCGGCACTCGAGGAGCTTACCAGAGACTACTGCGTAGTGGCAGAGGCACCCTCCGTGGCGGCTGCTGCCGGCTTCGGAGCCGGCGGCGGCGGGTGGTGGGAGACGACGAGCGGGGGTCTGAGCGCGCGCCTCTCCGCCTCGGCCTGCTTCCGCGCGTTGTACATCTCCTCGGTCTCGACGGCGACGAGGCGCTTCACCTGGGTGAGCATCCCGAGGAGCGACGGCGTGGTGCGGTGCTCGACGGTGCGGTGGCAGCGGCGGAGGCGCATGGCCTCCAGCGTGCGGCGGTGGAGGCGCCGCGTCCCCGGGAGGCCCCGCACCAGCGTGATGTACAGCTTGGGGCTCCACGCCACCGGCACCCGCGACTTGAACGCGTTGAACGCGCTCCCGCTCATCTCCGCGCCCCCTCTTCCGGCGATCTCCTCTCGTCGCTCGTGGCGTGGATGGAGGCTGCGGCGGCCGGAAGCCTAAACCTAGGCGAGGACGGCCGGGGGCGTGCGATCTGAGAGTGTTGGGCCGGTTGGCTCCGAGGTCCACCAGCTTGAACCTTGAAGGCGATTATCATATGGGCCAATAAGGCCGAGATAGAGGGCTATCGGCCTCTGGTTCAGACCACTCTCGGAGAGTGATCATTGATGTTCTTTTTAAGTGTTTGATCATTGATGTGATTTAGACTTGCACAATACTGCTTATATCATTGCTATTCATCATCATCCTAATATCCAAGAACCACTTCCATTGCTGACTTTGGTCCAAAAAAAAAACACTTCCATTTACAAAGACGATGGCAGCCTTTTTTTTTAGCAAAAACAATGGCAGCCCTAGTGGGATACAAGGAAACATACAAGTGTTGATACTACATAGTTTGTAGGAATCTGAAGTGGAATTCCACTCATTGACGGTAGAATTGAAAGTGAAAAGAGTGTTATCCATCAACAGTAAAATCCACTGTACAAATTATGTTACGAAAACTTAAGTTGCAATATGTTTAATACATGTGTCAAAAGAATTATAAATTTTTGAGCTTTGCTCAACAAATTTATGCCCGATATCCCTTCCCCGCAAATGCTCAGTTATATAGAAATTATTATGATGTGACGTGCAGATCTAAAGAACTGTGAGCTGGCAGTCCATCCTCCTTTACCGGACACACTCGATCTCTGATTCTGGAAATTAATAGCAAATGCTCAGTATCGGTATCTCACTGCAAATCTGAAACGATTGCACATGCACTAGCATTAGTTTACTCTGAAATAGCACTGGATGTGTAAATTATAGAAAGAGTACTGGAGCAGTTCTCTTTTCATTTTCTTGATCTATCCGAGAACCCAACCCAATTTACATCCAAAAATACCAAGCAATTTTTCCACTCCTTCCGATTATAGTTTACGTTGAGCTCTACAAGATTCAGAACTCAAGGAGGTGTACAACAGAAGTAGGAGAAACAGCCGCTTGGGCGTGGCATTGCCAAAATCATAATTCACACCAACCTAACTGACAGCATTCTCCGTTTTCAGTTACAGCAGCAGGTCAGAAGGATGGGAAGAACTTGTTGAGGTTGAATGGGAGGGAGTAGAACTCCTCGCTGCGTGGGTCAGTCTTGAAGGACCTGAACCTGTCCCAGAAATGGTGGCCCCGGTCCTTCCTCACGGTGCCGTCTCGCCTGTGCAGGGTGTTGTCCAGAAAATATGCCACAGCCCCGCCAACAAACGCCTTCGAGGAGAATACCACGTTGATCATATCATTGAACTGGACATGAGCAGGAAGAAAAGCATTTGTTAGTTTGCAGCTCTTCAGTGTGTCAAAACACTAAAACCAACTAAAACCATGATGCAATAATATCAAACTTCACTGTGCAAGGTGGCACATGCCAAATGATGAGCATTTTATCTTTCCATTATCTTAAAAAATTATGTGCATTTGGAGAACCGGAAGTATAGAATTATCTGTGTCTCAGCATGTTGCTCTTATAGTATAAAAACTGAAATGTGTTTCGATCTGGATCTTACCCATCTTGCACGCGTGTGTACTGGACCAAAGCCTGCAACGGAAGTGTATTCATTGAAATACTGTGGCACCGACAAACCCATAAACAAAGAGAATCCGAGGATGAATTTTGTTCGGAAGCTATTCAGGTTGCAGAACTGTAGAAACCCAACACCTGCCATACCTGTTTGTACAGGAGAACACATAGCTTTTTCATAATTCAACAATTCAATATAGAAAAAGATACAGAGTTTAAACATTTGCTTCGTGCTACGTACCAACATATGCGAAGAGAAGACAATATATAGCTGCTATAATTGGGCCAGGAATTGATGCAAAAACAGCTCCAAATTTCCCTACAAAGGCATCACAAAATCATTACCATTAGAGACAGTTGATTATCATTAGAAGTGCAGGAGCATAGTATGAATTGTTCAATTGTATCTGTCCAGATAACAAGCTTAAACAATCCAGACTTAAAGTTAACCTTAACTACTTAACACAGAGTAGAGAAGGATAAAAGCATGGGCCTTACCAAGGATCGAGAAGAATATCATAAATCCAGCAGAAATCTGCACAACACGTCTACTCCCAACGCGTGTCAAACCGAGCAGCCCAGCATTTTCGCTGTTCCATAACAACATTCAAAATCAGACAAATGTTGAATAGTATTCAGCTCACGTGAGCACACTATAAAAAGTAGTTGCAGCAGTAATCTAGTATCTACTTACACAGATACAGTGGTTCCACTAGCTGTTCCAAATAAGCCACCCAGCAAAATGCCGACTCCCTGGAATGGCACATAGACAAATTAGGTGAATAACACTCATATGCCATTCAAATTTTTTAGATACACCAACTGCAAACAAAGAAGTTTGGACGATACCTGCCACCCAATGCCACGACTCATGATAGAAGGAGGGCATGGTGTTGCACTGGCATACCGTGAGACGGCAATAAATGCACCAGTGGACTGCATCATGCAGTAAGGAGTATTAGCTTGAAGGAAGATGATATGCAGTTCCATCTAGGATAACAAAGCTGCAAAAAATATCATGGGTTTATCCAAATAACATACCTCCACAAGAGCAACAAAAGAAGCTGCCATCATAGCAAAAGCTTCACCAGCATCAAAGGTTGGTGCTCCCCACTGAAATGGATAGGGTACACTTATCCTGCAAATTGCAGATCAATAATCTATCACTCTAGTAGCCAAGTCGGCTCTTTGCAGGATATTACATTCTGAATAATTACACAAAACGTAAATTTTAACCAGGGAAGGAAATGCAATGCATTATATTACCATGGAGCACCCCCAACAAGCCCAGATCGATCAGTACGACAGTGAAATTGAGTTTTGGGAGCAGCATTCTTATAGGCACCGCCAACTGTCAGGAAGAAGGCGTAAAGCCAGATGAGGGCAACGGACATTATGACAGCAAACCGTTCAAAGGCAGTACTCAGCAAGGGGACCAGATGTGGTATGTACTGCAAAAGAGAAACAGAAATTGCACATTGTTGTCAAGGATCCAGCAATCATTTTGGTTAAAATCACACAACAGGGATTCCTGATGCATCCTACTACCTGAGAAAGTGCCACCAGCAGTAAAATCTGTGGAAGACCAATCTCTACACATTTGGCAACCTGCAGGGTAAAATAAGTTCATGTCACTATCTCACTATTGCCAAATACATCATGCAAGTATAATATAGGGGTAATGTAGTAGTACTGCATGTAGAAAGACAGACATACACTTGGAAACCCCAATTCATAGAGCCCGAATCCGACGAGGGCGACCAAGGGAGCAGCAGACAGCGGGCTCAGCAGCCTGTAACAGGAGTTAGCAGAGGCAGATGGGATCAGAGGAGGTACACTGGGACCTGAACACGGGCGAGAGCAGGAGATGAACCTGACGACAATGCGCCAAAGGCCACTGAAGCCCATGATGATTTGGAGGGTGGAGGCCACAATGAGCGCGCCTTGCGTCCCCCGCATGATGCGCACAAATTTCTGCAGCAAAGAGATTAATCGGTGCTATCGGCAAGCCAGCCATCCTCTGTTGAAACTTGAAACTGAAACCGGGCAGGAAGGAGAGCAGGCTCACCTCGTGGGGATCGGCAATGCCGCTGTATCGGCCGGCGAGGACGATGGATATGGTGGGCGCGACGAAGGTGTAGGAGGCCCCCATGACGGCGGGGAGGCGCGTGCCGAGGAAGCTCTGGATCAGCGTGTTGATCCCGGCCACGAACAGCAGCGTCTGCACCACCCGCGCCTTCTCCTCCTGCGGCGAGCTTTCGTGTCAGTCTCCGGCGCGCCGCACGCCGCCGCGCACAGGCGGCGGTGGCAACAACAACAAAAGAGAGGAGAGAGAGTCAGGGAGAGACGTACATTGCCGCCGCCCATCTGGGGGACGAGCGCGGTGGGGATGATGACGGTGGTGCCGAGCATGACGAGGTAGTGCTGGAAGCCAAGGAGGACGGCCTCCGCTGCATTGCAAACAAAGAAGACGGCGTCAGTCGCTAGCCCTCGTGAGAGATCCAGGCGGTGGTGGCGGCGGCGACGAGGACAGAATAGACGGATGGGAGGTAACGGAGGTGAGGAAGAAGGGAGAAGGGCGTACGCCATGGGGGCGGGCTGGTGAGGCAGTAGGAGATGGACGGCAGCTGGTCCCTGACGGGGTGCGGCTGCAGCTCCTCCTGCTTCGGCGCCGGCGCCGCCATCTCAGGAGCAGTGGAACGTTTGTGTTCGTTGTTGTTCTTGCTGCTCCTTCTCCCTCCTGTCTCTCTCTGTGGGAGGGGAGCTAGCGGGGAGTGGCCGCGGAGGAGTGTGAGGAGAGTGGGAGCTGCAGGGCGGGCGCCCTCGTGGCGACGCGCGATTTGAAGCAGGCGGTGGCGGTGGTGCGGTGCGACCTGCGCTGCGTCGTGGCTCGTGGGTGGGGAGGCGCAGGCGCAGAGGCAGGCACGAGGCAGCGCACCAACGCAACGGCAGGGGCACTGATGACTCCGCGGTGACTCACGCACGCCGCGGCTGCCACTGCCACTGCCACGCACATCCAACGGCTCCCCCGCGGCCGAGTCGGAGCAGTAAAATAGTATTCCCACGGCCAAGCACAGGCACAGCAGAGGCACCGCCGCGTCAAACCGGGTCTCCACTCTCCACCCCGTCGGCCGTCGCCGTCGCCGACTCGTCGTCCTGCCCTCTCCACGTGATCCTCACCACCACCAGTCTCCCTGTCCTCCCCGTACGGCGGCCGCCGGGGGTACTGTACTAGGTAGAGCTCTGCATGCACAGGGAGTGAGCAGCGACGGTGATTGTTGCCTTGCCTCCGGGCTCCGGGCTCCGGCCTCCGCGTAGGTGTGCCGAGTTATTACGGCCATAATTTCCCACGCGGCCACGCCTGTCGCGTCGTCCTCCCCGCGCCGTGCGGTACTGTACGTTCAAAAAACACCCGGCATGCCATGGCCCATGGGCGCGTGGCCGTTGGCCGCCCGCACCGCAGTGCCAGGCCGCGAAAATGCAATGTGGCATCGACAGGCCGCAGCGGAAAGCGTCCGAACTGGCTCGCACACGCACGCCGGTTTGACCAGTTTTGTTGTTGTTTGTTGCGGGCGGCGCGGTGCCGGTGGTGAGTGCATGTTGCTGTTTTCAGAAGCACAATCATGCGCCTGCTGCATGCAGCAGCATGCAGGTGTCCGTCCTCCTGGCGTTTCTCCCAGCTGCATGCAGCTGCGAGGAACCAAGGAAATGGAGATCGGGTGCCTTTTGTCATGTTTGAATGCTTGCTAAGCATTGCATTGCATGTGGGCATGTGGCCATCTGACACGAGATGAGGAAGATGCTTGGCATACGGATACGGTTTAACCGTTTAGACATTTATGACCACCGTGTAATGTATACACGGTGCGGGCTGCACGGCCGTTTCGGTGGAGTGACGAATAATGGAGATCCATGCCCTCTTTAGAACCAAGGAATTTAGGGTATATTTGGGACGAGTCCGTTTTTGTGTTTTTGTCTATGCTTTTTTAGTCAAACTAGTAGAGCTCCATATATAAACTCTGCTTTAGTGAAAAAAATATAGAGTTGTGAGAGCATCTGATTCTATATTCAGAATTTGTGGAGTAGTCACAAACATCTGCAATATGGATACTACACTGATCTTTATAGAAATCGGTTCATTTTTTATCAGAAGAAGGAAGTAAAAACAATAAATAATTGCATATTCACGGTGTCGGTCGTAAGAACATTTATCAAAATAATAAATAATAATAGGTAAATCAATTAGTTTTCTAAGTTGTTAAAAATATTGGAAACATATTTGGTGGGTTGCTGCTTGTTCTCAAAGTTTTTAAAGTTTCGTTCTTAAAATATAGAAGACAATTTTATACCAAGAATCCTGAACTATTTATAAATAACTCCAACCACTTTTATACTTTCTTTCTTTTTTGTTGTATATTTGCATTGAAAATCCTATCCTATTTATTCTTTTCACGTCCTTCCACCTTTAGATTGATGGATTGATAGCGCATGTAAATACCCACACAATTAGAGTGTTTTTACAAGTGCAAGAAGATTGAAAGTTGAGATAGAAGACTTGTTGGAGAGCAATTTTTCAACCTCACTAACAAAATCTATATTGAGAGTGGACGTTTTTTTGGAACTCTCGCCACTTGGAGATGCTCTAACGTAATGGGTATCTCGTTATTGACGGCCGATCAACGATGAGTGTGGTAATGTCAGCACCATTTCCCTGTGGCGTTTGCCAATGTTCTACTCGTGCACATACAAGGTCAACTGGTCAAGGCCATTTCTCAGATCTGGTGGGGCTTGTGGTTAACATTGGGCCCATGAGGCGGAGGGTCCCACACGGAGACCTGAACACTTGATTCGGGGGAACCCGTGCAGCAAACGAGTGATCCCCACATGGGCACTGGAGTCGGTCGAGGTCGAGCTGAGCTGAGCAGGTCTTGCAAAAGCAAGGCGAAAGTTGCAAGGAAAGGATCTCGGGAACCTCCTCCTCGTGTTTCTTTCAGTCTCTCCCTTGTTTATTCCTGGGGTGGGATTAGAACCTGATCCATGCATTCATCTCAGCGGCAAAGAACCAAACCGGCCGACAAAGATATTACTATCATAATAGTTATACTACGCATGAACGTGAATCAGTAGTAGTTTAGAGACGAGATTACGGACGAACAGGGAACAAATTACTGCAGGTCAGTAGTAAATTCGTGCAGCAAATGCAAATCTGACACGGCCATGTCGTGTTTGGTTGTGTGCAGGGATTTGGCAGGGCGGTGGTCAGCACTCGGCAGAGAATAAAGACGTTGGCACCTGCAACTCCAAAAACCAACAAATCCAGCCCTCTGTCTTTCTCTGTTTTGTTCCTCTTCTTTCGGCGATGCATGTCATTATGAGTGGAGGGAATCAGGATTATGCAAACGCAACTACTTTATTAGTGCTTTTCCACCACCCAACGTCTCTCTGAGCCTCTAATGTAATCAACCTTTTCTGCTTCATCATGGGCTCAAGGCTCATGGGGAAGAGTTTTGTACGGGGCTCATGATGTAGTAATATAATACAGCTGGGGCCTTTCAGGTTTAAGCTTCACTTTTCCTTTTTTTTTCTTAACCCTTTTCTGGAAGTATATATCAAGTTAGGCTACGACAATGAGAAGAAGTGTTAAACAATGGTGTGGATTGTTCATTGAACTATCAAATTGCTACCCCCTCCGTCTTTCTAGGACACACTAATGATGAAAGCAAAATGACATCCATAGCACTCCAGAGCACTAACGATCAGAATACAATACAGTAGTACCGATACATTGCTGTACTTGCTGCTAGCATGTTGTTATTTATAGGATAAATTTGAATCGTAGATCTTGCTACATGCGACGGACGTGATGTGGCACGTACGTCCAAGTGAGTGTCCATAGAAATTAGTAAGCGCTAGCTAGACAGAATTCACGAGCATAGAAAATTGCGTGATCGAGGAATTAAGACGTGATGTTTTATTTTGCGCATTCACCACGCCCATTGTTGGACTATTTTTTACGATACATTGAATGCAAGGAAGAAACCAAGGTGTGAGGAGTCAACGTATGTCTACTGCCTCGGATTGCGGTACCAGTGGCTAAACTAGGCACGCCAACCAGGAGCGAAGGGAGATTAAGCCCGGAAGAAAAGATCAGCAGGTGCAAAGGGAGATGAAGCCCAGAAGAAAAGATCAGCTACTAGATAACATTACAGCTTTGCCATGAACATTGCATGACAAATTGGAGTCCACTTACAATAGAGTTTTGCTTTCCTCCAACTCACATTAGAGGCTCAAATTTGCCCTTCATAAACTAAATGAAGTATAATTCGTCATGTCCAGCCTCTTATGAAGTGTCATCCAGGTCCATAAACACATTACCGTCTACATAAACTTGTTAAAGTGTGACATGTATGTTTAAAATGTCCAAAGTTCTGCAAAATCAAGCAGCACACTGCATACCACTTTATAGATAATACACAGGTCGCACAAAATAGCAAGCTCGGCCAGCCAGCCAAAACATCAGAAATGCTTGCGCATCCCTCACCCTGTACAAAACTTCATCTGATTATTTACAGCCGCATAGGGAACCCTAGCTGATAATGTGCTCTCATGTACAGCTGAAGAAACCAGCAGAGCTTACCAGCTGTGACAAGAAACAAACTAATGTACATGATCTCTCCACTTATTTTGCAATTTATTAACTACACAAAGACTTGTGTACACTTATTTCCCATGTTTCTTTCTCCTTGCAACAATTCTCTTGGTATAGAAAATCCATCCTAGCACAGAAGACAATGTTCTCCATCCTCTATATGCCTTAGGCTTCGATATGGTCGCAATGAAGCCTTTCAGTGCAGCTCCAAGATCTTGTGTGTCGAAGGATATGCTGGGATCTACACTGCTGTAATAGCTCTCACTGAATGAGGGATGGGTGCTGCAGTCATCGTATACCAATGAGTTGGAGAATTTATCCAGTGTCTGAGATCCTTGAGGCACTTCATGACCCACAACTGGGGGCAACACTGACTGAAATTGATTAGCATTGCTTTCTTCAGTCTCCAGTACAGAAGGGTCTAAAGCATCGGATGTCTCCATTGAGAAAATGTTGGGTGATGGTATGGTCGAATGGCTCAAACTAAAACCATCAGTAGAAACTTGCGTGGGGAACTGGTTATATTGATTTTCACGCAACGATGGAGATCTCATATTGAATGGATCTGAAGGGTTTGCCACAAGCGTTTCATTGTCACATGTAAATACATCCTTCCAGTGTTCATATGCTTGCTTCACTGCTGCACGTGCTTCAGCCTGAAAATAGCAAACATGTAAAAACATATGGTCCAGATCAGAAAGGGTGGTGGTATAGGGAAAATGGATGAACAAACTTGGAAAGTGATGCAACATAGTTACCTTCTCCTTTTCAGTAAGGTCATCAACAGAAACATATTTATCAGATATTAACCCTCTTACTTCTCCAACTACATTGAATACAACACCAGCTTTGTTTAGACTGTCAGGATAGTAGTGATGCACTTTGTCAGTTAGAACACATGTTTTTGCATGTTCCACAGTGGCCTCCCACATCTTTGTTGACATGCCACCACCTAATATCTGTATGATTTGGACATAAAGCAGGGTTAGTAAAACACATCTTTGCTGAACTGCAACTACCATAGGCAACAGTACACAGAACATCACAAGAACAGAAGACAAGAACAATACCTTTCGAAGTCTAGAAGCATCAAGATTTAATAAGGTGAGAAAATCTTTGACAGTGCAAATGTTCTCCTTATTCAAACGCTTGTGAAAAGCACCTTCCTTGCCAATTTTTTCCAGGCGCCAGACTTCATCTTCAAGAAATGGTGGGTGGTGCTTCTTGTACACTGGTCAATAGTAGATAATCAATTAAATTATACCATTTTACAAGTATTCAGGGCAATGGAGAAATAGCATGTCTCGTCATTTAATTAGACAAGGTAGATCACTAGGATATCAAAACCCCTCACTTAAGGAAACATACTACAACTAAGTCTAGAGGGAAAAAATGAGACCAGACTAAGAGGGACTACGCGGTTTTTCATTAAGATGAAAATAGGCACCCAAATTTGTGTTCAAGAGGACTCAAACCTTGGTGGTTAGGATACTGGATGCATGACCACACCTTCCACCCCAACTAGTCTTCCTCAACTAAGTCTAGACTCTAGAGGACAACAAGGAGTTCATTTGTATTTTTTCATGTAATTGTTGAATTAAGTGCCACTACACCAAATCGTTTCATGAGCCCAGAATGAGTCTGGCAGAGAAAGTAAGAGGATAGCTTGGGCATTAATTTTAAAAATCCAATCATAAACTCACATTCTCCTCGATGATCCTTAACCACAAATGATTCGGTTTTTGCTTCCCGTACTCGTACACCATTGAAAGAACCATCCTCAGTTCTTGCACCTAGCCTGAACTTTCGGCTCCGTGTCCAGCTGGAGTTGTCTGTGAAGGAAAGTTCCCCTAGTGTTCCAATGCCATCAACGAGGACAATGAATACATCCCCAGAAATCAAAGGCCTTTTGCCTTCTCTTTCTTTAACAATGTTATTGTTAAATTCTTGAGCAGTCCAGTCATCATCTTCTCCACTTTCAAAATCGCCCTCTAGTACTACAATCTCAACCTTTATCTGGAACTCCTTGCTTGGCGCTACAATTTGTCTTGTCAAAGCGTCGACTAGACCAATAGTTATACTTAAGGAGCCCTCTCCTTCAATCTTGGCTCCAGTAAATATTGGAAGAGAAAGTCTAGTCATGAACTGCAGCTGCAAATTCTTTGACACAGATGGAACATTGTCTGTGACACTTCTAATGAAAAATAAGAAATAAACTCATTAGAGATACAGCAACCAATACCAAATCATGGTTGTTGTCAAAAGCAGTGTTAAAACTCCTTACCTTGCCATCATACAGGCATGATTTGCAAAAGCCGATTCAATTTCTTCTTTTACCTAGAAAAAAAATAAGAGTACTCAAAAAATAAACTATCAAACAGCAGTAGTTGGCTAAATAAACAAATGGTTCAAGGCGAACCTATGCTGCAGTCCACTGTAAAACTATCACTGAACCAGAATGGCTGAATACAGAATGAAGAAAACAGGGACACCAAGCATTATTTTGTAGGGTTGGAATCATTCTGGACACAGTCATGAGAGCAAGCCTATACAGCTATTAATACAATACAGATAAAAACCTAGCTTCTCAAGGAGTAGTTTGGGAGGTACAGAAGAATTTGCTCTTGTAATCTAGAAACCTAAAGCATTCTTATCCAATCTGCAGGTTTGTAGGGTTCCAATAAATTATGTTGGCAATGGTTGGGGGGCCGCTTAGGCATGTTTGCAACTTCTGAATTGGTGAACTGATTGAATGACCCAAAATTAAGATGAGTGTCATCAACAACAGATACAGATGGGATTGCAACAGTAGTATGTATTGCCAATGCAACCAACAGTACTATTCAATCCTATGAATTTTCATTCAACGCACAGAAGCGAGAAATTGGCCACGTAGTGAATACACAGTAAAAGATAAAAGGCGGTCTCACCACTCTCCTGATGAGGGGCTCGAGCGCGAATAAAAACTTCTCGATGTTGGTGTTCCGCATCACCTCCGAGATCACACTGCAAAGGGGAACGAACAATCAAGTCAGCACGGCATAAAATCAGAGAGCCCCAATCGAGAGCGCGAGAAGGGGAGGGCGAACTCACTCGCGAAGGGCGATCCTCTGCCGCTTCGGCTCGCCGGGGCGCTGGGGCAGGGAGGAGGACGACGAGCTCCCACCGGGCTCGCCTCCTCCGCCGCCGGCGCGCCGCGGGGCGTCGCCCTCCTCCGGCTGCCTCTTCTGCGACATCTCCGGCCGCCACGCCTCGCCTCGATCGATCGCCCGCTTGGTTCGGCTCGCCCACACCACACCGCGTCGCAACCGCGGCTGACCTACCTCCGCGCCGTACAATAGGCGCACCACGCGTCCGCTGACATGTTTTTTTTTTTCTTTCCCTCTAGAAAATGACTGACCTGAGGACTGAGGCTGCTGGTGGGCCCATCGAGAGCGGTCCGGCACACGACAGGTCCACTCTGCAGGCAGGCCGGGTCGGGCCAGGCCGGCTTTTTTAACAGCCTAATCGTAGTGGTTTACTACTTGATTGATTGATCGATTCGAATATTTTTACTTTGCTCGGTTCAAGATTCAGCCACAATTTCTGACCTCTGACCAAGCTAAAAAAAAAGATTGCAGTGTCCGTCAATCAAAACAAAAAGTATGTATAAACTTTGCAATCATGGAGTAACACGATATCAGGGCAATGAACCTGGACAACGTGCAGGCGTGGATGAAACTGCTCAATTATAAATTGGCGACTCTCAGGCAACTCTTTTTCGCCGCTGGTAATAAAGACCGAGGCCTTGTTTAGTTCCACCAAATTGGGCGTTCTTGCAATTTAAGACAACGTAAAAGATTCCCCATCACATCAAAACGTTCAAGACACGGACGGAAAGTCTTAAATTTAGATGAAATTAAAAACTAATTACACAGTTTAGTTGTCTTTTGCATGCGAGACGAATCTTTTGAGCCTAATTAGTCAATATTTGAATAATATTTTATAAATACAAATAAAATCTTCAAGACGCTACTGATGGCGGGTGTCAAATTTGCACTCCCCAACTTGGGGGAACTAAACAAGGCCCAAGAGTTCGATCAGATCGAGCCTTGGACAAGTGGAGGAACAGCAAATGGTATCATTACGCACTCATAACAAGACAGGGACGTAGTGATAAAGATGTCACTGCTCGATGGGTAGACATGACACGTTCCCTACCAGGATAAGGGCGATAAGCACATGCCAGTGCAAAAGGTTGTGTATTATGGTCAAAGAGAGGATAATTAGTGAAAGACCGAGCGTGGAACTGATACTACATACTGTACAACTGGAAGCAGTCCAATGATGGGTGTAGAGAGGCAATGACTCAATCCTCCTCCTCTTCATCATCATCAGTCAGGATTATAGTACAACAGTTAGCCTGCGTAAGTCCTACGAGGGATACGTGATACGTGTGGATTTCTCTAGCTCTATGAGCCCAACAACAGGTTTCTGTCTTCATTCAAAAAAAAAAAAAAAAAAACAACAGGTTTCTGTCGAAACAACAGGCACAACAGCGCACATGGAATTGTAAAGGCAATCATTTTCATCCAGCGATTCCAGTAGCAAGATCTCCTCTTGCGTGGAAAATTACACCGGCTCCATCCAGATTTCAGCAGCACCTGATTAAGCACAGATGCAAGAAACATCATCACCACCAATCAAGAGAAAAATGCTTTTGAGATTATGAATCTAAGGATTAGGCTAAATCTCAAATCTCAATGCCCTAGCCAAAATGCATATGATAGGTACAATTTGACCCAGGGAACTATGTGACGAACAACACAAGCAGCAGGATAATGCTGAAGCAACAAATAGGAAAAGTAATCATCTGAGCAGTCTCATCACTATGAGGGCTATTGGTGTGACAGCACCGTATTATAAAGTCTAATTTCATCCTGAGCAGTATCAGTGTCAAAGCTACTCCCACCCTTCCAAATTGTATGTCATTCTGGCTTTACGTTTAGAAACCTAACAAAAGCAATGTGCCTTTAAATGGCAGAACGACTTACAATTTGGAAAGGAAGGAGTAAAAAAACATGTAGAAAAGTTATAATTGGCATTCATCAGAAAACAAGAATCAATTAACTTAAACTCCAATGTAACGATTTGGTGATATCACAGATTATGATACCTATACAGCACCAGGAAACAAAAGAAACTGGTAATGCAGAAAGCCCACCCACATACATCGCATTGCTTGATTATCTAGTATGTCCCAAAAAACTCAGAAGTATCAAATCTGCAAGTGGCCAAGTGCAATCAATAGCAACCTCTTGCTTCTTAAGTGATAAGGTAGAGCTGCTGCCATATGAAGACCAAAAGGACAATAATATTCAACTTGATCAATCAATTGTTCATGGATTACCAGCTCAGCTCTATATCTGATCAAGTATCCGAGGACAACGGAGAAACTTGTGGCACTCTAAGGAGAAACTTGTGGCACTCTAGTCTTTGATTGAATAACTTGTCAGCACTCTACTACAGCATAAGCTCGATTTCTGATAGAACACTTGATGTGCTGACATTCTCAACCAAAGCACATAGACAATTGATCTATTATAATCACCACACCTATGCTATGCAATGTCACTACTCAAGAATATAGAACAACAGACGGATACTACCATAGCTGTTCTTCTTGCACGGAAAGAATAACCAACCCCTGCAGTTCACATGCCCATTCCAAGATTCCCTATTTGTAGAAATGCCAGATTGTAAATTAATTGTGTGACCCAAATAGAGACACTGTAATTTGAATCTTGATGCCAAATGGAGTGGCACATTGTGTCTGACCCAATTCATGTAGGAACTACATAAGTCCATGTATTGCCTGCTGGTGAAATGTGAATCATAAGCCAAGATGTAAAATTAGTCAATAGAAGGAAACATTACATTCAGTCATTCACAGCGGCTCAATGCATATTGTGGGATCTAGTTTAACTAATGATAATCATCTCACTGAGGAAGAAAGGGATGCAACAGCGAGGTGGTCCATCATGTGTTCATCCCATGGATTTTAGTGGCATGAGGTAGTTATACTAATTATTAGCTCATATAAGGGATGATGTGGTGGTGGATCAATCCATTCCACAAATCAAACAAAAAGTTAGGAGTGGGAATGCAACAAACCTATATCATGGAAATTCCATTACTCTAGAAGGTATAGCTAAAAAGGAGGCATAGAACCTATAAAAAAAAAAGAGGAGGCATAGAGAAGAAGACATAGAAAGTTCCACAACTGCTGACATTGCATAGAACAATAACCAACCCCGCAGTTCATATGCCCATGCCTAGATTCCCTATTTGTAGAAACACCTGACCGCAAACTAATTGTGTAACCAAAATACAGACAATTTAAATTGAACCTTGATGCCAAATGCAGGCAGCAGTACATCTACGAGGTCAAGTGATAGATATGCACATTTTGTCTGAACCATGATCCCCTTGTGAATCATAAGCCAAAGGCACAAATTTAGTCAACAGAAGGTAATGTTACATTCACGCATTTACAAAGGCAAAGCACATACTGCAGGATCTATCGACTAACTGACGAGCAGTCTCATTGGGGAATAAAGGGGTATCACAAACCCTAGGGACGGCGAAGGCCGGAGGGGAACATCGACGCGGCTGCCGGTGCCGGCGCCGCGGCGCCGTTGCTCACGGGGGAGGTAACCGCTGCGGCGGCGGTGGTTGGGGGAGCCGCAGAGGAGAGCTCGCGGACGAGGGCGGCCAGGGCCTCGGGGTTGGCGCCGCGGTCGCAGAGCGCCATGAGCAGCGACAGAGTGTGGCGGTCGAGGCCGGAGTCGAGGATCTGAGACATCTGGAACGCAAGCTCCAGGGACTCCTTCGCCTGCCTCGCCGCCGCCGCCTCCGTCTCCATCTCCGTCTCCGGCGGCGCCGTCGCTTCCAGCCTCTGGTAGGTGAAGCTCTGGCTCCCAGGTTCGAGCACTGGTACAGTAGCTCGGCGGCTGGTGAAAATATCGAATGGAAAGGCCTGGCTCCACGTGCCAGTGGCTGTCCCACGTGACAGTGGATCCTTTTTGTGATTTCCCAGATGTTCCTTGTTAACATGAAAGTCACATTCTTTTCGATCAAACATGAAAGTGAGCTCAGTATCTAAGCATCGGCATCGAATAGATATTAGAAATAAATACAAATAAAAGCAACACAATTTTCAAGTGACATTTGGCACGCAGAAGGACCCTTGTAAGAACAAGAATAGAAATCACACTAAAGGCACTATTTCCATAATCAAGATTCAGAAAGTATCAACAGTTGACATGTTTCACTAACATAACAGTGACTATCAGTCTTTCGAGGCTATCATGTTTTACAGAGTTGAGACAGACGTACAAAGGATGTCATACAGTTAATACACCTATAAGCTCATTCTCCCTACAAAGAGCTAAAATCTTCGAGTGCAACTGACGTTCAGAATTGTCTGTCAAGCCTGCAGTAGCTAGCGGCTCAAAAATCTCGGACAAATTTCAGGCAAGATGCGAATCTGTGGTAGCATCCACCGTGGATAACTGAACACCCTTTTCATGACGACCATGTATAACTGAAGCCAGCCGCGCTCTGCAAAAATGCGTATGGACGTGCCATGGTACTGAGACGGAGGTCTGAATGAGCAAACTCCAAAAATATGGTCTCCCCTTGTTCAGACCGATGGCATCACAACTGTAGATGCGAAGGGCAGCAGCTCCTGAGAACTCACAATGGGAGAAGCTCCGACTCCTTTTCCTCTACCAACGGCCCGTCAGCCAAATCTCCAGTACCATTATCTAATTGGTCCTCCCTTGTATATATCTTGGATCCGGGAGACGGCAAAAGGGAGTTCGTCATGGGGACAAAACCCGCTGCAGGAGATCCATTTGAGGAATCTACGGCTGACTGCAGCTTTTTCAATTGGGACTTCAAGCATATGATTCGACCCTTGTTCCATTTCGGAAAATGGAAGGACGCTGATAGTGTATCATTTAGAAAGGAGTAGACTACTTTGGCGGTTGGCAGTCCTCTTGTAATTGTACTTTTCTCCATTTCTCCTCTCCTGGATAATGAAAACCTATCAGACCAAAGCAGGCTAGCAGGAAAATATTCACCGAAGTAGATAATTTATATGAGTGGATGCAATCTATTGTTCTATGAAAATAAAATCCAAGCAATAATTGTAGAGTATTGTTATCCTATGAAAATAACATCCAAGCTTCAGTTTTGCTTGCAGTAAAACGCCCAACTATAGTACCCTCCAAGCTTTCAAGGCCCTCTCTTCATGTAAAGTTAGCTAAAATTCAAGTTGCACTTCTGTGAACATATCAAGCAAAACGATTGAACTCATTTTAGGCCTAATTCAATAATATACCATAAGATAGCAACATAAGATGACGATATGAAAGGAACATTTGAATATTATAGGCTGGAAGCTTACAATACAACAACAGATGCTAACTGTGGAAGGTCTTCATCTTCTACTAGCCTGTCATAAAGCTTATTGAGCCATACTGACACAGCCACCAGTGCTCCACCTACTGACATCCTGAAAAGCAAACTAATAGTGAGTACAGCCTAGCCGCTACAAAATCAGGTTGATTAACGCAAATACTATGAACGAGACATATAGCATTACCTATGTACATCTAGTGACCAGACCAACTTGGTGTCACGATATAACTCAGGGAAGAGCCCAAATTTTATTGCTTGATCCAGAACTCTTGCAGCTCGGCCCTTCTGACCAAACCACCAAAGCACATCCAGGAGAGCATTAAAGAACCGCAAACTATAGTCACAGCCTTCCATGGTACTGTTTTCAAGGGCATATTCAACCATTTGCCAGTTGGAGCTATCATCGTATTCCCCTTTGATTAGGGAAGCAATTACTTGATGTGTACTACTAGCACGATTTGTTTTCATTTCTTCCAGCAGATTATACGCATCAGTCCACCTGAAAATGAACATTAATTATGGCGTGGTCCAATCACATTGGGTAGAAATAAGGAATGTGGTCTGAACATCAATGTCATATCTGACACCAAACAAGATAATATTTTCAGTGACTCCTAAGTTATATAAACACAAATATGCTTTGCATCCAAAGCATTGATTTGTCTCCTTGACAATCGTTCGGCTTAAACTGATAATCACAACTATAGGTATTGTGTCGTTGTCCATTACTGATGTTTCCTGAAATCCTTAATAACATAGGCCATACCTAGATCATTGACTAACGTAAGATAGCTAAGCACTAGAAAGAGCACACAAAATAACAGAAGAAACCTATTCCAACACAAAGCATATAATAAATATGAAGTCATACCCAATAGTGCCATCGTGTAAACAGGTACCTTGATGTGTGACTCAACAAACCATGAAACAACTGCTTCTGAAATTGAGTGCTTAATTGTATTGGTAAGGGTGAACAATCAGGATCCCTGATTGTCAAGGGCCTGGTGATCTAGGGTAGCCGGCCCTCGACTACGTAGCTCGTAGTCTCGTGCCGTGTCTTCCAGAACGGAGGTTATGCCCCTCTCGGCTTCTGGGCTTGAGAATGCTTGGGGGAGGAAGAGAGAGTTTAGTTGATTGATCTTGCTTAATTCTCTCACGGGAATGTTTTGGAATACAAATAGCCATCCGGCTTGCATGAAAGGGAAACTACCGGCTTGCATGAAAGGGAAACTAACAATCTCTCCTTGAGTTTAGGACTAACCAAGAATAGCTACCACTAATATTTCCTAGCCACTGATTTCGAATCCCGCTTGGACCTCCGGCTTGCATGAAAGGGAAACTACCGGCTTGCATGAAAGGGAAACTAACAATCTCTCCATGAGTTTAGGACTAACCAAGAATAGCTACCACTAATATTTCCTAGCCACTGATTTCGAATCCCGCTGGGATCTCTTCCTCTTGCGCGCGCGTGGCGCGTTCCTCAGCTCGGCGGATGTCGCGGTTGCGCCTGTATTGAGTTGCATGCACCAACCAATTCAACCCAAAAGCTTAAGCTGATGGGGAGAGGTGGGCAATTCACTTATATTCCAACACTCCTCCTCACGTCGAGGCTCCGGCGAGAGATCTCAGCGACGGTCGAGCCTCAGACATGGAATAGGAGCGAGCAGCAATTATTTATTTTAATTGCGCTACCCAGGATTCGAACTCGAGACCTCTGGAGCTGGTACCATATTGAGTTGCATGCACCAACCAATTCAACCCAAAAGCTTAAGCTGATGGGGAGAGGTGGGCAATTCACTTTGCTGAGGCTGAGTACCGTGCTGTGGCAAATGGCGTTGCTGAAGCCACCTGGCTGCGACAGCTGCTGTTTGAGCTTCACCGCCCTCCTCGCCGAGCCACTTTAGTCTATTGTGATAACGTCAGTGCAGTATATCTCTCTAGCAACCCAGTGCAACATCAGCGAACGAAGCATGTTGAGATCGATCTCCACTTTGTTCGAGAGAAAGTCGCACTTGGTCATGTTCGGGTCCTTCATGTTCCCACGATATCTCAGTACGCCGACGTCTTCACCAAGGGTCTTCCTACCTCGCTGTTCCAGGAGTTCAGGTCCAGTCTGAACTTTAGCAGTACTCCCGATTAGACTGCGGGGGAGTGTTAGACAGTGTAATTATAGACAATGGCTAGGCTTAGTCTCCTACGCATAGAACGGTTGTCCACCCTCATGTGTGGTTGCATGCATCTGTAAATGTATATATGTATACACAAGTTCACAGATCAATATACAAGTTCAATCACTTTCACCTGACGTACGGCTGGCCCCACATGACATCTCTCCCCCCTGGAGAGCCAGCTCGTCCTCGAGCTGAAAGTCTGGATATGTGGCGCGAAAATCGTCGAAGTCCTCCCATGTGGCAGACGAGGGCGGTTCACCCCTCCAAAAGACCAGCACCTGGCGAACGCCGCGGGCGAGGCGAGCTTGAGTGACGCGCTCCGGAGCTGGTACAACCGCGCCATGCTTGATGTCGGGGAGCGGTGGAGGTGATGCAGGAGGCGTGCCCACGAACTTCTTCAGTGCCCACATGGAACACGTCGTGGAGGCGTGCCTGGGGAGGGAGCTCCAAGCGAACGGCGACGGCGTTGATGACTTCGGTGACGCGGTACGACCCGAGGAATCGAGCCTTGAGTTTGCCCGAGGACGCCCGCGGCATGGAGGCAGCTGCACGGTGTCGGAGGCGGAGAAGTGCCCAGTCGCCGACGGCATACGCCACCTGCCGGTGATGCTTGTCGTAGTGTTTCTTTTGCACCGCTTGGGCTTGCTCCAGACGACGGCGGACGTCGGCGAGGAAAGCGTCACGTTCCTCCATGTCCCGGGCTACGACAGCGACTCGCGTCTCGCCTGGCTCATAAGAACGAATGGACGGCGGGTCGCGGCTGTAGACCACCCGAAACGGAGTCTCGCGGAGCGAGGACTGGTACGCGGTGTTGTAGACGTACTCGGCCCAAGGTAGCCACCGAAGCCACTGGCGGGGACGGTCACCTGTAAAGCACCTCAAATACATCACGATCACCTTGTTGGCCGCCTCGTTTTGGCCATCCGACTGCGGGTGGAACGCAGTGGTCATGTGCAGCTTCGTCCCCATGAGGCGCATGAGCTCGCGCCAAAAGGTGGAGGTGAAGACCGGATCGCGGTCGGAGACGATGGACTGAGGCAGCCCATGAAGACGTACGATGTCGGCAAAGAACGCTTGTGCCACAGACTCGACGGTGTACGGGTGGCCGAGGGCGATGAAGTGGCAGTACTTGCTGAAGCGGTCGACGACGGAGAGGATGACCGATTTGCCGTCGATGCGGGGTAGTGCTTCAATGAGGTCGAGGCCGATATCCGCCCAGACGATGGTAGGGATGGGCAGGGGCATGAGCAAGCCTGCCGGGTGTAGATGTTCCGACTTGTACCTTTGGCATGTGGCGCACTCCCGCACAAAGTCCTGCACCACGGTGTGCATGTCGGGAAGTGGAAGTCGCGGCGGAGGCGGTGCCAGGTACGCTGGATGCCCTCATGTCTGTCGTCGTGCACTGCGGACACAATCTCCTGAAGCAGTGGTGAAGATGGTGGAATGTAGAGTCGACCGTCGTAGGAGACGAGGCTGTCGGTAATCCCCCACGGCGCGGTGCGCGTCCCGGCGGTGATCTCATCATGGACAGCCACCAGCCGCCGGTCGGTGGCTTGAACATGGCGGAGCCGACTGATGAAATCGAAGCGGGGTCCGGAAACCGCCAAGACCGCGCCCTGCTCGGCCTCCTCGGTGTCCCTCCGTGAGAGGGCATCAGCCACCGTGTTCGTCGCACCGGACTTGTATTCGACGATGAAGTCGAAGCCCACGAGTTTCCCCACCCAGTGGTGTTGCGGAATCGTGGCGAGGCGTTGGTCGAGGAGGTACTTCAAACTGTAGTGGTCCGTCTTGACGACGAAGCTGCGGCCCCACAGATACGGCCGCCAATGGCGCACCGCAAGGACGACCCCGATAAGCTCTCGCTCGTACGCCGCGAGGGAGCGATGTCGGGGCGCCACCGGCCGGCTGAAGAACGCGATGGGGTGGCCCTCCTGGATGAGCACGGCCCCAAACCCGTAGGAGGAGGCGTCGCACTCGACGACGAACGGCTTGGTGAAGTCCGGCAACGTGAGTATCGGGGCGGTCGTCACAGCTTCCTTGAGGGCGCAGAACGCGGCGGTGGCCGCATCGGTCCAGGCGAAGCCCTCCTTTTTCAGGAGCGCCGTGAGCAGAGCAGCCACGGTGCCGTAGTTGTGGACGAACTTCCTGTAGTAGCCGGCCAAGCCAAGGAAGCCGCGCACCGCCCGTGCCGACCGGGGAACCGGCCAGTCTCGTATAGCTTGGACCTTGGCCGGGTCCATGGCGACGCCGGACGCCGAGATGACGTGCCCCAGGTACCCGACCGAGGGCGCGCCGAAGGAGCACTTGGAGCGCTTGACGAAGAGGTGGTGGCGCGCCAACTCGAAGAGGACGACACGGATGTGTCGCAGGTGGTCCGCCCAAGTGTGACTGTATATTAGGATGTCATCAAAGAAAACAAGGACGAACCGACGTAAGTATGGTCGAAGGACGTCGTTCATCAAGGACTGGAATGTCGCTGGCGCGTTGCAGAGGCCGAACGGCATGACGAGGAACTCGTAGAGTCCGTCATGTGTGCGGAACGCCGTCTTGTGTACGTCCTCCGGGCGCATTCGGACCTGGTGA
Organism: Themeda triandra; assembly: GCA_018135685.1. NCBI lineage: Eukaryota > Viridiplantae > Streptophyta > Magnoliopsida > Poales > Poaceae > Themeda > Themeda triandra. The sequence goes on from JAENPR010000033.1 coordinate 1,589,575, forward strand.
TACCCCGAACGCAGGTCCAGCTTGGTGAAGAAACGCGCGCCGTGGAGCTCGTCGAGCAGCTCGTCCACGACGGGGATGGGGAACGCATCCTTGACCGTGAGCGCGTTCAACGCTCTGTAGTCGACGCAGAAACGCCATGTGCCGTCCGCCTTCTTGACGAGGAGGACCGGCGACGAGAACGCCGAGTCGCTGCGGCGGACGATGCCCTGCGCCATCATCGCGGCGCATTGGCGTTCGAGCTCATCTTTGTGGGCCGCCGGGTATCGGTACGGGCGGACGCGACCGGCGCGCGCCGGCTTGAGTGTGATGGCATGTTCGCGGCCCCGGGGAGGCAGCGGGCCGGTCGGCTCGGCGAAGACGGTGTCGAACTGCGCCGAAGCTCCTCCCGGGAGCGAGTCGGCGGGCCGTGGTGGTGTAGGGCCGGGGCGCAGGGCCGGCACGGCGGACCGCGACGGCGCGTCCCTCGTGGCCGGAACGAGACGGTGCCGCGACCAAGTCCCACACCGCCGTCCCTGTGGTCGCCATCCGGCCCGTCCCCGGGGACGATGCCGTATCCCGCAAGAGGCATGACGAAGAGGTCGACGGTGGAGCCGAAGTCGTCGATGAACGCGGGGGCCCGCGGAGACGCCCTGGACACGACACGCGCTCGTCATTGGCGACCGTGGCCGTCAAGCGTGCGGACGAGGTTGGATCGGCAGCCGGTCCGGTGCGCGGCCTCGCCGATGAAGCCGTGCGTGGATCCCGTGTCCGGGAGGGCGATGAGGACGTCGCGCCACCGAGACGCGGACCCGCATGGTCTTGCCGATGGCCACGCCCGCGACCGCATGGAGGAGAAAGTCGGTGCCTCCACCTCCCCCGAAATGGCGGTGACCGCCGCCTCGCTTCTTGGCTCGTCGTCGATCTCGACGCTATCGACGAAGAAAATGCGCTTGCATAACCCGTTATGACCACGGCCGTACCTCTCGTTGCGGTTGAAGCCACGGGTTTTGGCGGCGTCGTTCCGCCATTTCTTCCGGAGAGAGACGCCGCCGTGTTCCTCGCCGCGGCCCGCCGAGAGGCCACCGGCGGTCGCGGGGTACCGCAGGATCGGTGGGTGGCGCGGCGGTAGTGCGGGCGTGGTCGGGCGCCGGAGGGACCGCGGGGCCGCCCGAGGGGGTGTGGAGTCGGCCTCTCGGCCTCTATCATCTCCACCTGGCGTGCGAGGCTCATGGCCGCCGCCAACGTGTCGAGGTTGTGGATGCGGACAGCGTTGCTAATCGGCGGAAGAAGTCCCCCCGTGTAGAGTTGGACGCGTTGGGCCTCCTCGAGGCGACCCGCGCGCGGTAGGAGAGCTTGGAAGCGGTTGGAGTACTCCTCCACCGTCTCGATGCGCCGGCACTCGGCGAGCTCGAACATCGGGGCGGAGCGGAGGGGGGGTCCGAACCGCAGGTCCAGGAGGTCCTTGAAGCGCCCCCACGTCGGCGTGCCGTCGTCGTCTTGGAGCTGCGTGAACCACAGCTGCGCGATGTCGTCGAGGTGGTACGACGCGATCCACACCCGTTCCTCCGCCATGGTTCGATGTTGGCGGAAGTAGGCCTCACATTTGTTGAGGAATAGCATCGGATCGGTCGTACCGTCATAGCGGGGGAAATCCCACTTCTTGTGCTTGGGGTGGAAGTCCTGATCTCGCGGGCCTTCGGAACGACGATATCGTCGCCGCCGCCGGAAGACGCCGAGGGCTTGTCCTTCATGGTCGCCACGTCGGACTTGAGGGTGGACATCTCCGTGCGCATGGACTTGAGCATGTCCATGACCTCGGCGAGGTGGGTTCAGCCATGGTGGCCAGGGTGGTTGCGGGGGCGGTGGAAGGTGGCGGTGGACCGGGATTTGCGGAGGCGTGGAACGGGTGGGCGATGGGTTTGGTGTAGCTGCGGTGGCGGGGATGATGGCGCGACGGCCGAGGATGCCGAGGATCGATAGGATCGAGATACCGGGTTGTCAAGGGCCCGGTGATCTAGGGTAGCCGGCCCTCGACTACGTAGCTCGTAGTCTCGTGCCGTGTCTTCGAACGGAGGTTATGCCCTCTCGGCTTCCGGGCTTGAGAATGCTTGGGGGAGGAAAGAGAGTTCGGTTGATTGATCTTGCTTAATTCTCTCACGGGAATGTTTTGGAATACAAATAGCCATCCGGCTTGCATGAAAGGGAACTACCGGCTTGCATGAAAGGGAAACTAACAATCTCTCCTTGAGTTTAGGACTAACCAAGAATAGCTACCACTAATGTTTCCTAGCCACTGATTTCGAATCCCGCTTGGACCTCCGGCTTGCATGAAAGGGAAACTACCGGCTTGCATGAAAGGGAAACTAACAATCTCTCCTTGAGTTTAGGACTAACCAAGAATAGCTACCACTAATATTTCCTAGCCACTGATTTCGAATCCCGCTGGGACCTCTTCCTCTTGCGCGCGCGTGGCGCGTTCCTCAGCTCGGCGGATGTCGCGGTTGCGCCTGCGCCTGACGTACGGCTGGCCCCACATGACACTGATCTGATAAACTATTATCTAAATTCCACTGATGCTTACCAGCATGCTGTTTGGTTCTCCAACCTTTTTCATGGAGACCGAGGGTCAATGCATTTTGGAAATTTATATTACAATTGCTAGTTTGAACTTTGATCAGGAACCTAAAATGTAGATGACAAACACATCAAATCACAGCTCATAAATCGCTAAAATGTAGATGACAAGCACATGAAATCAGAGCTCATAAATCTATTTCCTATTTCCCCCAAACAGTTAGTTTCATAAGGAAACTAATAACACGTTGTTAATGCAATCTAAGTTTCAGTCAAGAATATGCAATGTGTTGTTTATTAGCACTGCTATATAACCATGAGCAAATCTTCCAGAGGGAATATGTGGCAGATTAATACAAGGAGTTCTTCACAGTTACCTGTCGTTCCTAGCATATAGTGACAACATCATGCAATAGGCAATAATGCTGGGCAGTGTCACGCTAGATTGAAGTTCTTCAAACTGTTCTTTACTCTCATCAATGACCCCTGCTATGCAGTATGCATTAAGTACCCCCTCAAGGGACCGCTCATCTGGATTAAACCTGGATTTGCGCATCTCCATGTAGGCCTTCACTGCATCATCCAGCTGTGCACCCTGGCAATATGCTTCGATGAGGGCATCAAATGAATCTTTGTTTTTCTGAATGCCAGCATGGTTGCTCATCCGAGAAAAGATGGCCTCAGCCTCCTGGAAGAGCCCACCCCTAGCGTATGCAAACGCAAGAGCATTGTAGGTCTCAAGAGTTGGCAAGCTACCGATTTCAGTCATCATGTTGAAAGCAACATAGGCTTCCTGCATATCGAAAAGACCAGGGATAAATAATTTCATCACAACTGGGATTACTCAGGGTTAATGTTTTATTTCCTGACCTCATACATAGCCGCGTGGCCAAGAGCCTCAACCAGGCCTGTGTAGGCGTCTGCAGTCGGCACCATTCCTTCTCTGGTCATATATTCAAGAACTTCTCTTGCATCCTCATGGAGGCCACCACGACCACAGGCAGCCATGACATTTTCGCAGGTGATCATATCAGCCACTACCCCAGTTTCAAGCATATCATGGAAGAGCTCCACCACCTCCTTGAAGAAGCCACCATCCCCGAATACACGGAAAAGCACATTATATGTGGCCGTGTCTGGCGGTACAGCAGTTCTCATCTCACGGAAGAGCTCGCGCACTCCATCAAACCGCCCCTGCCTTCCATAAAGATCGAGCAGGACACGGTAAGTTGCGGCTGTCGGCGCGCATCCATCAGCCTGCATCTGCCGCAGCACAGCCACCGCCTCAGCCGTGGCGCCAACACGCGTGTGTGCCTCCATGAGTCCTAGATACGCAGAGGCATCCGCCGTGTTCCCCGTGTCTGCCATTTCGGAGAACAGCTCGGCAGCTCGGGAGAGGTTGCCGGCGCTGGCAAAGGCATCCACAATGTGACGATAAGAAACGGTGTCTGGGGAGACGCCGGCCTCAAGCATAGTGCGCAGCAGCATCTCAGACTGATCAGCCAGAGAGCGCACGGCGGCGGCGGCCAGGAGGGTGTTGTAGGTGGTGAGGTCGGGGCGCACGGAGGGGGACGCGTCGTGCCGCATCTCGGCGAAGAGGCCGAGGAGCATGTCGAAGGGGACGGGCGGGTCGGTGGCGCGGGCGCAGGCGGCGAGCACGGTGTTGTAGGTGGCGGCGGTGGGCGCGACCCCCGCGTGCTTCATCTGGTGGAGCAGCGCGCGGGCCTCCTCGTGCAGCGCGTTGCGCGCGTAGGCGGCGATGAGGGAGGTGTAGGAGAGCGCGGTGCGCGCGTCGGCGGGGAGGTCGTGGAACACCTCGAGGCACTTGTCGAGCAGCGCGGGGCCCTGGCGGCCCAGCACGCCGATGACGATGGCGTGGATGTGCTCGTCGGGGCGGCACCACGACTGGCGCTGCATGTACTTGAAGAGGCGGAGTGAGCGCTGCCAGTCCCCGCGGCGGGAGAACTCGCGGTACACGGCCGCGAAGTCCTGCAGCGTCAGCCGGTGCCGCGCCGTCTCCAGGCACCGCGCGATGGAGCCCCGCGGCGGCAGGTTGCTCAGCCGGTCGATCAGCGACTCCACCTCGTACGAGGAGCTCCGGCCATTCCCGGCGGGCACCAGCTCCTCCCTTCTCGACGCGGCCGCCCGCTCCAGCACCGCGGACCCCGCGCCGCCCGCTCCCGCTCGCTCCAGCACCGCGAGCCCGCCGCCCGCACGCTGCAGCACCGGCAGCCTCGCGCCCTCGCCGCCTCGGCTCCACCTCGGCCCGCGCCAGTTCCTCCTGGCCCCCGGGAACAGGAGGGTGTCGCAGTGGTAGGACGACGACGCAACGGTGGCGGTGGACACGAGCGCCATCGCCGCCCGCGGGAGTGGGTTTTGGGGGAGGGAGGGGAGATTTTTGCCGTGCTCCGGGGGAAGTGGATAGAGTCGCCCGAGCGGGCTGAGCCTGACCAACCTGTCCGCCGTGGCGTCGGTTCGGTTAAAGAGAGACCTTTCGGCCCTGGTTCCGTTCCTATTCTCTCTCTCTCAGCAGCACGCCGCCGCACGCAACTTGCGACAGGTCAACATCGCGGCGGCATCTCTCGTCCAGTCACCCGCCAAGCGACTGCTGTTCCATGGCGGACGGCGGAGGCACGGCGTCGTCGGGGAAGCACGCGGAGCTCCCCAGCGGCGCCGAGAAGGGGCTCCCCAGGAGGGTCAAGGTGAGCACTTCGTCCTCCAACGTCTGATTCCAGATTGGGACGAAAGCCGAGGGTTTGGGAGCGGAACATAGGAGCCCTCGTTTTCTCCGATTTGAATCCTAGCCTAGCCTAGGTGGTGGGATGCAGGATCCGAGTTCGTTTTGAATATCCATGGCGGCGCCACCGAGGTAGTTGCCGGGAAGGGGCGGCGTTGATCCCCATCCTCACACCTCACTGAAGTAGGATTTAGTAGTTCGGGAATTAGACCCTGAATCAATATTTTGTACAAAAACTTCTCAGTAATAGAAGCACTGAAGTCATTTAAGTACCACAAATCTAGGTTTGGCTTGGCCTCTTGGGCAGCAAGAGACATAACGGCTGCAATGTCTTGTTGAAGATCTCACAAGTCCTCAACATGCCCACTAAAAAAACTCCTCAGCATACTGAACTCTAGTGTGTTTTAAGAACTGCATACAGTCACCATGTTGAACTGTTCTGGTAATCATCAGTGCCCTTAAATTATGTTGCTGGGTACCCTTAATGTAAGAGAGACATTTCGGTTGCCAAAATGTTGTTTTTACAGGAAATGAACAGCGAGACATTATCCAATTCCATTATGTTACATCTAGCTAAAGTGCTCTTTTCGATGTTCACTGTTGGAGTGCTAAAAACCATGTCATCTATTTTGTCATGAACTATTTTGTTTTGTTTCATTCTAACCAATTATTGTGCTGGCTCTAAACAGATAGATAAATTGATATGTGCAATCTATATATTTATTTAAGCAAATGTCTATGCGAGTTGCCTAGTTGTATGACAAGAACTTATTTTTGCAGTCTTCTTCCGCGAGGACATTAAACACTGCACAAATTCCGCTTGTTGCGAGCCATCCAGAAGTGTATGAGCCATGTGATGATTCCTTTGCCCTTGTTGACGCACTACTCTCAGACAAAGCACAGCTTTTGACTCTACAGCCAAGGTTATGTATGGAGGTTGGGTCTGGTAGTGGTTATGTCATCACCTCTCTTGCAATCATGCTCAGGCAATTAGGCTCTGGAGCCCAGTACCTAGCAACTGACATCAACCAACATGCTGCCGAGACAACTCAAGCGACCCTTGAAGCTCATGGGGTGCATGCAGATGTGATTGTTACTGATATCGTGTCTGGTCTTGATAAACGCCTTGCTGGTATGGTTGATGTGGCAGTTGTTAACCCTCCTTATGTGCCAACTCCAGTGGAAGAAGTTGGATGCAAAGGCATTGCTTCGTCTTGGGCAGGCGGTTTGAACGGGCGCCAAGTGATAGACAGGATCCTTCCTGCTGTGCGTGAGATGCTATCAGAAAAAGGTTGGCTCTACATGGTGGCCCTCGAAGATAATGATCCTTCAGATATTTGCCATCTGATGAGCGAGATGGGGTATGCATCACGCGTTGTCTTGAAGAGGTGTACTGAGGAGGAGAGCCTTTATGTTCTCAAGTTCTGGCGAGATCCGCAGGCTGTTTCAAGTGCGTCTCCTAAATCTTCAGGCTCTGAGTCATGGTTTTCTCAGTTGCCTTTCAAATCCCTTTGGCACAAGAACTCGTAGCATTTTCATGGCCTTGCCAGTTTGGAGTCTTTTGGAAATTTGAGATGGCAGTATGTTTAGATGTGTTCGGATGAAATGTTACTGTTGGTTTCTGACTGCCTCAGACACTCAGAGTGCAAGAATCATTCTAGCCTGTAGCCTGATTAGTTTACGGCTCAAACAAAACGTGTTCTTGCCAGAAAGTACTGAGCCTTTTTTTATTTTGGTAGCTTAAATTCTTATGTTCTCTTCGTGTGTGTATATATTCTACGTTGCTACTATGAATTCTTTATCTTGCTGCATTTGGAATTTGTGTTTTCTGTATCAATTATTGCGTTTAAATGATTATTTCGAGATTGAGAGGAAAAGAAGATTTGGGCTGCTTTTACTTTAACCCTGTATATGAGATTAGTTATAGAAAAATAACATCTGGAGCATGATTACTGATTTTAGGCGGCCACATACCAAATGAAAACGAAACGAGAGTACATTCTTTGCTCCTTGTGGTACCCTGAGATACTTTCAGTTTTCTTACTCTCTTTTTTGTGTGCTTTATTTGTGATCATATACAATATTAACATAACAGTTTAACTCCTCTTATTTGAGTTTCACAATTTTGAGTACAAAGCAGGTTTTGAAACTAAAATAATAGAGTGTAAAGGTCTTCAAACCAAACTTCTTCAAATCGTAAAGTTTAAATTTTTTTTAGGGAAAAAAGTTTAACTTCATCATCAGTACAGTAGTCATGGATTGGAGTATTTACATTCATGGGCTATGGGCCTGGGCCACGAGGTGTACGCAGGCCTAAACCCATTCACACGCATGCCCATGGGGATTTGAGCCCGGCCATCCTGCCTGGCCTTGTTCGTCTCGCCGGCTTCGTCCTCCTCTGCAACGGCGGCTGCGGGCTGCGGCGACGAGGGCCAGTTGCGGAGCCACTAGTGGTGAGGCTCCGACGGAGCTCTCGCCTGAGGAGAAGGGAGAGATCCGGTGCTGCGTCCACTCGGCCGTCCATGGAGGCGGCGGCGGGCCGCAAGCGCGCGTACAGCATCATCGTGCCGACCTACAACGAGCGCCTCAACGTCGCCCTCATCGTCTACCTCATCTTCAAGCACCTCCCGTAAGCACCGCTCAGCTCCCTCTCTCCCCTCCGGCGTTGATCTGTCTCTCTCCGTTGCGCCTTTTGCTGCTACGGTTGCGTCGAGATCTTCAGTGGCGAACGTTGTCGGATTCGATTTCATTAGATTATTAGATGTTATTCGATTACGTGCGTTAGCTGGATCGATTAGATTAATAACCTACTTATCAAGAATCAACCTGATCTCAATATGTGAATGGAACTGCCGATATCTAGATCCAACTGCAGGCAAATGTGAATTTAAGTAGAATCACTTGTTACTCCATTATGCGTCCAAGTAGATGACATAGGTTCTTTATGTTCCCTCTTTGCTGCAATTGGAACACTGTTATGTGGACATTAATCAGCCCTCCCTTAACCTCTGCTTGCATATCTTACTGTATATAGTTGCAGAGTTCTAGTAATGGTGGTACTGTTGAAGTCATCAGTGTCCACTTGTTTTTTTCTGAGAGCAAGAAATGAAACAATTTTCTAGTGCTATTTTGGCAACATTTGCGCTAGAATTCGCTTCTTGTTTATCAAAGTCTTGAACTGTCATAGTGGCAACCACTTTTCCTTGTGTATTTGGACTATAAAGGTCATAGGTACACTTCATTCTAGTGCTGCCGTGCGAGCTTGCCTAATTCACTCTATCAGACAAACAGAAACTTCAAAAACTTTTATGTGTTCATCAGCTATATGAAATGGGTCATGAGAATTTCTCCTGCATGGATATCAAATGCACTATTCAGTATTACAACTTGCAACTGTTGGCTTTGTTGTGTGTCCCTTTTCTTAGAATGTCACCATGTGTCACATTGCCATTATTTAACTTCCATTGTTTGCTGGAAGCTTGCTACTGTGATGGAAAGGAATATTTCAATATTTGTGATATTCATATAGATATGTTGCCAAGTTCTTACATATTATATAACCTGATTTGACATTATTTTTACCTCAGGGATGTGAACTTTGAGATCATCATTGTGGATGATGGTAGTCCAGATGGAACTCAGGACATTGTAAAACAACTGCAGCAAGTATATGGTGAAGATTTTGTTGTAAGTATTTTTTTCAAAATATGCTGCTGGTCCACTTGAAGTTTTTGTACATGTGGTGTTAATCTATTTATTCAGTGCCATGGCTTAATGCATTGTCTTTAACCTGACATGATGCCAGCTACTGCGAGCTAGGCCAAGGAAGCTAGGACTTGGTGAGTTTAGAAATATGACTTCAAATTTTAACTGAATTATTCTCCCCACTTATATTAAGCAGCAACTGGAAATTTCCAGGTACTGCATATTTACATGGATTAAAGCATGCCTCAGGGGAATTTGTCATTATCATGGATGCGGACCTATCTCACCATGTATAAATCTTTCACCTTTTCTTCTTTCTGTTACTACTTTGTTATGTTTGCTATTTACAATATTTTTCTTCCTAGCTTACTAACTATTTTCCCACTCTGAACAGCCAAAATACTTGCCAAGCTTTATTAGGTAAGAATCGTATCTCTGAAGATATAAGAGTTATTGGGTTTCTACTACATGTTATTTTACAGATATTAGTCTGCATTCTCAAATCTATTTTTAGTGCATATAATTCTCAATCTGATTTGTTCTCAGAATATCTTTAGCAACAAAACAAATAATAGTGTCATAGTTGTTGAATCCAGTAGCTGAAAATACATTTCAAGTAAAGCTTGTCAGGTGGTCCCTTTGGGTCCCTCAATGAGGCTACTGAAATGAAGTAATTTAGAAAACATGTCTTTTTTATTGATGTTATTTCCTTAAACAGGAAACAAAAGGAAACTGGAGCTGACGTTGTAACTGGCACACGGTATGTTAAGAATGGTGGTGTCCATGGTTGGAATCTCATGCGCAAGCTGACTAGCAGAGGTGCAAATGTTCTTGCACAAACATTGCTACAGCCTGGAGCTTCAGATTTAACCGGATCATTTAGGTCTGCCTTTCTTGTATCTCAAATAGAATAAACACCCACCCTTCAATCACCTGTTTTGATGAGCGTATCATGATAGGCTATATAAGCGAGATGTCCTGGAAGACTTAATCTCCTCGTGTGTCAGCAAGGGCTACGTGTTCCAGATGGAGATGATTGTTAGGGCTACTAGAAAGGGTTATCACATTGAAGAGGTATGCCACTGTATCGGCTCATTTCTCATCCAGTAATATTGGATCATCTCAACTTTGGTAAATGAAACATTAATTGCCCTCTCCTCTCCAGGTTCCAATAACGTTTGTTGACAGGGTATTTGGAATTTCAAAACTTGGTGGGTCCGAGATAGTTGAATATTTGAAAGGCCTTGTTTATCTGCTGCTCACAACATGATTTAAGATATATAATATATATGGACTTATGGTTTGTGGGCAGAACTATGTTGCAGAGAATTTTACTGATTGTACTATAATTGCAGTTTGAGTTGCATATCAGTACCGTTACACATGTTTCCAGCGAATGGATTATTGTACACAAGTCTTTGCTTATCCGTACATTTTCAAACACAGCATGGCACCCCTCTTTTCTGTTGAGTTTCAGTTCTAAGTTTAACAGTTTGTGTAATTCCGACATGGGATACGAATATTTACCATCATTGAGCCTATTGCGTGGCTTCACCTCCCTTGTTTCTCCAACATGCCTGCATGCCTGCGCAGAAACTGTCTGTTGCTGGATGTGTTGTTCCTCGTCTACTCGTCTATCAGGATCGGTTCTCCTCAACAAACTAAAAACAAATTTATGAACTACTCCACCCGTCCTAATTTATAGGTTGTTTTGGCATTTCTAGATATGCAGTTTTTGTTACTATATCTAGACAATATCGCATAAGCGTATGAAGCATGATAAAAAAAGTTCTATCATGCATTTTCTGTAGGATTAAGTTCACTTTTGACTCTCAGCTATTGTGTTAGTCTAATTTTAACCCTTAACTATGAAACTGTCCAGTATGCTTTGACCAACGTTTGAGCGGTTTCGCGTTGACCGCCATATAGGACGCTGGCGCGCCAGCCACGCCGAAGCCAATGCCGGCATGGAGCTCTCGCCCGCACTGGGGCGAAGCTTCCTTGCTCGCGTACCCGTGGTGGCTGGGGCGGATGCGAGACCCATCATGTATGTCTTCGTCGACGCGATCCCCTTCCGCTTGGACACGACCCCGTGACTCAGACGCGCGATCCTCCTAAATACCTAAATTGTGATACTCACTATTGGGTCACAAAATCTAAAAATAAAACACAACTTGTACTAGAAGTAAAAAAGTAAAAAATATGTCTCGGTTGAACTTACTGAAACTGGACAAAATTTAGTTTAGGAGATTAATCGGATATAGACAAAACATGAATGAAATACTAATTTTAAGGGTTTTTTTATCTTGCCCTTACTTTGATGTAAGTTTGTGGTTTTGCCCTTGACTACAAGCAAGACTCGATTTTGCCACTAGTCAACGGTCAAAACAGGGGCAAAATCACAAAAGACCGAGGACACAATCACAAAGACTTGCTAGCAGTGAAGGAAAAATCATAAAGTTTTTTTTAAAAAGGGGGCAAAATCATAATTACACATCACAAGTAGGGGCAAAAACACTAAAGACCCTAATTTTAACTACTTTTTTCTAAAATACCCTAAACTCGTAAGGCACTGTCTTGCGTTCTCAAAAACTGAGCGAAAACGTTTCCATCGACAGAAAGATACTTTTATCCGTATTGACATCGACAGAAAGATGCTTTTACATACTAATCACCTAGATTAATACTGAAGTTGTACCCAAATCTAAAGGGACACTGGCTAGGTCGAGGGCACGCATCGGAGGCCTGGCGCCGCGATATAAAGGAGACTTGGCAGGCGTCTTTTTCACGTACACGTGCAGTTCCACTCCATCGATCTTCCCACGGCTGGCGCACGGCGAGACCCTTCCTAACGATCCACCACCACCATCTCGCCGGCGACATGGCCACCATCGACGATGATGTCTTCGTGCCCACCGACGAGGCGTCGATCGCCCTCTTGCGTGGCCTCCGGCCTTTCACGTATTACAAAGGAAGTTCATGGCTCTTCATTAGACATTGTCAGGTCATTCTCCTCATTCTCTCTCTAATGTGTAATAGATGCACTTGGATGAACATGACTCATTCTCTCTCTAACACCTAATAGATGCAATTGGATGTTGCCTAATAGATGCAATTGGATTAGAGACATCCAATGTGAAACCACCACTACTACTACATGAATCAGGGAGAGGTGAGCTCAAGTGTGAGTATGTCAAATGGGATGGGAATGCCCCTCTATTTATAGGTGTGGGGTTCCTTGTGGGGGTGGAACGAATATATTTCCCCTTTATTCCACTCAACTTGCCACATCACTCGATCTTAACATGTCACAATGTTAGATCGCTCAAGTGGCACTAAATGACCGATATGCAGACAAGTTTGCCCCTCTTGATAGTACGGTCATCTATCCTAAACCCGGTCATAAACTTCTCTACCAACCTATGATTGGCAAAATAGAAATACCCTATCGATTATACCTTTGCATTGAACATTCCATTCCATCCATATCCTCCGATGTGCCAATACAACACATGCACCGACATTATCATCAAATGATATGATCCACTCTATATCATCACGTGATTGTATTGGTTCATCGATCTTGACCTCACTTGCGTTGGTCCATCAACACTCGGTCTTTCTCAAGCTTCGCCACCGGTCCATCGCTCCAAAGCCTCGACTTGCCCTTCACACTTGCAACCGATCCATCAAACCAAGGCTCATTAGTTCCTAGTCTCTTTTAGTTCCTAGAATCAAACATGCTATTAGTTCCTAGTCTCAAGTTCCTATTAGTTCCTAGTCTCTAGTTCCTATTAGTCCCTAATCTCTAGTCCCGTGAAACCGACGGCCTACACTGTAGCAATGTGCAGACTTTCATTCAGACGTTGACACGTGTCCACCCATTCCAGTCATGTGTTGACACGTGCCCACCCGTCCCACATCTTTCTCTCCAGCCGGTGGGCTCAACTGATGGGCAACAAAACCTGGCCGTGAGATGAAATGCTACGACACGTGTCTCTCATCCACACTGGTCTTGTACGTTGCTACACTTTAGGACGCCTACATCAATTTTTTTCCCAACAAACAGACCCTAAGAATGAAAAGGGCCTAACATCAAATAAGCAAACTTAGATATATTTTGGTAAGTTGCAATAACTAATAGTAATCCACGCCATGACCTTTAAAGAGGGCATGCGTTGTGCCAGCAACATTTTCTTTCCCTTGCCACCACCCTGGCTCTTGGCTAGCCTTATGGGTGCTAGATAAATAGTAATATTCATTTTTATTTAAGAACGTGGAACTAGTTATAATTTTGGGCCACTTATGTCCTGGTTCAAAAAATCAAACAACCCATTCTATAGTCTAACTTTATGAAACTATTTAACTATCTATCTCACAAAAAAACATTTGCTAACTCTCTATAGCCATTGCAACTTATAAAAAATTTAACTGATCCAAACCGGTCACTTGTGTCTAATAATGTATGTCTTTCTACCTAACATTGTGTTCTAAAATGTTTCAGAATATATATTTTCTTATTTATGTGTTCTAAGATGCTTGCATTTCAAGACGCTCAAAATGATATATGATGAATAATTTTGTTCTTTGATTTTGGGTTGTATATAGGAACTGATCAAATTTGCTTCCAGGGAAATGGAAGCTTCTAGATGGGTGTGTGGCCCTGTCATCTAATGGGCCTTTGCCCACAATAAGCGTGAAGCGCACATACATGCATGCAGCAGTCCCATAACGAAAAGTGAAGTTTTCCTCGTAATTTCTAATTATGACCGTGCGTGCATTAAGACTAATGCACCCCATGCGTGCATTAGTTGCGTCCTTTATAAATTATGATCTCAACGAAGCAAAAATACAGCTTACAACAACAAAGTGATTTTTAATGCAAATTGTATTTATACTCAAATATAAATGTTGGTTGGGGCTTTGCACGAACACATGAAACCAAGATAGTATTAATAGTTTGACAACTTTGCTACATGCCACAATGAGGATAGTTGTATGTGCTTCCAATGTTTTATATTGCCTAACATTAATTTCTAATTTGTATGAGTTGATTAAGAGATTAAAACTTCGCTATGGGTTGGACCCCAAGTGTTGGGAATATACTATTATTGGATGATATGGGGGTAGTGAAAATGGTGTATATTTAAGCAATTCTACTTATAGTGGAAGATCAATGAGATTTAGAACCGAAAGAGATGGGAGTAGAGAGAGGGCAAAATGTGTCAAAGGCTAAGGTCCTCATCCACCTCCGGTCCCCTCTCTTCCCCTTTTATAGTAGAGTCAAAGGGAGGGGAGGTTTTCATTTTTCCTTTGCTAGGGTTTGAATTTACAAAAAAGGTCTCTATGGTATACAAATAGGCCATAGACATTATCTTACAATCCTCCTATAATACACTGAAAGCCCTAGTTTGATTTTGGCTAATTGATAAAATATAGTGTACTAACCATTGCCATAGTGTTATGGTATGAGCAAGGCTAATGGAGATGAATGTGAGTTCCAAGTAATTCATGGCACTATCATAGTAAATGCTGCAACCATTTCCTAGTCTATCAAAGAGGGAGTAATTTATTACAACGACCGCCTCTACATCCCAACAACCTCTCCGCTAATACAAGAAATCATGGACACTCTTGGTATGACAGCTCCTCACCTTGTTGCAATTGGATTTCACACAGCATCTTCGAACTCCCCTGTACAAGCTTTTCCTTCGAGCGTTCTCCTCTTTGGAAAGGTGACCCACAAATCAATACCAGTGGCTATGGTATTTTTCTTTGATGACAATGGACAACAGTTTCTCAACATAAAGAATGTCCACATGCCAATTCATGTGGAAGCAGCCATCCATTTATCTCTCCAACTTATGCAACTAAAAAAGACACCATGTCACATCTTGATGCCGATCAGATATTCCGGACCCTAACACAGTGTGTAGACACTTTAGAGGGATTATGCATGCGGGTCAGGTACTATCACTACCACAACCACCTCGTACTATTTGAATGGTTCATTTCACAAGATTGCTAGCAAGAACTGACATGATTGATGCCATCCACAACTCATCTGAACGAGACAACGTCAAGATCTATGACTAAATCATTTCAAGCTACTTCAGATCTTTCCACTACTCCTTTATATTTACCAACCCCAACAACGATGATGACCAACGCACCCATACTTTGGGCCACGTGATCATTCAACCCATGGAAATTCCCTGGGGTACACGCCGACCTACCTCCAACCCTTCATCATGACGTCTATTTCAGCGCATGGACGAGCTGAGTCGAAGCCAACCCCCAAGGCGGAATAAACGGGCCAATTGAGGCCCAAAAGGCGGGCAACCCAGTTAAACATGCAAACTCCAACGAGAAACCCTAGGGAGGGAGAGGAGGAGGCGCACCGCGCACCGCGCACCGCCATTGTCATCGTCCCGGGACCGCCGTCGTCACGGCTGTAGGACTGCAACATCGCCAAGACGAATTAGGAAAACTGGATTAAATAAAATACGAATTGAGGATCCGCAAGATCTCTTGATTGCTTAGAGGCCAAGTCTAATCGGACTGTAATCAGTTGAAGGCAATAAAGAAAGGGGTCAACCCTATCTCTCTCTCTCCTCTCCTGCACGCGCCGCCGCCCGCCCCCTGCCGCCACGTGTCCCCAAGCGTTAGGCCCCTTATACTAATTTGATTTCGATCTTTATAAAGAGAGAATCGAATAGTTGTTAAAAGTTAGATTGGTATGTAATTCATATTTTGCATGAATTGAACTTATTTGTAATATATATGGATGCATGGATAGATCTCCAGGTTAAATGTTCACTGATATTTTAGCTATTTATTTTTAATGATTTTATCTAGTTTCGTAAGTTTCGTTTATTGAACTCTGTTTTGTGTTGAACTGTGTATGTGTTGAACTTGTATGGATTCTATGCGCACTATCGTTTATTGAGCACACTTTCAGTAATTGTACTCTAATCTGTGTTAAACAGTGATTATATTGAGCACATTGTCAATAATGGAACTCTAATCTGTGTTAAACATTGATTATTAGCACTGTTTGGATTATATACGCTATCACAGACGTATGTTCTAAACACTATCCCAGACGTGTGTTAGCAACACCCGTCAGTGTTAGTTCCCTATTACAGACGGGCGAAGCCCCGTCTGCGATAGATACCTATCACAGGTGGCGGGAGGGTGAGGTCATGGGTTCGAATCCCGGGTGATGCAAAGTCCGAAAAATGCTCAAAAAAATATGGTGTGAATAGAGTGGCCCTTCCCGAGTTCAAAATTTTTTTTTGCTATTATTTTTCGGGTTTTTTCGGAATTTTTTTTTTAAAATGCACTGTAAGGGCGGCTGGTGTTGAGCCGCCCTTGACGCTGCCTCGTTCATTTGTAATGGGGATGAACGCACGTATATAAAAGGCCTTTTTTACATAGTGACATCTACGAATACTTTGTCACGTCCTTTCAATTTTCGCAATTTTTTGAATTTTCTGTGAATTTTTTCTTGCCCACAAGTGACATACGGCAACACACAGCAACACGGGAAGGGCAGTTTCCACTTTCCAGCGACGGGGTGGGAGCGTTTCCGAAGGGGATGGCTGACTCGCGAGTGGAAATAATGGCCACAAAATCCCAGGCCCCTTGGTTTTTCTTCCCAGGGTTAATCGCCCTGCTTTGCCAAAATAGCCCTTAGAGGGTAAAATTGGCTTGAAAAGAATCGGACACGTACTAATTAATCACATAGATTAGAATCCAAGCTACCGACATCAAAACGTACACTGGCCAGATTGAGATCCAGGGCACGCACACGAGGCCTGCGGCGAAATATAGACGTGCATCCACGGCGGGCGCACCTCTCGATCGTGGCAAGAACCTTGCTGGCGATCCAACGCCACCATCTCGAGACCGGCGGCATGGCCACCATCGACGATGATGTCTTCGTGCCCACCGACGAGGCGTCGATCGCCCTCCTGCGCGGCCTCCGCGCGAAAACCGCCGACCGCACCTTCATCCACCGCGTCGACGTATGCTCCGCCGTCCCGGAGGAGCTGGTCGCCGATCTGCAGCCGGTGCCGGGCACCGACGTGACGGAGGACGGGTACAACAGCGTGTGGTACTTCTACTGCCTGAAGCGATACAAGAACACCCGTGGCGAGGCCAGCGGCCACAGGCATCGTGCGGTGGAGTCCGCCGGGACGTGCTGGCACCCGGAGGCTGGCGCGAAGCCCGTGAAAGGCGTGCCCGGCGCCACGCTCTGCAGCTGTTCCTACGGCCGCATGGAGAGGAAGGGGCCGTCGGGTCGGCAGCGCTTGGAGAGGATGGGATGGAATATGACGGAGTTCGACGACACGCAGGACGGCGGCGGCGACCACGTGCTGTGCAGGGTGCACCGCTCGACCTCGTCTCTCGCCAAGAGGAAGTTCAAGTCGTTGTCGTCGTCGTCGTCGTCCAAGAGGAAGGCAGCAGGCGATCACCCCGGGGCGCCGCCAACCAAGCTGATCCACGATGATCAGGCCCAGGTGCAGCAGAACCCCGCCGCCTTCTTCACCAACGCTTACCCGACGATGCCCTGCTATGGTTATGGACCTCGTCCCCAAAGCTTTGATCCCGTGACGATGATGGTTGGAGGCGAGGAGGAGCGTGATGTGCAGCAGCCACGCGTTGAGTTGGAGGCGGAGCACGTCGACGGCAGTGAGTTCAGCGTCGAGAAGTTGCTCAGCATGCAGGAGTTCACCGGTGCTTACCCGATGATGCCCTGCTATGGGCATGCTATTCCCCAAGGCGTGGATCCCATGACGATGTCCGGAGGTGAGGAGGAGGAGCATGGTGTGCAGCAGCCTCGCGTCAACGGCGGCGAGTTCAATGTCGAAGAGTTGCTCAAGATGGAAGAGTTCACCAATTCTTACCCGACGACGACGATGCCCGGCTATGTTCATGGTCCTCCCCAAGGCGAGGAGAAGGAGGAGCATGGTGTGCAGCAGCCACGCGTTGAGTTGGAGGCGGAGCACGTCAACGGCGGCGAGTTCAATGTCGAGGAGTTGCTCGAGATGGAAGAGTTCACCAATGCTTACCCGACGACGACGATGCCCGGCTATGTTCATGGTGGTCCCCAAGGCGAGGAGGAGGAGCGTGGTGTGAACCAGCCACGCGTTGAGCCGGAGGCGGAGCACGGCGGCGACTTGGGCGGGTTCAACTTGGAGGAGTTGCTCAACACCGACGATTGGAAAAGCTTACTGAAGATGCTTCAAGCCGAAGGGGAGCAGGGGCAGCAGCAGCTGCCAAGCGACGAGCCGGAGCAGGGCGGCGGGATCGTCATCTCCGGGGATCTACTTTATGCGTGCTGATCCGTACATGTTGTACTTCTACCACCAATGTATGATGCTGACAGGATGAATGTTTCTCTGATTGTAATTTGTAAACGTACACTCTCTTGACGGGGAAATTAAAGATGATGTTGTTTTGAATCAAAGAAATGCATGCATGGTTGTTTAATTTACTTTGATGTTACTACAGTTAAATGTTACGCAGTTAATTAATCGTTCTCTCAAAATTTCGGTACAAATATAATATTTAGGTACTGGAACTGTACCTTACATAATTTCCGGTATTGGCGCTGAAAGCATCTAGACCCCTTGATGTGGGTTTCGATGATTGATGACAATAGTTATCATGACTAATGTGTGTTTTGCAGAAACAGTGGGTTGTTAGGTCATGGTAACGACAAACACGGGCAATATGGTTTTCATGCCCCCTGACGATGGAAATCGTTTCGGTTTTCAAAGGTTGGTCGACAAGGCTGGAGATAGGTTAGTTCCGTTCGTCGTTGGCGTTGAGAGACGACGGAATAGTCTATAGGACCTTGTTTTTCCTTTGGCCGTACTATTAAGGGGGGTGCAAACGGGTAGCTTGACCTAGGTGAGTCTAATGGTTTAGGTGTGGTGCATACTTGTCAAAATAAGCTTTAGGTGGTTGCTTTCTGGCCCTAAGTTTGGTGGGAGTCGAAGCTGTTCACAAACGATTGCGATCCAATGTGAATTGGCCTCTCTTCCTAGCGCCGGACGCACACTCTGCGTGCGCCGGACGCTGGCGTCTGCGTCCGGCGGCGTGTTGCCGCGGCCTTGTTCTCTTGTCTGCTGCGCCGGACGCTCGAGCACTGGCGCCGGACGCCTTTGCTTCGCCGGACGCCTTACAGAAAGTCCCCGAGGGGACTGGGCCGCCGGACGCTCGATGTGAGCAGGCCCCGGACGCCTGCCGGACGCGTCCGCGCCCCATCCCCCGGCAGCCAGCGGTCGGTTCGTTTGAACTGGAGTACACGCCGGACGCGTCCGGGGCCCGGCGCGTCCACGTTGAGCTGGAATGCTTTGAGGGGTAACGGTTGGATTTTTGGTCTTGGCCTATAAATACGACCTCACCCCCCTCCTCTCTCCCTCTCTTGCCCATTTGTTCTGCTGAAACATTCCTTTGAGAGCTTGAGAGAGCAAGAGCTTCATGAGTTGCTAGTGATTCGTGAATCCATGGTGTAGGCAACTCATGAGAGATCGAAAGAGTGACAAAGTGTGCATCCACCCTTCTCATTAGGCTTGTCGTGGTCAAGTGAGAGTTTGTGCTTGTTACTCTTGGTGATCGCCATCACCTAGATGGCTTGGTGGTGATTGGGAGCTTGGTGATCATCCGGCGGAGCTTGTGGATGACCCAACTCATCTTGTGAGCGGTTCTTGGCGATTCACCGCGTCGGAGCGACGAAGAATCAGCCCTAGAGAGCACTTGGTCCTTGCGAGGATCAAGGGGGAGCTATACCCTTGCGCGGGTGCTCCAACGAGGACTAGTGAAGAGTGGCGACTCTTCGATACCTCGGAAAAAAGATCGCCGTGTTTCTTGTCCCCTTACTTTCCGTATTTACTTTCTAGCAATTACATTCTTGCAATTACTTTCATAGAATTGCCATGCTAGAATAGGATTGGAACTTAGGGTGCAAAACTCTAGTTGATCGATTGTCTAGGAACACACGTAGGCACCGAGGGGTGAATCATGGGCTAGTAGGTTTAATTCCGCAATAATTTTTAGAATTAGCCCAATTCACCCCCCCTCTTGGGCATCTTGATTCTTTCAAGTGGTATCGGAGCCGGTTTGCTCTGAATTAGGCTTAACCGCCTAGAGTAAAGATGTCCCATGGGGATGTACCTCCTCCCATGTTCGAGGGAGACGATTTTCCTTATTGGAAAATTCGCACGGAAGCACATTTAGAAGCGATAGATGTTGGATGCTTCCGTGCCGCTGCTCAAGGATTCCCAAAACCCAAGGATCCGGCTAACCTTGTCGGTGATGAGGTTAACTATAAGAAGTGGAATGCAAAGGCAAGGAACGCCATTTTCTGCGGCCTTTGCAAGGATGTGTTCAATCGCGTGAGGAACCACAAGGACGCCCATGCACTATGGTCCGACCTTTGTGCGCTCCATGAGGGAACCAAGAGTGAGCGTGAGGAACGCTATCATCTTGTTATGCGCAAGTTAAATTCTTTTGAGATGAAAGCTAACGAAAGTGCTAATGAGATGTATTCCCGTTTGAACACTATTGTAGAGGAACTCAATGGGCTTGGACTTAATCAAATGACGCCATCCGATGTTGCAAGGAAGATCTTGTGTGTCCTCCCTATTGAGAAATATGGGCATATTGTCACCGTGCTTCACCAAGGTGATCTTTCCAATGCTACACCAACACAAATATTGGGAAAGATCAATGCTCATGAGATGTACATGCATCTCACCCCCGAGGATGGCTCATCATCCAAGAAGAAAGATTTGGCTCTCAATGCAAGTCACTCAAGAAAAGGCAAGGCCAAGGCTGCTCATGATGATTCAAGCGATGCTGAAATTGATGACTTGAGTCTTGCTCTCATGGTGAAGAAGACCACCAAGATGTTGAAGAAACTCAACAAGAATGGTGTCAAATTTGATGGCAAGAAGAAGAAGATCTTCACAAGTAGTAAGAGGAAGCCCATCTCCGAAATGGAGTGTTTCAATTGCCGCAAGACTGGACATCTAGCTCATCAATGTCCGGAGCCTCCAAAAGACAAGAAGTACAAGAAGAAGAGCAAGGACAAGAAGGATGACACAAGTGATGATGAAGAAAAAGAAAAGAAGAAGAAAGACAAGCATCACAAGAAGAAGGAAGAAAAGAAAGAGCATCACAAGAAGAAAGATGGCAAGGCTTATATTGTTGGTGATTGGCTCACCGATATTGAATCTTCTTGTGGGTCATCCGATGAAGAAAGTGATGATGAGGGAGTTGCTGCCATTGGCATTGGGTCTTCACCGCCTCCACAAATTCTGCCATCATCATCTACACCATCCCACTATTGCCTCATGGCTAAAGGCGAAAAGAAGGTACATTCTAAGCATGGGGATAGTGATGATAGTGGTAGTGAAAGTGATAGTGATGAGGAGTATGAGCCACCTTCTTATGATGAGCTTGTTAAACTGCTTAGAAAATACTCAAAAACCATCATAAAGACTAGAGGAAGATGTGATGAGCTTGATAGTGAAAATACCTCTCTTTTAGAAAAGATGGAAGCTATGCAAAAGACTAGTGATGAGCTTAGAGATCAAAATGAAATTATGTCTTCTCAACTCAAGGAACTCAAAGCATCTGAAAAGGAGCTTAAAGTTGAAAATGAGAACCTTGAGAAGAAGCATAATGAGCTCAAATCTAGCTATAGCTCTCTAAAAGAGGAGTACACAACTATTAAAGTTGATCATGGAAATCTAGCGATGGCTTATGAGCTTCTTACCGAAACACATGAGGCTGCTAACAATGTTGCTAAGAATGATGTAGCTACATCATGTGATGAGACTATTGAGCAAAGTGCTAGTAGCAAAGGCAAGCTAGTGGTGGTGGCCGAGCATTATGATGACTATGTCAAGATGAAAAATGAAAATGAACAGCTCAAGAAGGATCTTGAACAAGCCAAAATCAGTCACACTGTCACCATAGAAGATGAACAACTAGCACTTGAGAATGAGAAGCTCAAAGAAGAGAACAAAAGACTCAACTTTGAAATGTCATGTTTGAAGCAATCAACAAATGAGTCACTTCTAGAAGAGAACAAGAAGCTTAAGCAAGAGAAAGAACATCTCAAGATTGGTTTGAGCAAGTTTGCAAAAGGAAAGTCACTTCAAAGTGAGCTCTTGATGAACACCGTGATGAAGACCGATAAAAGTGGCATTGGTTTCAAGGTACATCAAGAGAAGCAACATCAAGCAAAGCAAGCAAGTCAACAAAAGCAAAAGCCAAAGCCGAAGCCAAAGAGATGCTTTGAGTGTGGACAAGAAGGTCACTTTGCTCATGAGTGCCAAACTCCACCACCACAACCCTTGCCCAAGCACGCTAGACCCTTTGCATACAATGCTCATTATGTGGTTACAAAGGATTCAAAAGGACAAGTGAATGTTACCTTCTTAGGTCCCCCCAACAAGAATAGGCCTAAGCAAATTTGGGTTGCAAAGTCTCTAGTAGAGAAAGTCAAGGGCCCTCAACAAGTTTGGGTCCCTAAACATCAAGCTTGATCTCTTGTGTGTAGGTGAACTACAGGACCGGTGGAAGTCATTGGGTTATTGATAGTGGTTGCACTCAACATATGACCGGTGAACCTCGTATGTTTGCCTCACTAGATGAAGGGAGCAAGATCAAGATAGGATCACATTTGGTGATAAGTCAAAGGGCAAAGTCAAGGGTTTGGGCAAAGTTGCAATATCAAATGATCATTCCTTGTCAAATGTGCTTTATGTTGCATCATTGAGCTTCAACTTGCTATCAGTGGGTCAACTATGTGATCTTGGATTTAAATGCTTGTTTGATGAGAAGGAAGTGGTAGTGTCAAAGAAATAAGACTCAACTGTGATATTCAAAGGCTTTAGATACAACAATCTCTATCTAGTGGATTTCACCTCCGAAGATGCAAATCTAAATGTTTGTTTGCTGTCCAAAACTTCTCTTGGGTGGTTGTGGCATAGGAGGCTAGCACATGTTGGGATGAGTACACTCAAGAAGCTTTTGAAGAAAGAGTTAGTGAGAGGCTTGAAAGATGTCAAGTTTGAAAAGGACAAACCTTGCAGTGCATGTCAAGCCGGCAAACAAGTTGCAAACACTCATCCAACCAAATCTTTTCTGTCAACTTCAAGAGTGCTAGAGTTGCTGCATATGGATTTATTTGGACCAACCACATACAAGAGCCTTGGTGGGAAACTCCATTGTCTAGTGATTGTTGATGACTTCTCAAGATACACATGGACATTCTTTCTTCATGACAAATCCGAAGCTACCCCTTGCTTCAAGAAGTTTGCAAAGAGAGCTCAAAATAAATTTGATGTCAAGATCAAGAAAATAAGAAGTGACAATGGCAAAGAATTTGACAACACCAACATCCAAGCTTATTGTGATGAAGTTGGGATCAAACATGAAGTCTCTTCCACCTACACTCCTCAACAAAATGGCATAGTAGAGAAAAAGAACCGGACCTTGATCACTCTAGCAAGAACAATGCTTGATGAGTACAACACCCCGAGAACTTGTGGGCTGAAGCTATCAACACCGCATGCTATGCATCAAATCGGTTATATCTTCACAAGTTCCATGGCAAGACCCCTATGAGCTGCTCAATGGGAAAAAGCCGGACGTCTCCTACTTCCGGGTGTTTGGTTGCAAATGCTACATCTACAAGAAAAGGCAACACCTAGGGAAGTTTCAAAGACGTTGTGATATTGGTTTCCTTGTTGGTTACTCATCAAAATCCAAAGCATATCGAGTATTCAACCATGCCACCAGTTTGGTAGAAGAAACATATGATGTGGAGTTTGATGAATCTAACGGCTCCCAAGGAGCAATTGAGAATCTTGATGATGTAGGTGATGAACCATTGAGGGAAGCCATGAAGAACATGCCGGTGGGAGACATCAAGCCTAAAGAAGATGATGATGAAGTGCAAGTCATTGACAAGCCTTCTTCCTCTTCTAGTGTGCCTCAAGATGACAAAAAAAAGATGGGATGACTGAACATGTAGATACTCATGTTTCCCATGAGCAAAGAGAGGCACAAGCTCAAGATGTTGATGCTCCCCAATCTACTCCTCAAGTGGTCGAAAAGAGAATCCCTAAACTTCAAGATCATCCACAAGATCAAATCATAGGGAGTCCATCAAGGGGTGTAATGACTCGATCTCAAAGACTTGCTAATTTTGCCGAACATCACTCTTTTGTTTCTTGTGTTGAGCCAAAAGATGTAGGTGAAGCTCTTCAAGATCCGGATTGGGTGAATGCCATGCACGAAGAATTGAACAACTTCACCAGCAACAAAGTTTGGACACTTGAAGAGCGTCCCAAGAATGCAAGAATCATAGGTACCAAGTGGGTGTTCCGCAACAAGCAAGATGACCAAGGCAATGTTGTGAGAAACAAGGCAAGACTCGTGGCAAAGGGGTTCTCTCAAGTTGAAGGCCTTGATTTTGGAGAGACCTTTGCACCGGTTGCAAGACTAGAAGCCATCCGTATCCTCCTTGCATATGCTTCACACCATGAAATGAAACTATTTCAAATGGATGTGAAGAGTGCATTTCTTAATGGTTTCATTAATGAGCTTGTCTATGTTGATCAACCTCCCGAGTTCGAGGACCCTAGATATCCTAATCATGTTTTCAGGTTGTCCAAGGCACTTTATGGGCTCAAGCAAGCCCCCAGAGCATGGTATGAGCGCCTTAGGGACTTCCTCATTGAGAAGGGGTTCACTATCGGGAAGGTTGACACCACACTATTCACCAAGAAGCTTAATGGAGAAATCTTCATTTGTCAAGTGTATGTTGATGATATTATCTTCGGCTCAACAAATGAAGAAGAATGCAAGAAGTTTGGTGACATGATGTCAAAAGAGTTCGAGATGTCTATGATTGGCGAGCTCACCTTCTTCCTTGGTTTTCAAATCAAGCAAATGAAGGAAGGGACCTTCATATCTCAAGAGAAGTATACCAAGGACCTCCTCAAGAGGTTTGATATGAAGGATTGCAAGCCAATCAACACACCCATGGCATCTAATGGGCATCTCGACCTTGATGTGGAAGGTAACTCTGTGGATCAAACTCTTTACCGCTCTATGATCGGTAGCCTCCTGTACCTTACTGCATCTAGGCCCGACATCATGTTCAGTGTGTGTATGTGTGCTCGCTTTCAAGCCGATCCTAAGGAAGCTCACTTGAGTGCAGTCAAGAGAATCCTTAGGTACTTGCAGCTCACCCCAAGCATTGGCCTATGGTATCCCAAAGGAGCAAGATTCCAACTTGTTGGCTATTCCGATTCGGATTATGCCGGTTGCAAAATTGATAGAAAAAGCACATCCGGAGGGTGCCATTTGCTTGGGAGGTCACTTGTCTCTTGGTCATCAAAGAAGCAGAACAGTGTGGCTCTATCCACCGCCGAAGCGGAGTACATAGTAGCGGGGCTTGTTGTGCACAAATCTTGTACATGAAACAAACCCTCCTTGACTATGGTGTGAATCTTGGTCAAGTGACTCTCTTGTGCGACAACGAGAGTGCAGTGAAGATTGCCAACAACCCGGTTCAACACTCTCGCACAAATCATATAGATATCCGCCACCACTTTCTTAGAGATCATGTCTCTAAAAAGGATATATCTCTAGAAGGTGTGAGAAGTGAGGATCAATTAGCGGATATCTTCACAAAGCCATTGGATGAATCAACCTTTTGTAGGTTAAGGAATGAGCTCAATATCCTTGACCTAAGCAACTTCACAAGGAAGAGATGAAGTGTGTTGTCGGTTGCATTGCATTGTACTATAGAGCACGTTTAATTTTCTGTAATGCATATAGGGCTTGTCTAACATGGTTAAGATAACCCTCGTCGGAGGTGTGAAGAAGCTTACCCTTGGTTCAAACCCGACAAGCCACCTAGATTCAAATTTCCGTAATTCAATTGCTTGTGTGTTGCTCTTCGTTTCTTTTCGTTTATTTCTTGAGCAACCTCTGTGTTCGCCCATGAATTGAGAAAGCATTTGACGCTTCCATTGGTTTACAAACTCAAGCTCATGGCCATACGTTGTTCCTCGCTCTTTTTCATTGCCTATTTTCGAAAATTATATTAAGCCTATGGCAAACTATTTGAAAAATGAGGGTTTGAGAGTGAGGTTCTCATACTGGTTCCAACTAGTGTTTATTCGATCCTTAAAAAGTTTGGAACTAAGTTGGGAAAAGAAGGCGCGAAGTTTTCAAGTCATTCATGAAGAAAAAGGGCGCCGCACGCTCGGTGGAAGACCGCCGGACGCCGAGGTCGCGTCCGGCGAAGTGCTGTGAGACGGTTTTTCAGCAAAATCTTGAAGCTCACGGCGTCGGACGCTCGGACTGGTTTTGACTGTGTCCGATGCCTGTGTTGCAGACGCGTCCGGCGTAGTTTTGTTGCGCCCTCAGCCAAAAAAGAAAAATGCGCCGGACTCCAACGCTTCTGCGTCCGGCACTTGAAGTAGCGTCTGCCGATCAGCGTCCGGCGGCTCGGGCAGTTTTCAAAGTTACTGGAATGCGTCCGGTGTTATTGCCGCATCCGGCGCACCAAGGAAGACGCGTCCGGCGCACAAGAAGGCAAGCAGGATAACTTTCTGACGTGTGGGGCCAATCTCTTTTTCCTCCATCTTCAAACCGACCGAGCGGGGGTTTCTCCTTCCTCTCGCCAACCGCGCGCTGCATCGCTGCCGTAACCCTAGCGCCACCTAGCCGCCCTGCTCCTTTGCGCACGCACTCGCTCACCAGCAGCCAAGCTCGGGCCTTTGCGCCTCCACTCGCCGTGCGCCTCTTCGGGCCTCACTCTCCCTTGCCGGCCCGACTCACCAAGATTCGCCGCTGTGAACATCTTCATCGCCACCGCTCGACTTCTTCATTTTCTCCGGTGACCTGTTCATGTGCTCCGTCCGCGACGTCCCTCTCTGTGCTCTCTCTTGCGTCAGCTCACCACTGGCGTCATTCCGACCAAAGAGAGCTCCATTCATGGTGAGGTTCCACCCTGCCCTTAAGGTGTTCGACAGTTTGTCTAAACCAACCTTTCTCACTGCTCTGGTCAATTCCTTGATCAATTCTCTTGTGCAGTGATCGAGGGCAGTCCTTGCTTATGTCTCACGTCTGCGGCCTTTGTTCCTTGACTCAAAATCATCTCTCATGGTGAGCACCCAACTTTGCTTCAAGGTGTTCGACACTTAGCCAAAAATAATTGTCTGTCACTATCCTAATCCGTGTATGGACCTTCACTTTTTACAGTGACATCCTCTAATCTCAAGGGTGCCCCACGCTGTCATTCTCACCTTTTCACAGGAGATTCGTCATGTCCTAGGTACAAAGCCATGTTCTATCTATTCCTTATCTACTTCATGCTTCCAATTAGGATTTCTCACCTCTAGAAAAATGCTTATGGTTATAAATCCTATCTATTCTATCTCTTGCAGCGAGCTGGTCACTCAGTTGATTTGTCAGTTGACAGTGGGCAGTGGCAGTGCAACTCTAGGCCAAGCCTAGGAGTATGGATTGAGGCCAAGCCTCACAAGGTGTCAGTACATCTTCTTATTTGCAGTAGTGACAGCCATGGCTAGATGCAAGAGCACAGGCAGACAACAAGGTGATGATGATGATCCTAAGCGTCCAAATATTCCCAAGCTGCTCAAAGGCAAAGAAATGGAAGTTCCGAAGAGGAAAATTTCAAAGAAAAAGAGAAAAATGTCACGAGAGCAGCAGCAGGCACTTTCCTTGGCAATAGCTACTGATGAGGCAGAGAGGAGAGGCAGAAGGAGTAGCAGTCTTGTGATCAGGGAAAGAGATCCATCTGAGACTCAGGAGACACAGGCAGTGGGAGAGGCAGAAGCAGAGGCAGAGGCTGCAGAGGAGCAGTTCCTTCAGGAGCAGGAGGCAGCACTAGCAGCAACCACTCACAGACATTCTTCTAGAGTTGCAGCACTGGCAGCAGCAGCAGAGGCCTCCTCCTCACAGCAGAAGAAGAAGGCTCCAAAGGCTCCAAAAAGGAATCACATGGAGCTCCTCTCCAAATCAGCCAAGGAAATCAGAAGGATGAGGACAGTGCCACTTAGCAGGTGGTTTCCAGAGAGGAGGCAGCCAGGAGTTCCAGATCATCATACTGCCTTGCACAGAGACTTCAATGATGCTTATTGTGGAAGACACCTGTTCAGCAAGCAGAAAATTATCTCCATTCAGAACTTTGCTAGGCGACTAGGAGAGGAGTTCAGGCAGCACATTGACTACCTCCCAGGGTTAGCAGATCTGATTGGACGCTCAGGGGCATATGTGGAGTCATGGATTGTTGAGTTCTATGCTACAGTGTGGATAGCGCCAGATCACTCTATGATTTCTTTCAGTCTCTATGGACGGCTGTTGACGGTCGATAAGTGTCAATTTTTACCGTCAACTAGACATGAAAAAGGACCTAAACATAATTACCTTCTAGATATAGGGCTTACACTAATGGAATTCCACGAGTTTTGGTGAATATCTGTTTCTACAGGGTGTCAGCTGAAAATACCCAAGGAAGGCCCACATGTCAGGTTTACATAGAGATAATCGGGATCCGACCAAAATTCTATAATCAGAAAGGTTCGAGAAGGCTCTGGACCAAACGGGAGCCCGAACCGGCTCGGTGACGGGGTGGCCGCCCCGGGCTTGAAGTCGGCCGCCCCGGCATCTCGACCAATCAGAACAAGTCTCGCGGATCCCTATTCCACCGCCTTTGAGGATGAATAATAATCGTCCATTTAGGTCGATTTGATCCGAGGGCTGCGGTGCATCCTAGGGGGCTATATAAACGGGGCCCCTGACCCTGGAGGAGGCATCCCTTGAAACCCTAATTCATTATTTCCAGAGAGGATCAGGTGAGAGGGGTCCCTTGAATGGATCTCCTCCCTAGAGCCTAGCATTCAAGATAGATAGAGAGCGTATAGGGTGGAGGTAGAGTTGGAGGAAGCCCGGCATGTCGGTGTCTCCTCTCCGGTTGTACTGCGGGATCAAGTCTCCTAACCCGAGGCTTGGTTCTAGGATCATTCCCGCAATTCAACTTCTAATACTACTAAGTTCTTGTTATTATTGCTCTTTGGTTTACGAGTTTACTTTATTCGCTTCCGGTTGGGAATAGAGTAATCATTCATAGCATAAGCGTGGTGCTTGGGCTAGGTTCACTCGTAGATGCTCCCTATCCGGCCGGAAACGTGGTAGTATCGAGGAAGTGACGGTCCCTTTGTTACCTTTGTAGCCCACTTCCCGTCGTAGGTAAGGTAGGTCCAAAAGTGCTAGGTTAAGCATCCTCTCGTGGTGTCTTTTCTTAGGTGCTCCCATAGAGTAGTAGTTGCAAAGCTTGCCATAGGTTGGAAGGAGATCGTGGTAGTAATCCTCTCTATATCGCTCATTACCTTGTTTGTAGCTCAGCGGTTAAGGATAGACTTGGGTTAGTCAGATGCACGTTTTCTCCTAGCGGATAAATAAATAACGATACTCTGGATTATCTCCCGGGTGAAGTGCTCACCGATATCCGTGCGCTTGCGGATTATTTCTCTTAGATTCTTTCGTGTGCGTATCTAGTATCAACAACGGCAGATTACCATTGCTAGTACAGAAGCCAGAGAGTTCTTCAACTTCATTGAGTCACCCAACAGGATCCATGAAATATGCTATCCTAACACTCCAACTCCTCGCCAAGCTCACAAGGGAATCATTCCACCGATTGATCTCATGAGACCATGTTTTAGGAGTGATTTTGGGATAGGCTCAGAGAGACACCCCAAGTTTCTCACCCCCACTGCTAGAGCACTTGAGGCCACAGTGCGATACACTATTTTACCACAGGGTGGCAACAGAGATGGTTTCACCAGGATTCAGCAGTGGCTAGTATCACATCTTATCAGGAGAGAGCCATTTGACATCTGGGATTTGATGCTATCAGAAATTGAGGATGTGATCTATGGGAGCTTCACTACACCTAGGATGCTACACTATGCACATTGGTTGACAGCTTTGATATTCAGATTTGCAGATCACCCTCTACCAGCAGAAGCAGATGAGGAGTTTCGTACTACTAGGGCAGAATACCCCCAGTATGAGGAGTCACAGCTTCTTAGGCATGCAATTAAAGTGACTCCTATCAGGCAGACTTCCAGGCCAGAGGTTACAGAGACTGCAGAGCAGCAAGATCAGATCATAGCTCAGATTGCAGCAGCTGAGGAGGCCGGTTTGGGAGAGGAGTCAGGGGGAGCTGAGTATGCATATGACACTACTGACAGCAGTGATGAGGAGTTCATTCCCCCTGTGCCTAGTTCCCGTGACCCAGAGGCTAGCAGCAGCACACAGATGATTCTTCAGAGGATGGAGCGCTCAGACAGGGAGAATGCAGCTCGATTTGCTCAGCTTTCTGCCAGGCAGGATGAGTTCCAGCAGGCTCAGCTTCAGTTACAGCAGCAGGCCATGGTAGTCAATCAGCAGTATATCAGACTTATTGCACACTTGCTTACAAACCCTGGAGCTCCACCACCTACACACCTGCTCCTACCTCCCGGTGTTCAGCTTCCAGCAGTTTAGCTTCCAGGACCCTCTCAGGCTGCAGGGCCATCTACACAGGCTGCAGGGCCATCGACACAGGCATTAGTTTGGGGATCTCAGGCTCCTGGTCCATCTCAGACTCCCGGACCATTCACCTCTCCAGCTCAGCAGATGCCTCAGCAGTTCTCAGCAGGCATGTCTCCTGGATTCTCACCTTTGCCTACTACTCAGCTGTTCACACCTGGGAACTAGTCAGGCCACTTCACTTACAGTCAGATCACTGGCATGCCTACTCCTCCTTTCTCGACGACAGAGGCCACTACTTCCTCACTTCTAGTGACACAGCCTCTTTCTCAGCCACAGCTCGCACCAGTGCCAGGGGGAGTTACTACAGAGACTGTTCGATCGTCAGTTGCTTCCACAGAGGCTCAGCCTACTCTTGTCACGGTGACCGCACCTCTGGCAGTGTCTACTCAGCAGCCAGTTCAGGGTCAGACAGCAGCAGGATCCACTTCAGAGACTGCCCCTCCTCTCACAGAGCAGCTAGTGCAGACCCAGACCGCTTCTCCGCCAGTGCCACAGTCCGAGGGTCAGCCAGCTCCAGCTTCTCAGCCTCAGCCGTCTCTAGAGACCAGTCCAGATGACCCAGATCGGTTTATTCTTACTCCTACTGGTCCTACGACCGGCTCGTCTGCCTCACTTCTACCCAACCCTTAGGTTTTGGTCCTTGATGCCAAAGGGGGAGATGTGAGAGTATGTAGATTTAGGGGGAGCATGTGAGAGGGATTTGGTTCTTTTGCTTGATACTTGTGCATGCATCATGTCTACTTTTATGCATTGTATGATTTGTGTGAGGTACTTCCAGTGACAGTCGTTCTTCTTTCGGTATCACTCTGTGTCACTTGGTTCTAGTTTATATGCTCATATGTGCTTGGCTTCCGCGTTTTACTCTGATTCCATATGAGCTATATATGTTTGTCTTGTGCTAACTCGTTTTTGCAGATCATATGAGCACAGATCTTTTGGTTTGGTGTCACATGAGCTATTCTAACCTTTGCTCTTATTGTCAAAGGCTCATGTGAACCAAGCATGCTTGAAAACCTCAACTAAAATCTTCATACTCCAGAAGTTGTCATCAATCACCAAAAAGGGGGAGATTGAAAGCATCTAGGCCCCTTGATGTGGGTTTCGATGATTGATGACAATAGTTATCATGACTAATGTGTGTTTTGCAGAAACAGTGGGTTGTTAGGTCATGGTAACGACAAACATGGGCAATATGGTTTTCATGCCCCCTAACGATTGAAATCGTTTCGGTTTTCAAAGGTTGGTCGACAAGGCTGGAGATAGGTTAGTTCCGTTCGTCGTTGGCATTGAGAGACGACGGAATAGTCTATAGGACCTTGTTTTTCCTTTGGCCATACTATTAAGGGGGGTGCAAACGGGTAGCTTGACCTAGGTGAGTCTAATGGTTTAGGTGTGGTGCACACTTGTCAAAATTAGCTCTAGGTGGTTACTTTCTGGCCCTAAGTTTGGTGGGAGTCGAAGCCGTTCACAAACGATTGCGATCCAATGTGAATTGGCCTCTCTTCCTAGCGCCGGGCGCACACAGGCGTGCGCCGGACGCTGGCGTCTGCGTCCGGTGGCGTGTTGCCGCTTGTTGACACCAGATGTGGCAAACGGGATTACCGCAAGCGGACGGGTAGTCAATGTAGCACTTCACCGGGAGTATTCCAGGTATCGTATTTTCCACAGGGAACGAGAAGTGGACTAACTAGGCCAAGGTATGCCGTCAGGCAATGATCAAAGGGCTTAGGATGGGATAGAGAGGTAATTCTAGTATTGAGGTTCTAACTTAGCTTATCCTAAGGATACGTGAGAGCTAACTCTATCTTTCTGCTGCGGCCGATGGGCGAGACAGGTTGCTAAATAACACCCCCTGAAGCGGCCACCAGTGCAGGCCTACAATCTAACCTAACAACACGCTCAGGAGAACTCCAAGGTCCCAACGAAAGGCTGTCACACTTCACTCTGGGCATTCCTGGGTGCAGCCAGACGTTTACACCGGCAGATCTAGTCTAGATACCGCGCCTACACTATCTCTACTACTCTAAACACGGCCAGGGTTTAGAGCACTTCACTCAAGAGCCTAACATACGCTCGCTCAGGAGAGAGTAATGTGCCAGCAGAAAGGATGTATACTTACGATAAACTAAGACAGAAAGTAAATACTGAAAGTACTCAGATGAAAACAACTAGAAAGTAAACTTACTAGAAGACAAGCATCCGCTGAGGCGCTCCTGGAAGAAGACTCCCGACAGGCCGGGACTCCTCCGCTGGAACTCCTCACTCTCTTCCCTCTATTCTCACTCTATAGCTAATTGAAGCTCTTCCTATGATACATGGTGCACTTTGGACTAAACTCTAGGGGGGTATTTATAGGGGAGATGGAGTAGGGGCTACTCCACCGCCACGTCATCGATCCGCATGAAGTGGCTTCTCTACCTTCGGATCCAATCGACCTCAAACCGCCTTGAATCAACGTCCAGGATGTGCAGGGAACGTCGGTGGAGTGAACCGACCCAAAATGGGCCCACACTCCAGGTCGGCCGACCTGGGGTTCTTCCCCCTGCTGACACGTGGCATCTTCTAGAAAGAGAAGGTCGGTGGAACATGGCGACGACAAAGTGGGACCCACCAAACACCGGGTCGGCCGACCGGTCCGGGTCAGTGGGCCCACCAGCCTTGTTCCACCGATGTTCCTACGTGTCTGGAGTGTGTTGCTTGCTCATTTGAAGTTTGGTCAAATTTGCTCCATTCGCGCTTGTTCAGGCTTGATTAGTACCTGTTTGTACCTGCATCCAAATAGTGACATGTACATGTGGAACCAAGTGAAATGCACCTATATCACTACTTGTTTGCTGGGTGTAGCTCCAGAATGTGACTAATGTTGACGGCTTTCATGGGATGAAATCAGGGTCTAAATGCCGTCAACACCGCGGCCTTGTTCTCTGGTCTGCTGCGCCGGACGCTCGAGCACTGGCGCCGGACGCCTTTGCTTCACCGGACGCCTTACAGAAAGTCCCCGAGGGGACTGGGCCGCCGGACGCTCGGTGTGAGCAGGCGCCGGACGCCTGCCGGACGCGTCCGGCGCCCACCCCCGACTGGCCAACGGTCGGCTTCGTTTGAACTCTGTGCACCGCCGGACGCGTCCGGCGCAGGGGCCCGACCGCGTCCGGCGCTCGCGCAGAAGCTTGCTTTGAGGGGTAACGGTTGGATTTTTGGTCTTGGCCTATAAATTCAACCTCACCCCCTCCTCTCTCCCTCTCTTGCCCATTTGTTCTGCTGAAACATTCCTTTGAGAGCTTGAGAGAGCAAGAGCTTCATAAGTTGCTAGTGATTCGCGAATCCATGGTGTAGGCAACTCATGAGAGATCGAAAGAGTGACAAAGTGTGCATCCACCCTTCTCATTAGGCTTGTCGTGGTCAAGTGAGAGTTTGTGCTTGTTACTCTTGGTGATCGCCATCACCTAGACGGCTTGGTGGTGATTGGGAGCTTGGTGATCATCCGGCGGAGCTTGTGGATGACCCAACTCATCTTGTGAGCGGTTCTTGGTGATTCACCACGTCGGAGCGACGAAGAATCAGCCCTAGAGAGCACTTGGTCCTTGCGAGGATCAAGGGGGGGCTATACCCTTGCGCGGGTGCTCCAACGAGGACTAGTGAAGAGTGGCGACTCTTCGATACCTCGGAAAAAAGATCGCCGTGTTCCTTGTCCCCTTACTTTCCGTATTTACTTTCTAGCAATTACATTCTTGCAATTACTTTCATAGAATTGCCATGCTAGAATAGGATTGGAACTTAGGGTGCAAAACCCTAGTTGATCGATTGTCTAGGAACACACGTAGGCACCGAGGGGTGAATCATGGGCTAGTAGGTTTAATTCCGCAATAATTTTTAGAATTAGCCCAATTCACCCCCCCCCCCCCTCTTGGGCATCTTGATCCTTTCAGGCGCTTGAGTAGAGAGAGGGAACCGCCAGGTCCTTGAGGATCATGTCGTGGTCGGTACCGAGCGTGGCAGTCAGCGCAGCCGAACTCCACACCCAGAGCGCGCAGCAGTCCATGTCGGCTAGGATCCACTTGTGCGGGTTGGAGCTGAATGAGTCCACGGCCTCGGCGCCTGCAATGGCGACGCACAACTCACGAAGAGGACCGCGTCATCGAGGAGGAGACGAAGGTGGCGAGCTCTCTGACGCCCCTGCACTGGCCGCGCCTGCGTCTCCCCCGTCGCACTCGCCATTGGCGAGGCAGGGGACAGGACGAGGTGGTACCACGACCTCGGCGAAGGCAGCCACTGGTGGGGCCCTGGCGCGGGTGATGTGCGATCGCAGGCAAGGCGTGGTTCCCCACAGCAGCTCACCTGCGGTGCGTGCGAGCGAGCGTCGCCGCCATCGACGTCAACGCGGTGTTGCTCAAGCGCCAATACCCAGAAGTTAGGTAAATATAATTCCGGTACCTACACATTATATTTTTTCGTTGAAGTATCTAGAAGTTACGTAAGTATAATTATAGTACTCAAAAGTTATGTTTTTTTAGTTGGAGTGCCCATCTATAAAACACCAAATAGTTTAGGTACCTACAATACAATTTACTATAAATGTTAATATATTAATATAGTGTTTTTATAAACTTAGTCAAATTTAAAGAAGCTTGACTCGATTCAAATCTAAACTTGTATCATTTTTTACACAAAAGTTGTATGTGATATACGATGGAAGAAGTTGTTTGAGAGAAGCTCAACTTCTCTGGATTGGGCCCGGCTTCGGCAGCTTGGCCTTACTCACCGAGCTAGTGGCTTGACGCGGCTTCTTTTCTCTCTCCCTTCGTGTAATTGTTTATTTACTTAGAGCATCTCTAAGGGCTTTGGCAAATTGACTTGACATTTGTTGTTGTTTGCAAACTCCCATAACAAAATGCAAAAGATAAAAATAGGTCATCTTCAAGGGAATTAGCATTTGGACTTGGCAAAAGATAAAAATAGAAGGTCTCCAGGCGCTTTCCTCGCGCGATCGGGTTTGCAAAGCCGTCCACGGCATGGCATTTTTGCCAAGTTTACTCTCTCATTTGCTAAGTTGCCCAAATTGCGAACTCCAAATGCAAAACCATTGGATACCTCTTTTGAAGCTTTTTGCCAAATTACTCAAATGCAAACCTCAAATGACCTATCCTTTCCACGGCTAGCTGGTGATTTACGTTTTTGTATTTTCTCCAAGCTGTGTATGGCCTCTCGCCATATCGTTCCTTGGAGCGTGTAAAATTTCTCACTTTCACTTAATGAAGCACGTGCAATGCATGTTTTTTTTTAAAAAAAAAATGGAGAAGCTTAACTTGGTGCGGTCATTAGGAACAATCTATTTTGTCTGCTATAAACAAGTTTCTAGTACTTGCTCTCAGTCATCAAACAAAAAAAAAAGCAAAATTCTCATTCATTAAATAGTTTTAAGTTTGGCTAGGTCTATATACTAATACTAATACATTAATATTTACGATATTGAATAATTTTTATTAGACTAACAATGGAATATACTTTCATAGAATATTTATTTAGATTCATAATGGTTAATATTTTAGTGAAGACTATTCTGTAGCCAGTGTACCTGTAGGGAAGGAGCCAAATGGTCAATGTGCCTCTGATTTTTTACTTTGGTGCACACATGTTTTCTGTTTTTTTTTTCACTTTAGAATAGACATCGTCCTCTCTCCCCCAATACCCTAGCGTCCATCCACTTGCTCTCGCTTCCCATGGTCCACGCGGCGGTGCTTGATTGGGCGTTGGGTAGCTGGAGCTCGCGGTTGGGCAAGAGGAGGTTGAGCTGTTATGATCGAACACATTGCAACACGTGAGAAGACCATGAGTTTGGTACTAGTAGTAATCACGTAGGGGGCCATGTATGATCCTTCTATACATGGAAGAAGGCGCCGGCCACTCCCAACACAAGAAGCACAGCCGAGAGCGCTGCGCTCTACAAAGCCATGGCAGCACCACCGGCGCCATCCATCGCCGCGGAGGGCAATGGGGCCGCCGCCGTCCGCCACGTGCTCCTGTTCCCGCTCCCATACCAGGGCCACATCAACCCCATCACTAATGGGTCCGGGATTTCTACTGGCGGATCAATAGTAGCTTCTACTGGCGCCAGACAGAACCGCCGCTGATTTTGGTCTGTAAAAAAAGGAAATGTTCAAGCGGTTGGTGCAGACCCGCCGCTACTACAGCATTAACACTAGCGGTCAGGTAATGTTAACCGCCGCTATAGGTTACCTCTTCACAGCGGGTCGGATAAAAAACCGCCTCCAGTGTTCCATTTTTACCGGCGGTCGGTTTAGACAAGCCGCCTTTGTAATTCGTTTTTCTACAGGCGCAGCTTTACCCAAGCCGTCCGTGAAATTGGTTTTCAATTAATCAGTTGTTGCCGCCAAAAAGCCGTCCGCGCCAGCCGTCCGTGCAAATCATATAAATATTCAAATTTTGGCGCCAAATAATTCCCACGCCCAATAACTTCAGAAGCACGACAAATGAGTCAATAGGATGATAAATATAAACAATCACACAGTAATATTTGTCCATGCATGCTTATACAGTGTGGTTGCATGCAGTAGATTACAACTAAGCATGGCAGTGTGGTTGCATGCAGTAGATTACAAACAACTAAAAATGCAGCTGCCTGTGTGCTAATTGCTGACTACCGAAGATCGTCGTTCAGCAGTATACGGTCAAGATCTATGAATTCATGGCACTCTGAATTCGCTAACTCACCATCCCGCTCAAAATACTTCCCATCCTTGTGAAGTACTTCTTTAATGATGAACCGGCAAAATTCACCACAAATGTTCAAGAGCTCTTCAACCGAAAGATGGTTATCCATTGGATTAGCACACTTGTACGGCTGCAAAAAGAAAGAGAGAGAGCTGAGAGAGAGAGCCATCGTACATATTAACACACTAACCAATATGGAGACGGCGTCAATAATGACATTCTAATGTGACTTACTTTCTTCGGATTGGTGAGGTACCGGCCGTTGTGTCTCGAGAAACTCGCAGACATAGTACCCAGAGTGGTTCGATCCGGATGGTTGCTTATGACACTACATAAGAATTGAAAAGTGTAATGAGTGCATATTTCAAATAGTATAGTACAAGTGCAGGCATTAGGGACAAGATCAAACCAAAACAGGCCTCACGCAATTTCCATTCTTTACCAATGCATATTGACATATAAAATTACTAATGAGCAAATAGTCAAGATTTCAACGTTGCAGCAAATGAGGACTGTAATGCTACTCAAGCTGTATAAGATCTTCAAATAACTTGTACCTTAATGCTACTCAATCTGTAGAAGGTCTTCAAATACATTGTCCACAATTTTACAAAAAGAGTTCAAGTAATGCTCTGTTTATAAACTTTTGACTCAAGGAAATTTATCAGCCATGTAATCTTAGTAGTGGGAGTGTACCCAGCCATTCCCTTTGTAGCTTGTAGTTAGTAGCTTAGAGTACTTGTAATGCAACTGGCAGCCGGCCTTAGCCCAGGTTATTAATTAATTCAGGACATTCAACCACTGCTGCTTGCCTGTCCTGTGTTTGTGGGGTTGGAGAGCTCAGCGCGCTCATCTTCTACCT
This sequence comes from Themeda triandra, assembly GCA_018135685.1. Classification (NCBI taxonomy): domain Eukaryota; kingdom Viridiplantae; phylum Streptophyta; class Magnoliopsida; order Poales; family Poaceae; genus Themeda; species Themeda triandra. The sequence goes on from JAENPR010000033.1 coordinate 1,627,827, forward strand.
CAGGGACAGGGGGGAGCGAGAGGGAAGGAGAGCAGGACCTCTGCTCGCCTTGGTGCTGGGTTGCAGTGCCAACATCGCTATGTAAAAGAGATTCGCAAAGCCCCACCCAAAATGCAGTCACGAGCTTTTCAATCATCGCCACTCACAAAACTTAGGAAAACAGTTAAAGAGCATTTGGTGCTCTCAAGAATCGCTTCAAGAACCTTAGTAACAAGCCATTCAAATTCCTTCATGAGTTGTTATAGGTAACTTGAAATCACATATCCAATACAGTCTATTCCTTTTTATGCATTCAGGTAGCGATTCTGTATTATTTTTGGAAAAAGGGTGCATGAGAAAAGGATATAGGAGTAGTTTTCTCTCACTAGACTGAACTTGTTTGTTTTGGGCGTCCTACTTTCGATTCCCACATTTCCTGGGGACAGTGATCTGGTTACTGAAGCTCCAGAGGTTTATTTATATTTCTGATATAATGCGCAAACACATTGGTAAGAATGTACAAGATGTTTGGAGCTGAACAACAAGGGAATGAAACAACTGATCACCACCATAATGCTTTGGCAAAAAGAATGGGTGGAATAGAAAAGGAAAGAAGATAGCCACCATTGCACTCAATGGTGTTGCAAATAACTAGGAACTGAATATGGTGCGGCAGATTTTTCCTGACTAAATGCTATCTGTACCTACCCTCGTTTTAAACATGTGAGGCATGAAAATTGCCAAGGACTGCTGAAGTGCAGGCACCATTTCTGGTATTCTATCCTACACCTTTCATTAAAAGGTGTGTATAAAGGTGAAAAAGGCATGATAACACGAAATCTGAGCAATCAACTTCTCCATATTATCTAAAACATGCATCTTCTGATATACAAAAAAAAATGGATATGAAGATGTAAACTAGTCAACAATTTCTCTTTGACGACATAATTGAGGAATGGTCTTCAGAAAGAAAAAACACCGAAATGAGGAACAAGAGAACCTTGTACAGAGTGTTGTTAAGACTTGCTAGACCCTGCTATTTTACTTACTATTCTAGCACTGTGATTTGCTGGTTTTGTACATCGAAGTTTCAACTTCCTGAAAGTTCAGTAAGACATCTATCCATCAATGTGGAACACATTGGGAAGAGAAATGAATCATGTTCAGAGCTGCACACTTGTGAAATAAAATAACTGGTTTCCACCATTGGTTTAGTAAAAACGAAATAATGGGGTAGATAAGAAAGAAGGTAATGATCATATGATGCCAGATTTGCTCAACTCTATGCTGTTTCTCCTGAACCACTTTAAATACCCAAAGACAGGAATTGAGAATATTTAGTGTGGACAACATTTTTAGTACTCTATCATGGACTTTCCATCAGAAGGTGTAAAGGTGAGGCGACATGATAACAGAAAATTTGAGCACTCGAATCCCACATCCTATCTAACTACCTTTTCATATATATAAGATCATGTGAATATTCAAAATCAAAATTTCCCTGCTAGAATTTGTTTTTCTTCACTTTGAGGTATGTCCCAACAAGTACTGCAGCGCATGGCCATGAACGCTCAAATTGGTGGTCCACATGATTACCATGAGCCCTTAGAGAGGTGCACACCTGGCAAAAGCGCGCCTCCCATGCTAGTACAGGAAATGGTATAACTGATTACTACCATTACACTTTGGAAAAATGAAAATGGTTATAATAGAAACAAACAATAATAATCACCATTATTTTTATATAAAGATGCAGGCTTGGTACAAAATCTGCTGAAGATTTTCCCAACTAAACGCTATCGTACTTACCCTCATTTTAAAACATGCAAGGCATAATTATTGCAAGGCCTGGGGAAGTGCAGGCATCATTTCTGGTACTCTTGGATTTTTTATCAAAAGCTTTAAAGCAAGTAACAGAAAAATACAAAATATTTGCACTTGAGTCCCCCATCCTATCTAAATACTCTCCTGCTATATCAAAATTATACGGATATTAAAATCTCAACTTGTAAGCAAGCACTATCACAATATAAGTTAGGAACATGAAATCTTTTTGCAGAATATTGTTGGGCGTGTTGGAAAGCTGTATTCCTAGCATTGTTATCCTATTTCTATCACTAGTATATGTTGGGTCTGGACATCAAACGCTCAATTCTCAAGTGTACCCTGTGGTCTAGTAGTAAATCACAAGGCGATGTTTATCCATTAATGGTGGCAATACATTGGGAAGGACTGTACAGCATGTTCAGAGTTGCAAAATTATGAAATGAACTGATTGCCACCATTATGCTTTGGTAGTTTGGTAAACAAAACAATGGAACAGATAGGAAAGGTCATATCTGCAAAATGGTGGCAGATTTGCTCAATTTGATGCTATGTGTGTGAGTGTCATTTTAAACATCATTTATAATATTCTATAATGAACTTCTCATCACAAGGTGTAAATAGTGAGACTCGAATCGAGGAGTCCGACAAACATTGGGGTCTACATGTACATGGGTCCTAGTGCCTCTATTTGATCAACCAAGTGAATAATGAGGTGTACCATGATATCAAAGAATGATGGAGGGAAACACATCTCCAACTGTGACATTGTCTCCGCCGCAAATACTCGTAGGGACCCCAATTCTGCACGGTGAATTACCTTCTGTGTGATCTTGTTGAAGAAGTAGCACAGTCGTGTGATTGCCATCTTTAGAAACACCGGCTTTATAGCCCTGATTGCAATAGGGAGGAAAGTGGTTAGCATGACATGACAATCATGGGAGTTGTAGTTGCTAAATGTAAGGTCTTTCATTGACAGAAGACTCCTGATGTTTGAGCAGAATCCTGTTGGAACTTTCAAAGTCTTAAGCCACAAACAAATCGCACGTTTCTCATCTGGGTTGAGGTTGTAGATTGCTGCCTTGACCTGCGTATTTCCTTCTATTGGGTGAAGTTCTGGTCTGATGCCTAAATTGGCCAAGTCCGAACGTGAATTGCGTCCTTCCTTTGTCTTTCTTGGTATGTCGAGCAAGGTCCCAATTATGCTATCAAAGACATTTTTCTGGACATGCATACCATCGATTGCATGCCGTATGTCTAGTTCTTCCCAGTATGGCAAATACTTGAAAAAAATGGACTTCTTCTTGAATGTATCCCCCTCTCCTGGCTTCACAGCTTTTCTCAATCCATCTTTGGTCTTCTTCCCAAAAGCAAATTGTATATTTTTAACTATTGAGAACACTCTTTTACCCGCACTTCTACCTGATGGGGCAGTAGTATTTGTTTCATCCTTATTGTCAAAGAAGCGATCATATTCTTTCAATCGGTACTTGTGTTTTCTTGGTAAGAAGCGTCTATGCCTCATGAACACTAGCTTATTAGATGCATCAAGGTACAAGTGTGAGGTGTCGTCCAGACAAACTACACAGCCCACCTTTCCTCTAAACTGTCCAGATAATGCAAAGAGAGCCGGGTAATCATTGATGGTAACAAAAATGATTGCTCTTAGCGTGAACGTTTCCTTGCGAAACTCATCCCATATGTCCACACCCTTCCATAGGTTTTGCATCTCCTCCATAAGGGGCTCTAAAAACACATCAATATCAACACCAGGCTGCCTCGGTCCAGAAATAAGAATGGTTAGCAAGAGGTATTTTCGCTTCTGGCACAACCATGGAGGAAGGTTGTAGATGGTCAGGATCACTGGCCATGTGCTGTGCGTGCTGCTCCTCTCAGCAAATGGATTCATCCCGTCAGTACTTAGTGCAAACCTTACATTTCTTGGATCCTCATTAAAACTTGGGTTTTTGTCGTTAAATTTCTTCCATTGCTTGGCATCAGATGGATGTTGAAGTTTTCCATCGTCTTTGCGCGAAGCATGCCAGCACATAAGTTGTACATCCATAACGACCGTTCCATCTTCAGAGCTGTATACACAAAATGATAATTGTAAACAGGGTATACACATTCAAAATGATTAAATTAAAATTGAAAATCTTTATGCATTCTAGCTATATAATATATGTATCTCTGCATTTGACGGTGGCTACATTAGTAAAATGAACCAAAAAAAAAATTGGCACACCTGCTCAGGATATATATACCAAGAAAAATATCTAGATAAAAATATCGGCACGACATTAATTGATAAATATCTCTCTCTAGCTAAATGCATATGCTATATTTGTCAAGAGGGCACATGCACAATACACATGTAATCCTAATATTCTAGAAGCTACACGTACTTCTCGACGACCATTATATTCCTTCTCACACTATATTCTGAATTGCAGATCGAAATTTTACCGCACTTCAATAAAATTAGCCTAATAATTTAGTGGATGCACTAGACCCTTTATGTTTGAGATCCATTATACACCTACCCTTGTCGATCTTGATCTCAAAACACAAGCATATATATATATATATATATATATATATATATATATATATATATATATACACACACACACACACACATACATACATATATATTATAAGCCAGCTAGTTTATATAGTATATATAGCTTTTAAGAACTATCATATATATTTTGAATTGCTTCCTCACGTCATATATACTAGGCAAATTCTCCGCGCGTTGCTGCGGAAATTGAAAATTATTTAATTCCGTGGTATGATGACGTGGTGAATAAAGTAGTCTTACCGACATGACATTACAATTGCATGTGCTACTGGATTTTAATTGTATGTGGTAGTACATTGTTTAGTTGGACAACTTGCATTAGACTTGTATTAAAACTTGCTTAGTGGATGTGATAGTGGATTGCCTTGTTGGATAGCTTGCATGTTGAGATAATTAGCTAGTGGGGTTTGTTTATATAGGAGATATAGATATGCTCATGCATCTCATCTATCAGAAATAATGCAGAGGCTTAATTTCGGCCAGCTGCTTTTGTGTGTCAAAAATATGCATGCATATATATCGCACTAGCTAGATATGAATTAAGTGTCCACCTCAAAGAATCCGTGCAGCCGCGCGCGCGATGCTGACACCGATCGAGCACGACAAGTTGCCGCGCGCCGTCTGCGCCGCGCGCCGTGGGCGCGCGTAGCTGAGCTGCTGCTGATCGATCGACTCTGCATATAATAATTAACAAAAGCGAAGTATCAAGTGGTGATCTGCTCTTCATTCGTCGTCCCACCGGCGCGGATCAGTGAGTGAAAAAAAAAGGTTTGGCTCGATCTACTAACCTTAGCTAATTAACCTTGCGCCGGAGATCGACCTAGCAGCTCGTCATGCATGTGATCGAACCTTCTCTGCTACCTTTTGTCCGCGCGCGCCGGCGGAGATCGACGCCAGAAATGGATCCGGCCGGCCGGCGGAGAGCTGCCTGAAGAGGATAGAAGTACTGTGCTGCAATAATTAAGGTAGTTGGCCGGTCGGCGGTAGCTTTCGGCGCCCTTGTGATGCAAGCCGTGCTGGTAAATTCGATAAATATAAACATGTGGTGAAGCCCAGTTGAAACAAAAATAGAAGGCCAGTTCGGCCCATATTGTATATATATGTTTCCAATAGAAGCCCAGTTTCGGCCCATATTATACGTTTGTACAGGCGGTTCACAATGTAATCCGATAGTAAATTAGTTCTTGCGGTTCCCATACTAAGCCGCCAGTGTAAACTGGTTTTCTAGTGGCGGTAGTGTAAAGAAATCCGACAGTGTAAACCATAGTTTTCTACAAGCGGTTAAAATACAAAAACCGCTTGTATAAGGCAGATTACACAGGCGGATCGGGTAGCGGGACCCACATTTTCGTTTCTACCGGCGCCTGCCTGTTTCAAACCGCCTCTACAAAAATCGTGTGGCGTTCGCAGAAACACCGATTCCACCGGTGGCCGCATCCCTGGAGTACTCCTCCATGATGCCAGCGAGGAGGTCCCGGAAGGCGGCCCCGCACGCGTTGCCGATCGTGAGCATTTGCGCAAAGCCGTCCTCGATGGTGACCGGGGCCGGGCCGGAGATGCCGTCTGGCACGGGCACGAAGCGGTATTCTGGATGGCGCGCCGGGTCGGGGGCGTTGAAGTGGGTGTGGAAGACGGTGATGGCGAAGCCGCGCCTGTGAAGGACGCCGGCGAGACGGAACACGGCATGGTGGTGGAGTGGGCGCCGCAGGAGGAGGTGCTTGGTCACCGTGCTGTGGGCGCGTTCTGGACGCACAGCGGCTGGAACTCGACGACGGAGAGCATCTGCGAGGGGGTGCCGATGCTGTGCCGCCCTTACTTTGGGGACCAGATGGGGAACGCCAGGTACGTGGAGCACGTGTGGAAGGTGGGCGTCGAGCTACGTGGCGAGCTCAAGAGGGGCAGCATCGAGGCAGCGATCCACAGGCTCATGACTGATAAGGACGGCACCGAGATGAGGGCAATGGCCGGCGAGCTGAAGAAGGTGGCGGTGGACTGCACCGGCAAGGACGGCTCGTCGCGCATGGCCATCGATAAGCTGGTCACACACATCATGTCGCTGTAAAAGTTTCATTTGGTCCATATGTTTGCCTTCTGATTTCCCCCCGCTTTTCTACCGAGAAACAAAATAATTCTAGCTCATTGTCCAGCTTGCCTGAAATTAATCCATCGTGGCCATCAGCTCTTAGTTCTGAATGATTAACTTCAATGTTGACTGAAGTTGGCTCAAAACTTGCTAAAATCCTGGAGACCATGAAGTGCACATTCATGATGCTCCCCCTGTTAATGCAGATATGCTAAACAGTGTATGCCAGAAGATGAATGATCATTCCAAATCAGCTTGTTCTTCAATTGTAATATCATATACTAGAAGACGGTGACGGCGTCGACGCCGGAGATGGCCCGACCTCCGCGACAACCTCCCAGGTACGCACCCCGATCCTGGCGCCCAGACCTGGCATCCTCTTCCAAAACGCCCTCCTCCATGATTTCTATACCACCGTCCTTCCCCCACCGTTGTGTGCTCGCCGTGCCCCGCCGGCGGTCATCTGGATCACACCGGAAAACCTGGTTATCCTGAACCGCTTCCAAGTAGGCAACCTGCTTTCCTACCACCTCGCGGCCCCCCCGGTGCACCTCCGAGCGCGCCGCTTCTCCCCGTTCCTGTTCGCCGCCGGTGTTGCCAACGCCTCCGTGGCCGCCGTCATAGCCGTTAGGGGATGTTTCAAATTGGGCAAGTCAAGCTGACTCTGCGGGTCCACCCGACCAGGGCCCTGGCTATCAGAGCCGCGAGCAGGTTGGCTCTCCTAGCCACGTGCTTTGACCCGGCCAGAGATCCTCTTTTCCCCCGGCTGGATATGGCGCGATCTCCCACCCCGCCGAACCCCCCCCCCCCGCGTCGGCCCTCGAGAGCTCCACTTGCCGCTTCCCGCGCGCGCGTAAAGGCAATGCTTCGACCGCGCCCCCGGAGCATGCGAAAAGCAATGATGCCATCGCGGCAGGGGATCTTCGCCGACAGAGGATAAAATCTGTCAGTGCATCTGAACCCGCGCGCTCGGTCAGTGCCTCGGGCAGGCGCCATGCCTACGTGATCACTCTCTCATCCTCGCCAACCTCCCTCCCCCCTCTTCTCCCTCTTCCCAACGCCACCGCGCCACTGGCCGCTGCCGGCAGCGATGAGACCGGCATTAACTGTTCTCCCTCCTCCACACCTCCCTCTCTCTCTCTACTCTCCCCTCTTCTGCCGATTTGACCCGCCGCACTACCGTGAGGGAGGCTCCTAGCCCGAGCCCTAGCTCTGACGCCGGCCACCCCTCGCTCAGGCCTATGTCGGCCGCGCCGCCTGCCATAACCTCATCCTCTGGCGCAGGCGACGCCGGGGAGCCCGCCTTGACCGACGACGCCATCGGAACGAGCGCAACCCCTTCTTGGATGCTCGCGCTCTCCGGCTCGCCCCCACCCATAACCCCCCCCGCCGCGCTCCATTTCGTGCACCTCCCAACTCCCCGCCTCCGGTGCTTTGGCACCGACCACCACATTCGCGGCCGCCGTGAACCGGTCCGGTGCCGGCGCGCGGAGCCCCCGCCACATGGCTCACCACCGCGCTCGCTTCTCCCCGCCGCCGCGCCCTCCGACGCCATGGCCGGCGCGTGCCCGCTCCTCCTTCGAGTTCCCCATCCCGGAGTTCTCCTCTCCCTCCGCCACCCCCTCCGTCACCCCCTCCGCCTTCCGCCCGTTCGTACCATCCTCGGCCGCGGACACCCCGCCACCCACCCTCCTCGCTCCCGCTGATGTGCGCCACGCCCTCCCCCCTCCGGCCCTCCCGCACGTCGCGGCCGCCTCCCTGTCCACCGCCGACGAGGAGGAGTTCTCCGAGTTCACCATCCCGTCGGAGACCGGTGGCCAGGAGGACGACACCGCGAGCGAGGAGGAGGTTGACTCCGACGGCTCCCCGTTCCGCTCGTCGACCCCTGCTCCCGCGGAGGGCGGCGTCGCGGACATCCACTGGATGCCCCGGGGGGACATGGGGCGCACTCACCGGACGGCGTACGCCTTCATCGACCCGGACGGCCCCACAGACACGCCTGGGCCGTTCATCCAGGGCGCGCTCTACTCCATCGCACCCGACCTCGCCTTCCGCATACTCCCGTCCTCGATCGGGAACATGCTCCTCCGCTTCGACAACAAGGAAGACCGGGACTGGGCCACGGATCACTCCCCCATCGTCCACGAGAACGGGCGTCTCACCCTCGTTCGGGCGGAGGCCACCGCCAACCGGTTCACTGTCGACCTGCCTTGGCTCGCGGCGGTGTCGGTGGCGGCCTTCCCCGACGAGCACTGGACCCCCTCTGGGATCCTGGCGGGGCTGCGCGTGCTAGGAGATGTGGTGGAGGTGGACGAGCAGTGCCTCCTGGAGGAGAACTTCTCGGCGCTGACGACCCCCCTTCGCGTGTCTGGATTGGGGGCCCGGGCGACGGCCCCAACGGCCGCTCCCTCGGTGCAGCATACCTGGTCACCCCCTTGAGGATCTGGAGGAGGGAGGACCAACTTGACAATGCTGGCAACCTTCGCCCCTTCTTCCCGCGCCCTCCCGGTGGCGGGAACGGCCAGAACGACGCTGGCGGCTAAGCAGGAGGGCCGGCGGCCCACCTCCCGTTCGCAGGACCGGTTCTCCCTGGCGCTCCGGTCGGCCCACCAGGAAGCGGCCGCTTCTACTACCCTGGTCTCGGCCCAGGCTTCTTCTACGGGTACCTGCGCCCCTCTCTTCTCCCTCCTCTGCCTCCTTTCCCCATCATCATTCATCTGACTGCTCTGCTCCCCAGGGCCTCGCGCGCTGCTACTACGCTTGCCCTGCCATGGCACGCCGAGGACGAGGACGCTCCGCGGGGACCTCCACCATCCCCGGCAGACCCCCGAGCTACCCCTGCTAAGCGCGCACCTACGCCGCGCGGGCGCCGCCCCAGGATGCTCGCCACCGCGCCGCTGCGCGCCAGCACGCCCCTGCCGGCCAGGGCACCGGCCACCTTCATGCCGGTGGCGGTCAAGGCGTCCCACCTCAAGGCGATCCGCGATGGGCTCGCGGCCTGCTCGGCGAGCCTCAAGAAGCAGGTGTCGGGGCGCAAGCTCATCAAGCGCAAGAAGCCGCTCGGGGCGCTGGACCTCCGCCGCCTGGCCAAGGCGGCCAATGTGGGATGCGCGGGCCGCTCCGCGATAGCGGTGGCCACTGGGGAGCCAGCGGTGGCTCCATGAGTACCACGCCCTATGGAAGCCAGCCCCTGCCTCCGCCGGACGCAGGGGATCCTCGTGCCAACCCCGTCTACGGTAGTAGTTTGCCCGTCCGCGTGCGGGACATTTTCAGCACCCGCTCCGATCAAGCGTCCGTGATGGTGGCTACCGCCATGTTGGCCCCCCCCCTTCTACTAGCTTCCTCCGATGGCACATTTTGTGATCCGCCCTCTAGGGCCGATCTTGTAGTTCTCCTTGGCACCCTTTCATTTGAAGAATGAATCGAGCTTGTTTAACTTACTCTTCTTTCCTGGAATGTGCGCGGCCTCGGCCAACAGCCTAAGTGCGACGCCGTTCGTGACACCATTTCCCTCTCCTCGCCGCACATTGCTTGCCTGCAGGAATCCAAGCTCCGCGACCTTGACGATCGCAAGTGCAAAGCCTTCCTCCCCTCTCACCTCAGTAGCTTTGAATTCGTCCCCGCAAACGGTTCGCGCGGGGGCATTATCATGGCATGGAACCCCGTCATTCTAACAGGGGGCAGCCCAGATCGGTGAGAGTTCACCCTGTCCATCCAACTCACCTCCACCACCTCCTCCCACTCCTTCCTCCTCACCAATGTCTACGCTCCTAGCAACCACAGAGACTCGGATCAATTCTTGGCCGAGCTCACCTCCATCGCGCCTGACGATGGGGTCCCCTGGATCCTCTTCGGCGATTTCAACCTCACCAGGGCCCCCACCGATAAAAACACTCCAAACTTTGATTGGGCCTTGGCGGACAAATTCAACTCAACCATCGGCTCATTGGGCCTAATCGAAATCCCGCTACTCGATCGGCTCTACACCTGGTCCAACAAGCACGCGTCCCCCACGCTAGCCAAATTGGACCGGGCCCTGGTCAATCTTGATTTTGCGGCCCACTTCCCAGACTCCCACCTCTCCTCCCGCTTGGGCTCAACTTCGGACCATACCCCCCTCCTCCTCTCGGCCCCAACTGAGATTCCCAAAGCCCACCGATTCAGATTTGAAAATGCTTGGCTCAAAAATGCCGCCTTCCTCCCCTCTATCTCCCCTGCCTGGTCTGATGTGCCAGTGATCGCGGATGCTGCTGGTGATATTGTTGCCAGGGTCAAAGCCCTCCGACGCGCGTCGAGGGGATGGGCCAAGAAGCACCGTGAGCGCCCCACTGATTACCATAACGCTTCCTTTATTGTGCTTTTACTTGGTCTCTATGAGGAGCGCAGGCCCCTATCTGCAGGTGAACGGCGACTGCGCGCGCAATGCCAAGACAAGGTGGAGCTGTTCATTGCTCAACGAGCAGCCTACTGGAAACAGCGTGGCAAGTGCCACGCTCTGCGAGAAGGCGACATCAACACGTGATATTTCCACGCCCGCGCCTCCGCCAGAGCCCGCCGCAACAACATCCGGGCCTTGGTGGTGGACGGCGTGCATCTCATCGCGCACAACGACAAGGAGGCCGCGATCACATCCTACTACACCGCCATTCTGGGGGTGGAGCGCCCAGTCTCCTGGGAGCTCGACCTCGATGCGCTCTACGCGGGCGCCAGCCGAGCCGGCCCTGCGCCGCTGGTGGCGCCGTTCACTGAAGCTGAAGCTTTTGCTGCGGTGCGCGCCATGAAGACGGACAGCGCGCCGGGGCCGGATGGTGTTGGCCCGGGCTTCTACAAAACTACCTGGATGGTGTTGGCCTGCAACTGTCCGGTCAAGATCGTCACCAAAGTCCTCACATCCAGGCTTCAGCAGCAGATCGCCAGGCTTATTGACCCTGACCAGACAGGATTCATCAAGGGCAGGTCCATATCTGAAAACTTTGTCCTAGCAACCGAGATGGTGCAACTCTGCCACAAGCGCAAAGCCAAAACGCTTGTCCTCAAGCTTGATTTCGCCAAGGCGTTCGACTCTGTCAGTTGGCACAGCCTGCTCGCGGTGTTGAGAGCGCGTGGCTTCCCTCCCAGATGGATAGAGTGGATGGATCAGTTGCTTCGGACCTCCAGATCGGCAGTGTTGGTGAATGGCATCCAAGGGCCGTGGATCACCTGCAAGCAAGGGCTGCGCCAAGGGGACGCTCTCTCCCCCTACCTCTTTCTCATGGTGGCTGATGTCCTGCAGACAGCAATCAAGGCCGACGAGGCGATCAAACACCCGCTAGTGGATGGTGCGACAGCCCCCGTCCTCCAGTACGCGGATGACACGATCATCCTAGTCCGGGCAGACCGTGGCAGCATTCAACGCCTGCGAAGAGTCTTGGACCAGTTCGCAGCTTGCACTGGGCTCAAGATAAACTTCGGGAAGAGCACAGCTACACCACTACATGTCCCAGAGGAGGAGCTGACGGGGCTTCTGTCAATCTTACAATGCCAAAGGGGTACGTTCCCGCAGACATATCTTGGGCTCCCACTCTCCAATGTCAAGCTACCTCTTTCGGCGTTCGCGCCGATGATCGCAAGAGTGGATCGCTATCTAGCCACATGGAAAGCCCTGCTACTGAGTACCGCCGGGAGAGTCATCTTGATCAATGCGGTCCTTGATGGCCTCCCCACGTATGCTATGGGTGCAATGGAGCTACCCCCGGGCGTGGTGAAGGCGATCGATGCGCGCCGCAGAGCTTTCCTCTGGACGGGCACAGACACGGCGAGCGGGGCACATTGCCTTGTGGCATGGGAGCAGGTGTGTCAGGACAAAGAGGACGGCGGGCTTGGCATCAAAAAGATCGACACAAGAAACGCCTGCCTCCTTCTCAAGCTGCTGCACCGACTACACCACCATGAGGGCTCGGCTTGGGCTACATGGGCACGCGACTCAGTGGACGTCTCCTCCATGACCGTACATGTGGCGGCACCCACTGGGGTGCCCTGCGCGACCTCCTGCCCGCCTACAGGCAAATCACCTCAGTGTGCATTGGAGATGGAAAGGATACCTCCTTCTGGCATGATCGCTGGATTGCGGATGAGGCTCTGGCCACACTGATGCCCGCGCTCCATAGCCACTACGTGGGCCGCGCGCAGTCGGTGCACGACGTCGCCCACCAGGATCTCCGGTCTCTGTTCCAGCGCCGGCTCTCCCCCCAGGCCAGCGAGGAGCTGGAGCAATTGGCCCTGATGCTGCAAGAGACACCCCTGACAGCCGACCCTGATGTCCGCACCAGCTTCTTCGAAGGGCCTGGTCACCGCCTTCTAGCTGGCCTCATCTACCGAGCATCGACAAAAGGTGATCACCAATGCCCCTCCTACAAGTTTGTCTGGCGCAACTTCGCGCCGCCCAGGGTGAAATTCTTCGGTTGGCTCCTAACCCAGAAGAGGATCCACTGCCGCGCTTCACTCGTTCACAAAAACATCATCGCCGACGCCACCTGTGCTGTCTGTGGCCTAGAAGAGGAGACGGCCGACCACATCTTCAGAGAATGTTCCTTCATCCAGAGCTTCTGGGCGGCCATAGGTTGGGACCCCACCCTCGTCGCTAGAGTGGATGAACTCTGGAACACGCAGTCCCCTGCCTTTGTAGCCAAACAAGTCCTCCACCCCCTCCTGCTACTCATCTGTTGGGAGACATGGAAGCACCGAAATGGAGTGGTTTTCAGAGGAGAAACCCCCGACATAAGCCGGCTGAAGGCAGCCTGCAAGAACTCTATAAGGGACTGGGCTCACCGCATCCCTGCTAGGAAAGAGGAGCTAGCTAGTCTTTGGAGGAATTCCTTTCCTTTGTAAACTTCCTTTGCTTTCGATCCCTTGGATCATGGTTGTAAACTCTTTGTAAGGCTCGATTCCACCCACCGGATTTCCGGAATCTGTGGAAGCAATGCAAGTAGGTGGGGACTTGTTGTCCCCCCCCCCCCCCCCCCCCCCCCCCCCCCCATTCCCTCTAAAAAAATATACTAGAAGATGCAGTCGGCACTCTGGAGATCTTGAGAGGTCTACCAGACAAGGACTCTGCAGCACACCCCTGCGCAGTTTGTGCTTCATGACTGGTGCATGTGACAGTGGTGCATTGACACTTGTAGCCACCAAGTCACTGTTGGACAAGCTTGTTACTCCAACAAACCAACGAGCAAGGACAGAACCACTACATAGTACTAAACATCGGACGACTTTCCAGAGACGAAGACCTGCTGTGAATGAAATTCTTCAGTTCCGCTGCCTGAACATGATTTATTTTAGACAAGTTGTCTGAATATTAATCCAGGAGAGTGCACAAAGAGAAATGTTTTTCAAGCGCTGAAGTTTAGGGGGTTAGCCTGAACTTCATCGAAAATTCATTGTGAAAGTTGACCTTGTCGCAAATATGTTGTTGCTTCGTCATATATATATGCATGTCTTATTTTATGTTACATTAAGTAAATAATTATGACTACTGAAAATTCCATTTCGAGGCAAGTCAATGTAAACATGTTAGTATTATCTTATTAAAACATTCACAACACAGCTGACTGTAATGATTCCCTCGATCGAAGAAGGAATTGACAAAGCCACAAAGCTCTATTGTCTGAAAAGGATCCTTCACGCTGCACTAGAGCTGCTGAACAATGTTCATCACATATTGATCAATCATTACGAATAATTAAGAGAGAGCATGGGCAAAAGCTGCAACATTAAAGCAAAACAACTATATATTATATGCATTAATTCATTTTGCTTCATACAGCATCATCACATATATTCCTTCATACAGCATCAGACGTTTTACAGAGTAATGACAGACCCACTCATCGTTTGGTGGTAAAACAATGAACACTAAGCTACAGGATCAGCACGCATAAAGTAGATCCCCGGAAATGACGATCTCGTTCGGGAACGCGGAAATTCTGCCCCTAAGGGCACATGCCCCTGCTCGGGCTCGTCGTTTGGCAGCTGCTGCTGCTGCCCCTGCTCCCCTTCGGCTTGAAGAATCTTCATTAACCTTTTCCAATCCTCGGTGTTGAGCAACTCCTCCAAGTTGAACCCACCCAAGTCGCCGCCGTGCTCCGCCTCCGGCTCAACGCATGGCCGCTGCACACCATGCTCCACCTCCTCGCCTTGGGGACCACCATGAACATAGCCGGGCATCGTCGTCGTCGGGTAAGCATTGGTGAACTCTTCCATCTTGAGCAACTCCTCGACATTGAACTCGCTGCCGTTGACGTGCTCCGTCTCCAGCTCAACGCGTGGCTGCTGGACACCATGCTCCTCCTCCTCCTCCTCGCCTTGGGGAGGACCATGAACATAGACCGGCATCGTCGTCGTCGGGTAAGCATTGGTGAACTCTTCCATCTTGAGCAACTCCTCGACATTGAACTCGCCGCCGTTGACGTGCTCCGCCTCCAACTCAACGCGTGGCTGCTGCACACCATGCTCCTCCTCCTCGCCTCCGAACATCGTCATGGGATTCACGCCTTGGGGAACACCAAGCCCATAGCAGGGCATCGTCGGGTAAGCTCCGGTGAACTCTTGCATGTTGAGCAACTTCTGGACGCTGAACTCACTGCCGTCGACGTGCTCCGCCTCCAACTCAACGCGTGGCTGCTGCACATCACGCTCCTCCTCGCTTCCAACCATCATCGTCACGGGATCAAAGCTTTGGGGACGAGGTCCATAACCATAGCAGGGCATCGTCGGGTAAGCGTTGGTGAAGAAGGCGGCGGGGTTCTGCTGCACCTGGGCCTGATCATCGTGGATCAGCTTGGTTGGCGGCGCCCCGGGGTGATCGCCTGCTGCCTTCCTCTTGGACGACGACGACGACAACGACTTGAACTTCCTCTTGGCGAGAGACGAGGTCGAGCGGTGCACCCTGCACAGCACGTGGTCGCCGCCGCCGTCCTGCGTGTCGTCGAACTCCGTCATATTCCATCCCATCCTCTCCAAGCGCTGCCGACCCGACGGCCCCTTCCTCTCCATGCGGCCGTAGGAACAGCTGCAGAGCGTGGCGCCGGGCACGCCTTTCACGGGCTTCGCGCCAGCCTCCGGGTGCCAGCACGTCCCGGCGGACTCCACCGCACGATGCCTGTGCCCGCTGGCCTCGCCACGGGTGTTCTTGTATCGCTTCAGGCAGTAGAAGTACCACACGCTGTTGTACCCGTCCTCCGTCACGTCGGTGCCCGGCACCGGCTGCAGATCGGCGACCAGCTCCTCCGGGACGGCGGAGCACACGTCGACGCGGTGGATGAAGGTGCGGTCGACGGTTTTCGCGCGGAGGCCGCGTAGGAGGGCGATCGACGCCTCGTCGGTGGGCACGAAGACATCATCGTCTATGGTGGCCATGCCGCGAGTCTCGAGATGGTGGCGTTGGATCGCTAGCAAGGTTTTTTCCACGATCGAGAGGTGCGCCCGCCGTGGATGGGATCGATGGAGTGGAACTACGTGTACGTGAAAAGACCGTAGACCATGCACACGTCTATATTTCGCCGCAGGCCTCGTGTGCGTGCCCTGGATCTCAATCTGGCCAGTGTACGTTTTGATGTCGGTAGCTTGGATTCTAATCTATGTGATTAATTAGTACGTGTCCGATTCTTTTCAAGCCAATTTTACCCTCTAGCATCTCCAACAGTTATGCATTTGGTGTTTGCATTCTTAAAATTTGCCAAAAAGCTTAAAAAGAGGTCTCCAACAGTTTTGCATTTGACTTTTGCATTTTGGGTAACTTGGCATTTGAGGGAGGAAAGTTGGCATTTTTGCATAGGCACTGGTGGCTTGGCATTTGTGGAATCCCGAGAATCCTGCCATAGTTGTCTCGCGCGAACTGCCCACAACGCAGTTAGTTTCCATTTTTTCCTAAAATGCCAAGTCCAAATGCCAAACTATTGGAGATGGCTTTATTTTTTCCTCTCCATATCGTTTTGGGAATTAGCAAACAACAACAAATGCCAAACTAAAATTGCATAACTGTTGGAGATGGGCTATTTTGGCAAAGCAGGCGATTAACCCTGGGAAGAAAAACCAAGGGGCCTGGGATTTTGTGGCCATTATTTCCACTCGCGAGTCAGCCATCCCCTTCGGAAACGCTCCCACCCCGTCGCTGGAAAGTGGAAACTGCCCTTCCCGTGTTGCTGTGTGTTGCCGTATGTCACTTGTGGGCAAGAAAAAATTCACAGAAAATTCAAAAAATTGCGAAAATTGAAAGGACGTGACAAAGTATTCGTAGATGTCACTATGTAAAAAAGGCCTTTTATATACGTGCGTTCATCCCCATTACAAATGAACGAGGCAGCGTCAAGGGCGGCTCAACACCAGCGGCCCTTACAGTGCATTTTAAAAAAAAATCCAAAAAAACCCGAAAAATAATAGCAAAAAAAAAATTTGAACTCGGGAAGGGCCACTCTATTCACACCATATTTTTTTTGAGCATTTTTCGGACTTTGCATCACCCGGGATTCGAACCCATGACCTCACCCTCCCGCCATCTGTGATAGGTATCTATCGCAGACGGGGCTTCGCCCGTCTGTAATAGGGAACTAACACCGACGGGTGTTGCTAACACACATCTGGGATAGTGTTTAGAACATACGTCTGTGATAGCGTATATAATCCAAACAGTGCTAATAATCAATGTTTAACACAGATTAGAGTTCCATTATTGGCAATGTGCTCAATATAATCACTGTTTAACACAGATTAGAGTACAATTACTGAAAGTGTGCTCAATAAACGATAGTGCGCATAGAATCCATACAAGTTCAACACATACACAGTTCAACACAAAACAGAGTTCAATAAACGAAACTTACGAAACTAGATAAAATCATTAAAAATAAATAGCTAAAATATCAGTGAACATTTAACCTGGAGATCTATCCATGCATCCATATATATTACAAATAAGTTCAATTCATGCAAAATATGAATTACATACCAATCTAACTTTTAACAACTATTCGATTCTCTCTTTATAAAGATCGAAATCAAATTAGTATAAGGGGCCTAACGCTTGGGGACACGTGGCGGCAGGGGCGGGCGGCGGCGCGCGTGCAGGGAGAGGAGAGAGAGAGATAGGGTTGACCCCTTTCTTTATTGCCTTCAACTGATTACAGTCCCGATTAGACTTGGCCTCTAAGCAATCAAGAGATCTTGCGGATCCTCAATTCGTATTTTATTTAATCCAGTTTTCCTAATTCGTCTTGGCGATGTTGCAGTCCTACAGCCGTGACGACGGCGGTCCCGGGACGATGACAATGGCGGTGCGCGGTGCGCCTCCTCCTCTCCCTCCCTAGGGTTTCTCGTTGGAGTTTGCATGTTTAACTGGGTTGCCCGCCTTTTGGGCCTCAATTGGCCCGTTTATTCCGCCTTGGGGGTTGGCTTCCACTCGCCTCGTCCATGCGCTGAAATAGACGTCATGATGAAGGGTTGGAGGTAGGTCGGCGTGTACCCTGGGAATTTCCATGGGTTGAATGATCACGTGGCCCAAAGTATGGGTGCGTTGGTCATCATCGTTGTTGGGGTTGGTAAATATAAAGGAGTAGTGGAAAGATCTGAAGTAGCTTGAAATGATTTAGTCATAGATCTTGTCGTTGTCTCGTTCAGATGAGTTGTGGATGGCATCAATAATGTCAGTTCTTGCTAGCAATCTTGTGAAATGAACCATTCAAATAGTACGAGGTGGTTGTGGTAGTGATAGTACCTGACCCGCATGCATAATCCCTCTAAAGTGTCTACACACTGTGTTAGGGGTCTGGAATATCTGATCGGCATCAAGATGTGACATGGTGTCTTTTTTAGTTGCATAAGTTGGAGAGATAAATGGATGGCTGCTTCCACATGAATTGGCATGTGGACATTCTTTATGTTGAGAAACTGTTGTCCATTGTCATCAAAGAAAAATACCATAGCCACTGGTATTGATTTGTGGGTCACCTTTCCAGTAGGAGAACGCTCGAAGGAAAAGCTTGTACAGGGGAGTTCGAAGATGCTGTGTGAAATCCAATTGCAACAAGGTGAGGAGCTGTCATACCAAGAGTGTCCATGATTTCTTGTATTAGCGGAGAGGTTGTTGGGATGTAGAGGCGGTCGTTGTAATAAATTACTCCCTCTTTGATAGACTAGGAAATGGTTGCAGCATTTACTATGATAGTGCCATGAATTACTTGGAACTCACATTCATCTCCATTAGCCTTGCTCATACCATAACACTATGGCAATGGTTAGTACACTATATTTTATCAATTAGCCAAAATCAAACTAGGGCTTTCAGTGTATTATAGGAGGATTGTAAGATAATGTCTATGGCCTATTTGTATACCATAGAGACCTTTTTGTAAATTCAAACCCTAGCAAAGGAAAAATGAAAACCTCCCCTCCCTTTGACTCTACTATAAAAGGGGAAGAGAGGGGACCGGAGGTGGATGAGGACCTTAGCCTTTGACACATTTTGCCCTCTCTCTACTCCCATCTCTTTCGGTTCTAAATCTCATTGATCTTCCACTATAAGTAGAATTGCTTAAATATACACCATTTTCACTACCCCCATATCATCCAATAATAGTATATTCCCAACACTTGGGGTCCAACCCATAGCGAAGTTTTAATCTCTTAATCAACTCATACAAATTAGAAATTAATGTTAGGCAATATAAAACATTGGAAGCACATACAACTATCCTCATTGTGGCATGTAGCAAAGTTGTCAAACTATTAATACTATCTTGGTTTCACGTGTTCGTGCAAAGCCCCAACCAACATTTATATTTGAGTATAAATACAATTTGCATTAAAAATCACTTTGTTGTTGTAAGCTGTATTTTTGCTTCGTTGAGATCATAATTTATAAAGGACGCAACTAATGCACGCATGGGGTGCATTAGTCTTAATGCACGCACGGTCATAATTAGAAATTACGAGGAAAACTTCACTTTTCGTTATGGGACTGCTGCATGCATGTATGTGCGCTTCACGCTTATTGTGGGCAAAGGCCCATTAGATGACAGGGCCACACACCCATCTAGAAGCTTCCATTTCCCTGGAAGCAAATTTGATCAGTTCCTATATACAACCCAAAATCAAAGAACAAAATTATTCATCATATATCATTTTGAGCGTCTTGAAATGCAAGCATCTTAGAACACATAAATAAGAAAATATATATTCTGAAACATTTTAGAACACAATGTTAGGTAGAAAGACATACATTATTAGACACAAGTGACCGGTTTGGATCAATTAATTTTTTTATAAGTTGAAATGGCTATAGAGAGTTAGCAAATGGTCTTTTGTGAGCTAGATAGTTAAATAGTTTCAAAAAGTTAGACTATAGAATGGGTTGTTTGATTTGTTAAACCAGGACATAAGTGACCCAAAATTATAACCGGTTCCATGTTCTTAAATAAAAATAAATATTACTATTTATCTAGCAACCATAAGGCTAGCCAAGAGCCAGGGTGGTGGCAAGGGAAAGAAAATGTTGCTGGCACAACGCATGCCCTCTTTAAAGGTCATGGCGTGGATTATTAGTAGTTATTGCAACTTACCAAAAAACATCTAATTTTGCTTCTTTGATGTTAGGCCCTTTTCATTCTTAGGGTCTGTTTGTTGGGGAAAAGAAAAATTTGATGCAGGCGTCCTATAGTGTAGCAACGTGCAAGACCAGTGTGGATGAGAGACACAGCACTTCATCTCACGGCCAGGTTTTGTTGTCCATCAGTTGAGCCCACCGGCTGGAGAGAAAGATGTGGGACGGGTGGGCACGTGTCAACACATGACTGGAATGGGTGGACACGTGTCAACGTCTGTATGGAAGTCTGCACACTGCTACAGCGCAGGCCGTCGGTGGTACGAGACTAGAGAATAGGAACTAGAGACTAGGGACTAATAGGAACTTGAGACTAGGGACTAATAGCATGTTTGATTCTAGGAACTAAAGGAGACTAAAAGATAGAAGGAAGACCAAAACACCTTGACATGAGATAGAGGAGCGGAGAACCTCAAATTAAGGGGCATGAGATAGAGGAGCGGAGAACCTCAAATTAAGGGGCATGAGCTGTAAAGTTGGTCCATTAGTCCCTATTAGCACCTCTTAAGAGGTTAGTAGACTAGTGACTACTAATCCTCCATTTAGTCACTCTGTTTAGCAATTTAGGGACTAAAGAAAACTAAAATATAATCTTTAGTCCCATAGAACCAAACGGAGCCTTATCAAGGCTTTTGCTGTGACTTCTTCACCGACTTATTATTAGTTAAAAGCTCTATCAAACTTGAACATGTGAGAACAGCCTATGAAACCAAAACCGATGAAGTCAAAGCCACAAGAAACGTGGATTCCCCTAGCGGTGTAATTTCATAGACCTGGATAAAATGATGTAGTAGTTTAGGGACTGTCGGTATAATTTAATCTTGTTTTTTCTTGTGGTAGTAGATTTGAGAGATGAGATGAGATAGAGCAATACATTAGAGCATCTCCAACAGAGTATGTAAATCATTTTCTAAATGTAAATTTGGCTAATATTAGAAAAAAAAATAGGTTCCAACAGATTCACCAGATGACTCTCTAATTTGGATAACTCTCCATCCCGGAATTTTTGCTATCCAAAGATGGATAACCAGCAGTATCTTGCCATTCAGCCTTGCGCGCGCAATCGACGGTCTAAAATTAGAAGGCAAATAGGAGGAGATTAGATGACGTGGCAGCCTTTTGAATATAGAGAGTCCCGATTTAGATAATCTGTTGGTGTAGTTTAGTTTTCTCAAGTAAAATTCATTATACAAAACAGTTAAATCACTAAATTTAGATAGTTAGATAATCTCTTGGAGATGATCTTAATTCACTAACGCACAACTTGCAACGGGTGCTATACTACGAAATATTGCAAATCTGAGCATCTAGAAAGATGAGAGGGACTAAAACCCTCTTTGAAATGTAGGGAGCTTCACATGAATCTATAGTGATTTCACAGAAAAAGAGAGAGGAACTCATATTCAAAAGGTGACTAAATAATTGGAAAAAAGGCGGATAGTCATTTTCACATAAAAACATAGGAAAAATAGAAAGGAAATCCTGCATTTCAAATTTTCAATGGAAGCAAAGGAAGAGATAAGGGTGCTTCGCTTAGTACTATTTGAGGTGCTATGCAGTATGCACGACATTAGTCATGAAAGATGGCTGCGAGGAAATACACATGCAAAGATGTAATGAAAGATGGCTGCGAGGAAATACACATGCAAAGATGTAAAGTAAATACTGTATGTTTCAAAACCATTTATGATGCTGTCATGTTGATCCAAATATGTTAAACATGGTGTCGCCCGAAAGATGAATAATCATCCCAAACAGCTTCGTCAATCATAGATGAACTATGGTCTGCGGGACAAGCAAACAGAATTGACACGAAAGATCAAGCCATCAACAGAAGGCCCCCTCCCCTCGTTTCATCTGCTATCTAAAACTGCCTGCTGATCCTTTTCAATCTTCAGTTTTCGCCTTTTCTAGCTTCTGCAATGCACAACAGCAAAAGTTAACACACGGCTCAGAAGCATATGCATAGAAAGAATACAATGAACTACAGTAAAAACCCATCTTTGAAATAAGAAGAAACACAAGATACTAGCACAGGAGTTAAGGATATTTTAGAAAACACAGGTGTGACTAAGGCCCTGTTTGGTACGGCTTCACTTCACAAGTGAAGCCATTTTTTGATGCTTCGGCTCCATGAGCAGCACTATCGGTGGAGCTGGAGCCGTTTTAGTAAATCGTTTGGCAAAACAGCTCCACATATATAGAGTTCCTTAAAATATGCTCTCACAAAATGCCAAGTAGGATGAGGTGAAGCCGGGAGAAGCTACTATTTTTGGCTCCTTCTCACCTCAAAGCCATGTGAGAGCACGTTTTTAGGGACTTCAAGCGGATATTTTATTTTACCCCATTTGGCGGAAAACGGCTCCAAACAACTCCTGAAGCCGCTGGAAAAGCTGTGCCAAACGGGGCCTAAGGTAGCCCAAAATTATAACTCAGATCCCACTCTTAAACAAAAACATATTATTATGTAGCAACCGTGAGTCTAGGTGTTTATTTTGTTAAGAAGCAATCTCTTTGAAAGCTGAAATGACACCCAGCCTATAACATGAATTCTGCATTCAATCATACAGGGGTTCAACGATACAAATACCACTAATCCGGAACTAAACCTAGTTATACAGAAGTCTTTTTCTAAGCTACACAGAAATGCAAGCATATGATCTCCAGAATTTGGTGACACTACAATTAAAGGTGCATCAAGTTCTGGCAGGACCTAGAGGCAGACAAATTGTAGCCTAAAATAACCCATGCTATTCAGATCTCAGAGCCAATGAGGATTGGGGAGGGTCCCAAGTCCCAACATGAACCAGACGTGAGCATCCAAACCAAACAAGACATTAGTTATAACATGAAGAACATCCAAAAGTCATTTAACCTTCTATTTATACTGCAGCATACAAACATCCTACCTAAACAACAAGGATCTTCATCCCAGGTAGTTTCGTATTCCCATTACTGCAGTTTACACCAAGCACTCAATAGCCTTGATACTGGAAAAAAAATGGTAAAGAACTTAATTTGAGAAATAGCATAATTTGTAACACCAATTGCTTGCACGCTCAATGGAATGGCTGGATCATCATGTTAATGCTCATGAAGCTCCGATACAGAGGAACACAGCAATACAGGTACATTCCATCCTTTCATAACATGAACCAAAGGAGACAGGTTTTATCTAAGACAACCATGAATGGAGCAAACTTACAACAAACAATCACAGGAATGCACTCACAGAGCCACTTTTCCATTCCTAACTTGCAAGACCATGGAAAAATTGTTCACAATAGGCAGCAAATGGGTCACTAATCAAAGCAGATATTTGGTTCTGATATTACAAGGAACATTGACAAGTAATCCAATCTTGATGTTAATGCAAAACATCTCGTCTGAACAACAAAGATATTCATCCTAAGCAGCTCCACTACCACAGTTTGCTCCATACCCCAAAAAAGATACTTCATTGGCACCTAACCTTGATACCGAGAGCTCAAAGCTAAGTAAATGAACCTGGGAAATGGAATACGTTTTAACAGGCTAGGAAACACGTTTGTCCAAGAGATGGGATCCCTGAATGTCATGTAAACCCTATGCAAAAATGATCTGATGCGCCCGTGAACACAGTCGCTTGGCGTCCGTCCAGAAGACGAACCCGGCGCAGCAGTGTTAAATGGCCCAAGCCAAACATGACCCGAAGCCGAACGAACCAAACGAGGCAACAACAAACAACCACGGACCAGCCCTCACGCCGCCGCGCCGCGCATCATCCACCGGTAATTGAGAGGGCGTGGTCGAATCCGGCACGAGCGGGCAGCGAATCAGTGAGCGGAGAGCCAAGAGATCCCAGATCGCCGTGGCTGTGGGGCAGGAGGGAGGGCGGACGGGGGTTCGGCTTACGGATTGCTCGGAGTGCCACGAGAGGCCGCGGTAGACGTTGACGGAGAAGGTGGCGGCGAGGTAGAGCGTGGCGCCGCCCAGCCCCGCCGTCAGCGCCTTGAACGCCAGGTCGCCCACCGCCATCGCCGCTTCTTCTCGTCCTGGGTCCGGCCGGGAAGCAGCAAAACCCTCGCTTGGAATGGGGGATTCGGTCACGGCTCTGAACTCTGACGAAACGCGACGCGAGACGAAGCAGCAGCACTTCGCCTCGTTGGAGGGAACTGGGCCTGCAGGTGGGCCTTAGAGGAGGGAGCGAGGTGGGCTTGGCCCGTGTAGTAGTCCTCTTCCCCTGCTAAAACGCCAAGGGCCCTGGTCGAGAGGACAAGTGACAAATGTTCCAGTCTCAATGGCTAGTTTCATTGCACAGTTTCATATAGTATTTAAAGCTTTGAAATTTTGATACGAAACAACTCACTCCCTCAATGCATAGTTTCATTGCACAGTTTCACATACTATTTAAAGCTTCTATGGGTCCATCGTTGTCTCTCTCTCATCTCTTCCACCAATGACCTTCCTCCATGCATACGAATGAAATGAAATAACACTATCAATGGGGTTTCACACACTTTCCAATGTTTTGGAAACACCGCTATATAGTTTCACCATGGTGAAACGAATTCCTTCTCTCTCCTTCCAATTTCATGCAAATGCTGACATAACAGTCTACTTAATATGCATGACACTCCCGTGACTGGCCCTAATGTTTCACGAGCCGGAGCACCTCGGAGAGGCTCGGAAAAGAGGAGTATTAAGCGCAGTTGTCTACTCCCTCTAGTTACGAACATGGACACGTGCATGTCCAAGTTCATAACTATTGCTTTTTTTTTATCGGAGAGAGTAACAAATTATGTGGGACTCAATTCCGGTATTGATTTTTTTTTAAAGAAAAGAATCACAATAATCAAGACGAGGAGAGAGCTCGCTATCCATCCATGCTATATGTAGTGCGCCTTCACGGCTTCGGTACCCGTAGTAGAGCTCGAGCAGCAAAAGCCATGACGCCACCACCAGCGCCAACCATGGCCGCAAGCAACGCGGTCCACGGTGGGCGCCGCCGGCACGTGCTCCTGTTCCCGCTCCCGTACCAGGGCCACATCAACCCCATGTTCCGGCTCGCCGGCCTCCTCCACGCCCGCGGCTTCACCATCACCGTGTTCCACACCCAGTTCAATGCCCCGGACCCGGCGCGCCACCCGGACTACCGCTTCGTCCCCGTCCCCGACGGCAGCCCCGTGCCCGTCGCCATCAAGGACGTCGTCGCTCAGATTCTGGAGCTCGGCGTCGCGTGCGCGGCCGCCTTCCGGGACCGCCTCGCCTCCGTCCTGGAGGAGTACTCCAGGGACGCCGTCGCGTGCCTCGTCGCCGACACGCACCTGCTGCCGATCTTCGAGGTGGCCGCCAGGCTCTCCGTGCCCACACTGGCGCTGCGCACCGGCAGCGCCGCTTGCTGCGCGTGCTTCATCGCGTACCCGATGCTCTTCGACAAAGGCTACCTCCCCGTGCAAGGCATGCGTGTGATCTCTTGTCCTGTCCATATTCCATACTCGTTTCTACTTTCTTAATTAGGAGCACATGCTTGATGGTTTCTTGGATCAACGTTCACGTCGCTTGTCCATGGATGCAGAGTCTCAGCGTGACATGCTGGTGCTGGAGCTGCCGCCGCACCGAGTGCGCGACCTACTAGTTATCGGCGAGGATGACGGTGGCCTGGCGCGCGAGCTTCTCTCCCGCGCCACGACTGCCATGAAGATCTCCTCGGGCCTCATCCTCAACACGTTCGACGCGCTGGAGCGACGCGAGCTGGAGGGCCTCCGGCGGGACCTCGCCGTGCCGGTGTTCGACATCGGACCGCTCCACAAGTTCTCCCACGCCGGCGACAGCAGCCTGCTGGTCCCGGATCGGAGCTGCCTGGAGTGGCTGAACGCGTTTCCGCCGGAGTCGGTGCTCTACGTGAGCTTCGGCAGCGTGGCCTGCATGAGCCCGGGGGACCTGGTGGAGACGGCGTGGGGCATCGCCGGCAGCAGCGTGCCGTTCCTCTGGGTGGTCCGGCCGGGCATGGTCAGCGGGTCCGCGGACGACCAGAGTCTCCCCGAGGGGTTCGAGGCCGCGACGCGCGACCGCGGCAAGGTCGTGGCGTGGGCGCCGCAGGAGGAGGTGCTGCGCCACCGCGCCGTGGGCGGGTTCTGGACGCATTGCGGCTGGAACTCGACGATGGAGAGCGTCTGCGAGGGGGTGCCCATGCTGTGCCGCCCCTACTTCGGGGACCAGATGGGGAACGCGAGGTACGTGGAGCACGCGTGGAGGGTGGGCCTCGAGGTGGGCGGCGACCTCGAGAGGAGCCGCGTCGAGGCGGCGATCCGCCGGCTCATGACCGACGAGGACGGCGCCGAGATGAGGGCGAGAGCCAGCGAGCTGAAGAAGGCGGCAGCGGAGTGCACCGGCGAGGGTGGGTCGTCGCACTTTGCCGTTGATAACCTCATCACGCACATGATGTCATTGTAAAAAAAATTCTAGACGCACGAACCTGAATCACGAGATTCGGCTGAACGCCCTGTGGGGCTGTGGCTAGAGTGACAGTAGCTCAGCTCGTTCGCTATATTGGGGAGTAATTTCCATGAAACGAAATTAAACTTCGTCAAGACACGTCGAAAATGGAATCCGACTTTATCGAAATCTACGTACTACTGCAGAGTTATAATCAAACTAACTTGACTCAACAAAAAACGGCATGAAAGCTGTTGGCATAGTTACGAGGAGCTTCATTCCTTGAGTTTTCGAAAGCAGGCTGCAACTGCAAACCTCATCTCGGGGATACAAAAAGACAGGATCGATCGGACCGGCGCCGTGGGCGTACGTGTCATCAGGTGCAGCCACAGCATTGGTCTTCCGATCACTCCATGGAACCGGAACACGTTGGAGACCACAGGTGGCACGTACGTGTACGAGAGCGGCCGTGCCTATCAGACGTCTGAGGTCGTGTCCAGCAGCACGCCAGCACTTGGAAACTTCCAAACCGCATGCTTTTCAGGGCCAGACGTACACAGCCGATAAGTGACGACCGTTTATGGCGGGCACATCTAGGAGTCATCTACTGCAACTTTCCAAGTCCATCGGGGGTGGTCTGGTGAGATCGGGGTATATCCCGGGTGTAAGCTAGACGCCGCCGCCGATGTAGACGGCCGGGAGGATAGGACGTGCTCAAGCTAGCAGCTAGTTACGGCCGGCACACGGGTCGTCGCCGGTGTCCTGGCCAATCTTGTGGCGTGGCGATTGGGCGGTGATCTGGGATAGTCTTCGGCTGCAGAGACAGGATAAGATCTGCTTATCCTCCATCGATTCTCATGTGCAGTTCAGGATCGGATATCAGTGTACAGCGAACAGAGTACTGACAAACCGAAATCTGACCGTGTCATCAGAGATCATGTTCGTATGCGACAAACCCGAGTTTACAGTAGCACCGCCACAGCCCAAATCTGAAGAAGCAACTGGAAAGTGGAAACCTCATGTGCCTGTAGTTATGTATTAGTAAGTTGTAACGTGGACGTCTCTTGAAGATTGGAAACACCGGCAAGGAGTCATGCATCTGGCACCAAAAAAACATTTGGATTCTTCAATTCAATAGATCTAATCGTTGAATGCTATCCACACATGCCAAAGAACCACATTTACTGTTTTTCTACAAACTTGGTTAAATTATTAGATATCTAAAATAGCTAACTTTATTAAAAGGACACTCCTCACGCTCATGTCAAACACCATACCAGAACGTAGCTGAAGAAAATCTGCGTCCCCTATGGTTAAAAAAAAAACGTCGCCAGGACAGTTCTTCCCTAGCAGCCCACGTAATTAGTTGGGCCGCCTACTCTCTGCAGCTAGACCTGCCAACATTCCTTCCAGTCGATCCAATTAAAGAGGTGGTTTACAGATTTCTCTCAACTGAGCCCGTTCTTCATTCTGTTTGGCAAAAAACAATTCGTGAAGCAGCTAAAGAAGTTGTGTCGATGAGGTAACCCACGCTGTTCTCTAGTATTTTTTTATTTTGCTAAAAATCTAAACGAGAAGATAGCTCTCTATCCATGCTATATATGCAGGGGAATGCTTAAATTTGTAGTGTGAAAAGGGACTTGATAAAATCCAGGCACATGAATTTTAGCTTCCTTCCAGACAAAGGTTATTGCATATATTTTTTATTAAACTACATGTTTAGTTCATTGCAATTTATGTATGTATAATTTGTAATTTTCTCGCTTTTGAGAATAAAAAACCTGTTAGACAAAACCAACTCGATAAAATCTAATTTGTTTCACATAAAAAATAATTAACAATTTACAATTTCTTGTATAGTCCAACAAGAAAAAGGTTTGATATATTTATGATATAAAGACAAATAAATCATAAAAATAACAATTTATCTATACTAGTTGATTGTATAAGAGCATTGTCTTCTGAAATTATATATCTTAAAATTTATCCACATTTGAAATATGAGATTTGCTTCTTCTCGAGTCGCTTTGTGTCGTTGTTTTTAAATCGGTCACCATTCCGGCCCGTCCAATCCTTGATCGATGGATCCCACCGTGTGCCTGGTATATGTTTTTTTGTAAATGCCACCGGTTTTATTTCCGTTACCTTCCTTTTCGTTTTCCATCATTATCGTCTTCCTTCCAGTTGAAGCGGGGAGAGGCGTCGGTGGGAGGCGGCCGTGGGGGCGAGTTTTGGAGGTGGTGGGGCGCCCCGTCGGCGCGTCGGCCGGCTTATCGCGGCGAACCTAGGTCTCCGGCGAGCTAATTCCCCTCTGCGTTTTTTTTCCTGTGTCTCACCGCCAGGGCCCCTGCTCGCCGTCGTTGTCCTTTTTGCTTTCGTTCGTTCTGTGTTGTGGTTGTGGCCGCATGCATGTGGCTATTTCGTGCCGTGTCTTGTCGCCGGAATCATGGGAGACCAAGGGAAGCGGTTGCACCGCCGTGAGGGGAGGTCGCGCCACCATTGCCACCGGTGGGGAGGGGAGGGGCGTCGTGCCTAGATTCGGGGCGTGGAGGGCAAGAGGAGGCCGCGCGGATCCGATCTGATGCGGCGGAGGCTCGCGGCCGCCGGCGATGGGTGAGGAACAGCCGACGCGTGGAGGAGGCTGAGCATGGTGATCTCCTCCATGGATCCGCCATGGCTGCGTTGTCGAGGTTGGGGGAACCATGGCTGCGCCACCGGGGGGGGGGGGGCAGCATGGCCGCGCCGTCGGGGTTGGGGAGAGGGAGGGCACCGTGGCCGTGTCTGCGGGTAGCGAGAGGGCAAAGGCCACCATGGCTGTGTTAGTTTCAGTTAGAGTTGAGTCTAATTTTCTGGTTCTACAATCATTCTGTATTCCTCAATATTTCAGTCGATGGTAGTTGCCAACTCATTTTACAGATTTTGGTTTCATCAGTTTAGGTTCACAGATTGATCTGGTAATCATTCCTTGCTGCTAGGTGTCCAGAATCTGACTTGTCAATGTTGATGAGAGCATTTACATACCTATAACCAAGGGAGAGTTTGCTGTCATTGTATTCTCAGAGTGGTCTCATATTTGCTGCAATGTTTGTAAACGGCTCAGAGTAGTTCGTCAGCAGTTAGTATAGTTTCAGACATTTAGTAATCATCATCCTTCAGTTAACTTCTACAATGAAGATCCCAAATCCAAAGTGACCATGCACCCTTTTTATTCCTTTTTACAGTCCTCTGTTTGTTTAGGCAAGAGTATCAGTCTTAAGTTTTCCAATGCCTGAACTGAGTTCTCCAAATCAACATATTTTAGTTGATAAAACACACATTGGACATCTTCTTAGTCCCTGTCAGTATTGTTTGTTTGAGTAATCTGTGTTTGGTGTCATCAGCATTCAGAATTTTGTTTTTTGAGCATTCAGTTGTTCTCTAAAATTCACCATCAAGCAAGAGACACTGCCACCGGATCCTGTATATTTTCAGTACGAGTTGTAGTCTAAGTTTTGTTATTACAAAATTTAAATTGAAATATAAACCAACATGTGGTGGTTGTGCTCTATCTATGATTTTGGGTGTCTCAGTTTAGGTTGTCAAAGTTTTAGTTAATAGTCCCTCTATTTTAGTTATAGTTTTAGTCTAATTTTCAGTTTATTAACATGTTATTAACATATTCATATTCAATTTATTGAAACCAAATCAGTCTGAGTAGTTTCAGTATGCTTCAGTATTAATCACTCTTTTTCAGTACCTATCAGTTAATGTCAGACCTCTCAGTATATGCTTCATTCTTAGTCTGAGCCTTGTCTTTTAAATTTAAATCCAATATCTGATTGTCATTGCTCAGTCTTTGTTTCATTCATTGCTCACTCTTTGTTTCAGTTTTAAGATCCGAACAGTCTTTTCTTCAGTCTTAGTCTGAGGCTTGTCTTATAAATTGTCAGTACCTCTCAGTTAATGTCACACCTCTCAGAGTCTTATCATTATTTTTAGTTTTTGTTTCAGTATATATGGCATACTTCTTTAGTTTCTCTATCAGTGTCCTTGTTGAGATGTCTTCATTTTCAACCATAGTAGCAATTTGGTAGGTATGTTTGGTTAGTCTTAGTTTTAGTATGTGGCTAATTCTCCAAAGCCTGTTAGGAACATAGAGCTAGCAGAGCCTGTTAGGATCCCCCAAAGCAATCTGGATTGTTGGGGGGACATGAATCAGATATAGATCTGTACTCGTGGAGCAGATATACTTATAATTTTTTGTGGATCTGGGAGCACACCGGTGCACCAAAGCAACAGGCACGAGACATCTATGATGCTGAGATGAGAAAACTATAAGTGAGAGTAGAAACCTAACCTCATCTGTTATCTGTGCTCCAGGTTTGTTCTTCCTCCAGTGTTCTTCCATCCTTTTCTCCTCTTGATTTTCTGGACTTGTTCTTCCATCCTCCTCCAATTTCTTTTTGTTCTTCTGGCCAGATGGATCTGAAATCGCTTTTTTTTTTCCACAGCCGACGAGATGTGTTTTTGGCGGCTACAACCCTGGTGGCGACCCGCCTGAAGCCTGATGTTTTCATCCTTCTTTTTTCCCATTTCATTCATAGTCATCCATATTTTTGGGCTGTACAGAACTAAAATTTTTTGGCTTGCTAAACAGTCCACATTCCAGTAGTGAGCCCATGGGCCTGTTTGTTTGTATAATTTTGCGTTTGGCTTACAAAAAAAGAAAAAAACAGAACAGCAGTGAGGCTATGGGCATGTACGTTTGTTATGTAACGTTGAAAAAAAAAAATGAACAGAAAACATGACAAAAACAACACTGAAACCATGAGATTTTCATCCTACGGCCCACGCTGGTGACTGACGAAAAAACAAAATATCAGGCAACTGAAATTCAGCGGTCCGTACAGGTGACTGATAGTAAAACTAAATTTCAGTCAACTGATACGGAGACACACCCTTGAAATATAGGAGAAGGGGAAAAATATTCCCAAATGAATGTAGTGAAAGCTGAGCTACTTTCGCTACAAGGTTTCAGCCGGATTTCGGCTCGGCGCGAATTTTACAGTGACATCATGTGCGTGATGAGCTTATCAATGGCACGACACGATGACCCGCCCCGGCCAGTGCACTCCGCTGCCGCCTTCTTCAATTCGCCGGCTCTCATCCTCATCTCCGCGCCGTCCTCGCCAATCATGAGCCGGCGGATCGCCGCCTCGACACTGCCCCTCTCGAGGTCGCCGCCCACCTCGAGGCCCACCCTCCACACGTGCTCCACGTACCTCGCGTTCCCCATCTGGTCGCCGAAGTAGGGGCGGCACAGCATCGGCACCCCTTCGCAGATGCTCTCCGCCGTCGAGTTCCACCCACCGTGCGTCCAGAACCCGCCCACGGCGCGGTGGCGAAGCGCCTCCTCCTGCGGCGCCCACACCACGACCTTGCCGCGCTCGCGCGTCGCGGCCTCGAACCCCTCGGGGAGACGCTGGTCGTCCGTGGACCCGCTGACCATGCCCGGCCGGACCACCCAGAGGAACGGCACGCCGCTGCCGGCGATGCCCCACGCCGTCTCCACCAGGTCCCGCGGGCTCATGCAGGCCATGCTGCCGAAGCTCACGTAGAGCACCGACTCCGGCGAGAACGCGTCCAGCCACTCCAGGCAGCTCCGGTCCGGGAGCAGCAGGCTGCTGTCGTCGCCGGCGTGGGAGAGCTTGTGGAGCGGGCCGACGTCGAACACCGGCAGGGCGAGGTCCCGCCGCAAGCCCTCCAGCTCGCGGTGCTCCAGCGCGTCGAACGTGTTGAGGATGAGGCCTGAGGAGATCTTCACGGCAGTCGTGATGCGGGAGATATGCTCGCGCACCAGACCGTCGCCATCCTCGCCCATAACTGGCAGGTCGCGCACTCGGTACGGCGGCAGCTCCAGCACCGGCTTGTCACGCTGCGACTCTGCATCCATGGACAAGCGACGTGCACGTCGTTGATCCAAGAAAGCATGAAGCATGTGCTCCTACGAATTATAGAAATTAAGTAGAAACGTCGAAGGTGCACAGGACAAGAGAGCACACGCATGCCTTGCACGGGGAGGTAGCCTTTGTCGAAGAACATCTGGTACGAGTGGAAGCACGCGTAGCAGGCAGCGCTGCCGGTACGCAGCGCCAGCGTGGGCACGGAGAGCCTGGCGGCCACCTCGAAAACTGGCAGCAGGAGTGTGTCGGCGACGAGGCACGCGACGGCGTCCCTGGAGTACTCCTCCAGGACGGACGCGAGGCGATCGCCGAAGGCGGCCTCGCACGCGACGCTGATCTCCATGATCTGAGCAGCGGTGTCCTTCATAGCGACGGGCACAGGGCTGCCGTCGAGGACGGGGACGAAGCGGTAGTCTGGGTGGCGCGCTGGGTCTGGGGCATTGAACTGGGTGTGGAAGTGGAACACGGTGATGGTGAAGCCGCGGGCATGGAGGAGGCCGGCGAGCCGGAACATGGGGTTGATGTGGCCCTGGTACGGGAGCGGGAACAGGAGGACGTGTCGGCGACGCCCACCGTGGAGGTCGGCCGTGGTTGGTGCTGGTGGCGGCGTCATGGCTTTCGCTGCCCGAGCTTCCGGTGGCGCCCGAACAGATGTTTATGGCTTGCTGTCACAAAATTAAACCTCGCTGAGACACGTCAGAACATTGAATTGTATTGGTCCCTCTAACTTCAAGTGACTGGCATATCATTCTTGGAGTCATCTAGTAGCGCACTGCAGACTCCACTAGTCTAGTATAACAACACTCTCAGATCCATCGGGATGGACTGATTGGATCGGGGTGTAAGGCTGTAAGCTACATGACGCCGATAAAACGCCGATGTAGACGGCGAGGTGAATTAACTCTCAAGCTAAGCCTTGTGGCGATCGCCCGATCTGCATAGTCTTCGGCTGCAGCGACAGCGTGGTAAATAAGATGCTGATGCTCGATCGGCCAATCACGTCCGGCTGATGTTTTCGATCGATTCTCATGCGCAATTCAGGATCGCATATCAGTAGAAGTAGAGTGAGGACCGAGGAGAGTACTGACAAACCGAAGATCTGACCGTGTCATATTCACACAAAGATCAAGTCAGAGATCATGTTCGTATGCAACACAAGCCCACGTAACTCTGTAAGCGCGAACCCCGCTTTTACAGGTGCACCACAGCTCAAATCCAAAGAACAGACTGGAAAAAGTGGAATCCTCATTTGCCTGTAACTCTGTAGGAGGTTGTAGCGGGGACGTCCCTTGAAGAATGGAAACACTAGCAAGCGCCGAGGAGTCATCGTCTGTGTCACCCGAAAACTTTTTTTTTAATAAACGAAAACCTTTTGTTTCATGAATTTGATGAAATTGTATCCTATCATATACAATCACTAAATAACCACTTTTCCTGTGTTTTTACAAACTTGGTTGAATTAGCATCTTAGAAATCTGTCGTATATTTCATTTTAAAAACTAAATTTGTCATATTGGGGCATGGCGGCCTAGGCACGACAGCCGGGCCTCGCTGGCCTAGGGCACGGCGGGTTCGCCGGGGCGGCCATGGGACGATTACCACGTGTGGTGTCTGCTTTCACAGTTCTGTAGGGGAAACAAAGGTCGCAAACTGGAAAGATCGAAACAAAACGGGTCTGTATGCAATGCACAGGCGGTCAGCTTCCTCCCGAAGAAGAAATCTGGGTCACCCGTGACATAATTTGAACTTGGATCCCTACGGGTTTTTTTTTATGAGAAACACTTTGGATCCCTACGTAGCAGCAGAGAAGTCGGCGTCGCCCATCCTCCCTAGGAGCCCATGTACTCTCTGCAGATGGGCCTACGTACATTCCTTCCATTCGATCTAACGGCCCATTCTCATGAGACCCAACCTGTGCGTGCAAATTTCCGAGCTTATACCGTGAGGCCCAACTGGAGTATCAGCCGCGCGAACTGGACTCAGCCCTGTGAATGCAAACAGGCCCACGCACATTTTGTTTACTTTCCAAATAGTCCTAACCCCTCCGGCCTCCCGGACACCCACAATCCATTCCAAACGCATGTGACTCTCTCCCTGGATCCAAAGAAAAATCTATCAAATCAAGAACTGGTCGGACAGCAACTAGCTTATTGTACCCAAATGCAGGTACTGGCTGCACTAGACAAGGGGTGCTAAGTTGATTAATTAAAAATAGATTCAATTTGGTTACTGTACTTTCACAGTGCTGTAGAGCAACGTGCAGAGTGTCATCCTTTTCAGAGTGCCATGAGGCAGGCAAATGGACGGACACGGACGTGCGTAGCACGGCGGCACTCATGGTCGGACGGCCGGATTGCGCTACGTAGACACAGCTCGGAAAAGCGGCGTGGAGGAGAGACACGACGGGACAGCGTGTGTGCCGTGGGGGCGGGGGTGCCGGCTGCCGGGGCACGTTACGCTGCCGCCGCCGTGCCTCCCACGGCCGCGACGCCACGGGGACACGCCCCGCCCCGCCGTCGCCTTTCCCCCCACGGCCCCCGATCGCTGATTCGCCAATACCAGTAGCTTTTCTCCACCGATAGAGAAAAAAAAAATTGGGGTGGGATCAGTTCTGGAAGGAATCTAACGGGGCACCCAGCACGGCGACAGTGATCTCCCTTTTCTGCCTTTTGCCTGCTCTTCCTTTTGCTCTAGTTTTCTTCTTCCCTGGGATTATGGTTTGGGTCTTTGGGGGATGGGCGTGTAGCATAAAGCGTACGAGTACATCTTGTCCCCCAACGTGTTGGCTTGGCGACACCTTCTTTGTAGCTGCCGGAGCCGGAGAGCCAAGTCGGGTTCGTGATTTTGTTACGAGCTGCTGCTGCTGCATTGCATCTGAAAATGGAGGCCTCTTCAGTGCCTGCCTGCACGGAATGTGCTGGGTTTGGATTGGACGGCGCTTCTGCCATTGGCCGGTGCTCTTTTACATAGGGCCCGTGATCTCTGCTTCATTAGATTATGAGATTCTTAGAATCTGTATGCTGGAATCTCCTATAATCTTATGAGATATTATAAATCATTGGTTTCGTGATATAAACTCTGTTGAAGCGAATGGTTTGAGAGAGAATTAGGAAAAGGAACAAGACGCAAATAAATGTTGCTGATAAAGACCCCTAGTGGTTTCGTTTTCTTTTCTAACGATGACACTGGAAGCCGGCAGCACTGCGCTGCAGCATGCGATCCCGTGATCCGATCCTACAGCAGCTACCTCCGTCAGCAGCGTATCTCTAGCCGCATCATGACACTTGTGAGCGCCAAGTTTGTGATCGAGCCGAGTACACAGTGCGTGTGCGGTGTGCCCGGCGGCCGGCTCGTGGAAGGAGTACAGGCGGGCAGGGGTGGGCAGCGGCAGCCGGCAGGACAGCGCAAGCAGGGCGACATGCCAGTGGTTTCGTACAGCGCGGTCTGCCTTGCCTGCCTGGGCCACCATCATTTGCCACCAACCCACCCCAGCCTCACTTCACTCCTCCTCCATGTCTCCACACCATAGGAGTACCTCACGTCCTCACGCTGGACCGACGGACGCATGCATGCAGATGGCAGCTGACAACACTGCGACGAAACGCAACCCGTCTTCCGTGCCGGGGCCGCACCGGCGCGTGCGTCGCCGTCGCCGTTGCGTGCGAGGACGGGGGATTCGTCACTTCGCCGCCTCCGCGGCGCGCGCCTGTCTGCCGCGCAGGCGCAGCAGCCCGCGATGAAAGTGACCCACGAGGCCACGCCATCGGATGACCTGAGCACTGAGCTAGCCTACTCCTAGCGGACAGGGCAGCGGCGCAGCGCAGTGCGCAGGGGCAGCTATAGCTACGACCTGCTTCACCGTACCCTGGCAGTCCTACGCTGCGATGACGAGGAGTACTCCGGCTTCAATGCTTCATGTCGCATGCCATGATCGGCAATGCTGCGAACAATTCCATGGCACTGTGCGTACTCCTGTCCACTGGCTCACGGCTCTGCTCTGTCCGACGTACGGATTCATCACGAGGCAGCAGCGAGTTGTAAATCTGTACGGAGCAACACGGCTTGCGCAGTTGGCGAGCGAGGTTCGTTTCATGGCTCGTCTCGAAACCAACGCCGTAAGAGATGATCGCATCACCTAGTAGACAAGCAAAAGATCTCCTTCAATTCAAATGTACCGTGGCGATTCATGGCGACACACACAGGATCGGAGCGGACGAGGTCACGGAGGAGCATGATCCGGCCGTGCCGTGCGTGCAAAGAACCCACGGGTAGGGGTAGCGAGCTGGATGCAATGAGCGTCCACCTCTCCTGTCCAGTGGATGTTCTGGCCTTCTGGAATGTTTGTTGGGATCCCATGTTTGTTTCCACGCAGCAACGTGTCGTGCCCGTACGGGACGTCGGGGTTCCGGGTTTCATTACAGGTTGTAGGCCGCTCGTTTGCTAAAATCCCTCCTGAAACAGAGCACGACACTGGCCGAGAGAGGCGCTGAGGCGGTACCAGTGCACGGTGCAGTAACAGGAGGCTGCAGGAGCAGACGTGGTGGCATTGATTCTGAATCATGCATGCCAAGGCTGCCGCTCGCCGAGGCAGCCCGTGCGGCTTGCAGGCGCAAATGTCAACGCCACTCCAGTTTCCAGCGGCTCGCCAGCTGCGGCCTGCGGCCATTGTCCACTCCATCCATTGAAGGCTGGCGTGGCCTAGGGCAGGCAACCACGGCGCGCGAGTGATGAGGCCTCTCGTGCGTGCGAACGCGAACGCCAAGCCGGTCCCGGCCCCGGAACAGCGGACAGGAATTGAATCGGAGTCAACACAGACCCGGCCGGCAACCCGTGCGCGCGGTCGCGTCGTGGTACGGGCTACTACGCGGGTGGGCGCGCGCGCTGTAGCCCGGAACGACACGGCCGGCCGGCAGCGCATTCACGCCACACGTCGAGCGTCGAGGAGCGGCCGGGAACAGGGCCGGGGCCTGGGACTGCGGAGGGGAAAGCGAGGGAGCAAAAGATCTTGCCCGTCCCGTACGCGCACGCACGGGGAACGGAAACACTAGTGGGGGACGGAAAAGAGCGTTCCGTCCCGGTCCCAGCAGCCGCACGCACGCACGCACTGCGCTCTGGCCACTAGCTCGAGCAGACAAGCAGTAGCATATGGAAGATGCGCCGCTGCCGTGTGCCGTAGGGGAGTACTACTACTCCTGCTCGCTGGGCGCCGTGCGACGCGCGATGGTCCTCTGGCGGTGCGTTGATATGGATGGATTCTGTGCTGCGGCTCACCATCACGAGGGCCCCGTGCCGAGTCGTGCGTAGCGTGCGTGTCTTCTGCCCCGCTCTCCGTGACACACATCACTATTAGGGGCTGATGATGTGCGTGCAACGTCGTAACGAAAGCTCCATCCATGCGGTTCTGATCCTTGCGTCCCGGACGACGCGGAAAAAACAAGATCCTACTATCCACGGAACTCAATTAGGTGCTCATGTGACAACCGTACGATACGAATTCTTGATTGTTCCTTTACTAGGCGCGCAAGTGTTCGCCGACTGACGGGAGGTGCTCGTACTCGTACGTACGTACATGAAAGAAAAACGTACGTACAGGCAATCAGATCTGTCCCGTCGAACGTACGGGGGGCTTATAATTAACGCAAATACTAACATTAATATCCAGATTCCAGAGCACACACACATGACTCCATTTGTTTACTTGCTCTTGCTCCTCACTTGTGCTGCTGCCGCGGCTTTACCAGCTCGATCGCTTTGCACAAAGCCAGCCGATCGAGCCGACGGGCCTCTCCTTTATAGCCGAAGGCGACGACGACGTGTGTGCCCTTTCCTTTTGCCTGCCAATCGT
Organism: Themeda triandra; assembly: GCA_018135685.1. NCBI lineage: Eukaryota > Viridiplantae > Streptophyta > Magnoliopsida > Poales > Poaceae > Themeda > Themeda triandra. The sequence continues at coordinate 1,666,131 of JAENPR010000033.1, forward strand.
ATACAACCGTATAATTGTATGCTGTGTCATGCATCAAGCAGCGAACATATGCCTGCACTACGCATCCCTATCGATCCATGCGTCAGGCGCTCGATTGCTAGCCGGGGGACTGGTCAAAGCCAGCCAGCGAGCGATGCATCGCTAGCGATAGCGACGCCGGCATGTGAGGTTTATCTGTAGTATATATAATTAATTAACGACGACTCGCGTGGCGCCGTGTTATTCTGACAGCGACTTGGATCCTCGTAAGTGCTTGGCCGTTGCTTGCTTGTTGCTTCCACACATGCATGTGCCGCCCAACGACTATATGGTGTGGTGGCTGTATATATATTCCATCAGCTTCACACTGCCAGTATAATCTCGTGCTTATTAACATACAGGGGGCCTGTGCTATGGGGGGAGACTTCAACCTGATCAGATTTGCTTCAGAAAAATCCACACAGCACATTGACCAGGGGAAGATGGATTTGTTCAACAAGTTTATCTCTGACCATGGTTTGAAAGAGATGTTAAGGAAAGGAGGAAAATATACTTGGACTAATAAACAAGATCAACCTATCATGAGCATATTAGATAGAGTATTGGTAAATGTAGAGTGGGACACACATTTTCCTTGGGGTACTTGTGAAAGTCTGACCAGAGTAGGTTCTGACCATAGTCCTATAGTAGTTAATACAGAAGACACCAGAGTTAGTCAGCCCTTCACTTTCAAATTTGAGATGGCTTGGTTCATACAGGGTGATTTTTTAGAGAAGCTGCTATCAAAGTGGCCAATCAGAGGAAACATGGAGGTGCAAGATTATTGGAGAGATATTAAGAAACACATTAGAACCTTTTCAAAAGGATGGGGAAACAACATTAGGGGGCAAATGAGGAGAGATAAACAAGACCTGCTAAATGAATTGAAACAGTTAGATGAGGAGGCAGATATAAAACCATGGACTGCAGATCAATGGAGAGAGAGATATAACAGAGAAGAGGCTCTAGAACATATCTACAGATTTGAAGAAATCCAATGGCAGAAAAGAGGTGGGGAGAAGTGGCTTTTACAAGGAGATGCTAATACTAGCTATTTTCATAATAAAGCAAATGGCAGAAAGAAAAAGTGTTCTATTTTCAATCTAGAGGATGGGGATGAAATAATAACTGGAGAACAGAGACTGAGAGCACATATAGAAGGGTATTATAAAAAGTTGTTTGGCTCTGAAGAAGAAACCAGTGTGACATTGGAGAATGATTTCTGGGATACTTCTGAAATCTTGTCAGAAGAGGAAGCAATGGACCTTGTTAGACCTTTTACAGTGGCAGAAATAGAATATGCTTTAAAAGAGATGGACTCAAGCTCTGCACCGGGGCAAGATGGTTTGCCTGCTGGTTTTTACAAAAAGATGTGGCCTTATATCAAAGAGACAGTTACTGAGATGTTTAACAAACTGCATGTGTGTGTGTGGGGGGGGGTTCAACATGAGCAGACTCAATTATGGGCTTATTACCTTGATTCCTAAAATCAAAGAGGCAAACAACATAAAGCAGTATAGGCCTATTTGTCTTCTCAATGTAGACTACAAGTGGTTTACAAAAGTCCTAACTATTAGATTATCTAAATATGCTTGCAAAATAATCAATCCATCTCAAACTGCTTTTGTACCTAGGAGATATATTTTAGAAGGAGTAGTGATGTTGCATGAGGTCTTGCACCAGCTAAGGACACAACACAAACAGGGGGTCATTTTGAAGCTCGACTTCGAAAAAGCTTATGACAAAGTGCAATGGAAGTTTATGATGGAGGTCTTTGAGAGGAAAAATTTCCCAGGAAAATGGATCCAGTGGATGAGACAGGTTGTAGAGGGAGGCAGAGTAGGGATTGTGATCAATGGTCAAGCTGGAGGTTACTTTAGAACTTACAAAGGGCTAAGGCAAGGTGACCCTCTGTCACCTTTGCTGTTCAATTTGGTGGGTGATGCTTTGTCAAAAATGCTAGAGAGAGCTAAACAAAATGGAGCAATCAGAGGGTTAGTCCCAGAGTTGGTGCAAGGAGGGCTGACACATCTTCAATATGCAGACGATACGATCTTATTTCTCAATCTTGATGAAGAGTCCCTAACAAATACCAAGTTTCTCTTATATTGCTTTGAGGCAATGTCAGGGTTAAGGATCAATTACCAAAAAAGTGAGGTGTACGTACTTGAAGCCACAATTGAACAACAAAGAGAGGTGGCAGACCTTTTTAATTGTAATGTGGGGACTTTTCCAATGAAGTACTTGGGAGTTATGTTGGACAGATATCATATGAGTTCAAGCGATTTTGCATATATGTATCAGAAAGTGGAAAAAAGAGTTCCTACTTGGCAGAGCTGCCTGCTTACATATGGGGGCAAAATGATCTTGACAGAGTCCTGCCTTAGCTCTGTACCTAATTATGTGATGGGCATTTTTCACCTCAAAGGGGAAGCGCACCAAAAAATGGAAACAGCGAGATCTAATTTTTTCTGGCATGGCCCTGGAGGAAAGAGGAAATACCACATGAAGAGATGGGAAGTGCTGGCCACACCAAAAACAGTGGGGGGTCTAGGATTTACTGACACTAGAGTAATGAACAAATGCTTGTTATCCAAATGGATATACAAGTTGGAAAAAGGAGACACAAGTCCTTGCTGTGAATTATTGAGAGCTAAATACATGGGTGACAAAGGTTTTTACAGTTCCAGGCATACTAATACTTCTCAATTCTGGACTGGCTTGCATGAAGTGAAACAATGCTGTGAAAGAGGATTGATATATATAGTTAAAGATGGGAAGAAAACAAGGTTTTGGAGAGATGTATGGATTGGTAATTGCCCTCTGTACCTAGTTTACAGGAGGCTGTTTGAAATCTGTAATGAGCAAGAGAATACAGTGTGGGAAGTGTTGAGAGACAATGCAATTCAACTTACTTTCAGAAGATCTTTTGGTGTGATAGAGAGTGAAGAATGGCAGCAACTTTTTGAACAGGTTAGAAACACAGAGTTACAGGAAGGTAATGATACAGTGATCTGGGCATTAGAGAAGAAAGGTAATTTCACAACATCATCCTTATATAGAGAGCTTACTTTCCCTGGAATGGTTAACAAAGAGCTTTTGTGTTTCTGGAGAGCAAAATTGCCTCTGAGAATAAAATTCTTTCTGTGGCAACTCTATTCAGATTGTTTGCCATCTGCAGAACAACTTGTTCAGAAGAACTGGCCAGGGGAGGAGGCTTGCAAAATGTGCGGCCAACTTGAATCCACACAACACATTTTCTTTGAGTGCCCCATAGCAAATTTTTGCTGGTGGGCGGCGAGAGATGCTCTGAACTGGACTCAAACTCCAGTCAGTCTTAGTCATTTCCTAGAGATCAGCTACGGGAGAGATAGAGTACCTAAACCGCTAATGATTTTTCTACTAGCTTGCTTTTGTTGGAGTATCTGGCTGTTTCGAAATGATTTCGTGTTTAACAACAGAGTTGTGACAGATCCTAACACTGTTGTATATCGTGCGACTATCCTAATGCAGAAGTGGAGTATCCTACTCAAGAGCAAGGAGAAAGACTGGATCATGAAGGCAAGAGACAAGCTGTGGCGACACCTGGAGCAAAGCGACTCAAGATAGCAGTGTAGTTTGCTGGGGTCTTAGTGTCAAATGTAATAGGGGGTTTTTGCATCAAAAAGTTGTATCGTGTCTTAAGTTGCAGGATGTTTTCCCTTTAGTAGGTCATTGATCAGTTGCCGGGAGGGCGCTGACTGCTATGCTAAAACTGTAATTGCTGGTATCCCCAGCAAACCTGTTACCTGCTTTCTATCAAAGCTGGGCCTTTGGCCTTTTTTCTAAAAAAAATAATCTCGTGCTTATCGGCGATAAAATCGTATGGCCGTGTGTCAAGCTGTGGCAAGCTAAGTCATCTATTCTTTGGTTCAGACAGCAGCGTGGATTTTATTCTTGCTACTCGTGCAATCAAATGGAAGAGAATGTAACGCAAGGAAAAAAACTGATGAGTGCTAAAGTAAACGCTACTGCTTCTGACTAGGAGTTACTACCGTTACGTGTATGGAAATTAATGAAGTACTACTACTTTTGAAGTAGATCATCATGAGTAAGAGTATCATTGTTAGCAGTTAGTAAGAGCAACTCCAACAGTTTGGCATCTTCCACTTGGCAAATCTCTTATTTTGCCAAGTCTAAAACTCAAATGCCAAGTGAGAAAAAGAGGCTTCTCCAACAGTTTGGCATCTTGGGCTTGGCAAATTGAAATTTGGTGGCCCACATGTCACAAAATTTGGTGGCCCGTTCACTTTCCTGGACGAAGGCTCGCGCGATTCGTCTTCTCCTCCGCGCGAGACGAGATCGGCGATCGGCGCCTGGACCGAAGCCCGCGACCAGACCGCGATCGGCGCCTCCCACCGGCGACCAGACCGCGATCGGCGCATCCCACCGCGCGAGAGGAGTTCGTTCGCCCGCGACCAGACCATCGAACGCCGCCGCGACTGGACCGAAGCCCGCGACCAGACCGCGATCAGGTGAGCTTCCTCTCCCTCCGACTCCATACTTTTCCTTCCACTCCAGTAGATCGGTCCAGGTCATATTCTCTAGGTCCTCACATGTACTGTGTCCACTAGGTCATATTCTCCAACCAAGCACCATGCCTAGGAAGAGATCTCGTGCTAGGAGACAGTTGGATGAATCTTCATCCGATGATGATGACCTTCTCTTGTCCTCGGTTGCTCAAATTGTGACCATTCTTTCCAACGAAGACGACGAAAGAAAGCCCGGTGGCTCTGTCCCTGGTCATCGAGTTATTTATCGTGATAGAGAAGGCGGTCATGACAGGATGTTCAATGATTATTTGGCCGATAATCCAACGTATGGTGAAGATACATTCCGTCGAAGGTACATGGTTTCATCGATCACATTAGCTTTGTTTGTATTATTGAAAGGTCCTTTGTTTGGTTTTGATAATTGAGTGACAACTTAGGTGGACTAATTGTGTGATCATGAGAATACACAGGGATTTAGTCCACAGGTGAATGTGAGATGAAGGAGCTTCATTGAATATGTGACATGACATGGAGTCATGTGACCGATGGTGAAGATCGAGATGAGGCTTGGCTCGAGACCGGAGGGTGTGTGAAGGACAAGTCGAGGGTGGTGGAGCGATGGACCATGAGATGGTGAAGCTCGGGCGAGACTTGGTTCCGATGGACCATGAGGCGGTGAAGAGCAAGTGAGATCAAGATCGATGGACCGTGAAGGTTGTATGATGATGTGAAGTGGATCATATCAACTTGAGATCGTGTCGGTGCATGTGTTGCATTGGCACTTCGGTGGAAGACGGTGAGAGTGGAAATGCGCAAGGCAAAGGTATGCTATAGGGCATTTCATTTCACCGGTCATGAGGAGTGTAGAGAAGTTGATGACCGGATTTAGGTTTGATAGCCGTACTATCAAGAGGGGCAAACTTGTTTGCATCTCGGTCATCTAGTGCCACTTGAGCGATCTAACATTGTGACATGCTAGGATCGAGTGGCGTTGTGAGAGCAAGTGAAAATCCTTTGAAAATGATTATGAAAATGCTAACACACATGCACATGGTGATGTACACTTGGTGGTGTTGGCACATTTACAAAGGTGGTGTTGATCGCGCGTTGGTTTGCAGGGTTGAGTTGGGTTTGGGTCCCTCTCTCCCTCCCGCCGAGCTTGCGAGGCGGGATTCGGCGTTTTCTGGAAAATTGGAGGCCTATTTTCTATTGCGCCGGATGCAAATTGTTGGAGAAGTTGGCGTTCGCGGCGGGCTAGAAAACCTTGTTTTCTGGGCGCCGGACGCGGCGGCCGGACGCGCGGCCAGGCGGGCCGGACGCGTCCGGCGCGTGCTAGAGTCGGCGCAGGGCTGCTAGCCAGGCGCAGTGTGCGCCGGACGCGGCTGTGGCACGTCCGGCGGTGGGCCGGACGCCGACCAGAAACTTTCTGGGTTGGCTCGTTCGCGAGGCTCGGTCGTCGGACGCACGCCGGTCACGGGCGCCGGACTCGGTCGGTACACTGTTGAGCGTCTGGCGCTTGGTGACATGGCGTACTTCAAACTCCAACGGTCGGCTGGCCGCGACATGCTGAAGAGCGCCGGACGCGTCCGGCGGGCAGCGGCGGACGCGTCCGGCGCGTGTTGCGCAGGCGGCCCGAGCACCTAACGGCTAGTTGGCCCATGGGGGCTATTTATACTCGCCTTGGCCGGCCTTGGCCGGGGGCTGAGCACCTTGGGGACTTGGTGTCCACCTTGGAGAGTGCTTGGAGAGCCTTTTACTCACTTGTGCTTGAGAGTGATCATCCGATCGAGTGAGTGAGCGATTCTAGTGCGTTGCTTTGAGAGATTGCATCGTGTGGCACTAGGTGATCGTGTTGCAAGCCGGTGTGCTTGTTACTCTTGGAGGTCGCCACCTCCTAGATGGCTTGGTGGCAAGAGACTTCGTTGAAGCACCGCGTGGAGATTGTGCGGTGCTCCGAAGGAGGATTTGTGAGGGTTCTTGAGCCTTCCCGCGGAGCGCGAATTGGCTACTCTAGTTGAGTGTGGCTTGGAGGATCCCGGTCTTGTGTTGATTGGAGTTGGGGCTCCCGGAGGGGTTGTTGGCGATGAGCCAACTTGAGCGGCCTTCTCATCACCAAGTCGGTGTATCGCCACAATCGGGACGTAGCTTGGCGGCGACCAAGTGAACCGGGGAAAAATCGTGTGTCGATTTGTGTTTGCCGAGGCTTCGACCTCCTTGTGCTTGTGTGTGAGGCTTCGACCTCCCTTGTGATTGTGTGCGGTGGTTGGCCTCTACGCCCGGTGATTCGCCACCGCCGCGACTTCGTGTGTTCACTCTTCGTGGTGGTTTGCATCCCCTCTAGCTCAAGCTTGCATTTACATTTGTTATATTGTTGCTTAGCTTGAGTAGTGGCTCTTGTGCTCGTTTGCTTGTGTAGCTAGTTGAGCACCTTCTTGCTTGTGTAGCTAGAAGTAGTTTTAGTGTTTTGCTTAGCTTGTGTAGTTAAGTGAATTGCGCTCTTGGGTTCGGCTTGTGTAGCCTTGTCCTTGAGCATCTAGTGAGCTTAGGTTTGGCATAGTGCTTTTGCTCATTAGAATTGTGTAGGTGCTCCCGGTTCGCTAAAGTACTAGTTGCTTAGGTTGTGACCTTGCAAGCTAGAATTGTTTAGGTGAGCACTAGCTAGTTTAGCACCTTGCTTCTTGTTTAGGATCTTTTACAAGGTGCTACTAGAGTTGTAGTTAGTGGGGGTTAGTCTTGGCTAGACCGATAGTTTTAATTCCGCATTTGTTTCGGTTAGCCGGTGCGTAAGTTTTTAGGAAGGACTATTCACCCCCCCCCTCTAGTCCATCTCGACCCTACACGTGGTATCAGCTCTGGGTCTCTCATTTTAGTGGTCTTCACCGACCCAAGAGGATGGCAACTAGAGGGATAGATGTTGAGTGCTCTTGTGACACGCACACTTTTGATGGCACAAACTTTGCACGGTGGAAACACCATATGCTTGATCACTTTCGTGCCTCGGGACCTAAGGTGTGGTGGGTGATCACTAGTGGGATCAATGTCGCCATGGATCACAAGAACCTCACCAAAGCTCAAAAGGCTCTCTTTGATCTTGATTCAAGTGCTTTATTGTACTTATATGATGCTTTGAGCTTTGATGTGTATGAGAAGGTGGATTCTAGTGTCTCCGCTCATGTCATGTGGGAATCCATCAAGCACACCTATGGTGATGCCTCCACATGGGATGATGGAAAGTTCAAGGTGGAGGAGCCCGAGGTAATGCCACTTGAGGATGTTGAGCATGACCACAACAAGGTTGTTGTGGAGGATTGCTCCACCTCAAGGTCAAGTGAAGATGATGAACTTCCTACCACAAGTTCACTTGACGATGATGATGATGATGCCTCAAGTGAAGCAAGTGAAGATTCTACTACAAGCTCACTTGATGATGCATATGAGGGTGATGACTCTACTACAAGCTCACCGACTTCATCACATTGCTACATGTCACATGGTGACCGCAAGGTAAAAATTGGCAATGTGATCTTTGATTGTGATGATCCAAGTCTTGAGCTTGTGTTTAAGTTGTCAAGAGCTTTAGAAAAGGAGTTTGCTAAAACAAGCAAATTGGAAAAAGAAAACTCTCTTCTAAAGAACACATGTGAACAACAAGAGCATCTACTTTATGTTACTACTTGTTCACATGATGTGCTAAAATTGGCTCATGAGGAACTTAGTGTTGCTCATGATAACTTGGTGCAAGAACATGTTTTTCTCACTAAGAAGTTTTGCAATGAAGAAGCTAAAACTAGTGAGAGCTCATCACTTGGGTCAAATAATCAATCACATGTTACTAACCCTTGTGATGTAGGCAAGAAGCATGTATCCACCTCTTGTGATGATTTATTATCTATGCCATGTTCTTCACATATAGATGCTTGTTCTTCTTCTATGTCTTGTGAGACTAACCTTTTGAAGGAGAACAATGAGCTCAAGAATCAAGTGAAGAATTTGAGCAACAAGCTAGAGAGGTGGACCAACTCTCATGTCGCTCTTGATCATATGTTGAAAAACAAGAGAAGATTTGGTGACATGAGTGGCCTTGGCTACAACAAGAAGAATGTTGGGTTGTGTGGATTGCCAAAAGTCTCTCACTCTCAACTCTTGGAGAGTTACAAGAAGCATGGCAATTTGAATGGCATCAACTACAACAACACCAACATCAAAGGCAAAAGATGGGGCAAGAAAAAATTCGAGAGAAGCATGAAGAAGCTAGAAGAAGAGAAGCTATCTCATTTCATGTGCTTTCAATGCCGTGAAATGGGACATCTAGCTAAGGATTGCCCTATCAAGAAGCCTCAAGTTGAGCCAAGATCAACACCCCAAGTTCAAGTCAAGAACAACCATGAAGCCAAAGTTGATGACTTGAAGATGATGAAGAGGAAGACAAGAAGGGGTGGAAGAGCAAGGCATCCAACTCATATCCAAGATGCCAAGATGATGATGAGCAAGATTCAAGAGAAGAACACTCATGCTCACATCAAGTGCTTCAAGTGTGGTGACATGGGACACTTTGCCTCAAAGTGTTCCAACAAGCTTGAGAAGAAGGCTCAAGCAACTCATGAGAGGCAAGGCCATGAAGAGCATCACAAGAGCAATGAAGAGAAGGCTCTACCAAAGAGAAGATGCTATTCATGCCGGGAAAGGGGACACATGGCTCATTCATGTCCCCTAGGTAAAACTTCTAAGCCTAGTTCAATTGATGATACTAAGATGCTTAGAAAGGATGGTGATGGTACCTCTTTGGATGCTATTGCAAAACATCCCGCTACTCATACTAAGGCTTTGCCTAAGTATGTTGCTCCTAACTTGAGAGGACCCAAACTAGTTTGGGTACCATCAACAAGTGGATGAATGTTTGTAGGTACAATGGCATTGGAGGCTTGATTCAATTGAGTTCATATCCTTCATCATGTGATTGAATCAAGTATCGAAGCTTAGTGCTATTCTCATCCCAATGTCAAGTCATGACAAGTGAAGTCCAAGTGCTACAACATACAAGTGCAAATTCAAGTTGTGGTGATCAATTGTCATATGTGATGGCTTGCAATTGTATTGAGTTGAAGCTTGCTATTGGAAGATCATGTGCTACCAAGGTATATATTTTGTTGATCACATTCATTTGGATGCATATGAGTTGATTGAATTGGATATATATGCATTGGTTGCTTGCTATGAGATGTTTGAATGGATTCAATGCCTAGTATTCAAATTTGAGTTAGTTTGGGAGAATATGATCACAAGATGACCTTTAGTGAAGTAGTTTGACTGGATATATGTCTTGTGGGAGTGTTCAAACAAGTTGACATCAAGTTTGAGTCATTTTTAAAGAAGCATAGCTCAATTGCTTAAATCTGTCTAAATTCTGAAATCTGAGCGCTGTGATCAAGTCTGAGTTTGATGGATCAAATCTTATTGAAATGGCTTGAAATTTGGTATGCATGCTCTATGCTTATGAGTCAATATGCTGTGCAAATTTCATGAGAATTGGATAAGGATTGCTACAGTTTTGGAGTAGTTCTTTTCAGCTATAGTGCAGCAGTTTTCAGCATGTAGCAGTATGAGAAGATGTGAAATCTGGCAGCAATCTAGAAGGCCAATGAAGCTCAAATTTTTACAGCTGCATGAAGACTTAGAGATGATCATCTCGACCAAATTGCATGGCATTTGGAGCTGTACATTGGGAGATATGAGTCAATCTTTGAAGATTGCAGAATCTGTCAGAAAAAGTGACAAATATTGGATATATCAAGTGTCACTCACATTGAAAGGTCCTCAAGTTGGAGTCATAATTATAAGTGTTTGAGGAACCTATGTTTGGTTTATTGAAGATCAAGATCAAGCTCAAGAGCAAGAAAGAAAAGGACTTAAAGAAGAACTCAAGATACCTCATCATGTCAAAGGATCAATCAAATGAATGACAATTCAATTGAGTGTCAAGGATTGTTCTTAGTGAGATTGCTTCTCTCCATCGAGGAGGTGTGCCGCCCATGAGAGATGGGATTGACAAGTGAGCTTGGAAGGCCGACATGGAGGTGATGATCTAAGGGGATTCAAGATGCTTAGTTGAAGATATCAAGAAGATTGATCAAGAAAGCAAGCAACATCCAAATAGAGAGCAATACATGACAAATCAAGTGATAATGCAAGTGGTATTCTCTCATGCAAGCAAAGATCAAGAGAGGAAGCAAGCCAACCACAACAAGAAAGTGCACTTGATCATAAGTGGTTCTCATTTCATATGGGTGAAGCATGCAATTCTTCATGGATATCTATTGGCTTCACCAAGCTATTGAATGGACTTCACATTGCTATTGGAGTAATGAAATTGGAATCTCATGACTATCCTCTACTCCAAGATAGCAAAGGTGACATTGATTGACATATGCATACATATTTTGCTAAGGACTTGTTTAGTGCATATAGTCATGATATCTAGGAGCATTCATGAAAAATCAAAAGGATTTGATGTTTATATGGTGCCACTATTGTTTCTATGCCTCACTTGTCCTAGTGGTAACATATAACATGTTCATGAGCTAGTGAACCCATGTACTTGATCTACTTTGGATTGCACATTAGCTACAAGTACAACATTGGCAAGATAACCCTTCTAGAGAGGTGTGAAGAAGCTTGTCATTGGTTCAAACCGGACTTGGAAGCTCATGTGCAAATCAAGTTAGCTCAAGTTCAAGAGAAAGAAGCTCATGAAAACAATCTAGTTCAAGAATGTGGTATTCATGCATATTTCAACAAGGTGGTTCCACAAGGGATCCTCAACTTTAAGTGATCAAATGAAGATTTGCTCAAGATTGTCATTTGGTGTGACCCATGCTTTGTCATAGGGGGAGGAGCCCCACTTCATTGGTATTAGAGGCAAAGATCTTGAAAGTGACCTACACATGTGGTATCTTTAGTGCTATGACAAAGGGGAGTGCCCAATGCATAGTGACAAGTGGGTTCATGCAACTACATGTGAAGATTACAAGTGGTGTCATTCCAACATATGGTGTGTCCATCAAAAGGAAGATTCAAGAACCAACCATCAACCCCGAGCTCCAATTCTTTGCATCAAGAAGTTTGTCTTACATGAAGTATCATACAAGCGGTCTTGGACCCTTTTATGGTCTTTGATGACAAAGGGGGAGAGAATGGTACAAAGATATGCAAGTTGCATACAAAGGGGCGAAGATGATGGACATAGACCGAGAAGAGCAACATTGAAGAGGATCAAAGTTCTACACATGTGGTATCTTTAGTGCTATGACAAAGGGGGAGTGCCCAATGCATAGTGACAAGTGGGTTCATGCAACTACATGTGAAGATTACAAGTGGTGTCATTCCAACATATGGTGTGTCCATCAAAAGGAAGATTCAAGAACCAACCATCAACCCCGAGCTCCAATTCTTTGCATCAAGAAGTTTGTCTTACATGAAGTATCATACAAGCGGTCTTGGACCCTTTTATGGTCTTTGATGACAAAGGGGAGAGAATGGTACAAAGATATGCAAGTTGCATACAAAGGGGCGAAGATGATGGACATAGACCGAGAAGAGCAACATTGAAGAGGATCAAAGTTCTTGGACAAGAGAAGCACACAAGTAGGGGGAGCAAGCTCATGAACTTGATTGATTGCATTTGATATGTGCATATTCATGTGCTTGCTTGCATTTGCATTGTTCTTAAATTCATTATGCAATGCTTGTGTGGTGTATGCTAGTCATAGTTTTGATTGATGATTTGATAACTAGCATGCATAGGATGGTTTAGCTAGAAACTTGTGTTCCTTTCACGTGGTACTAGAACCTTGCTTCTAATGTTGATCTCACGAGGTTTCTAGTGATGTTTCAAGTGATTTCCAGCTAAACATGATGGTGCTAAGGATGAAATTCAATGTGCAACTCCGATTGGTATCACGCTTCAAAGGTTTATTTTATATGCCTTAGCATCACTTAGTAGTGATAACTCTTCCAAGAATTTCCATATCTATGCATGTGTGCAAGTTTCAAACCAAACTATTTGAGCACACATGTAGGGAGCTATCACTACCAAGTTGACTTTGTGACACTTATCCAAATCACAACATTAAGCTTAAATGTTGGATAAGTGACATAAAGTCCTTTATGAACTTTATTTCCATATCTTTGTAGAGTTGTCATCAATTACCAAAAAGGGGAGATTGAAAGGTCCTTTGTTTGGTTTTGATAATTGAGTGACAACTTAGGTGGACTAATTGTGTGATCATGAGAATACACAGGGATTTAGTCCACGTGTGAATGTGAGATGAAGGAGCTTCATTGAATATGTGACATGACATGGAGTCATGTGACCGATGGTGAAGATCGAGATGAGGCTTGGCTCGAGACCGGAGGGTGTGTGAAGGACAAGTCGAGGCAGTGGAGCGATGGACCATGAGATGGTGAAGCTCGGGCGAGACTTGGTTCCGATGGACCATGAGGCGGTGAAGAGCAAGTGAGATCAAGATCGATGGACCGTGAAGGTTGTATGATGATGTGAAGTGGATCATATCAACTTGAGATCGTGTCGGTGCATGTGTTGCATTGGCACTTCGGTGGAAGACGGTGAGAGTGGAAATGCGCAAGGCAAAGGTATGCTATAGGGCATTTCATTTCACCGGTCATGAGGAGTGTAGAGAAGTTGATGACCGGATTTAGGTTTGATAGCCGTACTATCAAGAGGGGCAAACTTGTTTGCATCTCGGTCATCTAGTGCCACTTGAGCGATCTAACATTGTGACATGCTAGGATCGAGTGGCGTTGTGAGAGCAAGTGAAAATCCTTTGAAAATGATTATGAAAATGCTAACACACATGCACATGGTGATGTACACTTGGTGGTGTTGGCACATTTACAAAGGTGGTGTTGATCGCGCGTTGGTTTGCAGGTGGTTGAGTTGGGTTTGGGTCCTCTCTCCCTCCCGCCGAGCTTGCGAGGCGGGATTCGGCGTTTTTCGGAAAATTGGAGGCCTATTTTCTATTGCGCCGGATGCAAATTGTTGGAGAAGTTGGCGTTCGGCGGGCTAGAAAACCTTGTTTTTCCGGGCGCGGACGCGCGGCCGGACGCGCTGCGGGCGGGGCGGACGCGTGGCCCGGCGTGCTAAAGTCGGCGCAGGTCGCTAGCCAGCGCAGGTGCGCGGACGCGGCCGTGGCACGTCCGGCGGTGGGCCGGACGCCGACCGTAAACTTTTCGGGTTGGCTCGTTCGCGAGGCTCGGTCGTCGGACGCACGCCGGTCACGGCGCCGGACGGTCGGTACACCGTTGAGCGCCGGCGCTTGGTGACATGGCGTACTTCAAACTCCAACGGTCGGGCGGCCGCGACATGCGAAGAGCGCCGGACGCGTCCGGCGGGGCGGCGGACGCGGCCCCGGCGCGTGTGCGCGCAGCGCCCGAGCACCTAACGGCTAGTTGGCCCATGGGGGCTATTTATACTCGCCTTGGCCGGCCTTGGCCGGGGGCTGAGCACCTTGGGGACTTGGTGTCCACCTTGGAGAGTGCTTGGAGAGCCTTTTACTCACTTGTGCTTGAGAGTGATCATCCGATCGAGTGAGTGAGCGATTCTAGTGCGTTGCTTTGAGAGATTGCATCGTGTGGCACTAGGTGATCGTGTTGCAAGCCGGTGTGCTTGTTACTCTTGGAGGTCGCCACCTCCTAGATGGCTTGGTGGCAAGAGACTTCGTTGAAGCACCGCGTGGAGATTGTGCGGTGCTCCGAAGGAGGATTTGTGAGGGGTTCTTGAGCCTTCCCTCGCGGAGCGAATTGGCTACTCTAGTTGAGTGTGGCTTGGAGGATCCCGGTCTTGTGTTGATTGGAGTTGGGGCTCCCGGAGGGGTTGTTGGCAAAAGTGAGCCAACTTGAGCGGCCTTCTCATCACCAAGTCGGTGTATCGCCACAATCGGACGTAGCTTGGCGGCGACCAAGTGAACCGGGGAAAAATCGTGTGTCGATTTGTGTTTGCCGAGGCTTCGACCTCCTTGTGCTTGTGTGTGAGGCTTCGACCTCCCTTGTGATTGTGTGCAGGTGGTTGGCCTCTACGCCGGTGATTCGCCACCGCCGCGACTTCGTGTGTTCACTCTTCGTGGTGGTTTGCATCCCCTCTAGCTCAAGCTTGCATTTACATTTGTTATATTGTTGCTTAGCTTGAGTAGTGGCTCTTGTGCTCGTTTGCTTGTGTAGCTAGTTGAGCACCTTCTTGCTTGTGTAGCTAGAAGTAGTTTTAGTGTTTTGCTTAGCTTGTGTAGTTAAGTGAATTGCGCTCTTGGGTTCGGCTTGTGTAGCCTTGTCCTTGAGCATCTAGTGAGCTTAGGTTTGGCATAGTGCTTTTGCTCATTAGAATTGTGTAGGTGCTCCCGGTTCGCTAAAGTACTAGTTGCTTAGGTTGTGACCTTGCAAGCTAGAATTGTTTAGGTGAGCACTAGCTAGTTTAGCACCTTGCTTCTTGTTTAGGATCTTTTACAAGGTGCTACTAGAGTTGTAGTTAGTGGGGGTTAGTCTTGGCTAGACCGATAGTTTTAATTCCGCATTTGTTTCGGTTAGCCGGTGCGTAAGTTTTTAGGAAGGACTATTCACCCCCCCCCTCTAGTCCATCTCGACCCTACAATTATGTGCTTTCTTTTATTTTTGCTCAAATATATGCTAGCTATCACATCGGATATGTAATTTGTTTTTTCAGGTTTAGGATGTCCAAGAGGCTTTTTCTACGCATAATGAAGGCTGTTGAACGGCACGATGATTACTTCGTGCAGAAAAGAAATGCAGCCAATGTTAAAGGACTGAGTTGCTTCCAGAAGGTCACTGCCGCTATGCGGATGCTCACTTATGGTCTTCCAGCTGATGCTACAGATGAGTACGTTCGCATTGGTGAAAGTACTGCACTAGAGAGCCTTCGAAAGTTTGTTGCTGCAGTGGTTGACATTTTTGAAGATGAATACCTGAGGTATCCCAATGACAAAGACACAGCACGTTTACTTGCCATGGGTGAGAAGAAAGGTTTTCCTGGAATGTTAGGATGCATCGATTGTATGCATTGGGTATGGAAGAACTGTCCATATGAGAAACAAGGTCAGTACAAGAGGCATGAACACAGACCCACTATCATTCTGGAGGCTATTGCTTCGGACGATCTTTGGATATGGCATGCCTTCTATGGGATGCCTGGGTCGCACAATGACATCAATGTTCTTCACCGGTCCCCTTTGTTTGCAAACTTAGCGGAAGGTAAAGCTCCAGAGGTGAACTTTACAGTTAATGGGCATGACTATAAGATGGGCTACTATCTTGCGGATGGTATATATCCCTCATGGGCAACCTGAAAACAAATGTGTCACCAATGTCATAAACAATTTAAAATGAACCAAGATTGTATAAATGGTTAAATAGATATAAATTACCTTGTTTTCGATAGTCATGCCACTCGATTCCTTCGTTCAATCGCATCTACACATGAACAATACTTGTTCACTTGAAGCTGAATTGCAAGCCACTCCGTGCATAATGGAACTTTGTGTCCTCTCAAAGCATCGGGTCACCTTGTTCTTCACAAAATAAGCATGAACTCTCTTCCAAAAGGATGCAAGGGTTTGATTGGCACCGTGAATTGGATCCTTGCTAATTTTCAATCAGCCGTCGCATATAACTTCGTCTTCCTTAAAAAAGAAATTTTTGGTCCTCTTGGATTTATTTGTGCTGCAACTTGGCTGCACATCTTCCCCCTGCACTTCTTCCACATCGGCAAACTGCGTTTCTTGGGTCATCGGAATCTCCATGTCGTCGATACCAGCAAGTTCACCATCAACTTCGTTGTGAACTCCGTTGCGAAGAATGTCACTCAAAAATCCTTCGTCTTCCATTGCAATGGCTGTAAAAAAAATTACTAGCATCATCATTCTATATACCGGGCAGCATCCATCCCCTTCCATTATCAGTATATACAACAGCAGTATCTATTCCTCAAAAAAATACAGCAACATCTAGCATCAATCTAGCATATATACAACAACATCGATCAAGCATAAACAATCGGTGGCTACTAGACTAGAGCGAGGAATTAATTGAGCACCTACAGATCGATCTAGCAGAAAGACAAATCAATCTGGAGACGGAGGATATAGCAAAATCGATCTAGAGCAAGGTAGGATATAGCACCTAGAGATCGATCTAGAGCAGAAAGACAAATCAATCTGGAGACGGAGGATATAGTACCTACAGATCGATCTAGCAAGCATATATACCTAGCATATATACAGATCGATCAAGCATATACCTAGCAGGGCACTACAGATCGATCTACAGGAGACGGAGGATGGAACAAAGTTTTACCTACACAAGCCGCCGTCGATCCACCAAGCCGTGTCCTCGCGCCACCAGCAGCCGTCGCACTTCTCCTGGCAGCGGCCGACGATGAAGGTCACTGCCTGCCTCTTCGCGATGACTGAGAGGCGCGACCAGATCGACCACCAAGACCGGCGGCGAGGGAAAGACTGAGGCGCGACCAGCTGCCTCTACGTGCCATATATAGGAGGACGCCGATCCATCTTCGCGCCCGCGGGAAAGAAAACGAGGCCGGTTCGCGCGCGCGGGAGAAAAGATCGCGTGGCCCGAAAACACGATGCCAAGCGCCGAGGGGGCGCGCAAAGATGCGCCGGGAAGCCCATATTTTGCCAAGCTCACTAATTTGCCAACTCCTTTTGCCAATTTGTTGGAGGAGGATTTTTGTAATTTTGGCAAAAATATAGATTTGCCAACTGCTTTTGCCAAACTGTTGGAGTTGCTCTAATGTACTAAACCATGCATACGGCTACAACTTGTGAAACAAATTAAGGCATCTTATTACTACTAAGACTAAGATATGGATCCACTCATTTGAATCAGGTAACATCGAATTGTTGGTATTATCAGCTGCCACTCTGGTGCATATACCTAGGTACGTGTGGCACACTATATTGGCAGCTGGTACAAAATATTTTTTTTAAGAAATGGAGTTGTACGTGCAAGACAAAATGAAACCATGAGACTTTTTAGGTTCCCAAAAGTACCACAACACTAGTAACACGCCTAAAAACTAATTCGAAAAATATTAAAGTTATAATTAGAGATCACCAATTTGCAACAACGGTGAGTGGTAGGTTATATTATGATGATACGCACCCTCAAGCTATGCACACCTTCTTTTGTGTCACTTGGAATATTTGGAAGAGAAGTAATGACCGCATCTCTCAAACATATTAGTTTATATGTCGTCAAATGTTGCTATAATGGCGAAAGAAGGTATTGAAAAGAAGAAGATATTCTGCAATGGAGGCATAAAACTGTTACTGGAATAGGACATGTGTTTGTGTGAGCTATTTGTGACCTAGCTTTTTGAGCATTGTGGTTTTCCCTTTTAATTGCCATGGAGGGCCCGACATAGAAGGTAGAGTTCCATGTCGTTTAGGGTTCTTGTACAAATTTGTTGTCTACCTTAATCACCTAAGACAGAGTTTCTGCTATTTTTCTTAAAAGCTTCCTACTCTATAAAAGTGAGGCATGGGTTTAGTAGTTACGGGGTGGTTCATGGCTACCTATCGACAAACCATAAATCTTGGTCACAATTTATAATAACAGTTTTGACACGTGCATAATTCTGTTAATTCTTGTTATGGATATTTGCATATGAAGATTGTAACCCGAAACATTCATTATGTATGTTTAGATTGAGCAACACATCTATGTTCGTAGCACATGGAACATTGTAAATGTTCACTCACGCGCTACTATTACATATTGAGCAACATATCTATGTTTGTAGCACATGGAACATTGTAAATGTTCACTCACGCGCTACTATAACAGATGGTTACCAATACAGTATCAAATAAAGATTGCCTGATAATAACAAAGTAGCAGCATGGTTTGTATGGTGACCTATTTCGAGTCATGTTCTTCCCTTGATCTAGCATGTTTTTTCGGTGTGTATCTTTTACACGGATGGTTTGAGACACTGGTATGTGCACATAAATCCTAGTTCATCCACATACGCAAAATAAAAGCCTTGTGAAAATTTTCAACCTCAAAAGATCTTATTTACATGTGCATGTATGTAAATTTGTTTCGAGATAAACCATAATCATACTCATACCTCAAATGAAAAGAATTTACATGTGGATAGCTGCCTACCTGGTGCTCTCACTCAAAAGGCCACAAAAACCTCCTGTTTTCCGGTGGAAAGGAAAAAAGAAATTCGCGAGTATAAAATGCCGGGGGAGGCGAGGAAGAAAAGGCTGTGAGCAGCAAGCAAACAGGCTGCAGACAGCAGGGGTGCGAAAAGCAGGGGAAGCTCAAGTCGGGGAAGAGCGGAAAAGCCCAGCACCACCACCTTCCTTCCTCGGATCCACAACCCACCCCCTTTCTTCCTCCCCTCGCAAGTATTTTAGTCTTACTCTATTCCAGTCCTCCCAGTGGCAGTGGTGGTGGAGGAGCGGACGGAACCGTCGCCTGCTGCGCCTGCCTGCGAGATCTACGCGAGCGCGGCCATGGGTGCTCGCTGCTCCAAGCTCTCCGTCTGCTGGTGGCCTCCCCACTTCAAATCGCCCATGCTCGGTACGCCGCCTCCCGCGCATTGCCACCACCGCCGCCGCCGCCGCCTCTCCCTAGGATTCTCCGTGTTTCCCCCCTCTCCTCATCACACTCTCGCCTGATTCTTCTGTTGTTGGGGGCGGCGGCGTCGGCCCGGCATTTGGGGCTGCTGTCTCTTCTGGTTTTTCTGCTGCGGCTTTTCCGGGGTTTCTGCTGTTCGTTTCCGCGTGCGTGTGATTTCGTGCTTCCGCGTGCTGGGATGCGGCCTCGTCGATCTCGCTGGAGCTGCGGCTCCGATCCCGTGCACTCGATTTGCTCGCACGCGCAGGAGCGATCCGAATCGTGGTTCCGAGTTGCTGCGCCGGCCGCCACTTGCTGTGCTGATTCCTGCTCCGCCCGGGTTCGGCGAATTCGGGTTGCTCTCGCGAGGTTTCTGGGCTTAATCGTGTCTGGTTCTCCGCGTCTCTTCGTGCTCTCCCGTGGCGGAGAGCAATGCGAAGCTGACGGCGAGTGGTTTGCTGCTGATTCCCAGCGAGGTGTGCCGCTGTGTCTGGCTGGCTTCTCTGCTTGTGGTCCTGATCCGACTGCCGGTGTTCGATTCCCTGTGTGCAGAGAATGGCGCCGCCGAGGATGACGGCAGCGGCGTGCCGGTGTTCGCCGAGTACAGCCTCGACGAGCTCCGGGCGGCCACCGACGGCTTCGCCCCGGACCGCATCGTGTCGGAGCACGGCGAGAAGGCGCCCAACGTGGTCTACCGCGGCACGCTCTTCAGCTCCGGCCGCACCGTCGCCATCAAGCGCTTCGGCCGCTCCGCCTGGCCGGACTCACGCCAGTTCCTGGTCCGTGTGCCTTGCTCCGTGTCATGGATGGATCGTTTCGTATGTTCGTCTCTTGCCTGTGTGGCGTCTGATTGGATGGCTGTGTCTCCGTCGTGGGTGCAGGAGGAGGCGAGGGCTGTTGGGCAGCTGCGCAGTGGTCGGCTGGCCAATCTGATCGGTTGCTGCTGCGAGAGCGGCGAGCGTCTCCTCGTCACAGAGTTCATGCCGCACGAGACCTTGGCAAAGCATCTATTCCACTGTATGTTTGGTTTCTCCTTCTTCACTCTTGTCTTACATTAGCTACAACTAGCACATCTGGGCTTGTTAAGAGTTGATTCTGATGTGGTATTAGTTCGAATGTAGCATCAGAGGGATGGTATTGGGACCCATATTTAAGGATGTTTGTTTGTCACCTGTATCCAATCTGGAAGTGTTGCCTTAAATTGTAGATAGAGGGAGGTTCAAGTTAGTTTCTGCTGCATACTAACTCTTTAGCTGTTTGCTTTGTGGGGCTATTTCTGTACTTTAGGTTAACTGGAAATCGACACTGGTCTTTTATATTAATTCTAGTCACCATATTTAAGGGTGTCTGTTTGTCTCGTGTACCTCAGTACCAGTAACCACTGTGGAAGTGTGGCCTAAGACCGCAGAGGGTGGAAGACTGCCAAATCAAGACACTGGTTTTCTATAGTTATTTTTATCTGGTGCTATTTCTGTACTTTAGGCTACCAAGAAATCAAGACACTGGTTTCCCATAGTTATTTTTAGTCACCAATGTTGGGTTGTGTCACTTTGTTACTTTGTTCTGGTTGGAGGTGCAGCAGTCATTCATGCCATTGATTTTTAGGCCATGCTAAAGTATATGTGTAGCTTGATTTGCATCTAACCTGCAAATGTACTTATTATTAGGGATGATTTTAATTGCTATGACCTTTCATTTATGGACCACTCCCAAAGGATGTGGCTGTCAGGAGCTTTAAAGAAGACGATAGCTGCATTTTATCCTCATGGTGGTTATATATGGCAGGGGAGACAAATCCATTGAGTTGGGCAATGAGGATGAGGGCTGCACTTTATGTGGCACAGGCGTTGGACTACTGCAGTAGCAAAGGGAGGGCACTCTATCATGATTTGCATGCATACAGGGTTGTCTTTGATGTGGTAGGTCTTTACTTGTTCGCATCGGTTGCTTCTCAGATCTTTCATACAAAAGCATTAATCCTTTTGTGTTGACTGTGGGCCAATTTTGTAGGATGGTAACCCAAGACTATCATGTTTTGGCCTGATGAAGAACAGCAGGGACGGAAAGAGTTACAGTACTAATTTGGCTTTCACGCCTCCTGAGTATCTTAAGACAGGCAAGTGTGTCACACACTAGCAATAATACCATGAAACATTTTGGGATTGTGCCTCTTTAACTGTTATCTGTTCTGCAGGCAGAGTAAGTCCTGAGAGTGTGGTTTACAGTTTTGGCACTGTCTTGCTTGATCTCCTTAGTGGGAAGCACATTCCACCAAGTCATGTAAGTTTTCCTACTCTGTGTGCTTTTAACATTCTACAATTATAATACATTGGTGCTGTAGTGCTATTAACATATTGTAGTATTTATATACAAATAAATTTTACACTAACCTTTTCTCTACTTTATTTAGTTCTTTTTGTGTGGATAATTAATTTTTGCCATTGGTATATTTTTTGGAGGGAATGAGTTGACATTACCTTTTCTTTTTCCTGTAGGCACTTGACCTTATAAGAGGAAAGAACTTTCTAGTGCTGATGGATTCCTGCTTGGAAGGTCATGTATCCAACTCTGATGGAACTGACTTGATGCGATTAGCATCCCGTTGCTTGCAATATGAAGCACGTGACCGGCCAAATCTGAAAACTGTGGTATCCGGTCTCGCAAGTCTCCAGAAAGATGCTTCTGTAATGTTCTTTCTTACTATGGTATTTTCATGTTAAAATTCTTATATCATGGTGATTCTTGAGTATGCAAATGCCCCTTGTTAAATTTTGTTTCATTTGTAAATCAAAGGTAGTAAGTCTGATGTTATTTTGTTCGAATGCACTTAGTAAATGTGTTGAGAACACAAGCTTAAGATAATACATTTTATCTTATTTTTTCTAGCTTGTGGACTTATGTCATTATTTATATAGTTTTCCTTGCTTAATAGTTCTAACTGAATTTTAATGCAGACTCCTTCGCACACTTTGCTTGGGATCCAACATGATAAGAAAAACTCAGATCGAGGTTCCTTATCTGCTATTGGGAATGCTTTTGCCAGAGCAGACCTGAATGAGGTGCACGAAATATTGCTGCATGATGGATATAATGAGGACGATGCAGCTAATGCTGAGGTAAAAGAACTATTTGCCAGTAGACCTCATTCGTAGGATGTTTGTTGCCGCAACACTATCGCGCTTTACTCTTTTCAGCAAGTAACAATCCAATTACTAAAGCCATGTGATGATACTGCTTCCCCCATTCATGGAACAGTGGGGGTTGTCATCAATGGTCTTGCATGGCCAGCTCATGTTATATACTGCTTCCCCCTTGTTTGCACTCTACTCTCTGTGATAAACAGAGAAAAAGAGAGATGTTATCTTACCCCCGTTTTATACTGCTTTTATAATGTGATAAAATACATATATTGTAGGGATTCTCATCAGTCATGAATGCGATAGATATACCTTATCTTACTGTTTTTACTAAGTAAATTCTGGTAATTTGCTTTGAAAATCTTGGTCTTGGATTTATGATAAAACAATGGCATCCATATGCTCGTCACATTCTGCATGAAACACCACTTTGAGATTTCATTCACATTACAATTATTTAATCATGCTCAGCCATAAATATTCTTACATTCGTATTTTGAATGTTGGACCTTGCAGCTATCTCTCCAGTCATGGAATGGTGATGTATCTGAGAGCTTTGTTGTTAAGAGGCGTGCAGACAATGCCTTTAAGTCTAAGGAATTCGTGACTGCAATTGACTGTTACTCAAGGGTATGCTTATATTGTGATCTGATGCACACCTATAATTCTCCTTCCTGGCTTCCTATATCTGTAGTTGCCTTATGTCCTATTTCAGAATGGCAGCTTTTGCTATTTCATTGTATTCAGCCGCTTTTAGATTGCTTTTCTTCCAACTAGTTGCTAAGTTAGCATGTGTAAGGCGTTTCAAGCATTGGGGTTTAGTCAGGACTCAGGAGGTTTTTTGTAGCTAACATTGTGACACAATTGTGCGAATGTCTAGGAACTAGTTCTTTGTGGTATGATAATGAAGACACAGGCAGTGTGAAGTAGTATATGTTGCAGGAGATTTTGGTATGTTTTCTTAGCACCTTCAGGCTATTAATCTGTGGTATTGGATACTTGGCAGTTCCTTGACTCAGGCGCCGCGGTGACTCCAACCATGCTGGCGCGGAGATGCTTCGCATATGTGGTGATTGGCAACCCACAAGAAGGCCTTGAGGATGCGAAGAGAGCCGCGATTATTGCACCCGACTGGCCGATGGGACACTACCTGCAGGCCATGGCACTTCAAAACCTGGGAATGGAGGCTGAAAGCCAAGAAGCACTGAGGATTGGCACTGCCTTGGAAGCTGCAAGGAATAGTAGAGCTAGATCTGTATAGCCGAACTTGTGATACCCTGTCCTGCTTGTACCTAGATCGCCTGCATTTCGGATGCCTCCCTCCAATGCTTTGCCACCAGTAGGGCTGTTTTTGGTATTCCCTAACTTGTATCGGTATTTCCCGTGGTTTCACAAGTCAAAAACTCCTAGGTTGGCTGCTATTATACCTACAATATATTCATGAATACAGGAATGGGCAACTAGTTTGCAATAGCACTCTGTTGATGTGAGTTTGTAAAGAGACAGAATTTCCATTTTTATTTCAATAAATTCATGTATATACAAACTTTCGAATTCTGCAGCTTAAGATATTGAAGTCAACCGACAGCCTTTTAGGTTTTCATTCCTGTTAGTTTATGGTTTCAATTGTACTGTATGCCTTTTTATTTCATGTGTACTATGGAAATCGTACCACCATTCCCCTTACAGTAGAGACGCTAGGGGTTCGAATCTGCTACTGCCACCGTGTTCGATGTTGCCCTAATTATAAGGATGAAGAGTGTCTCTGCGAGTTCTGTTGACAGCAAAGTTTTGCCGTGGAGTAGAGAAAGGGATTAATAATTGTTGTAATAAGTGAATGAAACTTTTAAGGCATTGTTTGGAATAGAAGCATTCCAGATCGAGGGCATTGGAACCCAGCCTTAGGCCACTTCGAGATGGATTCTGGAAATGCCCTGAGCTGCAGCACACTCAAGAGCCCTCATACATCCCAGAGCTTCTGCCGTCAAAGCATCACGCACGTAGCCTTCATTACCAGCTCCCGTTAAGTTTGGATCCCCAATGTGATTTCTGATTATAAAACCTCAAGCTCCGGATTTTGTTTATTTCACACACGCACCATCCGTAGACAGTCTGTGCTGCAGCTGAAACGCTCTTCTCCTTTGGCAATGGAGCCGAGGCAGCGACACACTGAACGAGCAGTAGCCCGGCCCGCTATCCAGTCCGGTCGGACAACCTGCTTCGTGGGCCAGATTCCAAAGTCCACATACGGAGCCGTCTCCCTCCTCCTCAAGACCTCAACCAGCGGCCGACGCTCGAAGCGCCGCCCGTCCGCCGCCACCATGCTGCGCCTCCGGAACCGCCTCCTCCCTCTGCTCCGCGCAGCCTCCCCGATCCACATCCACCCCCGCGCGTGCTGCCTCCTCTCCACCTCCTCCTCCACCTCCACTTCCGCGCCCGCTGCGGCGTTCTCGCTCGAGGACTACCTCGTCGCCTCCTGCGGCCTCGCTCCAGCCCAAGCGCGCGAGGTGTCCAAGAAGGCGTTCCACCAGTTATCCAAAGCATCTCGCAAGGAACAGATCCCACACTCCCGCTTCATCTCCGCTGCCTCCAACCCCGATGCCATCATCGCCCTGCTCTCCGGCGCCGGCCTTTCTCGCGCCGACATCGCCGCCGTCATCTCCGCCGACCCGCTGCTCCTCCGTGCATCGGTGAAGAACATCACACCCCGCTTTCTTGCTCTCCGTGACCGCGTCGGTCTCTCCACTCCCCAGATCGCTAGCTTCCTCCTGGTCGGCTCACGCGCTTTCCGCGACTGCGACGTCATTCCCAGGCTCCAGTACTTCATCTCCTTCTACGGCTCGTTTGAGCAGGTCCTGGTGGTCCTAAAGAGGACTGGGTCCCTCCTCGCGATGAGCCTTGAGAAGGTAATCGAGCCTAACATAGCTTTGCTTCGTCAGTGGGGTGTTCGAGATATTGCACAGTTGTGTTCAGACAACGCATGGTTGCTTACCTTCACCCCGGAACGCGTGAAGGAGTTTTTGCTACGGGCGGAACAGCTTGGGGTGCCACCCACTTCGCGTATGTTTAGGCACGCGGTGGCAGTCGTCGTCTCTAATCCCAAAGAGAAGGTAGCTGCCAAGATTGTGTTCTTGAAGAAGACTCTTGGTTGGTCTGAGTCTGAGGTTTCCACTGCAGTGTCCAAGTTGCCATCTATATTAGGATTCTCTGACGAGACTCTTCTTCGCAAGATTGAGTTTCTTGTCAATGAGGTTGCAATGGAGCCACAGCACATTGTGGGAAGGCCTACCCTGTTGACATACAGCCTGGAGAAGAGGCTAGGGCCGAGGTATTATGTCATGAAGGTCCTGCGGGAAAAGGGATTGCTGAGCAAAATGAGCTTTTACACACTTGCACAATTAGGAGAGGAGACTTTCAAATTGAGGTTCATCGACTGTCACAAGGACTCTGTTCCTGGCCTTGCAGATGCTTATGCTACAGCTTGTACTGGTATTATTGTGCCCTCTAGAGTCTAAGTTTAGCATCGCCTTTTGTGTTTTAGGCGGATGGCGGGACTGAAATTCATGCTCATCAGCAGATGTCCACTGTAAGGCCTTCTCAATTCTGGCTTCTGCAATAGAATCACCAGTGACTGCTCATGGACCCTCAATTCTTATTTCTGCAGTAGAATCACAAGTGATCTCTGACTTGTCATAGACCAAGTGTAAGTTATGGTTATTTATGGAAAACCTGGGCCTGACTTGTTCTAGAGGCTAAATGTACATGCTTGTTGGTTTCTTGTTCTGCCTAGCTCATTGCTGAAGATTATCTTACCTTTTCTTATGTGAATAAGTCTGTATTGGACAATTTATTACGCTATTCAAATCTGACAGTAATCCTCTTTTCCTGGTATCTTAGCATGTTTTATTCCAACTGATGTTTTAGCTAGATCTCACTAGCTGAATGAATGTTTGTTCTAGTGGTGCTTACTTGTACATGACTGAGGCTGTACTAGTAAGTTCCAGCTAGTAGCCTAAAGTGCTACTGAGAAGAAACTCTCTGGAACAATTTTCTAAAGCTCATGTTGTAAGGACCATGAAATATGGCTTTCTGTGTTTGGCTTGTAAGGGAATGATATGATAACAGCTGAAAATAAATGGCCAGTTATATGGGAGACGCTCAACTTCGTAAGAGAGGATACTAATTTAGCATGGTGAGAGTATATACCTTTCATATAATTTCTAGTTAGCCAATTGTTCTTAAATCTAAATCTAAGTCTCAAATTCGTTTATTACCATTTTTTTAGTTTTGTGTTTTTAAGGAGTTCCTTTTGAAACGTTTCTGCTTTTGTAGCATGTAGGTGATAGATATCAAGCATGGTACTATTTACATGGTTCTCCTTCATATATGTCATATATGCTATGCATTCTAGGTTCTTTTCAGCTCACATGATGTATGTTTCTGCACTAAATAAACAGAAATTGTCCTTCAAAAGTTGAAATAAGGGACAATATTGTAATAATATCTTTGCAGTGCTGTTCCAACCTCCAATCAAAATTAAACACAGTCTGACATTAGGAAACTAGTTCTTATAATCCTTTATTTCTAGGCATCAGTTTCCAGAAATTCTCTTGAACTTGTGTTTCTCAACAGCCCATGTCTATAGACATGGAAATGCTTATGCTTACAGGCATGCAGATTTGAGTTATTGTATTTTTCACATTTTTAACCCTCAAATGATCCTCCAAGGAATCTTAGCCCCATTCAGACTTTGTGCAGCATTTGACAATTGGCCAAAAAAAGGACTTGATAACAAAGAATCATCAATTGAAACTGCATCCAAAAGCGAACAGATAACAATAAGAAAAAGGAATCCTCAATCCCCAACTGTAAACCATTTGGCCCGTTTGTTTGGAAATTTTGATTCACGTTCATCGAGGAATGAATGTTTGTACAATATACAAAATTCAGGGGAACGCTAGGAGACAGTAAGGTAGAATTGATGAATCATTAATTGCTCATGCCCAAACACGCTTCTTTGGGGAAAATCAGTCCATCAAATTTGTCCCTAGGATGTGAAAATGAGGGCCTGGAACTAGAAGTGCAGCATTTCAGCTATCTTGTATGCCTCATGAAAAGGAACTGAGAATTCAGGAGATGAGGCATAGTGTTGTGCAGTTGTGCTTGCTTTCAGGTGCAGTAGGAAATGGGTGGAAAGGGAACATGTGGAGTTGTGGACTTCAGGTAGAATTGAAAAGAAATACGAGTATTGGAATGCGACGGGAAAAGAGAGTATTGGAAAAACAAAAGAAATGTAGACGGAGGATCTTTCTGAGGCGTACAAAGTCCAAGATTGGAGAATAGCTGAACCGTGCACAAATCTAATGATAGTCCTAATTAGACACATTTCATTAGTTCTTTTCTGTTGCCTTCACGGGAATAGTCGAAGCAGACAAAAATCATCGCAAAATAGTTCCGATTTTTTTTTATTATAAAATTGAGATATATCACCCTGTCGGTCTCCCAGGGACCGACAGGTCCCTAATCGAAAATGGATTAATCGTCAGTGGGAAAAATGATGGATGCACAAAGATCATCGATGAAGTTTTTCCGACTTTTTTTTTTAAAAAAAAAGAGATATAGCACCCTGTTGGCCACCCAGAGGCCGACAGGTCCCTAATCCTCGGTCTCTGCCAGAAAGGTGGAAACGATCGTCACTCTAGCAATGTGGCGGAATAATCAAACTATCGCAGATGGATTAGTCAGCGGAGAAAATGATGGATGCATAGTGGCAAGCGTAGCCACAGCAAAACATTTGAGCATGGCGTGCGACCGTTAAAGCTTTATTAGTCTCTATTCCAGCGGCAAGGTCGCAAGGAGACGAGCACCCTTTGATCTCTATGGCCACGTCGCCGTCACGATGATTGACGCCACGGCGTCACGACGACAGACCCCTTTGATCTCCTCGCTTATCCTGCGCATGCGCCTCACTGGACCACCCCGTCACTGAGTCCATGCCCTGGAACGCCGCGGCAGCAGCGATGGCGGCAACGCCGGCCGCGGCCGGGGAGGGATCCCTCATTTTCTTGCTGCAACCGCTCTTCCTCCACGGCGTGAGCGCCGCGGCTCACCTCATCCTCGCGCTCGCCGTCGCGGCGCGCTTGCGCTTCTCCTTTGGCAGCGACACACTGAACGAGCAGTAGCACGGCCCGATCCAGTCCTGTCGGACAACCTGCTTCGTGGGCCAGATTAGTGCTCCTCATCGGTTATCAGTCACTGGGCCAAGGCGCGACACACTGAGCGAGCAGTGGCCCGGCCTGCTATCCAGTCCATATACGGAGCAACAGAAAAAAAAAGTTTCGTCTCCTCCGGCGCCGCCGCTCGAAGCGCCGCCCGTCCGCCGCCACCATGCTGCGCCTCCGGAACCGCCTCCTCCCTCTACTCCGCGCAGCCTCCCCGCTTCCCTCCCCGATCCACATCCACCCCCGCGCGTGCTGCCTCCTCTCCACCTCCACCACCACCACCGTCCCCGCAGCCTTCTCCCTTGAGGACTACCTCGTCGCCTCCTGCGGCCTCGCCCCAGCCCATGCCCGCGAGGTGTCCAAGAAGGCCTCCCGCGAGTTATCCCATGGATCCAGGAGACCATTGGATGAACTCTCCCACTCCCGTCTCAACTCCGCCTCCAACCCTGATGCTATCCTCGCCTTGCTCTCCGACGCCGGCCTCTCCCGCGCTGACATTGCCGCCGTCGTCTCCGCGGACCCGCTGCTCCTCCGCACTTACGTGAAGATTATCGCCCCCCGCCTTCTTGCTCTCCGCGACCGCGTCGGTCTCTCCACTCCCCAGATCGCTCGCTTCCTCCTGCTCAACTCACGCGCTCTCCGCGTGGGCGATGTCGTTCCCAGGCTCGAGTACTTCATGTCCTTCTACGGCTCGTTTGAGCAGGTCCTGGTGGCCATAAAGAGGACCGGGTCCCTCCTCATGGTCAGCCTTGAGAAGGTAATCGAGCCTAACATAGCTTTGCTTCGTCAGCGGGGTGTTCGTGATATTGTCCGGCTGTGTTCAAACGTCCCGCGGTTGCTTACCTTCAACCCGGAACGCGTGGAGGAGTTTTTGCTGCGGGCAGAAGAACTTGGGGTGCCTCCCGCTTCGCGGATGTTCAGGCACGCGGTGGCCGTCGTCGCCTTTGTTTCTAAAGAGAAAGCTGCTGCCAAGCTTGAGTTCTTGAAGAGGACTCTTGGTTGGTCTGAGTCTGAGGTTTCCACTGCAGTGTCCAAGTTGCCAGCTATATTAGGATTCTCTGACGAGATTCTTCTTCGCAAGATTGAGTTCCTAGTCAATGAGGTTGCGATGGAGCCACAATACATTGTCGAAAGGCCTGCCCTGCTGTCATACAGCCTGGAGAAGAGGCTAGTGCCGAGGCATTATGTCATGAAGGTCCTGCAGGAAAAAGGATTGCTGAGTACCAATACGAGCTTTTACTCATTAGCTTCAAAATATGGAGAGGATACTTTCACATCAAAGTTCATTGACTGTTACAAGGACTCAATTCCTGGCCTCACAGATGCTTATGCTACGGCTCGTGCTGGTATTGTGCCTTCTAGAGTCTAAATTTAGCATCTTCTTTTGTGTTTTAGGCCGATGGTGGAACTGCAATTCATGCTCATCAGCAGATGTCCATTGTAAGGCCTTGTCTATTCTGGCTTCTGCAATAGAATCACCAGTGACTGCTCATAGACCCTCAATTCTTATTTCTGCAGTAGAATCACCAGTGATCTCTGACTTGTCGTAGTCCAAGTGTAAGTTATGGTTATTTA
The DNA here is from genome assembly GCA_018135685.1 of Themeda triandra. Taxonomy (NCBI): domain Eukaryota; kingdom Viridiplantae; phylum Streptophyta; class Magnoliopsida; order Poales; family Poaceae; genus Themeda; species Themeda triandra. The sequence continues at coordinate 1,696,284 of JAENPR010000033.1, forward strand.
TGGAAAACCTGGGCCTGACTTGTTCTAGAGGCTAAATGTACATGCTTGTTAGTTTCTTGTTCTGCCTAGCTCATTGCTTAAGATTATCTTACTTTTTCTTATGTGAATGAGTCTGTATTGGACAACTTATTACGCTATTCAAATCTGACAGCAATCCTCTTTTCCTGGTATCTAACCATTTTTTATTAGCATGTTTTATTACAACTGATGTTTTACCTAGCTCTCACTAGCTGAATGAATTATTCCTCTTTTTTGTTTGTTCTAGTGGTGCTTACTTGTACATGACTGAGGCTGAACTAGTAAGTTCCAGGTAGTAGCCTAAAGTGCTACTGAGAAGAAACTCTCTGGAACAATTTTCTAAAGCTCATGTTGTAAGGACCAATGAAATATGGTTTTCTGTGTTTGGCTTGTAAGGGAATGATATGATAACAGCTGAAAATAAATGGCCAGTTATATGGGAGACACTCAACTTCATATGAGAGGATACTGATTTAGCATGGTGAGAGTATATACCTTCCATATAATTTCTAGTTAGCCAACTGTTCTTAAATCTAAGTCTCAAATTTGTTTACCATTTTTTTAGTTTTGTGATTTTAAGGAGTTCCTTTTGAAACGACTATGCTTTTGTAGCATGTAGGTCAGTAGGTGATAGATATCAAGCATGGTACTATTTACATGGTTCTCCTTCATATATGCCATATATGCCATGCATTCTAGGTTCTTTTCAGCTCACATGATGTATGTTTCTGCACTAAATAAACAGAAATTGCCCTTCAGAAGTTGAAATAAGGGACATATTGTAATAATATCTTTGCAGTACTGTTCCAACTTTCAATCAAAATTAAACACAGTCTGACATTAGGAAACTAGTTCTTATAATCCTTTATTTCCAGGCATCAGTTTCCAGAAATTCTCTTGAACTTGTGTTTCTCAACAGCCCATGTCTATAGAAATGGAAATGCTTATGCTTACAGGCATGAAAATTTGAGTTATTGTATTTTTCACATTTTTAACCCTCAAATGATCCTCCAAGGAATCTTAGCCGCATTCAGATTTTGTGCAGCATTTGACAATTGGCCAAAAAAAAGGACTTGATAGCAAAGAATCAATTGAAACTGCGTCCAAAAGCGAACAGATAACAATAAGAAAAAGAATCCTCAATCCCCAACTGTAAACCATTTGGCCCATTTGTTTGGAAATTTTGATTCAAGTTCATCGAGGAATGAATGTTTGTACAATATACAAAATTCAGGGAAACACAAGGAGACAGTAAGGAAGAATTGATGAATCATTAATCGCTCATGCCAACGCACGCTTCTTTGGGGAAAATCAGTCCATCAAATTTATCCCTAGGATGTGAAAATGAGGGCCTGGAACTAGAAGTGCAGCATTTCAGCTATCTTGTATGCCTCATGAAAAGGAACTGAGAATTCAGGAGATGAGGCATAGTGTTGTGCTTGCTTTCAGGTGCAGTAGGAAATGGGTGGAAAGGGAACATGTGGAGTTGTGGACTTCATGTAGAATCTGTATTTTGCACAATTTTTCCAAATCATTTCTTAGTCTGTATAAATGTCTTGAAACAGAGGATCTTGTTTGTTTAATCTTGTCGTGCTTCTCTGTTTTTCTTGTGTAAATCTGGATAAGACAAAGGGAGAGAATTATCCTTCCTATGATTTGTTACAGCTTTTTGTGTGATGATCTCAAATCCATCTTTTGATTGGCCACAGTTTTCTAACACTTAATCTGTCATATTTGTGAATCATGCCAGGCTACTGCTTACTGCAGAATCTGCAGTTATTAATAACATATGCAAACAGTTAAGATGTGATGCCTGTCAAATCCTTCACAGCACGACAAAAATTATGTTAAGGGGAAATGTACCATAAAAAAAGAGTACAGAACTTAATATGATGAGATGATAAATCTGTGGCCATTGAGTACCTGCATGAGAGGCTGAGAGCAGGTCTCATTGTCATCAAAGCAGATTGATTTGTACCTGCTCTAGCTGAATAGCAATTTGCCCTTTTGCGAGAGCACTCTCTGAATGCAATTGACCCTTTTGATTCACCTACACCCTGAGGTACGTGCAATTTGGAGAACAAGATAATACAAGTAGAGAGAATTCTACAGTACATTAGCATTCCTGCAGAACCCCCGCTTGTTATGTCACAGGATAAGTTGGCTCATAACTGGTAATCTAATGGTGAAATTCAGCTCCATAATCTCCATGTAAATCCCTCACCCTTTTGCCGTTGTGTTGTATTCCTTTTTTTTTCTGTACTAGAATAGTGTCCTGAATAATTAGTGCCATGCAAAGGAATAGTTAAATTGTGTGCTTTGTTCAAACCAGTGCCTATTTGTCTTTCCGGGATCCAGATTATGCTTTGATCCATAAATTTGAAGAAGTCAGACAGATGTGCATATGTGCACAATAGGAGAGCAAAAGAATCATGTCAGGAGGAAGGCCTTCTTTTTTTTTTTAGTTTGATGCAGGTTAAATATGCACCACAATTGCCATTTGTCCTCAAGGGTCTTACAGTCAATTTTCTGGGGGGTGGGGGGTGGGGGGGGGGGGGGGTGCGGGCATGAAGACTGGTATTGTTGGAAGAACGGGAAGTGGCAAATCAACCCTCATTCAGGCCCTTTTCCGTATCGTGGACCCCACTATTGGTCAGATACTAATAGATGACGTCGACATTTGCACAATTGGACTGTATGATCTGAGATCCAGGCTGAGCATCATTCCGCAAGAACTGACAATGTTTGAAGGAACTGTTAAAAGTAACCTTGGTCCTCTTGGGGAGTACTCTAATGATCAAATCTGGAGGTTGTTTCACCTTTCACATGCTCCATTGCTTAAATAGCTGAAATATCAATCTGTTGTTACTCCTGATTTCAGGCTTTGGATTGTTGTCAGTTAGGGGACGGCGTTACGAAGAAGGAGCTGAAGCTTGACTCACCAGGTCTGGTATCCTTATATTAGTCATGCAGTTCACAGTTACTACTACCTTTTCCCCCTCACCATTGTATCTTTCACATTTTTTTCGTAGTATACCCATTTCGGCAAAATGAAAGAATGGAGGCATATGGTACTGAATATTCTTGTGAAATGTTCTTGACTTGGATTGCAGTGGTAGAGGACGGTGAGAACTGGAGCATGGGCCAGCGTCAGCTTGTGTCTTGGTAGGGTAATTCTGAAACGGAGTAAGATCCTTGTTCTGGACGAAGCGACTGCTTTAGTGGATACTACAACTGACAACTTGATCCAGAAAACACTGAGGCGGCAATTTTCAGAGATGACAGTAATCACGATAGCGCACAGGATCACGTCGGTTCTTGACAGTGACATGGTGCCGCTGCTTGACAATGGTTAGTGCCACAAACAGCAGTTACTACTGAATGTGATGCCTTTAGCTAGCGCTTCTGTTGTGATGATGCTGGTGCTGTTATTTGCAGGCGTGGCCATCGAGCACGACAGGCCGACAAAATTGCTGGAGGATAAGTCGTCTCTGTTCTCAAAACTTGTAGTAGAATACACGAGGCGGTCGGTGCATACATAGCAGACAACTGAAGATGGTTCTTTCTACTCAGTTAATCAGGCTGGGTCGCCGAGAATGCTAAAAATATGCTAAGGTAGAGATACAAGATGGGTAGCCTAAACCCTAAATCTTGTATGCTTGACCATAAAAGGTTTAAAGAAAACTCTTGATTCCTGAACATTATATGCTTGGATTTGTGGAATGTTCAGAGATGTTTACTACATTTTGGTGGAGGTAACACATCTAAATAAAATAGAGAAGTATCTGCAGCTTTTCATGCTGGAGAACAAAACATTTCGACAAACATTCAACAGTCAAACTTTTGATCTCATCCTGATTATTCCTACGTGAAGCCTGTCAAGAGAAGCCTGTCAAGAGATACATAGCCATCTTAATTCCAAAATGCTAAAACCTTGTGTGACGGACTCTCCGTCATTTTATTCGTATGAATAGCCATTTGTGGAGCTCACATCAAGCAGATTAAGTACTTCATGTATCCTTAAATCTGTAGGCAAGACACCACTACTCTTTCAGCGACATAAGAAGTACTAATACAAGGAAAGAATTACCAGTGGTTAGGCAAGTAGCATCTCAGATTAAGATGGCCGTATAAAAGGTTAATTCATACCCCAAACTTCTTGTTTGTGAGAGCAAACAACACTTGGGGGTCTTGCTTAGTCTGCGTGTATGTGTCAGTCTTGTTCGTTTCATTTCCTATCATACATTGTTCTGACCTCGTGATGTAAATCACTAGATTAAAGACATGAACATGCAATGAAAACTACCTCGATGAATTTATGTATATGGACTCTCCCTTCGGTGATGTCAAAAAATTATATGCCAACAAAATAATATCTGAAATCCTTCTCACCTATCCCAATATCAAACACCATTAGTTCTTGTGAATTACTAGAGCCCCCTACGTTGTTAAATATAACTAGCATTGGCAAAAGGAGGGAGCAATAACTAGCATAAGACATAAAAAAACATTTCTGCGAATTTACCAGACTAAGTTGGCCAAAGAAGAAAGAGCCATCATCAAATTTTAACACGGAGCTATTTATTTTGTCCAGAGCAGCAACTGACAATCAAGAATGTCTGTAGTCAAGAACCACTATGTGCACAATCATGACTCTAATAAAAACAAATGATTTTTTTCTTCTTGTTCATGCAAGCTTCAGTGATCATGGGCCCCTTAGACGTGAATGCGTCTAGCAATTCCCTGTTCAAAGCATCTGAATACCTCAACAGTTGTGCCCTCGTAGAGAGACGGCTGCAACGAAGCAGATGTAGGTAGCAGGAAAGCTTCCATATCAAAGGCTCAAAGCTACACTCGCAGAGGAAAATTAACGATGATATGGTACTGTCTCATGTGCAACTATGTCACAGAGAAAAAGTAGTGTTGAAAACTATGTTTGATGTCTGAATAATAACATCCAATATAATAATTGATATAATCCAATGTTCGTCAGAACATAAATGATCCTAATAACCTTACTGCGGCTGATATGCATACTCTTTTTGATTCGCAAAGAAATAATTACCTCGGAGGAACATATAAATCCAGAATTTAACTACGAAACAGGACAAGCTTTCGAAACAGAATTAATCTAGAGCTGCATCAAATTATTACAGGCATGTTCCCTGTTCATGATTCAGAGAGAATGTGCATCACTGGAAAGGGTAAGACAACGTGATTTTTCTTTAAAGCGGTCCACACATTAGCATTTCTGGCACTGTATTGGTGTACTTAGTAGCAGGTGGTGGCATTCTAAAACCAACCAAAAAGAAGAAACAGAGCAATAGGATTCTGCTGCAAAATGGAACTAGTGCTTCTCAATTCACATCTAATTCCGGTTCCCAAGCATCTGACCGACTAAATTAGTCACCTGAAAAGAATGACCCAAAAGACAGGGGTTAATATGGTGAGACACAGACCAGCAAACATCACATATCAAATGGGAGAATTATTGCCAGTATATCAACATGGATAGTTGGGCATAGGCAGGAGCAGCAGGAAAACTATTGTGCCATGGAATAAGCAGAACTATAAATCTGCAAGTGGAACTGTTCCTTTAGATATATAAAGTGAAGGTTACTGCACCAAGATCACCATGCTAAAGAAAAAATATAGAACGAGCATATCTCCAGGCATCTGCGGTCTGTGGATGGAGATCACAAACTATTTGTTCACAATAAGCAGGTGTTGAGGTACACTAGAAATGCACCATACTTTTCCAGCCTAATAAGTCCTAAAGTAGGAAAAACCACCATCAAGGACATTTTTTTGACAATTTCAATCAGTACACAGTCGGTTATGATATAGTACATAGTCTAGGAATAAGCATAAAAATGAACCCGCAAAGGCCAAAGAGAGAGGGTATCAACAAACAAACCTGCCAATACTTTGAAACACATCGATCAATGCAACTGTTCTCACCCATATTGAGCTCAGCTTCTTTATACCTGAAATAAAACGAACCCACAAAAATTAGTTCAATCTCACAGATGATGGATCCTTCTTAACTATAAATTAGCACGCCATAAGAAGTTCCAAGCTTGAGGTGTAATGTATTGCAGCTAAGCTAAATTATTTGGTGATTATCCAAATATAACATCATAGAATGTTATTTGTGTTACATATAAATAAGGATGTGCCAACAGGACTACAAATAATTGATTTAAAAAATTAAGCTCATCATATCTGTACCTTTTCTCAACGCACTTGTCGAAACAGGTCTGTGTAAGCCTGTATAAAGCATAAAGACACTGTCAGAACAAGCATAAATAAATCAAACAGAAACCTAAATGATTGAGAGGAGTGATAAACTATGAGTAAAGATGTTCAAATATTAAGTTATTAAATAACATAAACATCACACACATTTCAGACACCCAGGAAAACCCTAAGATGGCATTAACTGATTAGCATTTCAGATAAGAGGTACTTGGAAGATTCAAGCCTAGTTGTATCAGGACTTGCATGACTATTTAGGAAAGTCACCACATTCACCTTTTCATAGAACATATTCAATTCCTGCAGTTAGTTGGAAGTGGGGAAACTAAAGATTGCACTATGAATTAGTAAAGCATCTATGCTGAGTGCTAACACCCATCTCTTTGCTGAATTAGCAACCTCCAATTGCAACCAAAATGGTAGCCACCAACGGCATACTGTTGTTACAAATTAATGATCTCAAGCAAGCAAGATGCATATCACTCACTTGTTGAAAAGATCAACCCTGTACTCCATCTCCTTCTCCGCCATCCCAAACATCTGCACGGTGAACGGCGCACAGCACCAATCTCAGCAAGAGCAGCAAATCCAGAAACCGAAACCCGAAAAGGAGGAGCGAGGTGCGCCAACCTACCTGCTCCTTCTCCAAGTTGGTCGGCCCGCCTTTCCCAGCCATTGCCGCACCTCTCCTGCGAAGAACAGAGCGAACCAACAGAATCAGAAAATCAGAACAACGCGTCAGGAGTGGAGGTGAGATTCAGAAGCAACACGGGAAGAAGACCCTCACGGGGAAAGGGAACGAAGTCCGGGGATCTCGCGATCACGACGAGCAGCCGCGTCCTCGCCCCACTCGCCAAGTCTAGCTTAGGGTTTTGCTCTCTCCTTCCTTGCCGGCGGCGGAGGAAGCAAACACAGACGAGAGAGAGAGAGAGAGAGCAGGCGCGCCTCCTCAGATGGGCCGCACCCCGAATGGGCCAGCTCACTGACAGATGGGCCCAGTTGTGAAGGCCCGCCTTATTTTTTTTAGCCCGCAGGCCAGCGTCTTTATAAATTTTGATGGGCCTCGAGGCCCAAATGTACTCACTTACTACTGGGGTCCACGGGTAATGCCAGAAGTCTTCTTCCCAAATCCAAACCGCTCGCTCATCACCGAAGAAGACTCGAAGAGGGGCCATGAGCAGCTTGGCTTATCCGCTCCTCCGGCTCCCGTGCCGCTGCTCTCTCGCGGCGGCGCCAGCGTCTCGGCTCCCCGCACCGGTGTGCCTATCCGCTTCGGGTTCCGAGGATGCAGGGGGCGAGCTGACGACGCGGGAAAAGCGAGCGCAGCGTCGGGAGCGGCGGGAGTTGCGTGCGACGGACTGGAAGGAGGAGGTGCAGGACCGGCTGATCCACGAGCCGGCGCGGCGGCGGAAGAAGCCTCCTAAGCGGTCATGGAGGGAGGATCTCAACCTCGACCTCCTCGCCGAGCTGGGGCCGCAGTGGTGGCTCGTGCGCGTCTCCATGGCGCCCGGCACCGACTACGTCGACCTCCTCACCAAGGCCATCTCACGACGCTACCCGGAAGTCACCTTCAAGGTCTCACTTCCTCCTGTCCTTTTAGTTTTGTTGTTGATTGCGTCCGTGCCGTGCGAATTAAGCACTGCTATACGAGCATTTATTTTTTATTAGGCGGTCGCGTCCTATTCATACCGATTATGTTGAGCACTGCCCTGACAAGCATTTAATTTTTATTAGGCTGTCGCGTCCTATTCATATTTATGTTGAAATAGATTACTATGTGAATTTGATACCTAAAATGTGAATCTTGGATTACTATGTTGAAAGAGATTGATGATATATATAAACTGTGAAACTGTAATTATGTTCTTACAGACCTGTAACTGTGACTCTTACTTGGACAGTATAATCACTGACAAGAAAATCTACATTAAGATTACTGATTGTCAATGCTTAATTGTGGCAAGACTTGGATTAAGAGATCTAGTAGGAATCTGTATGCTGACAATGAAGTTCTCCTGATTACCGTTCCTCATAGCCTTATAGGAAATGGTTTAGTACTAGTCCATCTGAATGACTTCACTAGTCCACTTGCATACCATTTTCTTTTCATCATTTTACTTCTCACAAAAGTTACCTGCAGATTTACAATCCATCCATCAAAGTAAAGAGGAGATTAAAAAGTGGTGCAATCAGTGTTAAATCCAAGCCTCTGCATCCTGGGTTGGTCTTTATGCATTGTACCTTAAACAAGGAACTTCATGACTTCATCAGAGACACAGAGGGTTGTTATGGCTTTATTGGAGCTACAGTTGGTTCAATGTGAGTACCTCACTGAGCTCTTTCCATTCCTTTACTTTTGCTCTTCTTTCTTTGATGCATTATTTTATTGGCATTGTTATGATTCTTGTTTTTAGGTGACTATTTTCATATTCATTTTTTAATCATCCAGTAGCACTTGACCTTAGACAGCATCTCATCCTGTAAATATTTTGAAGAAAGACTTGAAACCACGGTGGTTGCTATAGATATGTGTAATTATGTCCAAATGAAATATATGCCATCCTTCAACATACTTCTCTAATGACCAGGATATTCTTTGGCCAGAACAACAATTATCACAGCATTTTGTCTAACATGATTGTAACAAAGGCATGTAAAGTATCCTAAGCACAACATTTAGACACTGCAGGTACAATAATACTGTAGGTCTATAGCAGATCATATCTCTTTTTTTCTGTGATCACTGATCAGTTATTCATTTTTTCTGATTTGCACTTCGTTTACCTGTCTTACTATGAAGCAAGAGGCAGATTAAAAAGCCAAAACCTATTCCAATTGATGAAGTTGAATCAATTATTAGAGAAGAGAAGGAGGAACAAGAGAGAGTTGACAGAGAATTTGAGGAAATGGAGAATATGGGAAACGTTGAACCTTTCAGTAAACCTGTTGAAGAATCTGAACTTATGTTAATGAATAAGATCAAGAAGCAGTTTAAGAAATCATCCTCAAAAGGTGGCACTAGACACACTGTTTTTTCGCCAGGTGCAACTGTTCAGGTTCTCTCTGGGCCTTTTGAAGACTTCACTGGTTCCATCCTTGAAGTGAATCGCAAAAACAAGAAGGTTGGGCTGATTACAGATTTTATCTTACTGAACTAGTTGTATGATTATTCTGCAATATTTTTTCTTCTTGTATAGTTTGGTTTTCTAAGAAGTGTTACCTCTCACAGGCCACTGTCCAGTTGATACTTTTTGGGAAAGAGAGCTTTGTGGATCTTGATTTTGATCAAATTGAGGCAATTGAAGTGGATGCCAATGATAGCAAACTATGAGGTCTGAAAACGCCTCTAAATCCTCACGTTTAACTTTTGCAAGCATGCTATGGCAGTAGGCTAACAAAAGAAATGATAGATCTAGAGCATTTTTTTCACCTGTTAGCCAAAGATTGTATAGTAGAATGTGCTGTCACTATTATTGCAGTCTCTGATTTGTTCTCTGCCATTATGGTAAGTATTCTTTCCATTTTTCCATTGTTTGACAAAATTTCATGATCATCACATTCCAAATTGTTTGTCTAGGAGATTATCTGAGCTCCTCGATACTTTAGATGCAAGGGGGGGAATTTTCGAATTTGTGGTGTTCTGCTACAGTGTCTCACTTTATGCTTAATGTCTGAACAGGCATCTTATGTTTATACTAGCTAAATGCCCGTGCGTTGCAACGGGAACACATAATGCTACAATAATATATGTATGATTGTGTTATTACGTTGCCTAAAATAGATACTGTGCAATCGTGATGTTCCAATCAATATTACATGTCTTCAATAAAGATAGATAGTTGAGCGTGTGTTATTATGCAAGGTTTTCATCAGGAACCTGGAGCTACAGTGATGACAACAAATAGTGTCGGTCTTTTACGCCTGCTATGCTTTTGGTCATGTAGTATGAAAGATTTCTAAAAAAATGCGTACAAACATTACCTTGGCTATGATGAAAAAATATACGTAGGTTTTTCATAGCAATGGATGTATGGAAGAATTATGGTAAAAATGCATACAAACACTACCTTGATTATGGTGAAGGAATATACATAGGGTTTTGCATAGCAATGGAATCTGGGTGTAGAGTATTGGCATGAAATTCCTTTCTTCTTTTGTAGGAAGCTCTCTTTGCCTCCTTTCGTTTGACCGTCATATCATACAACTTTTCACGTTCCTGCCTAGCTTTTTCCTTCTCGGGTGGCATATTTTTGTACCATTGTCGGCTGTAAGTGCATTTTTTTTCTCTGAGCATATATGCGATGTCGGCCGGAGAGATTTCACCTAAGGTAAGACATGTAAACACCAATTAAAATATTTTTAGTGGCCTTTTAATTTGACTATATTCACCACTTAATATTTTTGTTGATCCATATACTTACTCTAATCAATTTAATGATTCGAAGTAAGAAAAAAGAAAATATACAATTAAATACTTTTTAGAATGCATCAATTAAATGTTCTGCAGTATACACCTTATATTTACTATAAACATATAAAATGTTTAAAAACCCATATAAGGATTTATGTTAACCCTAATCCAACATGATAAAACAAAATAACACCTGGTAATTGGTTTAACGAAGTTATCTTTACTACTAACACTAATGCAACACATGAATCGATCACAATGAGCTATTTACCATAGTTAGTAGGATCCTCATTTTCTTTGTTTGTTGATGGCTCACTGCCTATACAAAAATAAAATCAAAAGTATATAAGAATCGTGAGAAATACATTATATGTATATATTATTGAGCAAAATGTATGTAATGCCACCATTATTTGGTTCAGCAGGCATTTGCTCCTTTTTTCTTTGATAAGATTCACGACGCTTTTTGTTTATTTCTTCTCTTTTATCGGAAGGCATTGACGTACGACGAGCTCTATCCTTTTGATTTCTAATTAGTCTAGAGTCCATAACTTCTGTACATGAACTAACCATGTTTTTACCCACTGTAAAAAAACTTAAGATGAGAAACCATAGTCGTTGTTATATATAATAATATTACTTAAAGTAGCATCACCCTTCTTGCGTTGGTATAATTCACGACGCTTCTTGTTCAATTCATTCTTTTTTTCTTCAGACATTTGATGCAAACCTTGCTCTTTCTCTTTCCCTCTTGCGCTCCTTCCGGTCTTCATCCACCCTTGCTAATTTTGATGCAATTTGACCAGCTAAAAATAGTTATTGTAGCTTGGTGCTAAATACAGTAATTGTAATATTAAATATATACACAAGTAAAAAAAACATAATTTGCTACCGTTATTTGCAACAGACGGAAAGACTCCTAATGTTGAGCGACATTGGTCACTTTTCTTGCGATCCATTCAGTTAAAATCGACCCTACTGTCCAGCAATTACATAAATAGGTTGCAAAAAGCAATATGCACTTGCACAAGCTGCAGATGTGGCACACTTGGTGAGGTTGTACGGCTGGCTGTGGGTTCTGCTCCTCCGCCATGGAGCTCACTTCCGCCTATGAGCTGCTCCGGCCAATAGATACGGTCAGTAAGAATCAAAACTGGTAGCCAAGAAAAATGCCGTAACAGACTTAAGTTGCCAAGTTTTCAACAACAATTTGAAATCTAGACAGTGAATTCGACATTAGCAATCATTGAATTAACGGAAGAATATATAGGAGCTTGTGATTGTAAATAAACAGGTATTTTCAGTAAAAGACAACAACATGCGGCTATAAGTAAAGCAGGAGAAACACTATTCAAAGAATAATTTAATATATGACTCTGAAATTTATACAGAGGAGTAACCTCTGAAATTTATAAAGGAGCAAAGTAACAGGTAGGCTATTTGCTTCCCCGGAGCAGAGAAGGACCGACTGAAGAACTACAGAGAAGAAAGATGACCAGGAGAAAAGGAGAGAGGAACACGGGAGAGCAAAGGGTTGGAACTGCAACCTGGCGTCAGGGATGATATCCATCGAGCAACGTCGAACAGATCGAGGAGCAGCACCTGAGAGCCAGAGATGGTCCGTGAATCATCTGACGCTCCCTCGGCGAGCCTTCTCGTGCTTGCCACGGCAGGAAGTGAGCGGAGGCGATGGCGTGGGCACGTACGGCGAGATCGACGAACGTCTGGGAGGGCGAGGAGGCGGCGTGGCCAACCGCTGGGCTCTCGAGTCGCGAGGGAAAGTGAGCGAGGATTGGTCTTGGCGAGGGGAGCGCGATTGGAGGCTGCATCTCGCGAGGGGAGAGAGTGTGTTGGTCAACCGCCGGAAGCCTGCGCGCATGCGCATGGGCAAGTGGGAAAGCACGATGCATGCGCCTATTCTGGGTTGCGGAACCACCGGTGGCCGGCGGTTGCATGGCGTGAGGCGGCGCGTACAAAGCCGGACAAAGCGAGGTGAAGCGACGCACTTGGTCCCGCCGGTAGAGTCTAGGTTTGGTGTTTTTTAGTTGTTAGATAGATTAGATATCACGGCAACGACAACTTTTATCAACAACTCCAGATCTCTAGCTGGGCCTGAGTTAATGAAGTAGGGAACTTCAGTGGGTGGACAGTGGACTGTTGAAGAGCCAGTTATCCGCAAGAGAAACAGTTAGCACATGAGCTGCCGTCAAAATTAACCAATAACCAGTAAGTTCTGAGTTCACTAGCATGTGTTCTGTAACCTTATTCCATTTAAATTGATTTCCACTCTTCTTGTTTTCTGTCTGTCAGGGTTACTGAAGTGCAATTTTGTAAACAATGAGGATGCTGAAGTTGAAATACTTCACCGACTTCCACTAGGCTGTTCACATTTTGCTCAAATGGAGAAAGTAATATTTCAATTTTGTCAGCCTCTTAGGCCATTCATTTCATACTTCATCTTCCTGTACTCATTTATAAATAAAATAATTAAAATAGAAATAGAAGTTCGAATTTGTCTGAGATTGTTTCCCTTGAGCACTTGGATCACCCGCCACTTTTCAAACTATGTACTGTGCATGGGGCTTTCGTTGGCTTCCTTCGGTTCCTGAACTGTGGCAGAAACGAGACAGACATCGCTTTGTGGAAAGAGACCCAGCTCAATTGTTTGTGCCAAAAGCTTTCGATTAGGAACGAGACAATCTTGCTCCTTTTGCTTTTCGCTTTCCTGCAGCTTCCACATATCTCCCTCAATCAAGATTCGGACAAAAAATGCATTCCCTTCACCCTAATTGCTCTATCATGGCCATAATTGCAATAATTTTCAGACAGATTAATGAAAGACGTTTACGTGTTTCCCATGTCAACATCCTGAAAATGTCCCCTGTCCCCGCATGCTCTGCAACTGCAAGAGGTGAATTGAGCAAGCAGAGTCTAGTCACCAGTCACCACTCTTTTATGAAGAGATGTGGTCCTTGTCCCGTATGAGAATGAGTGCTGCTGCAAGTCTGCAACTGCCCAAATCTTCATGACTGCATCTTACTATGATCAACAAATCATGAAGAGGTGATGATTACCAAACGATGATGATACGAGAATTCAATTGAAAAGTCCTGATACACATGGGTGGTTACTTTACTCGAGAGAGAAGGACAATCTAGATTAACCAGCAGAAGTAAAAAAGAAAATCTAGAGAGGCAGCAGTACAGCGCTACTACCACTACGACTGTTCTTCACCAATGGCGAACAGTTCCAGGTCCACGGCTCCAGCAGAGCGCATTGGCACCCACCAACAACTCTGTCGGAGGAGGGAGAAGGTGATCCGTGGACCGTGGCGCCGCACCATGGGTCTGTCATCACGGTCGGCCACCACGCGGCACCAGGTAGACCCGGGCGCGCACGACGGCGCCGTTCCCCAGCCGGAACCCGGGCGCGACCGCGAACCCGACGACCATGCCTGCGCCGCCGTGCGGGGGCGCGCCGGTCACGCTCTCCATGTACTCCGCGTGGAACTCGGCGCCGCGGCCGGCCTCGAAGTGGCTGGGCGGCGGCTCCAGCGCGAAGGCCAGCAGGTGCAGCAGCCACACGGCCTTGGCCGCGCGCAGGAACTCCCCGTAGAAGGGCGTCCGGGGGTGCGCGCCGGCGTTGACCACCCTCCGGTGCTCGCCGTCGCCCAGGACGGCCTCCTCCACGATCGGCGGCAGCAGCGCCGTGAACTTGGCGGCGGCGTAACGGCCGAAGGCGCAGGTCGGGAGCACGCCCAGCAGCTCCACGGGCTCCATCCCGCGCATGTCGCGGAACTGCGCGTACCGCTCCCGCCGGAACGCCGCGGGGTCCAGCAGCGACGAGAGGGAGCCGTCCAGGTAGAAGGACTCGTGCTCGAAGCCGCCGAGGAGGGCGCGCGTGACGTGCGCCTCCAGCGCGTGCTTGGCCAGCTGCGGGGAGGACACCGGGATCTTGGTCAGCGACCGGGTGGCCGCCGCGAGCTCCAGCCCCGCCGCGTGCATCAGGTGCGCGAGGTGCCCCGCGAACGCCCGCGTCGCCGCGCGGGCCTGCTCGGCGCAGGAGATGAAGAGCTCCGCCGTCGGCGCGCCCCCGTTGCCGTTCTGCTTGGAGAGGGCGTGGTGGTGGTGGTGGTGGCGCCCGTTGCGGCGGCTGGTGGCCGCCGCGAGCTTCTCCTTGAGCCCGTCCACCTCGGCCTGCTTGGACTGGAGCTGGCGCTGGAGGTCGTCGAGCGCCGCCTCGTACGGCGCCACGGCCTCGCGGAGGGGCGGCGCGGAAGGGTTGGCGCGCGGGATGTGGCCTGCGGCGGCGGAGCGGCGGAAGCGGTCGCGGAGGCGCGCGAGGTGGCGGAGCTCGGCGACGACGGCCGCGTCCGCCGCGCGCATCTTGTCGGGGTCCCAGGGGCAGTGCGCGCCCTGGAGCGCGGCGTAGGCGCGGCGCACCCCGGAGACGGCGTCGAACACCTCCGCCATCAGCGCGTCCGCGTCGCGGGCGCGCTCGGCGCCCTTGGCCGCGGCGGCCAGCCGCTCCTTCTCCTGCTCCCCCTCCTCCCAGATCTTGAGCTTCTCCTCCTCCTCATCCCCCTCCCCCTCCTCCTCCTCGATCTCCTCCGCCTCCGCGGCGGACGGGGACCGCCGGCATTTCTCGCTGCTGGAGACGGCGTCGGCGAAGGGGTCGTCGTCGTCGTCCAGGTCGCTGTCGACGGAGTCGCCGAGGTTGTAGTTGCAGGGCAGGCGGTTGGAGAGGCAAGAGGAGGCGACGCGGTGGATGAGGTCGCCCACGGTTACCGGCTTGGTCGCCATTCCTGCGCGCTGCGGCTGGCCAAGCTGCTTACTTTGGAGTGGGGACTGTGTGCGATCGGCGTGGGACTGGGAGAGCGGGGCGGAAAAGATGCCGTGCGCCCCGGAAACGAAACGGAACGGGTGTGACGGGGTAGGTCGTGGATTTAAGGCCAGCCTGACAACAGGGAAGCCAAATCCAGGAGGCAGATGCCCTGTGGAGCGCAGCGTCGGGTAGAACAAGACAAATGCCATTTGAGCTGGGGCCTGGACCTGGGGAGCTATAATAATATACTAGTACATTGCGCGCGCCATTGCGCGCGAGGTTAATGGGCGTAGGTTAATAGCTGGATTAGAAAATTAATAATATTGTTACATAGGTTGGTTAATGGGCGTAGGTTAATAGCTGGATTAGAAAATAATAACAATATTACATAGGTTGATACATAGAACAGTCGGAGTTAGATTATATATACAACAGTGAGTAAAGTTTACTGTACATATTCACATATACCTGTACAACAGTTCCTAGCTATTCTGCGGTGGCAGCATTAGCTTATACTAATTTAGTTATAGCTTCGGTGTGGGTGCAAGAAAAGCTGGCCATGGTAGACCATGCCACTCATCTGATATGCCAATCCAGTTCCAACAGTGGCCTTCTAAATTGGCTGTCTCAGTTTCGAGCGTTGTTGACATGTAATATTTCTGCAAGTGTAGGCAGGAAGTGAATTAACATTTAGGAAATAAATGGACATAGTTATGATAGTTGTAGAGCTTTCGATGATGTACCTTGTTACTCGTAGTACATACAAAGCTTCTGGACATTGATGCAGTATTGGCAGCAACAAGCCTCTCTATTACTATAAGAACAGATAGCCCACCTGATGCAGTATGGGCATGATATCAAATTGATCCATGGATTTAGTATATCAGGATTTGAAGACATAGAAAAAAGTATTGTATCCGGATCGACAACAAAATAATGCAATAAAGGAACCAAAAAAAATGTTTGTTCGGGTTAACAACATGATATCAAACTATACGGTGACAACAAAGAATGGAACCATAAGGTTTGGGAGGGTAAAAATCCAATAAAAATATTTGTTCGGGTTAACGTGCTTGAACTGCCTTTTGGTTGATGTTTGGATGTTACAGACCTAGGCCTTTCATTTTAGTGCACATAATTGTGAAGGACTGTATGTTCCCAAAAAAATGTGCTCTATGCTCAGTGGTTTTACCATTTTGGTTGTGGCTGTAGTGGTAAATCTGTTGGACCGCTGCTGTGATCATGTATTACACTTACTCCTACTACAATTAAATTTTCATCATCTGCAGCTTACTGGAGAAATGGAAGCGGGATGGGTTACAGAGTTTCAGATATGACAAACCACATGTTTGTTGTTAAGAAGCAGTGTATAGTGCATAATATTTGTTAGGCATCAATTAGTAGATCTCAAGAATTTTACCTTGTCAGTGAGAAGTTCATCCTCACATAGGCACTTGCAAACGTTTAGTATCTCCGTTGGTGCCCTACAACATATGGAAGAAATGATAAGCTGTTGATGGAAATCAGCAAAAAGAGCAAATGAGAAGGGAAAGAACCTGCATATGAGCCATGAATAGAATGAGGTCACTATATCTAATCTGAGGAATGCAGTACTCAATGCACCATTTAATGGTACAAAAATGATGGAACGCATACGATATTTTTGAATATGGGCACCTTTTGCCAAAAGACAATTAATCCATAGAAGCACACATGTTTCGTTTTTCAGGATTTTTAATTTGGTGCTGAGAAAACCTCTAACCACCACCTTGGTCTAAAAAAGGTAGATCCTGATTTTTCTTTAGGTCGAAGGTACCAAAGGAAGGCATATAATAATCAACCGAGGAGGATATGAAGTAATTATTTTTCCTGTAGAATGAGAGGGTTCTTGTTTCATGTGCACTGTACTGTAGAGCCTCGTTACAATATATGCTTCTATCCTTTCTAAATTTAAGACATACATTGAACCATGGCCACATAGTAACAGAGAATGCCATTTTGGTGCCTATAGGAGCAGTAACAAAACTAAACAGAGTATCTGGATACATCTTTCCTAATGCAGCCATATGGCAAATAAAGGCATTAATAATTCTGGATTTCTGGCAAAGCAGTAAGGGTTTATGAAGTTCCACCTGAGTATGTATGAACTATGAACCTTGGTATAGTTGCTTAGTCCACTTTGAATCTCCAACTATGTCAACCCATCGCGAGAGGTCGGCGATGATTGTGCCTGACCTATTACAAAGGACCCACTCACCTACAATTTGTTAACTGATTTCAGCAAACAGCAGGTAAAAAGGTTGGAAAAATACAAAAAGGCAGCAAAAATGAGAGAAGGCCTAAATTATGCATAAGGCAGCAACAATCGGCATGTATGTTAAAATGTTGTCAGACAGTGGAGTTTCAAAATGCTGATAATAATGCAAGTACATAAAAAATAGAGAAATACTGAACCTTGAAGAGTAATCTCTCGCATGAGCAAACGTAAAGAACATTCGGACCAAAAACTCATTTGAATGCAAGGTTATGTGAATATATGCCTATTAAAAGATGACTGAAACAAGGGACCAATCGATAACTCTTAAATTCAAGTTCAATTGATTTGTTTGTACCAAACATGAAGGCTAGAATATCACGAAGAATAACATAAGTAGGTCATGCTTCACACTCACAACAAATTTGCAGATAATTAGTAGCAATGACTAAGCGCCGAAATATCATTCACAACAATGATCGAACTAAATTCATATTAAAAATTTGACTGGTCGCACCATGGCCAAAACTACCAAGCCTGGTAAGGTTGTATAAGAAGAGCATGATGTAACAGCAAAAATAAACTACAAAAAGGGTCTTCTTCTTGGTTTCTACACTGATTTTGCCCATAGAGGTAGAATGTGTGGTGAGTTCCGGACACTGGTCCTGCAGCCCACAAAGCACTGATGGAAATGGACCTTATATTTCCCATCAGAAAACATATATGTAAATAAATCTAGAAATAAAATCAAACAAAAGTGAGATCACCGAGGAAAGGCATAAATAAACCACACCTTCAGCTTATAGTCAATTAGCCCAGGGTATTTTCTTCGTCATGTCATACCATGAATAACCTAAGGAATAGAATCACCAAGGGGATGTTAGCTCATTCGTATTCAGTAGCAGACAAAAGAGCCAAAAAGAAAATAAAAAATGGCTTTTCTAAATTGGTAGGAAAATTATCCATTATATTCAGACATATGCTTTGCATTGACTACACACAATTTGGTATTCTTGATGTCATTGTTTTACTAAATAATATAAAGGTGTTTCTCAAAAAAAACTAAATAATATAAGTATTTAGAAGGATGGACTTCACTGTTTTTACCTTTGTTTTTTCTAAGAGACATGGATGTGCAACTGAATGTATCAGCATCAGTATGTAGAAGGATGTCCACTTAACCTGAAAACCTCATAAGAGCACAACAGAGCAGAGAGAAGAAAAATGATTAGCAACCTAATCCTTTTTAAGGTCACTCAGAGGTAGCAGGACAAGATATGTACATGGACAAAGACATAGGCGAAACGGGGAAAATGATCCTCGCAAAAAAAAAGAACGAGAAAATGATGACGGCCAAATCACTTTAACTGTGGCAAATCACTTTAAAAAGACATAGGAAGAATAGGTGAGCCAATTTAATTTTGTAGACGGAGATAGAAAAATCACTTTAACTGTGCCAAATAACATTAAAACACCATAGTTGGAACAAAATACTATTGATTTGATGACAGGATAAGATTAGGATTTTCAAACTGGGTTGGTGGTCATGGTGAAACAACCAATAAAGCAATGAGTTGGCCTCGCCGTATAGGTTGCATATGCAAAGGCGAGGATGCGCTTGTCAACTTTTAATTTGACACATTAGTACGCTTGTTTGGGGAAACATTTTTCTTCTACAACTCATGTAAAATCTACAGTAAAAGACAAACTGGAGGTGCTGAAGTGAATGTAGAGTTATCAAACCTTGCCTAGGCAACATTTGAAATACATGGCAAGCAAGGTAGCCTATGTTCCACATTTAGAAGCTAGATATTCTTTGGTTCTATTGACATTTGCTATGAATCCAGCATTGCAAGATCCAAAGAAGGAACGATTTGTAGCCTGATGAACCAGCGATTCCCAAACCTTGAAACATAAGGATGAAGTTCACGAATGATTCACCATGCTTTTATCCCAATAAAATTTGGAACCTGAAAGAAAGATGTGTAGATAAAATGGGTTATACCAAGGAATAAAGACAAAGTGGTTCAATCAGGCCAATGTTACCCAACAACATGGTTTTTAAGCTCAACAGATAACCTCATGATCGGGAAGTTTAACTAAACATTAATTGTCCAATAATAAGCAAAACTAATTAGGGAATGTAGCCACAAAAACAAATAGTGGTAAACAAGATCTGATAGCTCAGCAGTTAAGCTGGATGGTCGGGAAGTTCAACCGAACAAAACAATCTCCAATAATAGGCGAAGTAATTAGCGAATGTAGCTACCGAATATACAATGCGGTGGTGTAAACAAGATCATTGGATCAAGCAGCTAACATAACAGAACTACCAACTCCCATAACAGATTGGGACACGTCCCTTTGATGGTTCCCAATCTTATTTGCATTTTTCGAGGCTAAATTAATTAGGAAATCAATATAATAATACTCCAAGTTTTATGTCGTGCAAAATCGATCAGTGAACATGTTGATTAAGGCAGCACAATTATAGAAAGATTTCCAAAACTAGGTACATCTAATCAGAGAACATAGCTATCAAAATTCAGACCAGGAAACATACTGATCGAAGTAGGATATTTGTTGCAGAACAGTCTTGACAGAACTGAGTCGACATCAAAGCTACTTGCCAGCAATTGTTTAAAACGAGAAGGGATGCATAATGCTTATATTGACTATTCTTGAGTATCTTATTGTTGGGTTCCCAATTTTTGCACTACACCAAAAATACAAGGAAATTGATAATAGTTCTATTCGATGCGAGAGCAACATGAGTTGATGATAGAACTCACTCCTAAACGGATCAAGAAATCTGATTTAGATGAGCCTGCCAAAGTAGACCTATGCATAGGAAAAAGAGAAAAAGTTGGTTCAAAACAATTTTTTGAAATAAGTGATGCACAGTACTTACACTGATGATGACTTAGTACCTTATTCTTGGGTACTCCGTTATTATTCCGCTAGACAGAAAGAGAGGAACTGGATAGAGTTTTCTTAGCTAACGCGAGAGCATCAATGTTTCTTCATGCAAAGCACAGTAATACCCAAAAAATGGCAGATCATATATCATGTGTCAATGCAAAGCACACTAAGACCTCACGAACTTGCCTAGGTTCCTGTCTAAAAAAACAAAAAGCCAATACGGCAAATCTGCATGTGTGAAGACCAATTAAATAATAATCAAATATGGTTGGTCAGTAAGACACTAAGACGTCACGAACTTGCCTAGGTTCCTGTCCTCCATGTTCTGTACCTCCTCAGAGAGCAGCAGCGCACACCTTAGGGCGAAGATAAAATTTTGATGGAGCGAAATACTGTTAGCACTAATATTATCCCAAAATTAATATTAGAAATCAGGAACCAGGAATCGATGTGGCTACCCGATCATGTAGTTGTCGCTTACGACGTCGTCAAGCAAGAGGCTTTCGCAGGGGCGGAGCGGCGACGGGACCGGAGCGAGCGCGCCGCTGCACTGGCAGCTCGTCACGTGTTGTGGCGGCCGCGGAGCACGACCAACCGCACCGGCTCACCGGCAAGAGAACGGGGACGAGGCACAGGAGGCACGGCGGACCGGTAGCATCGGCATTGCGACGCGACGCATTGTAGCATCCAACCCTAACTATCGAAATCGAAGAGCGAATGCAGGAACACGAGGGCAAGCAATGCAGCACGGAGCCGAACGACGCCGAAACCGAACAAAGAAGAACCCGGCGAAATAACACCGGCCCGAGCACAACGAAGCGCCGCGCACCGTACCAAGAGAAGGAACAATCGAACCCCACCATTCCCAAATCGAGAACCAAACACACCAGGAGGACGCCGACGCAAACCCCCAACATTCCCAAATCGAGGACCAAATTTGTAGCATTCCCAAATCGAGGACCAAATACACCACGAGGAGGACCGGCGACGAACTCCGAACGAACAATCCAACCCTAGTACCCTACCATCGCAAATCGACGCCCGAGACGGGACCGGGACCGCGACAAATCGAAGATGCCTGAAGAAATCTTCAAATCGATGAGCTAGAATCAAACAAGGCAACAACACCAAAGAAAGCAGGAGCCGGAGAAGAAGAGGTAGGAAGAAGAATAGCAGAGACCGAGGACGGCCGACAAGAGGACCGAGAGCCCACCTCAGCGCGAAGCACACGTGCTGCAGAGGACGATGTGAGGAACCGGAATGGGATCGACGGCAGTGACGGTGGCACGAATGAAGGCGAGGAGGCTTGGAGATGGAAGGACGAACGGCACCAGACTGTCTTCACGCCGTGGCCGGGGACGACATGGGGCCGGCGACCGCGGCCGGGCACGGCCACCCACTGTGTGGGCGCAACACCCGGCGGGGTCGCCGTCGCCTCGGCCGTGCCACGCAAGGGGAGGAGAGGGGGGATGCGGCCGCTGCCGGGCCGAGGGACGAGCGGCGCTGCCGGGCCGAGGCCGAGCGCCGCCGCCGTGCCGAAGGCCGCCGCCGTCGCCGCTGCGAGGGAGAGAGCGGAGAGATGGGGAGGGAGGACGGAGGAGACGAGGAAGATATTTTGTTCGGAGCCTATG
This sequence comes from Themeda triandra, assembly GCA_018135685.1. Taxonomy (NCBI): domain Eukaryota; kingdom Viridiplantae; phylum Streptophyta; class Magnoliopsida; order Poales; family Poaceae; genus Themeda; species Themeda triandra. Next base: position 1,718,602 of record JAENPR010000033.1, read on the forward strand.
ATAGACGGGCACGCGGAGGGATACAGTAAATGAGAGGTGGAGGTAAACTGGACCGTAGAAAGGGGATCGGACGTTGTAAATTTTTTTTTTTGCCGACGTAGCGACGCCGGTTGGCCCCCAACCTTAGGCGGATGAATAAGAGTAGATAATAGTAACGATAACATGCACCATCAATTCTCCTACGAACAGAAAAGGCTTATACTAGTTTAACCAGAGATCTTTCTTTTAAGTAAAGATGGCTTCGACGAGGGTGAAGTCGATATTTTGCATCTCATGGTTAAAAGTTTAGTACTTAGACCATTTTAGCTTATTTACGTGATCTACTAACCTTACAAGCTTTTTATGAGGGTGGCTAAATTTTGACAACAGTTTAGATAATCTGTTTGGAGCTTTAAAAACTAAAATCTAAAAGTTAAGTGGAGCAAATAAGACATAAAGAAGACCTTAGCAACTTCTTGCAAACGATGTAACCCTACTCGATCAATAAAGCTGCCCCTGGGCTGTTATTTCAAAAAAAAAAAAAGACCTTAGTTAGTTAACGTGTACTTACGTTTCACCCCCCGTTTGGAATAAAATAAAAACGTACAGTAATTTACTGACCTAGTTTTTTATTTGCACTATTATCACGGTCCCAGCCAACTCAAAGTTTTCTCACAAGCACGAACATGTGCAATGACTCGCAAGGACGTGCTCTAGCATTGTACGTACTCGTAGCTCTGACTTCCAGATTGTTTAGCATTATGTTAGCACGCATCATACCGTTACGCACGTGCACGGTTTTTTTTACCGCTCGGTTTACCGTGGTAAACGGCGGTTATCGGACTTACGGACCGGTCCGGTTCCGATTCGGACCGGTTCGGTAAGTTCGAAATTCAAATTTCAATTTTGAAAAAAAAATGCTGAAAAAATTCTTAAAAATAATTCATGATTTATAGAACCCAATGGTGTCAAAATTATTCAAATTTGAATTCATTTAGTATTTATTTAGACGTTTAGAAGTTTGAAAAAAAAAAATACACAGCCGGTCCGTTAAGGCCCATTAAATCATGAAGGTCAAAAAACATACTAAACACACTCAAATTTGAGTAATTTTGACACCATTGGATTCTACAAATCATGAAGTATTTTTAGGAATTTTTTAGCATTTTTCTTAAAAAAACAAATTTGAATTTAAAAAAAAAAACCGCTCAAACCGCTCAAACCGAGCGGTAAACCGGACTAACCGGGCGGTAAACCGGGCTCGAACCGAACAACAGCAGGCTTTGAATTCAAATTCGAGTTCGAGCGGTAACCTGGAGGTTACCGTACAAACCGCCCGGTTTACCGAGTCCGGAGCGCGGCGGTCGGTAAGCTTCGGTCGGTAAAAAAACCGAGCACACGTGGTCTTGTGTCAGATGATCTACTACCTGGGGTCCTCCTCCACCGGTGCATCCCTTGCAGACGGCGACCATGCGTTGTGGTTTGTTATCAGTTGCCTGTTATCTTTTTTTTTCGAGATCGGGACTTCACCCGTATTTCATTAAGAAAAAAGGCCAAAGAAAGGCCAAGTTACAAAGAGGTTCGCGGGTAATCCCAGGATTACCAACGAAGCCCCAACACATAAATACAAAGCAAGAACATGGAGAGGGGGCACCCTCCGCCTAACAACCCCAAGAACTGAGCCTAATACAAAATATATTTCTACACCAAGATAGCCAGTAGTGAAAGGAGCCGTAGACGAAACAACGAGACACGGCGGCAAAGCATCCGCCCAAAGTCCCGACGGCCAAGCATCCGTCCCCACCTCAGCGACCTCAACGGCCAACCTGCCGGAGACGCATCCTCTGTGGCAAAGCGCACCACGGCGGCACAGCATCCGCCCGAACACTCGACGGCCATGCATCCGTTCCCACCTCAACGACCTCAACGGCCAACATGTCGGAGACGCGTCCTCGGCGGCAAAGCGCAACACCTGACAGCCAAGCATCCGTCCCCACCTCAACGACCTCAACGGCCAATCTGCCGGAGACGTGTCATCGGTGGCAAAGCACACATCTCCTCCGAGTCACTTAGGGCCGCAGCCCACAGGACCACGGGCGAGGAGGATGTTCCTGCAACAACACCGGCGGCAAAGCATCCACCCAAGTAGAACCGGCGGCAAAGCATCCGCCCAAACAGACGACTACGGCTACCACTAACACCAACTAGGCATACCTAGGTGAGAAGGAACATGAAGCACAGATAGGTTCAGCACGACGACCAGAGCGACCTCAAGGTAGAAGCGGCGGGCAGGAGACTGGCACGACGGGGACAAGCAAGGAGCATCAACAAGGCCTACAAGAGGAAATGACATCCGCGGATGCCAACTTTGCAGTGAATAGCATCCAGGGACCTTCGTCCCAAGCTTGCCCCGACGGGTTCCGACGACGAACTAAGGACGACGCCATCAAGATGGTAATGACGCAGGGGCACCACCGTCGTCAGCCGGGCAGCAGCCCTGCAGGATTTTCACCCCTGTCCGTCGTCGGGAGGGGGGCATGAGTGTTCGCTCGACCAACGAAAGACGAGCAGGACAACAACCTCGACGCCACCATGGCGTCAAAGATGCACCAGCAGAGCAGCCGCCTGCACCACCACGGTGAAAGGCAACACACCCCACTGGCCACAGCACCCACCGCGCCGCAAGCCAACGCAAGCAGCCAAAGCCGCAAACCACCATGGTGCGAGGTCAGCAGCAGCAGCCCCGAGGCGCCGCCGACCAAGGGGCGTGCCCGGGCGGAAGGCCACGCCGGCAGAGGCCAGCGGGCACCAGGACGCGGCCCAGGTCCCCGCTGTGGCCGCCCAATGGAAGGACGCGCCAGTCCCACCGCCGCCAGAGGACGAGCGCGGGCCGGCCCGACCGCCCCCCGGGCGAGGAGCGATCCCGCATGCCGAGGCCGGGTCCGCGCGCCCGACCGAATCCGCCGCCGGACAGTCCCCGCGTAGCCCAGGCCCTGCCGCGGCCGCCCAGCGGAAGGACGCGCCGGCCCCACCGCTGCCAGGCGAGGGAGGGGCAGATCCCGCTAGCCGGAGGCCGGATCCGCGCGCGCCTGACCGGATCAACAAGGTGGTTCCACAAGTGATCCTCAACTTTAAGTGATCAAATCAAGATTTGCTCAAGATTGTCATTTGGTTTGACCCAAGCTTTGTCATAGGGGGAGGAGCCCCACTTCATTGGTATTAGAGGCAAAGATCTTATAAGTGACCTACACATGTGGTATCTTTGGTGCTATGACAAAGGGGGAGTGCCCAATGCATAGTGACAAGTGGGAACATGCAACTACATGTGAAGTTTACAAGTGGTGTCATTCCAACATATGGTATGTCCATCAAAAGGAAGATTCAAGAATCAACCATCAACCCCTAGCTCTAATCCTTTGCATCAAGAAGGTTGTCTTACATGAAGTATCATACAAGTGGTCTTGGACCCTTTATGGTCTTTGATGACAAAGGGGGAGAGAATGGTACAAAGATATGCAAAATGCATACAAAGGGGAGAAGAAGAAGATGGACATAGACCAAGAAGAAGAGCAAGATTGAAGAGGATCAAAGTTCTTGGACAAAGAGAAGCACACAAGTTGGGGAGCAAGCTCATGAACTTGATTGATTGCATTTGATATGTGCATATTCATGTGCTTGCTTGCATTTGCATTGTTCTTAAATTCAATATGCAATGCTTGTGTGGTGTATGCTAGTCATAGTTTGATTGATGATTTGATAACTAGCATGCATAGGATGGTTTAGCTAGACACTTGTGTTTCTCTCACGTGGTACTAGAACCTTGCTTCTAATGTTGATCTCACGAGGTTTCTAGTGTTGTTTCAAGTGATTTCTAGCTAACCATGATGATGCTAAGGATGAACTTCAATGTGCAACTCCGATTGGTATCACGCTTCAAAGGTTTATCCTATATACCTTAGCATCACTTAGTAGTGATTACTCTCCCAAGAATTTCCATATCTATGCATGTGTGCAAGCTTAAAACCAAACCATTGGAGCACACATGTAGGGAGCTATCACTACCAGGTTGACTTTGTGACACTTATCCAAATCACAACATTGAACTCAAATGTTGGATAAGTGACATAAAGTCCTTTATGTACTTTATTTCCATATCTTTGTAGAGTTGTCATCAATTACCAAAAAGGGGGAGATTGAAAGGTCCTTTGTTTGGTTTTGATAATTGAGTGACAACTTAGGTGGACTAATTGTGTGATCATGAGAATACACAGGGATTTAGTCCACAGGTGATTGTGAGATGAAGGAGCTTCATTGAATATATGACATGACATGGAGTCATGTGACCAAGATGGTGAAGATCGAGATGATGCTTGGCTCGAGACCGGAGGGTGTGTGAAGGACAAGTCGAGGCAGTGGAGCGATGGACCATGAGATGGTGAAGCTCGGGCAAGACTTGGTTCCGATGGACCATGAGGCGGTGAAGAGCAAGTGAGATCAAGATCAATGGACCGTGAAGGTTGCATGATGATATGAAGTGGATCATATCAACTTGAGATCGTGTCGGTGCATGTGTTGCATTGTCACTTCGGTGGAAGACGGTGAAGATGGAAATGCGCAAGGCAAAGGTATATCCTAGGGCATTTCATTTCACCGGTCATGAGGTGTGTAGAGAAGTTGATGACCGGATTTAGGATTGATAGCCGTGCTATCAAGAGGGGCAAACTTGTTTGCATCTCGGTCATCTAGTGCCACTTGAGCGATCTAACATTGCGACATGCTAGGATCGAGTGGCGTTGTGAGAACAAGAGAAAATCCTTTGAAAATGATTATGAAAATGCTAACACACATGCACATGGTGATGTACACTTGGTGGTGTTGGCACATTTACAAAGGTGGCGTTGATCGCGCGTTGGTTTGCAGGGTTGAGTTGGGTTTGGGTCCCTCTCTCCCTCCCGCCGAGCTTGCGAGGCGGCGTTTTCTGGAAAATTGGAGGCCTATTTTCTATTGCGCCGGATGCAAATTATTGGAGAAGTTGGCGTTCGCGGCGGGCTGGAAAACGTTGTTTTCTGTGCGCCGAACGCGGCCGCCGGACGCGGCCCGGCGGGCGGACGCGTCCGGCGAGTGGTGGCTTGGCGCGAGCGGTCGGCGTGGTGTCGGCGCCGGACGCCGTGGTGGCGCGTCCGGCGTGCGCCGGACTCGGACCGAAACCACGGGGGCCGAGTCGTGCGCACGTCGGGGACGCCGGACGCCGGCGGCGGACGCGGGCCGGACGGGCGGCGGCGGACGCGGTGCGATCGACGTGCAACGTCCGTTGGAGTATGTACGCACGCGGCGAGGAGTTAGCCGTTGGGAGCCAACGGTCGTCTTCGAATCGAGGGGACACGTGGCGCAAGATGGAGCGCCGGACGCGGCTTGGAGCGTCCGGCGGTGGAGGCCGGATGCGTCCGGCGCGTCTGTCTTTTGCCAGCGTGGGGGCAACGGCTAGTTTTGGGCTTTGGCCTATAAATACTTGCCTTGCTCGGCCATGGCTGCTGGCTGAGCACCTTGGGGACTTGGTGTCCACCTTGGAGAGTGCTTGGAGAGCCCTTTACTCACTTGTGCTTGAGAGTGATCATCCGATCGAGTGAGTGAGCGATTCTAGTGCGTTGCTTTGAGAGATTGCATCGTGTGGCACTAGGTGATCGTGTTGCAAGCCGGTGTGCTTGTTACTCTTGGAGGTCGCCACCTCCTAGACGGCTTGGTGGCAAGAGACTTCGTTGAAGCACCGCGTGGAGATTGTGCGGTGCTCCGAAGGAGGATTTGTGAGGGTTCTTGAGCCTTTCGCGGAGCGCGAATTGGCTACTCTAGTTGAGTGTGGCTTGGAGGATCCGGTCTTGTGTTGATTGGAGTTGGGGCTCCCCGGAGGGGTTGTTGGCGTGAGCCAACTTGAGCGGCCTTCTCATCACCAAGTCGGTGTATCGCCACAACTGGACGTAGCTTGGCGGCGACCAAGTGAACCAGGGGAAAAATCGTGTGTCGATTTGTGTTTGCCGAGGCTTCGACCTCCTTGTGCTTGTGTGTGAGGCTTCGACCTCCCTTGTGATTGTGTGCGGTGGTTGGCCTCTACGCCGGTGATTCGCCACCGCCGCGACTTCGTGTGTTCACTCTTCGTGGTGGTTTGCATCCTCTAGCTCAAGCTTGCATTTACATTTGTTACATTGTTGCTTAGCTTGAGTAGTGGCTCTTGTGCTCGTTTGCTTGTGTAGCTAGTTGAGCACCTTCTTGCTTGTGTAGCTAGAAGTAGTTTTAGTGTTTTGCTTAGCTTGTGTAGTTAAGTGAATTGCGCTCTTGGGTTCGGCTTGTGTAGCCTTGTCCTTGAGCATCTAGTGAGCTTAGGTTTGGCATAGTGCTTTTGCTCATTAGAATTGTGTAGGTGCTCCCGGTTCGCTAAAGTACTAGTTGCTTAGGTTGTGACCTTGCAAGCTAGAATTGTTTAGGTGAGCACTAGCTAGTTTAGCACCTTGCTTCTTATTTAGGATCTTTTACAAGGTGCTACTAGAGTTGTAGTTAGTGGGGGTTAGTCTTGGCTAGACCGATAGTTTTAATTCCGCATTTGTTTCGGTTAACCGATGCGTAAGTTTTTAGGAAGGACTATTCACCCCCCCTCTAGTCCATCTCGACCCTACACGTGGTATCGGAGCCGGGTCTCTCATTTTGGTGGTTTTCACCGACCCGAGAGGATGGAAACTAGAGGGATAGATGTTGAGTGCTCTTGTGACACGCACACTTTTGATGGGACGAACTTTGCATGGTGGAAACACCATATGCTTGATCACTTTCGTGCCTCGGGACCTAAGGTGTGGTGGGTGATCACTAGTGGGATTAATGTCGCCATGGATCACAAGAACCTCACCAAAGCTCAAAAGGCTCTCTTTGATCTTGATTCAAGTGCTTTATTGTACTTATATGATGCTTTGAGCTTTGATGTGTATGAGAAGGTGGATTCTAGTGTTTCCGCTCATGTGATGTGGGAATCCATCAAGCACACCTATGGTGATGCCTCCACATGGGATGATGGAAAGTACAAGGTGGAGGAGCCCGAGGTGATGCCACTTGAGGATGTTGAGCATGACCACAACAAGGTGGTCGTGGAGGATTGCTCCACCTCAAGGTCAAGTGAAGATGATGAACTTCCTACAACAAGTTCACTTGACGATGATGATGATGATGCCTCAAGTGAAGCAAGTGAAGATTCTACCTCAAGCTCACTTGATGATGGCAATGAGAGTGATGACTCTACCACAAGCTCATAGACATCATCACATTGCTACATGTTACATGGTGACCGCAAGGTAAAAATTGGCAATGTGATCTTTGATTGTGATGATCCAAGTCTTGAGCTTGTGGTTAAGTTGTCAAGAGCTTTAGAGAAGGAGTTTGCTAAAACAAGCCAATTGGAAAATGAAAACTCTTTTCTAAAGAACACATGTGAACAACAAGAGCATCTACTTTATGTTACTACTTGTTCACATGATGTACTAAAATTGGCTCATGAGGAACTTAGTGTTGCTCATGATAACTTGGTGCAAGAACATGCTTTTCTCACTAAGAAGTTGAAAGGATCAAGATGCCCAAGAGGGGGGTGAATTGGGCTAATTCTAAAAATTCTTGCGGAATTAAACCTACTAGCCCATGATTCACCCCTTTGTGCCTATGTGTGTTCCTAGACAATCGATCAACTAAAGTTTTGCACCCTAAATTCCAATCCTATTCTAGCATGGCAATTCTAAGAAAGTAATTGCAAGAAAGTAAGTACTAGAAAGTAAGTGCAGAATTTAAGGGGACAAGGAACACGGCGATCTTTTTCCCGAGGTATCGGAGAGTCGCCACTCTCCACTAGTCCTCGTTGGAGCACCCGCGCAAGGGTGTAGCTCCCCCTTGATCCTCACAAGGACCAAGTGCTCTCTAGGGCTGATTCTTCGTCGCTCCGACGCGGTGAATCGCCAAGAACCGCTCACAAGATGAGTTGGGTCATCCACAAGCACCGCCGGATGATCACCAAGCTCCAATCACCACCAAGCCGTCTAGGTGATGGCGATCACCAAGAGTAACAAGCACAAACTCTCACTTGACCTCGCAAAGTCTAGGGAGAAGAGTGGATGCACACTAGCTACTCTCGATCGCTCATGAACTCATGGATTCTCAAATCTCTTCAAGTCATGAGGCTCTTGCAACTCTCCCGCTCTCACAAGATGTCTACCGGTGAACAAATGAGCAAGAGAGCTAAAATGGAGAATGCAGTCGTATTTATAGCCAAGGCCGAAATCCAACCGTTACCCCGCATTTTAGCTCGGTCGTGAGCGCCGGACGCGTCCGGCGCCACCGCCGGACGCGTCCGGCGCTTGATAGGATTCAAACGGCTGACTAGCCGTTGGGCTACAGTGCGAGCTCCGGACGCGTCCGGCGCTTGCGTCCGGCGCGCGTCCGGCGCGCGACTGATCTGTCCTGCCCGATCCCAAAACTCTCTGGTCCGCGTCCGGCGCACGCCGGACGCCAGGCCAACGCGTCCGCCGCTCAGGGCAGACCGAGGCCAGCTCAAGCATGCGCCGGACGCGTCCGGCGCCCTTGGCTGGCGCGTCCGGCGCCTGTTGAAGCTCCCGTTTTCACTTGATCAGCGATCCTTTGAAAACGGCGACGACTTCAACACTTCTCAGGGATTACAAGTAACTCCCTAGCGCTATTCCTCACAGTGTGCACCACACCTAATCCAATAGACTTAACTAGGTCAAGCTACCCATTTGCACCCCCCTTAATAGTACGGTTAAAAAGAGAAAAACAAAGTCCTAACGACTAATCCGATGTCTCTCAACACCTTCGACAATCGGAACTTACCGTCCTTAACCTTGTCGTCCAACCTTTGAAAACCGAAACGATTTCCATCGATAAGAGGGCATGCCAACCAAATTGCCTGAGATTCCATTACCATGACCTAACTCACATTGTTTCTGCAAAACACACGTTAGTCATAGTAATCTATATTGTCATCAATCATCGAAACCCACATCAAAGGGCCTAGATGCTTTCAGAAGTTTTGCCATGAAGAAGCTAAAACTAGTGAGAGCTCATCACTTGGGTCAAATGATCAATCACTTGTTACTAACTCTTGTGATGTAGGCAAGAAGCATGTATCCATCTCTTGTGATGATTTACTTGCTATGCCATGTTCTTCACATATAGATGCTTGTTCTACTTCTATGTCTTGTGAGACTAACCTTTTGAAGGAGAACAATGAGCTCAAGAATGAAGTGAAGAATTTGAGCAACAAGCTAGAGAGGTGGACCAACTCTCACATCACTCTTGATCATATGTTGAAGAACAAGAGAAGATTTGGTGATATGAGTGGCCTTGGCTACAACAAGAAGAATGTTGGGTTGGGTGGATTGCCAAAAGTCTCTCACTCTCAACTCTTGGAGAGTTACAAGAAGCATGGCAATTTGAATGGCATCAACTACAACAACACCAACATCAAAGGCAAAAGATGGGGCAAGAAGAAATTCGAGAGAAGCATGAAGAAGCTAGAAGAAGAGAAGCTATCTCATTTCATGTGCTTCCAATGCCGTGAAATGGGACATCTAGCCAAGGATTGCCCTATCAAGAAGCCTCAAGTTGAGCCAAGATCAACACCCCAAGCTCAAGTCAAGATCAACCATGAAGCCAAAGTTGATGACTTGAAGATGATGAAGAAGAAGACAAGAAGGGGTGGAAGAGCAAGGCATCCAACTCATATCCAAGATGCCATGATGATGATGAGCAAGATTGAAGAGAAGAAAGCTCATGCTCACATCAAGTGCTTCAAGTGTGGAGACATGGGACACTTTGCCTCGAAGTGTTCCAACAACAAGCTTGAGAAGAAGGTTCAAGCAAGTCATGAGAGGCAAGGCCATGAAGAGCATCACAAGAGCAATGAAGAGAAGGCTCTACCAAAGAGAAGATGCTATTCATGCTGGGAAAGGGGACACATGGCTCATTCATGTCCCCTAGGTAAAACTTCTAAGCCTAGTTCAATTGATGATACTAATATGCTTAGAAAGGATGGTGATGGTACCACTTCGGTTGCTATTGCAAAACATCCCGCTACTCATACTAAGGCTTTCCCTACGTATGTTGCTCCTAACTTGAGAGGACCCAAACTAGTTTGGGTACCATCAACAAGTGGATGAATGTTTGTAGGTACCATGGCATTGGAGGCTTGATTCAATTGAGTTCATATTCTTCATCATATGATTGAATCAAGTATTGAAGCTTAGTGCTATTCTTATCCCAATGCCAAGCCATGACAAGTGAAGTCCGAGTGCTACAATATACAAGTGCATGATTCAAATTGTGGTGATCAATTATCATATGTGATGGCTTGCAATTGTATTATGTGGAAACTTGCTATTGGAAGATCATGTGCTACCAAGGTATATATTTTGTTGATCACATTCATTTGGATGCATATGAGTTGATTGAATTGGATATATATGCTTTGGTTGCTTGCTATGAGATGTTTGAATGGATCCAATGCCTAGTATTCAAATTTGAGTTAGTTTGGATGGATATGATCACAAGATGACTTTTAGTAAGTGGTTTGACTGCATATATGTTTTGTGATGATGTTCAAACAAGTCGACATCAAGTTTGAGTCATTTTTGAAGAAGCATAGCTCAATTGCTTAAATCTGTCCAAATTCTGAAATCTAAGCTAGCTGCGTTCAAGTCTGAGTTTGATGGATCAAATCTTATTGGATTGGCTTGAAATTTGGTATGCATGCTCTATGCTTATGATTCAATGTGCTGTGCAAATTTCATGAGAATTGGATAAGGATTGCTACAGTTTTGGAGTAGTTCTTTTCAGCTATAGTGCAACAGTTTTCAGCATGTAGCAGTGTGAGAAGATGTGAAATCTGGCAGCAATATAGAAGGCCAATGAAGCTCAAATTTTTGCAGCTGCATGAAGACTTAGTGTTTCTCATCTCGACCAAATTTCATGGCTTTTGGAGCTGTACTTTGGAAGATATGAGTCAATCTTTGAAGGTTGCAGAATTTGCCAGAAAAGTGACAAATATTGGATATATCAAGTGTCACTCACATTGAAAGGTTCTCAAGTTGGAATCATGAGTACAAGTGGTTGAGGAACCTATGTTTGGTTTATTGAAGATCATTATCAAGTCCAAGGATCAACCAAATGAATGGAAATTCAATTGGTGTCAAGGATTGTTCTTAGTGAGATCACTTCTCTCCATCGAGGAGGTGTGCCGCCCATGAGAGATGGGATTGACAAGTGAGCTTGGAAGGCCGACATGGAGGTGATGATCTAAGAGGATTCAAGATACTTAGTTGAAGATATCAAGAATATTGATCAAGAAAGCAAGCAACATCCAAATAGAGAGCAATACATGACAAATCAAGTGATATTACTTGGGGTGTTCTCTCATGCAAGCAAAGATCAAGAGAAGATGCAAGCCAACCACATCAAGAAAGTGCACTTGATCATAAGTGGTTCGCATTTCGTATGGGTGAAGCATGACTTTCATCATGGGTATCTATTGGTCTTCACCAAGCTATTGAACGGACTTCACATTGCTATTGGAGTAATGAAATTGGAATCTCATGACTATCCTCTACTCCAAGATAGCAAAGGTGACATTGATTGACATATGCATACATATTTTGCTAAGGACTTGTTTAGTGCATATAGTCATGATTTCTAGGAGCATTCATGAAAAATCAAAAGGTTTTGATGTCTATATGATGCCACTATTGTTTCTATGCCTTACTTGTTCTAGTGGTAACATATAACATGTTCATGAGCTAGTGAACCCATATACTTGATCTACTTTGGATTGCACATTAGCTACAAGTACAACATTGGCAAGATAACCCTTCTAGTGAGGTGTGAAGAAGCTTGTCATTGGTTCAAACCGGACTTGAAAGCTCATGTGCAAATCAAGTTAGCTCAAGTTCAAGAGAAAGAAGCTCATGAAAACAATCTAGTTGATATTCATGCATATTTCAACAAGGTGGTTCCACAAGTGATCCTCAACTTTAAGTGATCAAATCAAGATTTGCTCAAGATTGTCATTTGGTTTGACCCAAGCTTTGTCATAGGGGGGAGCCCCACTTCATTGGTATTAGAGGCAAAGATCTTACAAGTGACCTACACATGTGGTATCTTTGGTGCTATGACAAAGGGGGAGTGCCCAATGCATAGTGACAAGTGGGAACATGCAACTACATGTGAAGTTTACAAGTGGTGTCATTCCAACATATGGTATGTCCATCAAAAGGAAGATTCAAGAATCAACCATCAACCCCTAGCTCTAATCCTTTGCATCAAGAAGGTTGTCTTACATGAAGTATCATACAAGTGGTCTTGGACCCTTTATGGTCTTTGATGACAAAGGGGGAGAGAATGGTACAAAGATATGCAAAATGCATACAAAGGGGAGAAGAAGAAGATGGACATAGACCAAGAAGAAGAGCAAGATTGAAGAGGATCAAAGTTCTTGGACAAAGAGAAGCACACAAGTAGGGGAGCAAGCTCATGAACTTGATTGATTGCATTTGATATGTGCATATTCATGTGCTTGCTTGCATTTGCATTGTTCTTAAATTCAATATGCAATGCTTGTGTGGTGTATGCTAGTCATAGTTTGATTGATGATTTGATAACTAGCATGCATAGGATGGTTTAGCTAGACACTTGTGTTTCTCTCACGTGGTACTAGAACCTTGCTTCTAATGTTGATCTCACGAGGTTTCTAGTGTTGTTTCAAGTGATTTCTAGCTAACCATGATGATGCTAAGGATGAACTTCAATGTGCAACTCCGATTGGTATCACGCTTCAAAGGTTTATCCTATATACCTTAGCATCACTTAGTAGTGATTACTCTCCCAAGAATTTCCATATCTATGCATGTGTGCAAGCTTAAAACCAAACCATTGGAGCACACATGGGGGAGCTATCACTACCAGGTTGACTTTGTGACACTTATCCAAATCACAACATTGAACTCAAATGTTGGATAAGTGACATAAAGTCCTTTATATACTTTATTTCCATATCTTTGTAGAGTTGTCATCAATTACCAAAAAGGGGGAGATTGAAAGGTCCTTTGTTTGGTTTTGATAATTGAGTGACAACTTAGGTGGACTAATTGTGTGATCATGAGAATACGGGGATTTAGTCCACAGGTGATTGTGAGATGAAGGAGCTTCATTGAATATACGACATGACATGGAGTCATGTGACCAAGATGGTGAAGATCGAGATGATGCTTGGCTCGAGACCGGAGGGTGTGTGAAGGACAAGTCGAGGCAGTGGAGCGATGGACCATGAGATGGTGAAGCTCGGGCAAGACTTGGTTCCGATGGACCATGAGGCGGTGAAGAGCAAGTGAGATCAAGATCAATGGACCGTGAAGGTTGCATGATGATATGAAGTGGATCATATCAACTTGAGATCGTGTCGGTGCATGTGTTGCATTGTCACTTCGGTGGAAGACGGTGAAGATGGAAATGCGCAAGGCAAAGGTATATCCTAGGGCATTTCATTTCACCGGTCATGAGGTGTGTAGAGAAGTTGATGACCGGATTTAGGATTGATAGCCGTGCTATCAAGAGGGGCAAACTTGTTTGCATCTCGGTCATCTAGTGCCACTTGAGCGATCTGACATTGTGACATGCTAGGATCGAGTGGCGCTGTGAGAACAAGAGAAAATCCTTTGAAAATGATTGTGAAAATGCTAACACACATGCACATGGTGATGTACACTTGGTGGTGTTGGCACATTTACAAAGGTGGCGTTGATCGCGCGTTGGATTCGGCGTTTTCTGGAAAATTGGAGGCCTATTTTCTATTGCGCCGGATGCAAATTGTTGGAGAAGTTGGCGTTCGCGGCGGGCTGGAAAACGTTGTTTTTACGGTGCGCCGAACGCGGCCGCCGGACGGACGGCGAGCGGGCGGGACGCGGCCCGGCGAGTGGTGGCTTGGCGCAGCATTCGCGAGGCGTGTCGAGCGCCGGACGCCGTGGTGGCGCGTCCGGCGTGCGCCGGACTCAGACCAGAAACTTCTGGGGCCGAGTCGTGCGCACGTCGGGACGCCGGACGCTGGCGGCGGACGCGGGCCGGACGCGGGCGGCGGACGCGGTGCGATCACTGTGCAACGTCCGTCGGAGTATGTCTGCACGCGCTGAGGAGTTAGCCGTTGGGAGCCAACGGTCGTCTTCGAATCGAGGGGACACGTGGCGCAAGATGGAGCGCCGGACGCGGCTTGGAGCGTCCGGCGGTGGAGGCCGGATGCGTCCGGCGCGTACGTCTTTGCCGGCGTGGGGGCAACGGCTAGTTTTGGGCTTTGGCCTATAAATACTTGCCTTGCTCGGCCATGGCTGGCCGGGCCGAGCACCTTGGGGACTTGGTGTCCACCTTGGAGAGTGCTTGGAGAGCCCTTTACTCACTTGTGCTTGAGAGTGATCATCCGATCGAGTGAGTGAGCGATTCTAGTGCGTTGCTTTGAGAGATTGCATCGTGTGGCACTAGGTGATCGTGTTGCAAGCCGGTGTGCTTGTTACTCTTGGAGGTCGCCACCTCCTAGACGGCTTGGTGGCAAGAGACTTCGTTGAAGCACCGCGTGGAGATTGTGCGGTGCTCGAAGGAGGATTTGTGAGGGTTCTTGAGCCTTCCCCGCGGGCGCGAATTGGCTACTCTAGTTGAGTGTGGCTTGGAGGATCCCGGTCTTGTGTTGATTGGAGTTGGGGCTCCCGGAGGGTTGTTGGTTGGTGAGCCAACTTGAGCGGCCTTCTCATCACCAAGTCGGTGTATCGCCACAACTGGACGTAGCTTGGCGGCGACCAAGTGAACCAGGGGAAAAATCGTGTGTCGATTTGTGTTTGCCGAGGCTTCGACCTCCTTGTGCTTGTGTGTGAGGCTTCGACCTCCCTTGTGATTGTGTGCAGGTGGTTGGCCTCTACGCCCGGTGATTCGCCACCGCCGCGACTTCGTGTGTTCACTCTTCGTGGTGGTTTGCATCCCCTCTAGCTCAAGCTTGCATTTACATTTGTTACATTGTTGCTTAGCTTGAGTAGTGGCTCTTGTGCTCGTTTGCTTGTGTAGCTAGTTGAGCACCTTCTTGCTTGTGTAGCTAGAAGTAGTTTTAGTGTTTTGCTTAGCTTGTGTAGTTAAGTGAATTGCGCTCTTGGGTTCGGCTTGTGTAGCCTTGTCCTTGAGCATCTAGTGAGCTTAGGTTTGGCATAGTGCTTTTGCTCATTAGAATTGTGTAGGTGCTCCCGGTTCGCTAAAGTACTAGTTGCTTAGGTTGTGACCTTGCAAGCTAGAATTGTTTAGGTGAGCACTAGCTAGTTTAGCACCTTGCTTCTTGTTTAGGATCTTTTACAAGGTGCTACTAGAGTTGTAGTTAGTGGGGGTTAGTCTTGGCTAGACCGATAGTTTTAATTCCGCATTTGTTTCGGTTAGCCGGTGCGTAAGTTTTTAGGAAGGACTATTCACCCCCCCTCTAGTCCATCTCGACCCTACAGCCGACCGCCGAGGAAACGTCGGAGTTGTGAGGGAGGGGGGAGAGGAGCGGGGGGTGGGGGGTGGGGGGTGGAGGGTCGAACGCGGACGGGGGCCCAACTTGGGGAGCCGCCGCCGCCGCCACCGAGGCGGAGGGCGGCGACGCGGCCGGAGTTGCCGGGGTGAGGGGAGCTAGGCGGCGGCGGTCGCCCCGAGTTGGCCGTGGGGGCGCTCGGGGTCTGTCGGGGATTATTTTCAATTTTCCGCCTTGAATGTTTTATCGGTTACTGTTATCAGCATCTGCAATAGTTCCTGCAAAATAATTAGTTCCCTTAAAAAATAGTTCCTGCAAAATAATTAGTAAAAACAATAAGTTTTCTAAGTCAATAGAAATTCTAAACTATATTATTTGATAGCTTTCTTCGACTATTTTTAATATCTACATCTTAAAGGTTAGAAGGCAATTTTGCATTCAGAATATTCAATTATTTCTAGAGCACTTCAACTATTTTTATATTTTATTTATCTTTCGTACATTTGTATTGGAAATCCTTCTCTTATATCTTCACCGCATTCAAACTAGTTTTTTTTTCGCGACCGGGACTTCACCCGTTTTTCATTAAGAGGGAGAAAACAAAGCATACAAGAGTGGCAAGACACTGGTGGCAAGGTGCCACAACGTCAGGCCACTAAACACGAACACACCTATTCTACTGGGTTTTGCTTAGGTTTTATATTACACTGATGTTTTGCGACCAAATCACTACTAACTCCCCTAGCGCCCTGAAACCAGCAGTCACCCAATCTTCAGCCTCCCGCACAGCAGCAAGGGCGATGGCAGCGGTCGTCGCCGACGCTCACTGAAAAACTCTCGAGTTACGCTCCTTCCACAAGGTCCAACTGATGAGCAGTAGCAATGAGTCAAAAACTCTCCTGTGCTCCTTGGACAGTCCCGACCGCCTTGCAAGCCACCATTCCCCTAAATCGACGTCGTCATCGGGCTGTGGCGCCAAAGCCTCCTGTTGCACTGGCCGGAGCAAAGTCACCCAAACTTCCCTAGCGACTACGCCACCCCACCGTCGTAGCTTAGCCACAACCAAGCGGGACTTGACACGACCATCCACACCTAGGAAGGACCAAGCCAAACAGCGGCATAAGCGATAGTGACAACCGACCATTAGTTAGTATATTAAGGGCAGCCAAAGTCGAGTCAATCTTGATCCCAAGTTAGGTCAATATGTGTACTTTTCTACGTGTCTTTTTTGTTTTCTCTCGAGTATCAAGAAGATTGAAAGTTAGTCTAAGAAGTTACTCGAGAGAGTGTTTTTAAAGACGAGTTTGAAAGTGGTTTTGAAAACTCTTAGAAATGCTATTTTCAACTACAATTGGTCATGATATAGTTGCAAAATTTACCTCTCCCAAATAAGTTAGGTCCAGTTGTGCATTTTTCTATGTGTCTTGTTTGTTTTTTCTTAAGTACCGAAAGATTGGAAGTTAGACTAAGAAGTTATTCAAGGTAGTTTTTTTAAAGACAAGTTTGAAAGTGGTTTTGGAAACTCTTAGAAATGCTCTTTTCAACCACAATTGGTCATGAAATAGTTGCAAAATTTACCTCTCCCAAATCAGCCATCTGTTGTGTGATCAGGACCGTCGTCAGGTCTCCTCTGCTCCAGTGGGGGCTATTAATCAAAGATTAGTGATTACCACAGCTACAAACATGACCCCACTGATAAGCCAGTAGAGTCTGGCAAATGATAAAAAAAAAAAATGACCCCACTGGCGGGCCGGCCCATGGCGCCGGTCATCGAACTCATCGCCTGGGCCCATATGTCAGTGATCATCCGTAACTTTGCAGGAAACCCCTCGTGAGCACTGCCATTTCCGACCCGACCCTGCTCCGAGCTGGTTCCTGCTCCCTCGCTCCCCCCTGGTTTGGCTTGGCTCCGACCACGGCCTCCGCGGCTCCGCCCCGTGCCGCCCGAGATCCACCTCCCGCTGCGCCGCCTCCCGGCACTCCGGTGCGGCCGCGAGAGCCCTGCCCTACGGAGCGGCTGGGCGCTGGCTTACCCGCAGATGCGTTCCCTCCTGGCCCTCGCCGCCGCGTGCGCCCTCCTCGTGGCCGCCGCCGGCGCCGCGGCGGCGGAGGAGGCGAAGAACTCCACCAACAAGTTCCGGCAGCGCGAGGCCAGCGATGACATGCTCGCCTACCCCCACCTGTGAGCACCGCGCGCTTCTCCCAAAATCCCCTCCCCTCCGCTGTGTACGAGCCGCTCTAGATTTGGAGTTGCTGCTGGATCCTTGGGCACTTGGAGCGATCGGGATAGGTGATTGGTCGTTTGCTGTGGGTTCTCGTTGGGGCGTTGCGACTGATGAGATTAACGAGCCTCTGGGTGCTAATATGCGCGTGCCGCTGGTGTTGATTTTGGCGTTGGATTTGTCTAGTGATCATCTGTTTGTCGATCGTTGAGTGTCGCAGCCTCAGTTTCACATTTGGTTTCTTGAGGTTTGGAGGTTTAAGCAACAGTGGTGTAGTGATTTTGAAAATGGAAGTGAGCAACTGTTGTTTGGTTTGAGCAATATGGTCGCTATTGAATAGTTTGAAATTGCTGCTTCTGTTCATATTCCAGAAGAGATAGCAACTATTGTGGTCCTCCAATCCCATCCGTAATCTAGTATCGACACAAGATTTACAAAGTAGTGCTGCCAAACTGAAACATTTTTTAGGGCATGTAAGGCTCTCACTATAACCGCAGCCTAGTCAGTGCTGATCTTATAAACTGTTTGAAGGAAGTGTGGTTAATCTGAGTATCATTTAATTTTTTTGGATTGATCATGTCTGAGCCTGTGGCAACTGCAAGCATCTGTTCTACTAGCAGTGCTGACAGAGATTTACCTGCATTTAATTGATATACTTGCTGCATGGCAAATGGAAATCTGATAAAAGCCAAATAATGAGCAAAATATGTACTAGTTGTTTGATGCAAGGCCTATTCCTTTTTTTTTTTTTTTTTTGGTTCATATGTCATATGAATTAGACCTTGTATGCATTCAACAAATTTCAGCTAAGTTAACATCTGCAATAGTGAACTTAGGATGTAAGTTCAATTATTCTTGTTGCTAAATTTTTTGACACATGTCTAAGTACTATCTCAATTGAAACCACACCTGTAAACTTTTAAAGTCAGTTAAGTAATAGTGATCGTCTACATGAATTGCTTAACACGCCCAATAAGTTTATCTATACATTGTCTTATAGAGATGAAGATGCTTTATTGCAAACCAAATGTCCAAAGCATGTGGAACTGAGATGGCAGACTGAAGTTAGTTCCAGCATTTATGCAACGCCTCTGGTCGCTGATATCAACAGGTATTTGCCACTTAATTTGGCATCTGATTTAGCATCACACCAATTCTGGTTATCTGTGTCAGAGATCTTTCTTTCTATCTTCTGCTGTTTCTGAATACGTTAATCATTTTATGTCTTTTATTTGTTTCTCATGTGAGGATATTATGTCGTGCATGAAACAATGTCAACTTCACAACAAGCATTCTGTAACTATTAGTGTTTAATGCAACATTGAATGAGTACAGCATTGCCATTACCAACACTAGATCATATTGTTTCTTGTACTTATATATGCAGTTTTCACAAAGTTGATTTTCAAAAGGTTAAACACAAACACATATGTTTCCGTTCTTCCTATTAGTAATATAATGAATTTTCCTGCATAAGATTCATAATAGACACTGTTAACGAACCTTTTTCTGTTGTGTAGTGATGGAAAATTGGAAGTAGTGGTGCCATCATTTGTTCATTACTTAGAAGTTCTTGAAGGCACTGATGGAGACAAAGTGCCAGGTGTTGTTTCATTGCCATTTTACATTCTTATTTCTTCCTTACAGATTCTGAAAAGAAGTCTCATCTGCACCTAATTATTGCCTGTGATGTCATAATACCCTTTAAGCTCCTGAAAGAGTTTTGAGAAAATTTCTCCTGAACTTTTAAGACATGCTAAAATAAATTGGTTTGGTTATTATTTGTTATACACTTTTCAGGATGGCCTGCATTTCATCAGTCAAATGTTCACTCAAGTCCTCTTCTCTATGACATTGACAAGGATGGTATACGGGAAATAGCTTTGGCTACTTACAACGGTGTTGTAAATTTCTTTAGGTCAGGAACTCTATGACGCACAGCTTTATGTCTCCCTGTTAAATCCAGCAATATTTATTTGTTTATTATGTAGGGTGTCAGGTTATATGATGATGGACAAGCTTGAGGTACCACGTAGAAAAGTACGTAAAGATTGGTATGTTGGGCTAAATCCAGATCCAGTTGACCGCTCCCATCCAGATGTTCATGACAGTTCAATCGCCAAAGAGGCTACTTCTAAGGAAACTCCCATAATAGATCAGAATAAATCAGGTATCCATGAATCTTCTATAGGAATGCAATCTTGCATGTTACTTTATTGATAGAAATGTCTTTTTTTTGGTTTTTGAATCTTATGATAAAGCTTAACTTGCTATCAATTAGAAGAACTACTGATGTCATCAACTTGCTTTAGCGGAAAAAAAAATGCATGCTAGTTGCTCCAAGACCAACTATACTAACTGATGTGGATATGGACCTTCTGTGCATTTCGTTTGTGTAAAGTATGCAAGAATTATCTGTTTTGTTGTTATTTATATATCCTTATCAATTTATCATTGTAGGAAGTATGGAGGGAGGTGAGGCCCTGAAAAATACATCTGAACAACACTCAGTTGAAACAAAACTTAATTCTACCCAAGTGCAAGAGAATGTGCAGTTGCCGAATACTGTAAATGACACTCATTCTGGGAGCATCTCTAGTGTTACTACAGAAGCAGAGAATACATCACAATCACATACTCAGAGACGCTTGCTTCAAACAGCTGACAAAAGTGACGAGCAAACAGGAAGCTCAAAAACTCATGAAAGTGATTCAGGAGAAAAAGTAGCAGACACTGTTGAAAATAGTGAGCCTCTAGATGAAGATGCAGACGCATCATTTGACTTGTTTCGGGATACAGAAGATCTACCTGACGAGTACAATTATGATTATGATGACTATGTTGACGATAGTTTGTGGGGAGATGAGGACTGGAAAGAACAAGAGCATGAGAAAGCGGAAGATTATGTCAGCATAGATGCCCACATCTTGTCCACCCCAGTAAGTGATGCTTTAGTTCCTTTTGCTTGTATCCATCTCATAACATCTTGTCCACCCCAGTAGGTGATGTTTTAGTTCCTTTTACTTAAGTTTTTTCTATCCATCTCATAAATAGGCTTGTTTGAGTTATTATCCGCATTCTTGCTACAGGTAATCGCAGATATTGACAAAGATGGTGTACAAGAAATGGTGATTGCTGTATCATACTTCTTTGATAATGAGTAAGGCTTCTCTTTTTGCTACAAACACATCATGTTCAAGTTATTCATGACTTCTTAATAATGACTTCAAATTGATTAAAATTTGATTTACTTACATAATAAAATTGTGGCTTAACGGTTTGTCTATCAATGTGAATTTGAATCTAAGTGGCCTTGAAAATGAAAAAAAAAAAAAAACATATGTGCAACTTATGCCCCAAGAACAAAGTCACAAAACTTTATTTCTACACCGTCATGTGTAGTTCTTATTCGGATTGAACCTTAGCTTCCCTGGTTCGTTTAATAAACTTTGTCACCAGATTTTGTACTTTCCTTTCAAAAACTAATGTGCCAAATCGGGTGTTAGTTGTGAACTCTATGTGTTTTCTTTGGTGCCAATGCTAGGTGTTTGTTAGTCTTTCTTTTATGATAGATGAAAACTGTTTTTTTAACAGAACTTGCTACCACAAACTCACATGAGAATTTCTGGTTTGTGTTTGCTGGCTTTTATTTGCAGATATTATCGTGATTCAAATCATGCAAAAGAACTGGAAGGAATTGACATTGGAAAATATGTCGCAAGCAGTATAGTTGTCTTTAACCTTGACACTCGGCAAGTTAAATGGGCTGCAGAGCTTGATATGAGCACAGACACTGTACATTTTCGTGCTTATGCACTTTCCTCTCCAACTGTGGTTGATTTGGATGGTGATGGATATTTGGATATCCTTATTGGAACTGCCTATGGCTATTTTTATGTTATCGATCATCGTGGTAAGTTTGTAGTCTCTTAATATATTGATTAAGGATTGAATCCAAAGGAAGCTTTGTTCGAAGCTGGTTTTCCCCTATATTTTCTACATATCAAGTTTCTAAATAATACTCCCTCCGCTCCAAATCATAAGACATTTTGGCTTTTCTAGATACATTGCTTTTATTATGTATCTAGACATAGTAAATATCTAAGTGATAGCAAAAACTATGTATTCGGAAAAGCCAAAACGTCTTATAATCTGGAGTGGAGGGAGTAGCTTTCATTACTAGAATAGTGGTATTTATTGGTGTAGTTACAAATAGTGACATAATAACTAATAATCCACCCTTGCAAAGGGTAGAGCACACCAATTTGCTGGTCTGTATTCCATTCCTGACTAAGGCACCACCTTGAAAGAAAAATAAGATTTATCCCCTGGCTAGAGAAAAAGGGATTTTCTGCCTAGTAAACAGAAAACTACTGAATGAAATTAGTGGCCTATATTGGATCATGCTTTGCTGGTCCGTTTATGAGAAAAATGCATTGGTTTGGTCAATTGAACGGGAAAGGGGTGGGGGTGGGGATGTGATATAAGTTCTGTATTGGCGTGTTGGGTTCTGGGTGTCTTGTATGTGATGTTATACTTTGGTACGCTTTCTTCTTAAATCTGAATGAAATGAGACTCCTTGCTTCTGTGCGCTGCTAAACTGTTTATATATGTAAAAGTATGCATGCCCTCTTCTTATTTTGATTCTATGAATTAGGTAAGGTTAGGAACAAATTCCCCCTTGAGATGGCAGAGATCCATGCACCAGTCATTGCTGCGGACATCAATGATGATGGCAAAATCGAGATGGTTACCACTGATTCCCATGGAAATGTAGCAGCATGGACTGCTGAGGGAGAAGAAATCTGGGAAGTGCATCTAAAGAGTGTGATTCCACAGGCAAGTTTCATGTATTTCTTTTGTATAAGATGTTGATTTATTTTTACTTAGTTAGCTCGTTATTTATCTGTATGGCAAGGCACTACACGTCTTGTCATTATCTGTACACTGCAAATGATGCATGTGCCGAAGATGCATTCTTAGTTTGGCTCAAAGCAATACGTACATCCAAAATCTTGCTTGTTTACTTAGAGATTCTCCCATTTCGTCTTAAACTTATGCTGTGGCCCTGTTTATGGGAGCTTTTGCTTCCCCAGGAAGCTCCAAATGCCAGAAGCTCCCAAATGGGGTCAACATTATTTTGAGATTGAGAACATAACCCAGTTTCAGGCCAAAAGAAGATATCATATATACTTTGACCCCACCTTTCATTTACTTTATATTCGTTTGTTATTACTTGACTACGATTTTTATAATGCAATCTGATTATTATCATATGATGACAGAGACCTACTGTTGGTGATGTCAATGGAGATGGCCACACTGATGTTGTGGTTCCAACTGTGTCAGGAAACATCTATGTTCTCAGTGGAAAGGATGGCTCAAAAATCCAACCTTTCCCATATAGAACACATGGAAGAATCATGAGTCCTGTTTTACTGCTCGACATGAGTAAACATGGAGAAAATGCAAAAGGACTAACTCTTGCTACAACATCCTTTGATGGTTATTTATATCTGATTGAGGGATCAAGTGGCTGTGCTGATGTTGTTGACATTGGAGAGACCTCGTATGCTATATCTTATTTGCTTTGCTAGATGTTTGATATCATTGTTGGGGATTATGTACTGCACTTCAATGAGTCAGTTGATTGTTGCGCTTTGACTGGCAGGTACACTATGGTTTTGGCTGACAACGTAGATGGTGGAGATGACCTTGATCTTATTGTTACCACTATGAATGGAAACGTCTTCTGCTTTTCCACGCAGTCACCACACCATCCACTTAAGGTTGGCAATCTGTTTCTGTAGGTCTTCATTTTACTTTACATTATTTGATGCATCTCGGATAGAGCATTGGTCTCTCGGTTAACCCTTTGCAACCGATGCTTGAACCTTGTTTGAACTTCAGAATCATATATCTCCTTTAAGATTTTTATTCTTTCGAAACTTTTGTAAAACACTTGGTTAGCATGATAGAGAGGATTTCTCATTCTATATTTTTTCCCCAACCAAAGCTTCTCATTCTAATTTGATGGCAGGAATGGAGGTCATCAAACCAAGGAAGGAATAATGCTGCATATCAGTACAACCGTGAAGGTATTTATGTTAAGCATGGTTCCAGGACCTTCCGTGATGAAGAGGGCAAGAGTTTCTGGGTAGAGTTTGAAATCGTTGACAAATACAGAGTGCCCTATGGGAATCAAGCTCCTTATAACGTGACGGTATATTCTTACCCTCAAAGTCCCGCATGAGGAATGAGCTAAAATATGTACACTAACTTCAACTACCTTTGTTTTATGGTTCAATTTCAGGTAACTTTACTTGTTCCAGGGAATTATCAAGGAGATAGGCGCATTGTGGTCAGTGGTGTGTATCATCAACCAGGGAAGCAACGAATGATGCTTCCCACTGTTCCTGTTAGAACTACTGGAACTGTAGTCGTGGAGATGGTTGATAAAAACGGACTGTATTTCTCCGATGAGTTCTCACTCACCTTCCACATGCATTACTATAAGCTGCTGAAATGGCTTCTGCTACTGCCAATGCTTGGAATGTTTGGTGTTCTTGTCATCTTGCGCCCCCAAGAAGGTGCACCACTGCCATCATTTTCACGGAATATTGACTAGTGACTAATGTGGTGAAATGCCGGCAACCAATTGAAGCTGAGAAAGCAAGAGTATCTCCAACATTTTCACAGAATGTTGACTAGTGCTTCACGTGGTGAAATGCCAATGATCCATTGAAGCAGATAAAGTGACTTAAGTTGAGTTCCCATCATCTCCATGACCTAAATGTCTTGTTCACACTGTAATATACTGGGGAATTTTAATCTGCATAGAAAACATGCAATGTATTGCTCCCAACAGTTAACAAGTTCAAGGATTATAGTTTTAGTTTTATACAATAGACCCATTTAGTTCGTTAGAAGAATTTTGTACACACTTTAAGCCATTTTCAAAATTCAAACTGGTATGCATATTGGCTCACCCGAAGAATAAGCATATTGTCAGTTGTCGAGTAGCCTTGGAAACAGAAATCTTTGTGTGCTGTTCTTTTGCCCCATTTTTGTCAGAATGCAGTTGATGTCTGAGTCTTGCAAGACACTTGAGTTGTTCTATAAATGTATTGGTTGCAATGTCTAGATTAGATAATCGTATTTAAAATTCTGCAGCTTTAACTTCATGTATGTTCCTTGGCACCATGAAAAACTGCCATTGCATGAGTTCCAAACACTTTGCATGTACATACTCCAAACGCATGAGAAATCTATAGTGAGAGCATGATTTTATATGATCAGTTCCCCATTTGCCATGCAGTTCAGAAAAATACCACTTACAGGCTAGTTACACTTCCATACCTATCAATAAAAAACACGCATCATTTCATCAGGCTGTAGCTTCTCAATGGTTTTACAAACTAAGCTACCTGACGACCCACTCGTCGCTGCGTTCCTCCGCGACGGCGGCGCAGCGCGGCTCCTCATGGCGGTGGTAGTCTCTCCGGATGGCCCACAGCAGCTCGCTGCACCGCCGCATCGACGGCCGGTTATCCCTGGCTGTCGCGACGCACTGCGCTGCCAGCGCCAGCATCCTCTCCACGGCGGCCACCGTCACCGGGCTCCGCCGCATCCTGGGATCCATGGCCACCACGGCTTCCCCCGCTCTGCACCTCTGCAACGCCTGCATAGCACGGCCACGGCATGGCTGTGAGCATCGCAGCTCTGCGCTTGCTTACAGATAATCCTCGACTTGTTGCTTACCCATTTGGTGGTGAGCCGGGCCTCGCCGCCGCGGCTGCGCTCGATGGGCGGCCGGCCGGTGACGAGCTCTACGAGGAGGACGCCGAAGGCGTACACGTCGCTCTTGTCGGTCAGCTGGTACGTGCTCAGGTACTCCGGGTCCACGTACCCGGCGGCGCCCTTTGCCGGCGTTGCATCCGAGCCTGAGCCTGAGCCGGAGCCGGAGGCCGCCGTTCCGGCCAGCCCAAAGCCGGCCACCTTCGCCGTCAGCGCGTCGGTCAGTAGCACGCCCGACGACCGGATGCCTCCATGGATGACCGGATGCTCTGCAACTCACGATGATACCTTGTGAGTTTCAGACAATCAGACAGGTCCCGTTTCTTGTTCTAGCATACCAATTTGCTCTGTTTCACACGTTTTGATCTGAAGAACATATATGAATCAGCTTCGTACCTTTGGACTCGTGCAGGTAGGTGATTCCCTGAGCAACGTCGATCGCAATGTTGAGCCGTTGAGCGAGGTCTAAACCATTTCCACAGGATTCTGCAGGTTTTTCGCCACCGCAAAATGGATCAGTATCCTCCTAGTGTGACAGATACTAGATCGATGCAGTTTCTATGATTTTTTTTCGTTTTTTAGAAAAGGGAGCTTTTATTCCGACCTTTTAACGAGTTATGCACTCGACCATTCATTATTACAGTCATCTGGCAGTGAGAAAAAGCAACAAGGTTATGGATGCAGAATTGCAGATTCTATGATAGAACTACTATAGAACAGAACAGTTTATATTAAAACATTTGTTTACTGGCTACTGCAGAGTGATGATGAAAACTAGCACAATGAATAGGATGGATGATCCATAGCAACACTGCATACCATCCAAATGTTCCCTCAAGGAACCATTGCTGACATACTCGACTACGACGACACAGTCAGCTGTGCGCTCAAAGAATCCAAAGAGCTTCGCCAGATTCCTATGCTCAATCCTCTCAAGAGTCTCAAGCTCCCTCCAGGCTTCAGCTGTCAGATTTTGACAATTCAACTAGGCAACAGAATAGGAGAGCTAATTAGTAACATTACTGCAATTCACAGGCTCTATGACTATGAGCAATCCAATACATTATACATGGATGATCTTCGGTTACTAACCTTCTTGACACATTTGACGGCGATCTGAGACCCATCCTTGAGCTTCCCTCTGTACATGGAGCTTGAGCGTCTTATCACGTTCTTTTCATTGAAGTTTGATGTTGCCTTGGACACGTCAGCAATGGTCAGAGCCCTACCTTCTTGCCATGATCCTGCTGCACTCGAAATTTGCCAAGCTTCCATACGCTCAGATTTGATAATTCGAAATTGTAGTGCTTGTCTAGTGCTAATTTTAAGCAGAGAAGCCTGCTTCATTTCATCCATGATAGGATTTCTGCTACTGAAGAAGTGAAGAAGAGGGGAAAGAGGAAACATGACTGCACCCATACCTGAATCTATGGAAACATGGCACTCGGAGCGCCTGCTCTTCTTCTCCTCCGCCTCTTCCTCGATCGTGACCTGCCTCCGCGGCACGAAGCAGCTGGCGAAGGCGCCGGCGACCCGCTGCGCCGCCGCACTGAAGGAGCCGCTACTGCTCCTGCTGACCTGGGAGGAGCGGGTGCTGTAGGACGAGAGCTGCCGGCCGTAGCCGTAGGCGCCAGGGGAGGAGGCCGCCCGGGCATGGTGGCCGTGGCTGCGAGCCCTGGCGCCGGAAAGCTCAGCGCTTTTGCTGCCGCTGCTGCTGCCGGACTGCCTCCTTGATGCTGCCGGCCATGACGCCATGTGGGGAGGGCAGCTCTCGTCTGGTGCCGGCTGCGCGCCATCTCCGGCGTTGATATGGGGCGACGACTCGACGTTGTGGGGCGCCGTTGCTGTCGCCGTCCGGCCGCTGAGTCAACGGGACCCGCGTGGCATGCCGAGGATGATGGCCTGCGAATTATTGCTGATTGCTGATTCTTCTTGGTTGAATTTATTGAGAGCAGAGCACCAATGGTTTCTTGAGAAGCTACCAGACTGGCCGTTTATACAAATTTAAAATTATTTAGAGTTGTCGTGTGAAGTCTGCTGGAATAATAACGTTGCCCAGGATGGATTGCATGTGAGCCAAGCCATTTTTTAGGGAATGACAGAACGTCTGAATGGGGGAAAAAATTGAAATGAAACGCTGATCAGGTAGGAATAGCAAGAAGAAGAAGGTCCTGTGCTGTCACGGTTTGGTTGGAACGGCGTATCATTCAGACTTGGTCAGATTAGTATGTAAAACTTTGTTATCGAAGTGTGCGTACTTTTCTTGTCCAATTCAACGCACTCGTAATCCGAATTTGTCAGTGAAGAAACAACACGGGGACACGAATGAGGAACTTTTGTCTAAACAATTTAGTTTTGCCACCTCAGTCGTGCACTTGCCCATGCATCGCGGCCGTCCGTTTGCCACGGCCCACTAACTGCAAAGCAGGCGACCTGGAGTTGGGCCACATGCAGCGGGCTTGGAAGGTTACATTACACCAAACGCCACCCAGGCCCGGCCCACACTGAGCAGCGTCTCTTCTACAGTAACGTTCAAATATTCAAACGAGCAGCGGATCGAGAGGAGCCTGGATGACAAGGCACTAAAGGGAAGGGGAAACGCGAGAGAGCCAGAGCGGCGGCGGCGGCGGCGGCCATGGATTTCCACTCCCTCTCGCGCCGAGACCTCCAGGCGCTCTGCAAGAGCAAGGGCATCCGCGCGAACATGTCCAACGCGGCCATGGCGGAAGCGCTTCTTCAGTGCCTCCCCTCGGTGAGCAAATCCTCGGTTCGGTTTCCTTCCTTCTCGCGGCGAATCGAATCTCTGCGGGATCTGTTCGCGTGCGTGAGTTCTTGAGGCGTTTGGGGGGCAACTGGCGTGGACAGGTCGATCTGATGCGCGTGGCGGTTGTTTGCTGTGTTGATTAGGTGGACAGGACTGACGAGATCAGGAGCACGGCGCCGCCGCCGCCGACGGTTTCAGCGTTGAAGGAGGTTACTGTCACCGAGGAGCAGACGCACGGATCTCTGCTCCCCCGCGGCGGACGGGCGCGGGCCAAGACAAGGATGGTCGCAGCGGGTAATACGGAAGAGGATGTGCCAGTTCCAGACCAAGCCACCTTACAGGTGTGCCAGAGGACGGCGGCAGGGAAGGCCGCGGCGCCCCCGGAGGCGAAAGAGGCGATCCGAGAGGAGCAGGAGCACGGGTGCCCGCTCCCTCGCGGTGGCCGTGCACGGGGAAAGACAAGGAAGGCCGCGGTGCCCCCGGAGGCGGAAGAGGCGATCGGGCAGGAGCAGCAGCACGGGTGCCCGCTCCTTCGCGGTGGCCGTGCACGGGGGAAGACAAGAAAGGCCAGGGCACGGAAGGCGGATGAGGAAGTGGTGATGCCGGCCCCACACACCTTGCCGGAGAACAAGAGGACGGTGGCAGAGGAGGCTGCGGCGGCACCTGCGGATGCGGAAGAGGTGGCCGTAGGAAGGAGGACGAGAAGGTCAGCGAGATCCAAGGTGAAGATCGTGTTGGATCAGAAAGAAGAGGACGCACAAGCGGCGGCGGGGAAGGAGCAGAAAGGTTAGTACAAGTTCACTCTTCCCCTGTGTAACTTGTATCGATTGATTTCCGTGCTGATTTCCTGTAATTTGCCAGTAAGAGTCCTTCGTTTACCATAATTTGTGAAAGGTTAATTTGGCTAATGTTGGCCAACAGTCCCTTATGCTAATTTTCTGAATATGCAGCTGATTCTTCCGATGCGGCCATTGCGTCTGCAGTAGTTTCAGATAAGAGCCGCGGTGATTCTGAAGAGCATGCAGTAGTCGTTGTGGTGGAAGAAGAGGTCACAAAGCCACAGGAACGTCAAAAGGTGACAAGGAGAGCCGCGCCATATAAGGCACATGAGGATTTGCAGCAGGATCAGGGGACAGTGGAAGAGGTGGCCAAGACGAAGAAAAGAACGATAAGGTCCACAAGATCCAAGACAGCAGCAGCAGCACGGAAGGGGCAGAAAGGTGAGGACAAGTTCTCACCTCCCCTGAGTAACTCGGATTGCTTAGTTCTGATTTTGATGCTGAAAGTAGTGTGCTGTAATTTGAAATTATAGACTTGGTATTGTTCGTGAGCAATCTGCTAATTTCTGAATGTGCAGCTGATTCTTCTGACACAACCATAGAGCCTGAAGTTGATCCTAAAAAGGATGAAGTTGTTCCCAAGGTGGAGGAGACTGCAGAACCACAAGAAGGCAAGAATGAGACAAGGAGGGACACAGTGTATAAGGCACAAGAGGAGGTGCCACCAGGCCAGGTGACAGTGGCACCAGAGGCTGTGGCAGCTGTGGAGGCAGGAGAAGTGGCCACGGCAAAGAGAAGGAGGAGGAGGCCAGCAAGATCCAAGGCGAGGGTGACTGCACGGAAGGACCAGAAAGGTGAGGTCAAGTTCTTGCTTCTCCTGATTAACTCATGTATTTTTTTGTTATTGCTTGAATAACTATTTTAATGCTGTTTTTTGTATTCCTTCATTTACTGTTATTGAACTGTAGATTTCGTGGGGATACTGATGCTGATGGTTTCTGAATGTGCAGGTGATTCTTCTGATGCAGTCAACGTGCCTACAGTAAGTGATCCTAAGGAAGAGCAAGTGGTTGAGGTGGTGGAGGAAGGTCCAACAAAGCCCAATGAAGGTCCATACATTTACTCTTTGTCCCCCCTCCTCTCTCTCTCTCTCCCAACTTTGTGATTTCCTGAACTGTGTGCTTTGGTGAGCCTTTTTGTCAACTAATTGTACATCTTGATGCATCTTTGCTATAAACTACAGAAGAACGAGAGCAAATCAGTAATGCTCGACAGTTTACTTCCCTGCCAAAACTGGAGGATTCACCGATCCTCGGGGTTGTGTCCAAGCCCAATGTAGCAGATGCTTCTGACAAAGCAGCAGTTGCAGATGAGGAGGCTATCAAGGAAGATGATTTCACTTTCTCTGGTGGGACTGATATGTTCAATCTTCTTGTCAACACACTTGACAGATTTGCAAAGCCTATGTCTGTGTCCACTGACAAAGAGGAGAAGAAAGGCATTGAGTGTTGGTGGATGCTTATATAATTTAGAAGAACTGTAGGACACCAGGCCCAGTTGCCAAAAAATTCAAACTATATGAGATCCTGTAATGCACTGTGTCGGATTAAGACAAAGATCTAATAGCAAAGAAAGGAAATCAAAGATTTCTGAGAGTGTAAACAAATGGTTTATACTGGAGCATGATGCAGACATAGAAGGCCACTGTGGTTTGTGGACACCACCTCCCGCATGGTTTACAGGATATTAATTGACATCTACATGCCGACCCTTTTTCTGAAGCACACTTTTTATTTGCTCATACAAACATCATGTAAATGACTTCTCTATCATGAGCTCTGCCATTGTTTTGAATGAAATGGACAGTTTGTCTAGCCAATTAAAAGTAATTTTTTTTGAAGTTTTCTAGATGTCCATATTAGTCATATATACTTAAATGTCATTTTTACTGTTGAGCATCCAGCGGTTACGTTAAATATATACTGGCAACCCACATTGATAATCTGATAAATTGAGTCTGAAGCCACTTCGAGATAGTATTTGGTCAGAGACATCCCACTAGAGAATATACCCCAAGATGTGACATGACTCTGCCCCTATAAAAATGACCGATAGATTCAGCCCTACGTGGGGCATGTACAGGTAAGAAGGTTGGGCGAGAAAGAAGAGGTCTGTGTGGGCTCTCTCTCGTAGTATAGTATAGTTACTAGGTACACCAATTTCAACCGTTGGGTGGGTACGGGTATTGGATACCCAGTGGCATCAGTGAGTTTTCCATAATGATATCTCTGTCTCAACATACCGCAGTTTGCCAATAGGCATGACAAGTTATAACTCATAAGAAAGCAACTCATCAAGAAGCAGAGAGAAAAACATGAGATTTTCCAACAACCATCAAACCGCCTGAGCAAAATTTCGCTACCAGGATGTATTTCATAACAATCCACAAATGGTGACCAACATATCTGGTAAACTCTCTGCATCTCTATACCATGTCGTTTGTTCTCGATTTGTATTCTGTGTCCATACAAAATGACACGATGCATGAACATATACACTCTCTCGAGGAGAAAAAAGGTTAGACTAACTCATGAGCACATGTTTACTCCAGTGTCTACTCACTGGTAGCTGATTTAAGTTCGATACCTAATAACCATTCACTTTCAAGCGCTGCAAAAGAATGGACAATTGTCCAAAGCAATTAAGGTATTTCAGATTTTTCCTACTTCCTCTTCCTCCTCAGCAAAATGTCAGCCGCATGTATGACATTTCTCCTACTTAAGGGACCTGTCAAAGAAAGCTGAATGCAATTAGCCCACTAGCGAGGAAAAAAGACATGTTCAACTTGCAAGTGGAAGAGATATAAAGTACTGTCACAATTGACTGCTGTTTACAGCAAGAAAAATCACTATAAGAATCACACACATAACTAATCGATATGTACACAGACAGGATACACAAAACTTTCAAAGTCATTTGAGGGCTCATCCCATCTTAGAAGTATCAAATTGTAACTTGATGTGGGTTTAGCATTATAAGTAGAAAGCAATAGGCAATCTCCATGTAGTTATAAACCTTTTTTCATTTTTCAGGGAAGTACAAACCCTTAAATGGTTAAATACATATTACTAACAAGGACCTTTACCAGCTTCCAAAATGGTCTCTAATATTATTATAGTGCAGGTAGTGTCTCTGTTTGGAAATTTACAGATGCAACACAGCAATATCATTATGGAAAACCCAATGACCAAGGTTGACAAACACCCAAATAAATGCAGAAATTACTTACTCTTTAGTCAGAAAATATTCTGTGAAAATGAAAACATATGGTTGGTAGAACTATGTTGCACAAAGTAAAATGGTTTTCAAGGCATAAGTGATATCGCTACCTTTTGGAAGATGGTCCAGAGCCTTTACTCTTCTCTTCAGAGTGATGCACTTTTTTGCCATCATATTGGTTATTGCCTTCATCATCTGAACTTACATCTATGGATTTTGTAGCCTCTGTTCTATTCAGGCCGGCCAACCTTCTTGGAAGAAAAACATTGTAGTAATACTTAGCCAAATCTGTGGTTCTCTCTGAGCTAAACTGCTCCAAGGCAACCTTCATGAAGTCTTCATCAGAACTCTTACTCTGAGGAATCAACTTCTCAATATCAGCAAGTTTTTTCTTCTCTTCTGCAGTCCATAACTTCAGAACTCGCTCACCCATTGCATCGAACCCACAGTTTCTGAAAGCCTGCTCACCCAATTGATACTTGACCCTCTTCCAGGCCTCTTTTACATGAACTTCTACGCAGGCCTCAGATCCAGGATGAGAACATTTACACTTGTCATCCACTGCTTTCCTTGTCTTGGGTGGCTCCAGTCTCTCCACAATGGGTGGCAGCCTGACCAGCGTGCCCATCCTTTGTAAGGTACCAGTATCATTTCTGTAGTTAGCCTTACATTCCTTAGATGGTTCATTATACTCGGGGATAGCAGCTTGACATGTGACAGGGTCTATCCCAATACGTTTCCTCGTTGATTCAAGAAAACCAAATAAGTGACTCAGTTCACCAGCTCTCCTTCCAGAACTCCTTGTGCCTTGTCTGTAATGTTTTTTCTGTTTCTGTCACCATGCAGAAATGAATTAGACAATGACCTGAACAAAACTTAAAAATGGTAGATGAAAAATTGGAAGGCACCAAACAGTACTAACAACAAATATTTATCAAGACTCCCAATGGAAGCAGGATCAGTGATATATGTTTTTCATTGACAACAGAGATGGGCACAAAAAAAAAAACAGTCTTATGGCAAACAATTTTTACATACATTTCTACTTACTGTTACTAGTCAGGAGAACTGGGTATTGAGACCCTTGATATTTGACAATTTAGCAAACCTTATTCATGCATGCCTTATTTCCTGAAGCATGACCACAAATAAATTGTTATGAACTAACATCTGAAGGGGGATACAAAAGCACTTGCAATTGTTAAATCATCTGATTTGATTAGCATCGGACAACACAGGTCATGGCTCTTTGTATTCTTTCTTCGTTCATCATATATAACCCACGGAGGACACATGCCAAGTGATAGAATAAAACATAAAGGAACAACGCCTTGCCCAAATCCTTTTTCCTACAAATCAGTGAAAATCTAACCATAATAATAATGTAATTCACAGTGGAACTTTTACAAATTGCAATGTTGACAATAAGAGTGGTAATAAAACTAACAATGCAATTTTCCAGTATATATAATAGCTAGGCATATTGTGTGACACAATCAGAAAATAACAATCAGGGAAATAATGAAACAACAACAATTACACCATCAGAAATCTGAAACAAGGTAACAGTGAAAAAACATTAATGACAAGGCAGAAGCAGAACTTGACGATGATGGCAACAATTTAACGATATCTTTAGCAAACACACAACTCCAGTCAGTAATTTCATCCAATAAAACCACCATCCATCAATGTGATATAATCTTGACATGGAAACTATGACCAAGATGATTACATCACAATAACGTAGAAATTAATAGCACCACTCCATTTGATTATCTTAAACATGCTCAAGTGGCAGAATTAGACATACCAAACAATAACAGAATTAATAATAACAAGAATAAAAGACACAAGAAATGAAAGATACAGATAATCTTGGCCACGAACTAGAAATGACGTGTACTATTCGGATTCGGACACAGACTGACACGAGAAATGAAAGATGCAGACGAACAAATTGCCATCCAGAAAGCCGAGAATCTCGCTCTGAAGCAACGGTTTTAGGAAGCGAGACGCAGGGAGAGACAACACCTGATAATCCTGTGTCCTAAGGAATACAGCAGCATGCAATGGTGACGGTGAAAGACACGCAACGAAACTTTTCCCCCGTACGAATCGGAACTACGGCTAGCCTAAAACCACCGGCAATATTTGATCCATTTCAGCAGTAAACTAGAGGAGAGCGCCCGGAAGACGGCGATCCTCGTGCGCGCAAATCCCAAGAATTCGAACGCGAAGAGAGAAAACCCCGCGGGTCGGCCTGGTAAGAGCGGTCACCTTGGGGTACGGCGTGTCGGGGTCGTTGGGGTCGAGCACAGAGCGCGCGTGCCGCACCGCCAGGATTACCGCCCCCAGCGGCTCAAAGTCGACGTCGATGCCAGGGTTGCGCCCGCGCTCCGCCCATAGCTCCCCCGCGGCCGCGCGCCGCGCCCACGCCACCGCTTCTTGCACTTCCACCTGCGCCGACGCCGAGCTCCGCGTTGCGCGCCTGGGCGACGCGTCCTCGGCCGCGGCCGCGGCCCCAGCGCCGCTCTTACGCTTCCTGGGACGCTCCGGGGAGCCCGGGAGCGAGCCGGAGCCGCTGGGAGGGACGTCGGACCCGACCATCCGGGGCGCCGCCTCCGCCGGCGAGGTGTTTGCTGGAATGCGGCGGCGCGGTGTGGTTTTGGGGAGAGCCTTTTTGGCGTCCGGGTTGGTGTCCCGCTCTCTTTTTGGCTTGCTGTTGTCTTTGTAGGAGAGTGGTGTGGGGTTTTGTGAGGAACGGACGCCGCCTCTAGCGGTGGCTGCCGGGTGCCGGGCTGCCGGCTGGCTGCGCTGCCTTCCTAAATCGGCAACCACACCATGTGAATGCGCCTTTGGCATGACCATGAGTCGTGATAAGTACCTCCACCCCCTTCCTAAGGGTTCTTTGGTGGAATATCGTTTAAAAACACGCACGCCACAGGAAGGGAAGTTAGGGTTTGGAGCGCCGCCGCCGCCACCACCGCCGAGGGGCGCCGCCGCCGCCTCCACCGCCTGCGGCCCCCGTTCCCTCGCCTCCGGCCTCGCTGCCGGCGGTGACGCGGAGCGGGGGTCCGCCTCGATTTCCAGTTTTTCTTCATAGGGTCTTAATCGAGTCCTAGGTCTAGGGTTTGCTCGCCGTCGATTTCGGCGGCGGAGCTATGTTTGGTCGGAGGAGTGTGGCTCCTTTGCGACTTGGTCTTCTGCGCGCCGGCGATGCGGAAGCGGTGGCGGCGCGGCGGAATAATTTCTCCGGTCTCTTTCGTTCTCCGATGGCGATCTACTCCGACGTCAACGGAGAGGGGGGAGAACTCTCTTGGAGTCGAGGGCCGACGCATCGTTGTCTTCGTCGAGGTGATGATGCCGTTGACCCCGTTAATCTCGAGGAACATGTTTGGTGAAAACCCGAGCACCGCTCGGGTTGCCGGCGATGGAATCGAAGGATGCGTCGTGGGTACAAGAGTTGGCCGATGCGCTGGGAGGCAACGTCGGCGATTCGCCCGAAGTAAGTCCTCCTTTGCGGCCTCCACCCCGTGGAGTTTGGCTCGGTGCCCGACGACGATTGGTACGCGGCTTCGATGGCGGTGACGGATGGATCTCGAAGGCTTCGAGGAAGATGAACGGGAGTTGTAAACTTCTATGTAATTTTCCTTTTCTTTGGAGTCCGTCGTAAAAGGGCCGGTTTAAGGCACTAAAATGAATACATGTTTCTTCTCAAAAAAAAAAAAAGGGTTCTTTGGTGGAAATGATCTGGCCCTTTCTAATTTTGGTGGTTTATTTCACATTAGTCTAGTTTTTTATGATTTTTTTAATAAAAGAGATAGATAGTGATAGTTTGCCGAATAAATAAAGCTAGAGTGATTAATAGGATGGTTGCTTGTACCATTGATGGTCGCCCCTTGTTTGGTCAGATTTCTAAAAATTACTAGGGCGGACTAATGAAACCGTGGCGGCCAACCGCCAGTTTAGACGAATCTCTAAGAATTTATAGAGCATATTAATACGACTGTGGCGGTCAACCATGGATAATGAGCTAGCCGCGTTTTAGATACATCCAATGCTATAATGCATGTAAAGTGGGTCACGTTTTCGATATAGTCAATGCAATAGAGATCGTAGAGATGATCACAAGTAGTTTTTCAATAATTTCTTGAAAAAAAGAGATATGACAAAGAGATTATTTGTTGAATAAATGTACCTACGACGGTTGTTTAAAGAAAAAAAAAAGAAAAAAAATGGGTGCAGACCCTGCACTGTGTCTCCATACAACCCACCTCAGAGGGAAGCCACATGTCCCAAAAAATTACCCAAACAATAAAGGATGGTTGACCGAGGTTTCAACTTCGGTGGACCATTTTCGGTGGGTCTTCTGGCAATCACCCCGTTTGGTGGTGTTTGTATCACATGAGTCTAGTTTTTTATAATTTTTTTTATAAAACAGAGATGATAAGAGATTATTTGCTGAATAAATATACTCATCCTAATTAATAGGATGATTTCTAATACATTAATGGCGTAGCTTGTTTGGTCAAATTTCTAGAAATTTATAACAAAACGACGGCGACCAACCAGATGTCGGTATATGGTCAATGAGCTTGTCAAGTTTTGGATACAGCCAATGTTGTAAAGCCTACAAAGGCAAGTCACGTGACTGAGTGGTGTTCGATATCACATAAGTCTAGTTTTTTTGGCAACTTATCAATAAAAGGAGATATGATAAAGACTGTATGCAAAATAAATATACTTAGAGTGAATAATAGGACGCTACTTATACCACTGATGTTGCCACTTGGGTTGGATTTCTAAAAATCTGCTAGGCACATCAATAAAACCACGGCATCCAAACCATGAGTTAGTCGTGTTTTGGATACAGTCAATGATGTAAAGCTAGTCATGTTTTCGATATAGTTAGTGTAAAGCTCATAAGGCGATCACATTTTTGGAATTGATCCATATCAAATGTTATAAAACTAGTTTAGTTTTGTGTTTATGTGTATTTGAAGTAGGCGGCAAAGTATATTATTTTTGTCCCATGTTTGTTAAATTTTGTTAAATTACTGAGGTTATTACCTTCTTAAAATTTTAATATTATTTCCCTTAGTCAAGATTTAGAAATCTCATAACAATCCTAAGTGCATGCTACCTAATATCAAACTCAAGTTGATAGTAGTAATATATGACATCTTAAGAGGGTAATCTTTTATCATCTAAATTGTAACATACAACTACAAACTATTTAGAGCACACGTCGCCTTACAATGTTAGTAATTGTTGCTAACATACATTTTTTAGTGGCATAGAGAAATATAAGGCAAATACACACTTTAGAATGCAAAGCTGAACTGGCCAAAAGAAACTACTGCACACTATACTTTTTTTTTCTTTAATATAATGGGAGCTTGCATAGAGAAATATAAGGCAAATACACACTTTAGAAGAAAAGACCTTTGATGATTTGCTGGATGATTACACGTTAGTATAACTCTGGTAGCATTGGCAAAGAAATTACTGAAGCCGTGACCTATATATGGGTACCTACACAATCCATCTGTAGCAAGTTTCATTTTCACTATTTATGTGAAGGGAGATTTTTTTTAAAAAAAAACGTATAAAAGTTCCGACTTATATAACAAGACACTACACACCATGTATGCTACAGGAAAGAAGAATGCGACCTAGTAGGCTTTATGCAGCTTAGAATCTCGGACTAAAGATAAAGCTCAAAACAACCCAGTCAACAACATCCTTTCCAACTATACTAAAGGGTAGTATATGGTAACCTGCTCCTATTCCCTTGCACTACGAAGTCCAGTGAGCAAAATCCACGGGACTCCGCTATCCTTGTACATGGCTACGTCACGAAGTATGTTCTTTAACTATAAGAACCCCCGTTCTTATGCCATATAATGTTGTAAACTTTATAAACTTTGTGGATTATTAAGTTATATTTATATGATATAAATAGTTCATATTTAAATTACTCAGAAACATGTATTGCGTTCTATTATTGCAACTTATAGGTATTTCACCGGTCCAAATTAGACGACATGACACAACAATCGCTATGAGGTACTATTTTCTATGCAATTTTGTTGTTGTGTTGGACCGATTTCTGTAACTAAATACTAAAATGGAAGTTGACATAGAAACCTAACATGAATCAAATTCATAATTTGGAGTCTACAGTATGTACTCCTAGGGAGTAAAACCTAAGGAAATATGATCACCGGACTTTGATCAGAAAGCTCAGGGTTTTCAACACAGTGATTAATTGCTGAAGTTGCGGCTGCAACGCCTGCGAAAACCAGCTACCAACAAGCCCTTGTACTTCGTGTGCACAATACTGCATCTTCGCACCTAGAACAGAAACATGGCCACGTTCCACATTATCGTTCTGTTCGTTTGGTTGTTTCTGGTTGGCTGATTCTCACTGCTGCTGATCTGTTGTGAGAGAAAAACACTGTTGAATCGCTGGTTTGTAAGCGCTGGTAGATTAAATGAACGAACAGAGCATATGTTGCCATGTTCTGAGAACGGGAACATTGATGTTCCTACATTATGCTAAGCACTAAGCATTGCCTCTGCGCAGAAAAACACAAGTCGTTCCAGTCGTATGTGCCGGCACTTAGGCTCAAGTTGGGAACAAGACTGTCCAAAAAAAGGTTTTTTTTTTTGAGTAACTGTCCAAAAAAAAGGGTTGGGAACCAGACGAAACGCACCACGCACTGCCCCAAGGAGGCCAAGACAAGAAGAGTGCGTGGCACACGGTCCTCTCGCGCTCCCCGGCCACTTGGCCCGCCGCACCTGTGCCCCTGGCCCAGCCACGTCCACCTCCTCCCGATCGCCTCCCCTCCTCGCAGCGGCAGCAAGCGACGCGCGCGCACGGCGACCTCACCACGTCCGCTGCGCCTGCTCACCCCACAGCGGCCGCGGCAGGATAAGCCGCTTGTGGCCTCCTCGCCCTCCCCATCACCGACCACCACCACCACCCAGTCACCCACCAGTCACCACGCCCGCCTCTAGTTATATGCCCACCCCTCGCCGCCACACGGAGAAAAAAAGAAAGAAAGGCAACCATTGTTGCATTTCATCCCGAGCTCCCGATCGCTCGCGATAGCAAAGAAAGAAGCCACTAGCTTTTAGCAGAGATGGCGTCGGTGGCCTTCGGCAGCACCGTGGCGGCGGCCGTGGCGCCGACCTCGGGGAGGAGGACGCGGCCGGCGCGGCGGTCCGTGCTGGCCGCGCCGCCGGCAGCCACCAGGGGCGGCCCGGCGCCGGCCAAGGAGGAGAAGAGTCTCGGCGAGACCATCTTCGGCTTCATCTTCAAGAAGGACCAGCTGGTGGAGACCAACCCGATCCTCAACAAGGTCGACGGCGCGCCGGCCGCCGCCGCCTCCCGCGCCAAGCCGCCGCCGCGGGGCGCTACGACCTCCGGCAAGAAGGCTGCCGCCAGCGACGGCGGCAGCGGCGGCGGCGGGTTCAACCTCGGCGGGCTCGGTGGGCTCTTCGCCAAGAAAAGCAGCTGAACGTATCGAGTGTTCCTGGTTTATGTGGATTGTCGAACTCAAAGCTGATTTGGCTTTGGGGGAAAAAAATTGGCTGCCCATGTATACG
Source organism: Themeda triandra (assembly GCA_018135685.1). Taxonomy (NCBI): domain Eukaryota; kingdom Viridiplantae; phylum Streptophyta; class Magnoliopsida; order Poales; family Poaceae; genus Themeda; species Themeda triandra. Next base: position 1,758,604 of record JAENPR010000033.1, read on the forward strand.
TGTGGTGGTGTGAGGTTACTCTCGCTCCCCAAAAAAACTAGTAAGTGATCTTTGATGTCATATAATGTAATATACTTTACTTGCAGCTGCACCTGTGATTCTTTTTTCTCCAGCTAAGTATATGACAAATGGGTTATTAATGGTTAAGCTACTTAGCTGATCATGTCTCCCATCTTACTTTACTCTTGGTATAGCAATAGTAACTTGAGAAGGTATAGCAATAGTAACTTGAGAACAAGTATCAATTGGCTTTGCTGTGCCAATTTACAATTTTACAGTCTATAGGAATTATGGACTCTACTAATCCAGATATGGTGTATATATCAGTCTCAGATAAATAGATTTACCTCTCTTTGAGAGACACAATAGACCCTATAACCCAACAGAAGTATCAGTATAACCCGAATCGATCGGTGATGTTTTTGCAAGGAATTCCTGAAGATGATCGGTTGACAACCAAGTCGGAAGCACAAGTCCTTCCTTTATTGTGTAGTATAATCCTTCTTGATCAGATTAGTGGAGTTCCAGTTGCTGATTCGCCTTGCAGAGTTCCTTCTGCCTTGGCATTGTCATGTTACAAAACTGAGGGCACATACCCTTTGAATGGAGGGAAAGGATGTAAAAAATTTATGAACTCTGATCATATCTCTGTACAGTTGATAGACTCTGATCATATCTCTGTACAGAGGCAGAGCTGCCGCAGGAACTTTTCATGCTACAACTTACAACCACATAGGGACATGACAGTTAGGACATTTTTGCCTTTGCAAAGAATATCCCAGCAAAAAGACCTGGTGAGAACATGCAGAAACGTGGCATTGTTAGGTTGACATGGCTAAAAGGACATTAGAAAAATATTATGAGCGAAACAAGTACTTACCAAAAACTATGCTACAGAAATTTTCGACGCTTACAGGGACATTGAACAGCAAAATACCAGCAATCGAAATGGGTATCTTGTTCAGAGAACCAATAAGACTGAAAAAAGAGAACAAAATGATCAGGACTTCTTTGCTCACAAGAGAGCAGATCTCTCTTTTTTATGTAAACATTTTTGTGGGCACCACAGATTAGTACTGCCGTCTCACCTGTACGTTGTTGGACCAGTCTGATGCAAAAACCACACTGATGAAAAGCTGATGGCTAGACCTAGCAAACCACTAGCTGTTGCAACAACCCAGAACATAGGCTCTCTGATAACTTCACTGCAAAACAAAATGAAAATCAGATATATGTGCAAATGAGAAGCATACACAGTGATAGTTGTACCCTAGAGGCAACCATTTGTGATGATAAAAAAGTGTTGGTTTTCTTGGTGCATCTCATTTGACTTCATATATTAAGTCAGTTGCAGAGTTTCTTTTTTATTTATTTTGAAGATGGGCCAGGGCATACTGGCAATTCGCTAGAAAGGAGGTGGGCACCGGATTGAAGCCCGGGTGGCGTCGCTCTCAGCTGGAGAGCTCTACCAAACAAGCCAGTGCTTGTTCCCAAAAGTTGGTCTCAGTCTCTCAGAGATTAAAGCATCTTTTGTGAGCAAAGTCAGAATTTTTTTTATGAAAGGAAGTTTAAGTTTAATGTGGAGTATGACAAAATGAAGTTTAATATGTTTGGACTGAAATGAAATAAACAGATAAAAGTTAATGCATGACATGTCTATAATCAAATCAATAGAGTTAACTACTTTAAAATGCTTAGACCTGAAAAAGGAAAATAATAAATACATTAACAAACGACTCAGACCAAGTATTTAGTCCACACCGTGAAAGTTTTTTTTTTTTAAAAAAAAGTAGGGTTAACATGGAATAAGATGGAATTCTTACGCTTGATAAACATATTCCCACTCATCGAAGATTATAACCAAAATGAGTGCGAATGGAATTGAGAGCGCATTGTTGAGTAACACCATAGAAACTTCATTGAGGGAGCCAGATTTTGTTGACTGTTTAGCGGTATCCATCAAGCGCCTTAGTGTAAGCTGTTGTAAAAGGATCGCATATTAGAGGTACTGGGGACGCAGCAGAACTAATAAGACTGACATCATAGAAAAGAATGAATAAGGTTGAATTAAGCTTGACATTGTTCCAGTGTTGATTATGGACTTTAAATGAATTAACTGATTATACAACGTAAAGCCAGTGATTAGAATGCATGACAGCAACCTCTGTACAGCAATCCAATGAGATAGTAAAGAGACTTGCAGTAGTCTATAGATGTGTAAAACAATTAGCAAAAAATGAACTAACCGAGTAGCCTGCTGTTAGAAAGCAATTTAGAATTTGCCACGTGTAGCCAACTAGATGGAAAGAGAGATCTGTAATCCCCCCACATACAGCCGATACAATCTGCAAAGGAAGAGAATCATAAACTGCTCAGGTAAAAAAAATCATGCTAGTCTGGAGGTGAAATCTTCGTGAAGGTCAATAGTCAAGTCATTACATTGATATATGCAAGTCAAAGAAGGGACATGTCAAGGAAGAATGAAACCTACCATCAGAAAGAGTGCAGCCCAAACCTTCTTATTCTGACCCTTCCTGAATATGTATATCTCCCCTATAGCCGTTATAATATTTGTCATGTTCTTTAATATTGTCACCATTGCGACGTTTATGTACTTCAAACTGAAGAATTGCAGAGTCAATGAGAAAAGGAGGATTAATCAATACTACTGCAAGCAAGTTTACTTCAGAACTGAGACAACTACAACTTTATAACTCAATAACTGTCACGTTTGTCCTGACAGGATCATCATTTAACATGTCTATATGCAGAGTTATGCAGGAAGTACCTGTACATTCCAGTTAGTAGCATGCCGATGAAAATAAGATTTACCGGAATCCAGACTTTTATCAACTTCCATGTGAGTTCCTCCGTTGAAATGACATGGAAGAGCTCAAGTATAAGAAGAATGACCACACTTATAAGGTTCTAACCACAAAGGGAGATATTATTAGTTGCTTGGCATTGAACTACAAAATCTAAAGCCGCATGAATAAAACTGCAGAATAAACCAAATCACCTGATATAGCATCAGTGATATTCCAGCATCGAAGTTGTAGCCGGAGAGAACCACCTTGTTGAGCAATATCATGCTGCAGGAGGCGATGCAGTAACAGATCCCAGCAAGCAACGGCCCGGCCTTGTTTCCCAGTTTGCTCTGCTGCTTCTGAAGCAAGGTGTCGAAGACATCAGAGGTCTTCCTCGATAATCTGGACACAGCACGAGAAGTGATTCACCAATTTCTCATTTAGAAACTACAATTGCCCGGTCAACGTAGCACAGAGACAATAACTAGATGTCTAGATGATGAGTAGACGTACTTGTTGGAGGCCGCTTTCCTGGCGACATTAGCGGCGACTGTGATGATGGAGTTGTTCTTCTGTTTGAGGTAGCCGTGGATGATCTTGTAGACCGAGGCGTCGGCGTTCTTGACGGCGACGGCGGCGACGCTGGTGTTGCTGGGGGACTTGGCCTCCTCGATGTCATCGCACTCGGACCTGAACTCCAGTGACATGGACGCCGCTGCACAGCCTGGAACTGCAACGTGTCCACCCCATCCCATCAGGACACCAACTGCAACAAGTCCGTGGACATGGTCGAACGAAGGAGAACAAGCGGGCGTTACCTGGAAGGAGGAGGCCTCCGGCCGTCCGGCGCAGAGCAAGAAGAGCGGCGTCCGGTGGAGTTGGCGGTGGCTGGAAACGGAGATGCGGAGGGGAGGAAGGGGGAGCGGCGGTGGGGGAAGCGGGCGGTGGATGGTGGACCCTAAAAGGGGGGAGGAGATGCCTTTCGACGGCATGAAGGGGCTTTGGGAGGACGCAAAGGGGGCGGTGCGGTGGTGGTGGAGGAGGAGGAAGCGCGGGGGTCAACGCGGCCGCGGCCTCGGGGCGCGGAGGCGGAGGAGGGACGCCGGCGTGCGGCGGAAGGAAGGGAGGTCGATCGGGCTCGGCGGGAGGGACGAGGCGGAGGCGATGGTGAGGTCAAATCTCAAAATCAAATGGCGCGGGAGGGAGTATAGTGTGGACGGGAACTGTTGGAGTCAAACTCAAGTCACCCGGCGGCAAAGGCAGGTCCGTCAAAAAGTATTTAGACACGTGGACGTGTAAGCTTTGTTTTACACCTAGTACCCTACTATACATTTTTTTTTAATCTCGAGACCTGGTTTAGGCATTGTTTAATTCCCTTTCAAATTCTAATTTTTTACATTCTCTCCATCACATCAAGCTTTAGATGCATACATGGAACGTTAAATATAAATAATAAATTATAGAGTTTGTCTATAATTTGCGAGATAAATCTTTTAATAAGCCTAATTAATCAATAATTAGACATTAATTACCAATACGAATGAACAATGCTACGGTAATAACAATTGAAAAAACTTGCAATCTAAACAAGACTTTAGTTGCAAAAAGTTTTGGTGAAACATGTCATATCGATGTTTAGTAGGATGTTCAATAAGGTTTTCACATATAAATAAAAAATTGCATATTCTCGTGAGACGATTTTGTTAAGATTAATTAATTAATTATTAGCACAAGTGTTATTATAGTTCTTTAGTGTCAAATCATGGACAAATTAGACTCAAAAGATCTGTCTAGCAATTTACAATGGACTCCTCTTTGTCCATTGTCCACGTTAGATGCTGACAGGGTGAGATGGCTCGTAACATCTGCTCCTAGTGCATGTGTGACATTTTTTTTACCTTCAGTGCTCGAGATAAATAGTTCCAGTATCAAAAAATTATGTTTTTTAGTTGGAGTACCCAGATACTACGGTGCAATTTACTCAAAAAGATATACATTATAGATTATGCATGTGATACACGAACTTCAAATACTCTAAGGAAGATATGCATATAAAAATACAAAACTGATCTAGTCTTAGAAAAATCAAAGAAAATTTTCTTTTACTCTACCAAAAATACGAAAAACACTTTAAATTTTTGAAATACAAAGAGCAAATCAGATTTTAGTAACTTTAAATGCATTTTCTTCTAAAAATATTACATAATTTTGTTAAAGGTTATTTTGTATTGACTTACGGATTATCACGAAAGTTCAATTTATCTCTCTCGTGGCACGTGTGTCGAAACCGTTTAGGGAAATAAATGGGAGAGCAAAAGTTAGAGGAGTATAAGCATATAGTCTACCAATTAAGAGAGTAAAATAGTTGATTGGGAGATGAGATAGATTTTTTTTTATACTTGAGAAAACACCATGCACCTAAAAAAGTACTAACACGGTCTTAAAATATACATCAATTTCAAAAATCACTTTAAATCAAACTATCTAAGTTTTAATATTTTATATAAAAATGTGATATCCATAAAACAAAAATATATATTATATTAAAATATATTTCATGATGTACTAGTCATATTGATGTTTTTTCTATACAAAAAGTTGTTCAAGTTTTAAATAGTTTGAGATTGATTTGGGGTAATTCTAGAAGTCAGGCTCGACCCGGCCCAGAAAATCTCCAGGTGGTCCAACCGTCTAGGCTTGAATTTTCAGCCCGCCAGGGTGGGCCGCGGGCATGGGCGCACGGTCGGTTTTCCTGGCCGGGTCTAGCGAAATCCAAAAACCCGTTCTACCCCAAAACCGACCCGACTCCTCTTCGTCTCCCAATCCGTCGTTCGAGTAGCCGGCGCCGGCGGCCGGAGCGGCGGCGATGAATCCCCTCACGCAGGTGAAGCGGACGCAGGTTATCAACCAGAAGGAGGCGCTCCTGGGCATCGGCGAGGACGCGTCGTGGCACGCCAAGTTCAAGGACTCCGCCTACGTCTACGTCGGCGGCGTCCCCTACGACCTCACCGAGGGCGATCTCCTCGCCGTCTTCGCTCAGTGAGTCGCAGACCCTCGCCTTCTCCGATTCACGCCTTCCTTTCCCTCCCCTCCCTCCCTACCTCCGCCTCTTCCCCTTGGAATGGATACCGGCATGGAGATCTGACGAATCCCCTGTCTTCCCCTTTGGCAGGTACGGCGAGGTGGTCGACGTGAACCTCGTGCGCGACAAGGGCACGGGAAAATCTAAGGGGTTCGCGTTCCTTGCGTACGAGGACCAGAGAAGCACGATTCTCGCTGTTGGTAAGCATCCTTTTCAGTTTTCACCCCTATTTCCTTCTTTAGGGTCGCCTCTGTATTCAGTTTCAGTCAAGGACCCGCTCGATTCCTAATAATTGTTATTCTTGTTTGCCTAATTTCGCATGGTAAAGACAATTTGAATGGAGCTAAAGTTCTTGGGAGGATCATAAGGGTTGACCACGTAAGCAAGTACAAGAAGAAGGAGGAGGAAGATGAGGAGGAGCAGCAGAAGAAGAGGGAGGCCCGGGGAGTCTGCTATGCTTTCCAGAAAGGCGAGTGCAACCGGGGAGCTTCCTGCAGATATTCGCATGATGAGCAGGTCAGTGTGCTGTGAATGGGTCGATAAAACTGTTGTGTGATTATCCATTGGGAATGCCAGTAAGCAAACCAATTCCGGTAATATGTTTGAGAAGCAATATATCTGTTGCCAATAACGAAGTTTACCGATGTTTCTCGTGATTGCTGGAAGCAACATAAGCTTCTATGTGTTACTAGGTCTTTGTATTGACATATCTTAACCTGTACCCCAGTTGAATCACTGAATGGCCTAATCAGGGTGGGATTCTGTGGCTTGTGCAAAATTCCCTGTTTGCTTTTAGAACGGTGTGGGGTGGGGTCCCCATAGTGTTTTTTTGGGATTTGTTTGGCTCCAGTTACTCCATATCCAAAGAGGCGCTGAAAGATTATTGCGTGTGCTTAATTTCAATATCCATATTTCTACTTCTTATGTATGCTGATGCTAATCATTAGCTTTGCAACGTGTTGGTTTGTTATTGGTTTGGTGACATATTCTGATGTTCGTGGATTATTATTCAGAGAAATGCAAACACTGGTTGGGGTTCTAAAGAGGATAGCGGTGCACGATGGGAGCATGACAAACACAGTGATGTACCAAAGAGCCGAGGCATGTGCTATGCTTTCCAGAAAGGCGAGTGCAACCGTGGAGCATCCTGCAAATTTTCACATGATGAGCAGGTAGGTCAATGGATGCCCTTGGTTCTAGGATTATTCACTGGGAATGCACAGTTTGCAAACCAGTACTTGACTTGCAGTAATTTGTGTTTTTATAAAACATTGTTTTCAGATGCATCACTAGCTAGAAAATGGGTATCGTCTATCATGTCAATTTAACATAATGTTTCATCCAAGTATACCCCATGTTTCCTTGATTCTAGATATGCTACAAACTTGTTTGAAAGTTGCAAGTCTTTAGACAAATGCAAAGCAATTTTTTTCTCATAAAATAAAAAAATAACTCACACTTGTGATAAAGTTTCTGTTAGTCATTCGCATATGCATATGCTTCTTTGAGTGTGGAAATTTTCAATCCTAATGAACATCAGGTGATCCCTTTGGTTCTACTTTTATTTGGTGGAAATATGTATCCTAATATAATTGTGCTTGTAGCTTATCACTAACCTTTTTCTGTGAGTATAGAGTAATCATGTTGCCATCCTATTCTGATGGTTGTGGATTATGCTTTCAGAGAAATGTAAACAGCCGTCAGAGTTCAAGGGATGGTGAACCTTCGAGATCAGAGCGGTATGGAGACCGAGAATCTAGGAGTAGGCGTGACGATAGAAGAGCAGAAGACCGGGACAGACACAGGTGTGACAAGTCACCTGAGAGATTAAGAGGTGAGAGGCAGAGGAACGATGACAGATCTGACCGAGGAAGGGAAGAAAAATCAGAAAGACGCAAATATGATGTGGAACATGATGATCGCAAGAGGTCAAGGTATGGCAGAGAGTGATGCCAGAAGTGTTTACAAAGAGGACAAATGGTGCAGGAGGCTGTGGCGATAGATGTTTGTACTCTTTGCTTACAGTGCAACCAGTGTTGTTAGATTTTTATATTTGAATGTAGACGCCTTCTGCTGCTGCTTTATTCAGATATAAGTTTCTTTATATATGCCTCCATTTGATTAAATCTGGTGTGTTGTTTCCCACCCGGGCTGGGGCCATTTTTTGTTATCATTGCTGAAACCATTTGAGTATATTGTGTTAGTGCCAATTGCGTGGTTTTTGCCAAGGAAGTTGTTTACCTTTTTTTTAATACGTAACAGTTAATCTTCAACTAGGTTGGTGAGCGGCTGAGTTCCGGCTCCGTGCACCGTGCTGATGTGCAACGAAAATGGTATCCAGAAGTTAACATGCTTGCTACTGGTTTCTATGGTCAAGCATGTGAGTAGGCAGGTTCCACTTCCACCAGTCTCAACGGGTTTTAGGTGCTGGCGTGCTGCGTTATACAGATCTACTGTTACCTGCAGCAGCCTCTGCAATCCCCGGTGCGTACATGTAGATCCGCCCCTTGGTGACTTACATTTGGATATACGGGACGGTATTATAATCGTCTTGCTACCTTGATTATGCAAAGTGCGAGTGTACAATGGAGTGCGACGATATGGTCTTGACAAATATTTTATTTTCCGTGCTGTGCATGTAAACTATTAAAAAAATATTTAATCCCCTCAACTATTGGTGGTTACCTACTTTGTCTCCTCACATATAATACCATGTATTCTCACCCTCAAACTATTAAAAACCCGTCTAAAGGTGGTTTTGAAATTGGTTTTGCTGACGTAGCATATTAAAAAGTCAATATAACTCCCCTAACATATCAAGGGTTGATTGCATGACCCTCTCAACTACAAAATATGATATCGTTGCTCTCAAAGCATCTAGTAATGTTCAAATGATAGTCATGTAGGCTCGTTTGGACACTGTATTTCACCACACTAGCCTAAGGACACATGCCTTGGACACATACCCATCGGTTGCCTCCCTCTCCGAACTCTTTCCAGGCTTGTGCTATCGCCCGATGAGCATTCCAGACTTCTGCTACCGCTCGATGAGTACCACCTTGTTTTCTACTCCACCTCGTGCATTCCTCGATGGCATTGAGCACATCCACTACAAATGGAGGGTGTGAAAGGGGCTTAACGATGACGATGTCGCATGGTACTCGTTGGGCGGTTGGTCAGTCTAAAAAGAATAGAGAGGTGAAGGCAACAAATGTCATGTGTGCAAGCATGTGTGTTTAGGCCGGTGTAGCGGGATACTGTGTCCAAATGACACTAAAGACTATGAGGTGAGTCGTTTGAATATTATTTGATGTTTTACGGACTATAATATCATGTTTTATAGCTGAGTGGATGAAGTAGACAACCACCCATAGTTAAGGACGGTTAAGTAGTCTTTTTTTTTTCAAACTACTACTTTTGCATAAGTAATTTTGAGTTGCTATCATAATTTCATACAACTTAACCATTCATTCCTTGAAATTGTGATGATGGGGGCATGCTCAATACTATATAAGGACCAACAATGATAACAAGACCGATTGGACAGTGCATAGTCTGTATTAGGAAAATTAACTTGCGCAATTACTTGCACCAAGCAATGCAATCAACAACATCATAGCTAACATATGGTGTTAGATCGAACAATATTTAAAGCTATAGACACATCTTCTTAAGTGAACTCCTTAGATCCTCAACATCTTCTTGTCCTAATTATTCTTCCCACATTCAATAGAAAGGAAAGTAGTTAGAATAACTTTCATTCTTTTTTCATAAGTATTACTTTAACATAAATTTGTATTGCCACCTCCAAATCTTAATCTCACATTAGTCTCTAAAATGTTATTTGAAATAAGAAAATATTTTTTTTGTAAATTAACATGCTATGATGGCCAAAGATTATCATTTGCTTCATACTTTTAAACATCATTATAATTGAGTTTTTATTCACCCTAGCAAAATTGTTTTCTAGTATAATCCATAATTACATAGAAAATGAACACATACACCTGCTTCAATAGACTAGCTACTCTTCTAGAAATGTGGATTCCGCAAGGTCAATGGCACGAGCAGCACCTGCAGCCTTGTTTATACACTCTTGGTGCTCATCATCTGGTTTACTATCAGCAACTATACCAGCTCCGACCTGGAGATGAGCGACCCACTCTTGTCGCGACTTTTTGTCTGTGTAGGTGTACATTGTGTCAAATCGAGATGCGGTGGGGAAAACGATTGTGCGAAGAGCGAGTGCAATGTCCATGTCACCGCAAAAGGAAATTCCTCCAAAGCCACCACTATATGGCCCACGCATATTCACTTCTAGTTGATCAATCAACTCCATTGCTCTGACCTGGTTGAGTTCAAAAAATGACATGAGAAGTCACATTTAAAGACATGTTTAGGGAGATAAAAAAGAAATATTTGCCAACATCATTTGAGGGGAGCTAGGGAAGACACTACTTAGTCAAAGGTCAAATGAAAAATATTAATGATATATCCTGAATTATTATAAATTTCTTAGTGTTACTAGAACTCATAAATTTACAACAAGTTTATCACCAATTTAGATATATTAGGGAGATTGGTTTTAATGATGCCTAAGTTGAGAATGTAGTAAATTACCGCTCACACCAAATTAAATAATGATAGGTAAAAGTCTATACCGATGGATAACATTTTGTACACCTATATAGTATGATACCTATGATTATCTACATGTGTGAGTTGGTTTATCACTAGCCAGTATCTACGAGTAGAATTTTGTATCCAGACTCTTGCCTGTGGATAGAATTTTGTACCCAAAAATGATAGAATTTTATATATAAACTCTCGCCCATGGATAGAATTTTATACCCGGGAAGGATTGCCATCTCTAGTTGACATATATACTATGTTTTAGCAGGTTAACAAGTTTTGTATGTTTTATAGTTTGCACATGCTTAGCTAGTCTTGGTGTATTTAATGGTTCTTTCTAGAGATTGTGTAAATTAATATTACGTTTTTCTCGCCCTCTATCATATGGTGATCCAGTTGTTATACTAAATTCATGATTTTCTATAAAAGCAAGACACCTTTCTCTTGAAAATAATGTTTTGTTTTAATAGTGTGTGATTCAACTAATGTGTTTATAGTGGTTTAATGTTAACATTGAGGGATACAATTATATTTGTCCATTCCTTATGCATGCCTACTACTACACATTCAAGAAGTTACCTTTGGAGCGCCACTAACTGTTCCAACCGGTAATGCAGCTCGTAGTGCATCCCAACATGTAAGATCATCACGTAGCTCCCCAGTGACCTACAAAAATTTAAAAATAGAAATGTTTCTTATAAATATTATTAATAATACAAAGGATGAAAAAATGTTATTTTGCTGATATTATATAATTGGTATTCTACTTACCACAATTTCAATCATAATAAGTAGTTAAAGGTACTATGCTTGTATATGATAAAGATGATAATTGTTTAGCTAATACATCAATGAAAATTCTGATATTGCTAAATTTATTATTAGCATAAAAAAGACTCACAGTTGAGCTGATGTGCATGACATGAGAATAACGTTCAATATTCATCAATTTCTCCACCTTTACTGAACCTGGTTTGGACACCTGTATACACGACAAAATCATTGTAGACAAAACAACCAAACTAACTTCTTCTGAACCATAGCACGACAAACAAATATAAAGTTTGTCCTGTCTAAATTAAAACCTAATCAAGTCCTTCTCATTGATATTGCATGCATTTCATTAGTAGCCACCAACATAAGTGTAGAAGCAATGATATGTCTAATGAAAATGTTATTTTTTTATAGAAAGTTTCTCAAATTTGTTTAAACACAAAACTAAAATTGTACATAAAAGTTAAATTCATGGCAAGTGGCAACCATTTGAACATTCCACATAAAATATCCCTACTCTTTTTCATCCCCAATATCTTGAACATTCCACATAATATGATTACTATGTTGAAAGTATTTAGTTTTAGAGTCGACTATATATTAACATAAAGCCATGACCACCCTAGTACCTTATCATCTAGAAGCTTCTCAAAATTAGAGATATTATTCTCAATTGCTTATTAGAAGATAATAATAAAAAAAAATGGCACAATAACACATTCTAAATGAATTGGAAATAAAGTATGCTAACAAAAAATAAAAATGAACAAGATATAGAAAAAAAATGAACCTTTCCAACATCATTTCGGCCAAGATCTACTAGCATAATATGTTCAGCACGCTGTTTTTCATCACTCAAAAGCAATTGTTCTAAAACTTTGTCTTCTGCTTTTGTTTTGCCTCTTCTTATGGTTCCAGCAAGAGGTCGATTGACTACTGTCCTCTGAAAAATATATAAAAAGAAAGTTTAGTATATTCACTTAACCGTAATATTTCCTTTTCACAATATTTAATTGACAATGCAATAATCATTAGGATTAATTTGTGATACAGAAAAATATAAAAGGTAATATAATTTGGAACTAGCAAGGCTAAATATCTAGTTTTGAGATTTTTGAACTCAAGCCTAATTTTATCACATCACATCTAAACTATGTTTTCATTCACTATTTGAAAAAAAATCACCAACTATGTTATTAACTTTTATTTATACATGCTACAACATCTCTATAGATAAAAATAATTTATGAAAAAATTGGGGTAAATGTATAGATTGAAGATATGTCATATATTTCATTATACCTTTTGCACCCGAGTAAGAATTTCAGGACTTGATGCCACGAGAATACAACCTCTTGCCTAAGAGATGTCATAAAAGATAAATCACATGCATATCAATTTGTATATGTTGGCCATGTCATAAAACATATTTTAGATGTATTATAGTCACCTGTAGGTAGGCCATATATGGACTAGGATTTACAATGCGCAATGCACGATAGATTTCAAAGGGGTCGGCAAATGTCCGTCTCTCAAAACGTTGGCTTAGAACTACTTGAAAAATGTCACCAGCCAAGATGTGTTCTTTAGCTTGAACAACAATATTTTTATATTCTTCTTTCGACATCGTTGATTTTTGCATTACCGAGCCAATGTTTCCAACATTAAGTTTTATAGAACCAGAAGAGAGTGTTGGGCTACAAGAAAGATTAATAACAAATTTGATTAGTAAGATAAGCGCTATTGAAAGAAGTAATGTTTATAAAAAAACAACGAGTTATCTAAGTCTTATAGCTTACACATTGAGGCAATGTAATCTTGATAACAAAGCTTCAAGACGATTTGTTCCATCTTCATATGCTTCATCAACAGAATGGTAGCAATCTGTTCTCACCCAATGAATAACATGTGTTTTCTATGATAAAATAAAAATTACATTGGTAAGTAGCATGATCTTTACTCTCAAAGTTTACTATCCATGTGGTTATTATTGATATTAAACAAAAGCAAAATTGAGAAAATAAATACAATATGAAAAAAATACATTGTTCCTATATGGTGTACTTTTACCTATTTATAATGTTAGAATTACAAAAATTACTATAAAGTGGTCGAAAAAAACATTGTTCCTATATGGTGTACTTTTACATGTATAAAATTACATACATTTATTCAAAATTATAGTTCACTTTGGATTTGTCCTAAACCAAACTTTTAAACTCTGACCAAGTTCATATATAAATGCTTCAATATCTACAACATCGAATTAGTTTCATTTGGTTGCCCATGAAATATGTTTATATAGTATGTAAAACTGTAGATGTAAATATATATTTTTGTCGAACTTTGATCAAAGTTGAAAAAGACTTGGGACAAAACCAAAGTGAACCATAATTTGAAACATAGGGAGCACAACATCATCTGATTTATAAGTATGCTATCTTATAATAGCTCGAGTAAGAAAACAACATCTACAATATGAGTATGTTGACCAAGTGTAAATTACAAAGTATTATCTAATGACCTGAAACATACAAGGTATAGGGTATATGGTACGTACCTTTTCAACGTGATCGAACACGATGACATCATTATAAAGGCCTAGGTGAATATCAGGAAGGTTCCTGTCATCACGCGGTGCCTTGTTGAAAGGAAGTTTCTTTGTTTCAACATAGCGAACTGTATCATATGAAAAGAAGCCAATCCATCCTCCTACAAAATATCATAAAAATGTTGATCGTAATTGATACATGACAAAATATTATCCCCGCCTTCCCTACAGAGCATCACAATAGCATTAGCTATTGAAGAGAAACTTTCTAGCTATTGAAGTCAAAATTTAGAAACTTTGAACAACTATTATTCAAGTTAAATACAAGATTAGTCATGAAAATTGTGTCAATACTCAATAGACATATCCAAAGTGCATTTAGTTTTATTTATTAGCAAAAATGACAACATACAGTAGAAAAATTAACCGCTAAAATCTATTTTGTTAGACTTCCCTCATATAAATACTTCTGTCATTTTGAGACGGAAGGAGTACCAGCAACATGCGCATGGAGAACAGGACAAGTATAGAAGGTGCTACTGTAGAAAGAATAGACCCGTACCATGATTCTGGCCTATATTGTTTCACCCTCACGTGCTCACGGCCTCACGCCAAGTATGTAAAGCAAAGAGGCAACAGAAGATGTTTTTACCTCAAAGAAAGTTCACAGATCTATCATCTATGGCAAGTGCAACAATTCAAGATACACAAATCTCAGCTAGCATTCTCATTCTAAATCCAGAGTAACAGGAAGTGGGGAAAAGTGTATACCACAAAATGCATCAGGAAGGCCGTCAGCAGTCTGTGGGTTCCACTGCTCCATGATGGTCCTGGGGATCTTCATCGGATCAGGCACGAAGTGCTCCCTCCTCGACTTCATCTCGTGGTCCATGACAGTCACCTGGTTAGCCTTGGCCACGATCTCCATGGCAGGCTGCGCCCCGACCACGCTGTACCTCCCCTGCAAACGATGTGCACCGTGAAATGTCACTTGGATTCCACTAGAGGCCGAGAGCCGGATGGGCGGTGTCACGGGTATGGCGAATCCGTTACTCACCACATTGGTTCCCTCCGAGCCCTGCTCGACGGACTCGAAGAGGAAGCTGGGCGCCTCACGGTCATCCTCCTTGACGAGGCAGCGGTACGCGAGCACCGGCGTCAGATGATCGGAGAAGATGCATCTCGTGAGTGGCAGCAGGTTGCAGCCCTCCGCGGCCGCCGACCGGAACTTGGACTGCTCCTCCCTCACAGCTGGGCGCACACACCAACAACAGACGAGACCGTACCACGGCATTAATAATTAACCAAAACTGCAGCATGCCCAATCTCAGTCCGGCAGAACAGACAGACTTGGATCGAGGCACACGCACTCACCGATGGGGTCGAGCTGGTGGAACGTGGCGGTGGTGGCGCGGCAGGTGACGACGGCGGGCGCCGCCCGGCGGCGTAGGCTGAGCGGCCGCGACGACGATGGCGCGAGGCGCAGCGAGAGGGCGATGCTGGCGGTGGCCATGGAGTACTGCGGGCGGGTGGATAACAAACAGCAACGCGAAGTGTGGCGATGGTTGTTGAGGGGACGAGCAGGAGCAGCGACAATGGATATAGACAGAGCAGCGGGGCGGGGCGAGGCGAGGCGGGACGCAAGGGAGCGAGGAGCACGCGGGCGGCGGGCGGGAGCGATTGGATTGGAGCGGGGGAGGGCGCGCGGACACGTCGCGGCAGCGCCTGGCGTTCCGGCGTGACCTCCCGCGTGCTCCGCCAAAATATGGATGATGTTGTGGTGTGGCGCCCTGCCCACGAGAAACGAGGTTTCACTGTTTCAGGCGTGGATGGATGGACATGCATGTTTTTCTCTCGACTGTTTGTTCAGCGCAACGGATTAGGATGGCTTTTCTCTCCTCCCTTTTTTCCGGCCTTCTAGTGTGTGTTTTTGGGGGTAAGTACAAAGTCAACTTGAACCTGGCACCATTTGTGGTGAAAATCCGAATCAGCAAAGCATCTTTGTTTTTATTAGATAGATAAAAAGAATGTTTCCTTTTTTATTTTTATTTTGAGGAATGTTTCCCTTGGTCAATTGGTAGAAGTCAGCTTAGAGCAAAGAATGTTTCCTTTGGTCAATTGTTAGAAAAAGTCTAGCTTATCTATAGATAAAAAATATTTCCTTTTGGTCTATGTAACATCTAAATGTTTCCAATTTCTTGAACTCTGTTGTAAGGAGTGTCTTCTATCCACCGGGCTTTCCGGAATATATGGAATGAAATGTAGATGGAGATCCGTTTTGATATCTCCAAATTGACCTCATAAAAAATTGGTAGAAGAAGTATACTTGAAGCTAACACCTTTATTATTGAAATTCAAGTCAACAAATAGCAGCCCTAAATAAAAAATGTTCCATTTGCTGAATTGATAGAACAAGTTAACCTGAGGGCTCAGGCTGGTACATTCTTGTTCAAATCCAAATCAACAAAAAAACACTGGTAAATTAGAGAAAAAAATCCAAAAGAACAACTATGTGAGATAATTGAGGGTTGAATTTAGATAACCGAGTTTGTATCATAGGAAATCTAATCAGTTCACATGAGCAAAAATGATGACTTAATAATGTGTCTGCGAATCTTTTTTTAGTGAAAATGTGTTTGCGAATCATAACTGCAAGATATATACATCAGGGTAATTAATCTTCCTTTTAAAAAAACTTGTAACTAATCTACTTAGAAACAGGAGGGATAAGGTGTACTAGCAGTGTACTACTACGTATACGTACGCTAAAAAACAAAAGCGGTCAGCAGCACGCGCATATGAGTTCGCACAAACAGTGGGGGAGCCATGCGTGTTCTCTGAAGTGACGAGGGATATTCCTGGGACCACTTATTTTTAAGACTTTTTTTAGCAACACTTAATTTTAACGATTGGTTTTTTTACAACAAACGACTGGGTTGTTTTGTTGTCCATGGCTCCATGCCTCGATGGCTGATCATTGTTGCAACATTTTTGGCTGGGCCTCTTGTGAGGACAGGTTACAGTGGCCCATAGTGCCAAGCCCAACTGAAAATGGACCGGCCCATAGTATCAGCGGCAGCCTGAGATAAGTGAGGAGTATCAGCATTCTTCTCAAAAGAAGAATATAGGGAGTATCAGCAGCCACAACTTGATGAAAGGATCTTCGGAAAAAAAAAACGCACACGCAATTTCAGAGCAATCACAATTTTTAATCCTCTTTAACAGACCACATGGTGTGATGATGGATGGATTCGTATGTATATATGCGATTTGGGTTGGACTTTAGGCCTCTTTGGGAGATAGAGCTGCATCTCTAGGCCTCTGCCCTATGATGAAACTTTGTCTTTTTCCCTCCAAAAAATTATGAAAGGTAGCATCGGTTAAAGAGAGAAAATTGGGACAAAAATAGCACACCAAATTACCAAAAGCATGCAAGCTCAGCCTCTTGATTGGTAATATAGATAAAGATATTGTAGCAATCACAATTGGTCTAAATAAAAGAATAATAGTGTATACAAGGGATCGGTGAATGTCGCGTCCCGAAAGAGCCCCTACCAACCTGTACAGGGAGGATATCTCCTTATTTGAGAACGGGGAGATCTAAAACCAAGCCAACGCAAAGGGGTTCATCAGGTTGTACGGTCTACCGACACGGGTCCGGGTTAAGGGTATCTGAGTAGGTGCTTGTTTGATTCATTAGAAATAAAAGACCCTTTCATTGGAATTTCCCAGTGATTGCAGATAGATGAGTATTTGGTGGGAGTGTGGGACTGGTTATACACTTTGCTTTGAGTCTATCCTAATGCATTTTGGTGACAGAATGGAGTTTACCATGCCATGTTAGATGTTATCATCCATTTACAGTACAACAAATCAAAATACTATCATCAATACATCAGCTGGTTTTCTTATTTCTTCATTTTGATTGAGGCGACCACTCTGGTTGATTATCTATTCTTGTGTTATAATGTTTGAGCGTTGTCTAATCCATTACTGTTTGATATCTTGACAATTCGAATGATACACCGATTCTTTCATTCACACAACTTCCTTCGGTGGTGCTTAGGGTGGTAACAGCCTAGCAGGAGATTATGGATTTGAATGATGAATTATGTCAAGAGGATAGGTTTATATAAGCACGCTTTAAGGTTTGATTCCTCAAATTTATTTACTCAATAGAACTGCGGTACCGTTTCCCAAAGTATAAACCTACACAATATCTTTTAAAAAAATAAAATAATGTTGAAAAAAGAACGCTAATGAAATTAAAATTTATATAAGAGGACTACCTAGGACATATAGGGCCTAAAAATTAAAAATTTCAAGAAAGAACACTAATGATTTTTTTTAAAAAGAGGGCTACTAGGGGGATATATAGCAGCCTAGCAGGAGATTATGGATTTAAACGATGACTTATGTTAAGAGGATAGGTTTATATAAGCACGCTTTAAGGTTTGATTTCTCAAATTTATTTACTTAATAGAACTACACCCTAAACCCTATATCATTTCTAACAAAAACTGCACAGTATCTTTAAAAAATAAAATATTAAAAATGACACTAATAAAATTAAAATTTATATAAAAATACCCGGGATATATAGGGCCTAAAAAATTAAAATTCTCAAGAAAAACACTAATGATTTTTTTTGTTTTGATTTCTCAAATTTATTTACTTAATAGAACTACACCCTAAACCCTATACCATTTCTAACAAAAACTGCACAGTATCTTTAAAAAAATAAAAATATTAAAAATGACACTAATAAAATTAAAATTTATATAAAAGAACTACCCGGGATAATAGGGCCTAAAAATTAAAATTTTCAAGAAAGAACACTAATGTTTTTTTAAAAAAGATGGCTACTAGGGGGATATATAGGGCCCTGACACAACGGACTCAGAACCCACCGCCCAGGGGCCCACGCAAGGCATCGGTGCTTATATTATGAAGGCCAAAGCACCGGGAGAACACGCCTTTAATCTAAACCAACCTCGGGCTGACCCAAGGTACGTACGGTTTAGGGTTAACAGCACGTTGACGTGCAGGTGTTACGTGAGCCCCTCCCTTAGGTCATCACTTCACCCTCAGTTGTTAGCCATACTTCCCAGCTCAGCTATATAATGTAGTGAATTCCACTGCAGGCAAGCGGTATGGGACTAAAGATTTTCACTGCGCGAGTTTCACTGCGGGTGGGAGTAGAAATGGGCCTGCACCAAATATTTGGCCCACTTGCATTTAGCCTACTACATCTGCAAAACACATTCGTATTTCACACATCGAACACTCTTGCATTTAGACACACAAGATTATTTATTTATTAAGATTCAACGCTTTTGATTTCTTGCCCCTCTCGTCTTCTTGTAACACTAGCTGGTTCCCCCCGCGCATTGCCCGGGGATGAGAGAGAATAATATATCAGTACAAGAGTATGCATATCGATTGTCAATTAAGCTTCAAGGAGATTAAAAGCTTAAGGTACATATATGTATATTCCTTAATTCCCATCGGTAGTAATCAGCTGAAATCTGAAAAATTTAAGCTATAGCAGTGAGCTTCGTCAGGTAGCTTGGTTTGCTATATATTTCAGTTGCAACAAAGGGATCAAGCCCATCTGTGGTACAAAAGCTAATGGTTTCATGTGAAAATCACTTCTAATTTCTTCAAATAGTGGATCACTCATCATGCTGTAGATTTCTGAAAGAAAAAGTAATGGTGATTTTAGTCACAAAGCTAATGGTGATTTCACTCATCATGTTGTGCAACCGCCGAGCACTGGCCGTGTGGCTGCGTCGTGCAGTGTCCGCGGCATCTGGCAGGCGTGGAGGTTGGGGATGGATCGGCGGTGGAGGCAGCCCTACCGCGTGCGCGGTGGAGGCGGCGCTGCGGTGCGCGGAGCGGATTCAGAGAGGAGGGAGGAGGCGAAAGGCATGTGTTCCTCTTTTTTTTTAATCGGAGATGCCTCTGGAGCCTGTAGTCGTGGAGCCGCACCATTCGTCGTAGCAGTAAAAAAATAGAACTAGGTGGGGAGACTCCCCATCCTGTATTGCATTAAGCAGAGGATCCAGGTCCCCTAGTTCTAGAAAACCCCCGAACCCCGACCCCACCCCATACACGGAGGCCAAGGGACCCTGCGGGGCAAACAGGCCGGCCCTCATACGTGCGTCGGATGGCGGGGCCAGCGAGGGGATTTTTTTACCCCCAGAGCCTGAAATTCGCTCCCAACGGGAGTCGAACTCAGGACCTCATGGGGGGTGTCTCAGGGTATTGCTGGTAACCAGTAGCCCCAACACCCCTTGATGTCGTAGCAGTAATAGGACGCGGGACAGGGAGGGGGGAGCCCGTCACGTTTACCGTTCCCGGAACAATACACTGTGAGAGAAGCACGAAAGTTGGCGATGCACAGTTTTTATAGTATTGTGTATTGTATAGATATGACCTTTCAGCAGTCAGCACTATTTATCACTGTCTGCTGGTTTATTTTAGAAGTGTCAAGTTATTTTGCGTCATCCTCAATTTGTATTACAGACCTCATGACGTCTTTCTTCGTGTAACGGAGGAAGCATCAGCGATAGAAGACAAGTCCCTACTGTACTTCGTAACGCCAGCCTAGAGCATCAGTTCATTCATTAAACAGCCGGCGCAAGCTATCTACATCAAGGCAATCATGTCCGGTGCTCACTCTGTCAGTCATTATGGCTGAGGCTGCAGCTCAAGCACTTGCAGCAACTATTAGTCTATTATTACTGAGCTGCTCAATTTCAACAACATAGCTTAATAACCAGCTGGTCCAATTTCTAAATGCTACCGATCAACTGATCAAGCCAATCCTCCGGACTGGAGAAACCTTTCACCCAGCTTTTTGCCAATTGTGCCTCCCGTCGACAGGCAACGATCTGCAACATCAGTAGGAATCCCAACATCATAGCTGACTCCTTGGCTAAATAGGCTAGCTGACTCCTTGGCTAAACAGGCTAGCTCTGTTAGAAACTCCAACAAGTTTGACAAAAGACTTGGCATCCTAATATTTTTGCCAAAATCACAAAAAACATCCTCCAACAGGTTGGAAAAGGAGACTTGGCAAAGTGGGTAACTTGGAAAAAGAGGTCCTTCTACGCGCATATTTGCGCCGGTCTCGTCCGCTTGGCATCGCGATTTTGGGCGACACCGCTGCTTCTCCTGCGCGCGCGAAACGCTCCCGCCTTTCCTTGCGTGTGCAGCCGACGCCCTTGCGTTCGCGAGTTGGAGGAGACCGGCCGCCGACGTCCTTCTTCGTCACGAGTTGGAGGAGACGGTCGGATTGCCGGCGGCTGCTGTCGCGAGGAGGACCGATGTCGCGAGCAGATACTTCTTCCCTCGATCCTGTTTCATCGATCCTGATCAATCACCGTAGATCCATCTGTAGGTGCGCATGCTAGATCGATCTCTACTTGCAACTGGGCCTTTCTTGATCTATGTGCACGCTAGGTATATCCGTAGATTGACCTTTCTTGATATTTTTAGGGGATGGATTTGTGTACAGATTGATATATGCTAGATCGATCTATGTACATTAGTTAACTGATTCAGTTTTAGTGTTAAAGTTGAGGCTGCTTCGCTTGTAATCCATCCGCTTTTTTGCTTCTGCAGCAATAGAGCAACTATGATGCATTGCTTGGATGCATATGCTTCTCGCAGCCATGAACTTGCTTGTGCAAATGTCCTGCAGCAAACCATTGCTGTACGGTTCACTTTGAGCCATCAGGCATGGCCATATTATTTTCTCGAGAGGCATGGAGATCGCATTGTCTGATCATCAATTGGCATGACTTGCAGCTGCTGCCTTGTTCTAAACTTGTGGCAAAATGAATTATCCTGCTGCATGTGTTTCAAGTACTAAAAATCGATGTGCATTGCATGGTCGTGTAGCTGATGGAGACATGGAAGATTGCATCATCATTTGGCGTCAGGTTTGCTATGCTGTGCAGAAAAGAGTGCCTGCTCGGCAAGTTCAGGTGCATATCCTGTAGCATAGATGTGATTAAATTGTCCCTGCACTTAGATTCAACAGCTGCTGATCCTTCACGCGTGAGGAAAAGTAATCGCCCCAGCACCTGCCCCACAAATAATTAAGATATGCGAGCCACTAATTTTTAATTTGCTGCCCAAAATAAATTTGTTGGAGAAGGACTATTTTTAAGACTTTGGCATTTGGCGTTAAACAAGAAAAACTATAGATTTGCCAAGTGATGTTTAGCAAACTGTTGGAGTTGCTCTTACAATCCCTAGTAATGCATCTGTTGAGCACGAGTGCTCTTATTGTCACAGGAATCTCCGTCACCGGTGCCCCCTGCTGAAGTGCACTGGCATATGTAAACATAAATAATGTAAGCTTGCTTGCAGCTGCTGAAATATTAGTGTTTGTTGTCAATCGATGACAACTACTTGGCCACCGAAAAGTCGCGGGTAAAGCAGCGACCCGTGAGATGGACGGATCAGGAGGAGCGGGCGCTTGTTCGGCCACGCCGACTGCCGTGCCGGCCGAGCATGCATTTGCATTCAACGCTTGGACAAGCAATGGCCCCTTTCACGACTGTTATTAATTCTGACACAAATCAAAAGGAAAAAACTGTAGTCTATCACCGGAATTTTTGAAGATTATCAGGTCATTTTGCTTTTATCTTTGATTTGTTCTAACAAACCTTGTAATAACAGATATCATGGAAAAAATAGCCCGCTATAGTCCGAAATAGGCTTGAAAAAAATTGTCTCTATTTGCGTTCATGCACAATTTTTCCGCTAAAGTTCGCTAATTATAATTTATAAAACGCTAAACACTTTAGCCTTAACTCGCTATTTAAAACCTTGTAATAACTCTCTTTGTGGCCGGGACGGATGAAGACGGGAGTATCAAGCGATGGATGGAAACAGGTTCGCAGCCTACCGCGTCAGTTCAATTAAATTTGATGAGATGGTGACGACGACTTGGCCACCAAAAAGTCGCGGCAAACACCAGCGACGCGTGAGATCGACGGATCGGCGGAGAACGCAATGGCCCGGGCGGCTGGGGCTCTTTTCACGACTATAATAACATAACAAATCAGAAAGCAAGAAACGGGGCCGGTGGTTAATTGAGAGTGAGAGAGAACAGAGAAGAGGAAATCATCAGAATTCAGAAGTCGGATCTCGCTCGGCATATGCTTTACAATGATCCTTCGTGCTAATCCTCTACTACGCGGCAATTTGTCAGATAAAATGTGAGCAAGGTTGGCCATCGGCATCACAAGTAGGAAAAAAAAAAGCATACTGCGAACAAATATGCTGATACTAATTAATATATGTTTCTTTTCCTGAAAGGTACTACTAATATTCTTTTTTTTGAAAGATACGTGTACTACTGAAATTATCGGTCACATACAAAAATGTACAGACAAGAAGAGCATGCCAGTCAGGCGTATACATGTGCTGATCAGTTTGCGCCAACTTTTTTTTTTTTTTTTTTTTTTTTTGAAAGGAAAGAGTACCTTCCATTAATTACAGGTTCCAGGCCGATCACCGGAAACCATCGATAATACAAAGTCTGGAGCATGGTCCATGTATATGTAAGAACCATGTTCCAAAGTACATCCATAGCCCGCTAGACTATCAGCAACACAGTTACAAGCTCTTGGGCATACAACTACAGAACAGTATACAAAATAAGACGCCATGAGGTTACGGATCTGCCTAAACAAACAGCCTAGAGTGCTTCTATCTAATTCTGTAGATGTAATTGCCTTGGCCACAAGCGCAGCATCTGTTTCTAGAATAATTCTAGTCATTCCCAATTCAGCAGCACGCTCCAAGCTTTTCATAATTCCCAAAGATTCAGCATGCAAGGCACTAGCTGCTCTAGGGATGTTCCCTGCCCCTCCTTCAAGAAAATTACCCTCCGAATCACGAGCTACAAAACCCCAGCCTCCTTGATTTGTGGAAGCATAAAAGGAAACATCCACATTGATCTTATAATAATCTAGCGGTGGGGGTTTCCATCTAGGAGTTGAAACTTGTACATTAGTTTTGCACTGAGTATCCAACTTTTCAAACTCCATGAGGAAATAAGAGACAGAGGAACATATCTCATTGGTAGTAGCTACTCTTTCTCCTGCAATAACCTTGTTACGAGCAACCCACCATCGCCAAAGCCATATAAATACCTTTGTTTGTTGTTGCTTTTCAAGCTTCAGAATCTTCATTACAGTTTCCTGTCCAGATGTACAGCGCTCCAGCTCTTCTCTTATATGTTCTAGATTTAAGGCACGCCAACACTCCTTGGCTCTCTTACATTTAAAGAAAATATGTCCGCAATCTTCATCCAATCGACTGCCAGATAGGGCAAATAGTATCAGTTTTAACCCCTCTCCTCATCAAATTTTGTCTTACAGGTAGAGAATTATGGGTCAGACGCCAAATGAACATTTTAACTTTATTTGGAAACTTCAATTGCCAAATCTTCTCCCATTTAAATTCTTCTTCACCATTTATTGTAGACCCTGACGGTGAGGCATCTCTTCCTAATTGATGATCTTGAAGGTTCACTGCTAATTTGTACGCAGATTTTACTGAGAAATTTCCTTTAGAATCAAAGTGCCATGCCGGCCAATCAGACATATCAGCATCTATTGGAATATTAAGAATAACAGCAGCATCTTCTGGCCAAAAGGTGTCCGTAACCAATTGCTCATCCCATGTCCCAGTAACTGGATCAACTAAGTCTGAAACTTTTGTTAGCAGTGATGATCTCCGTGGTGTGATGGGTCTTCTTGTGCTTCCTCGAGGCAACCATGTGTCAGACCAAATATTAACATTTGCACCATTCCCAATCCTCCAAATCACGCCTTGTTTAAGGAGATCAACTCCATGCAAGATGCTGCGCCAGGAATATGATATTTGTCCCTTAGCTGTGCATTGCAAAATATTTGAATTTGGAAAATACTTTGCTTTGAGCACCTGACCGCACAATGTGTTCGGACAAGTAAGGAGCCGCCACGCCTGATGAGCTAGCATCGCCATATTGAAAAGATGGAGATCACGAAAGCCCAGACCACCTTGCTTCTTGGATCTTGTTAGCTTTTCCCAGCTTAGCCAATGAATTTTATTCACTTTGTCTTGTTGGCTCCACCAATACCGTCCAATTATTGAACTCAAATCATCACAAAAACCTTTTGTTAAATCAAAACATGACATTGCATAAGTAGGTATTGCCTGCGCAACTGCTTTCACCATAATCTCTTTGCCCGCCTTAGACAATAGCTTCTCCTGCCAGCCTTGAATTCGAGCCCAAATCTTATGTTTAATATATTCGAAAGCCTTCTTTCTTGATTTTCCCACTGAAATAGGCAGCCCCAAATATCTCTCATTTCTTGCTTCTTGGCTGATTGATAAAATTGAACTTATTTGTTGCCGAATGTGATCGCTGGTGTTTGGACTAAAAAGAAGAGAAGATTTGTCTTTGTTTATTACTTGACCCGAGGCTTGTTCATATATGTTTAAAACGTGCTTCAGAACTTGGGCCTCGTTTGGATTGGGTGAAAAGTTAGAAAGTTAGAATTCTAACTCCTGTAAGACTTTCGTTTGTATTTGGCAAATATTGTCCAATCGTCGACCAACTAGGCTCAAAAGAATCGTCTCGTGATAACTAAACTGTGTAATTAGTTATTTTTTTACTACATTTAATGCTTCATGCATAGGCCCAAAAAATTGATGTGATGGAGAGAGAGTGAAAAAAGCTTGGAACTTGGAATTTGGGGGTAAACCAAACAAGGCCTTGGGCATCTTGATGCCCTCGATCTTTCCTTCAGATTCTGCATTTTGTAGTAAGGCTGATAGACCTTCTTTATTCGGTAAGAAACTCCAATTCAGCAGCACGCTCCAAGCTTTGGCCCGCCTTATGATTGGCAATCTGGCATCGATTGTCTGTCTGGATGATTGTTGGGGAATCTCACGTCTCTATTACGAAGGGAAAGGAAATATACTCTTTTTTTATTGTCGTTACTCGTGTAACCATTTTTTACTACTACCTCCGCTCTGCTTTTGGCTTTTCAAAATTCATAGTACTACTGCTATACTCCTACATACTTTTAGGCATAGATACATAATTAAAGATTAAAAAAAAGATAGTAAATACTTTCTTAAAAGGGAATTGTTGCCATGGACAAGGAATTGCTTGAAAGGCCAGCGAAGAGAACACAAAAACAATCCCCCAACTTAAAGTTGCGCTTCAGCTTCAATTCTACTCCTTGATTGTTTGGATACTTCACATGTTTAGAAATTCTGTCCGGAGAGAGAACACAAAAGAAAAATCCTTCCCATGTAATATAGCAACGTATTTGGTTTGCATCATGAAGCCATTCGGAAATCCGAATCTATGTTTGGCTCGCGTCATGTGATGGAACTGTCTGCCATGAAGTCGTTCCGCGTATAGCTCTCCTGCGGCTGCGGAAGAGAGTATCTCGGATGATGTCATGAATGGAATCTTCAAACCAAAACACGTCGTAAGTGTATTCTAATGTTTTCAGGCAATTAAACGAAAGTACAATGGGACACACGCATGCTGCTCTAACTTGTTTTTTATGGAATTTCCATGCATTGATGGTTTTCTCCAGCATGGCCAAAAAGATGTGTGCTTAGTTCACTTGTACAAAAGAAAAAAGAGAAGTGAAGATACAATAGCACATAATTTTGATACAATCATATCCTTCTGCCCTTTAAATTTCTTATTTTGGATATCTAATTTCTTAATGCTTCATCACACCGTATTATAGAGACAGCAGCAGCAGGAGTATCTGCTAGGAGCACTTGCTGCAACCCAATCTCCAAAGACCAGTGCAGAAGTACTGAAGCAGATAAAATATCAACATAATCGATGCCGATTTGCGTTTAAAATACGGGACGGCAGGCGGTCAAAATTCAAAGTACAGAAGCCTGTGGCTCTTGTCGCGTTAGCGTAGCCCACAGCAAAACAAGAAAAATCTTCCTGCTGACTGACTGAGCCTGAGCAGTGAGCATATTTCTTTCTCGAGACGTGGCATATGCTTTTCCCAGCAGGTAAGGATCATTTGCCGGCAAACATAAACGCCCAGCCTAATACTCCAATGATCAGTGGGACCGTAAACCTAGCGGTCCCACAGCTCCGTGTCACATGTGATGACATACTTGGTGCGCGCCTCGCGGCAAGCACCGTGCTCTCCGCGAACCGGGTTCCTCCCCATGACGTGTGGGCCCACGGACGGCACCTAACGGAGCCCACCTGTCGGCTTTCCTAACCACCTTCCCAACCACAACCCCCACGGGGTAAAATTGGAAAGGATTAAAAAAATCGCCGCCGCCGCCCGCACGCAGAAGCAAAGCAACTGCTTAAATTGCAAAAGGAGAAAAAAAAATAGAGAGCTCATCAATTCAACTGAACAGCAAGCGCACACCTACCCTACCCGCCGCCCGCTGCCCACCGCCGCCGCCGCCGAAGGCGAAGACCTAGCTCTCCGTTCCGCCGCGATGGCCGCCGCGGCGCGCCGCGGCCCCGGGGCGCGCCTCCTCGCGGCGCTCCTGCTGCTGGCGCTGGTCGTCTCCGGGCA
The DNA here is from genome assembly GCA_018135685.1 of Themeda triandra. Taxonomy (NCBI): domain Eukaryota; kingdom Viridiplantae; phylum Streptophyta; class Magnoliopsida; order Poales; family Poaceae; genus Themeda; species Themeda triandra. The sequence goes on from JAENPR010000033.1 coordinate 1,786,042, forward strand.
CTGCCTGGACGCGCACCACCGCGGGCTGAAGCGCCGGCGGCGGAAGCACGAGATCCACTCCCCGGTGAAGACGGTGGTGGTGGTGGTGATGGAGAACCGCAGCTTCGACCACATCCTCGGCTGGCTCCGCCGCACCCGCCCCGACATCGACGGCCTCACGGGCCGCGAGTCCAACCGCCTCAACGCCTCCGACCCCTCCTCCGCGGAGATCTTCGTCACCGACGAGGCCGGCTACGTCGACTCCGACCCCGGCCACGGCTTCGAGGACATCCGGGAGCAGATCTTCGGCTCCGCCGACACCTCCGCGGTGCCGCCCCCCATGTCCGGCTTCGCCCAGAACGCGCGCGGGATGGGCCTCGGCATGCCGCAGAACGTCATGAGCGGGTTCAAGCCCGACGCCGTCCCCGTCTACGCCTCCCTCGCCGACGAGTTCGCCGTCTTCGACCGCTGGTTCGCCTCCGTGCCCACCTCCACGCAGCCCAACCGCCTGTTCGTCCACTCGGCGACATCCCACGGCCTCACCTTCAACGCCCGCAAGGACCTCATCCATGGGTTCCCGCAGAAGACCATATTTGACAGCCTCGAGGAGAACGGCTTGTCTTTTGGCATCTACTACCAGAACATCCCGGCCACGCTCTTCTACCAGAGCCTCCGCCGCCTCAAGCACCTCGTCAAGTTCCACCAGTACAGCCTCAAGTTCAAGCTGCACGCCAAGTTGGGGAAGCTGCCAAATTATGTGGTGATTGAGCAGAGGTACTTCGATTGCGAGATGTTCCCAGCAAACGATGATCATCCGTCACATGATGTGGCAAGGGGACAGAAGTTCGTCAAAGAGGTGTATGAGACACTGAGGGCCAGTCCGCAGTGGAACGAGACGGCCCTGATTATCACATATGATGAGCATGGTGGATTCTATGACCATGTACCTACGCCGGTCGTTGGAGTGCCCCAGCCTGATGGAATAGTTGGCCCTGATCCATACTACTTCAAGTTTGAACGGCTTGGGGTGCGTGTTCCCACCTTTCTCATCTCACCTTGGATAGAGAAGGGCACTGGTGAGTACTTCTTGCATCGAATTCTTAATTTTCCTGCCACTACCATACTGTGAGATAACAAAAGTTCAATAGAATTATGGAAAAATTGATGTCTGGCGATATGTTCTATTGATTTGAATTAGCTTCAGGCAGGAACTAATTTTCAAGGTCAGCTTGCATTTTATTTGATTGAAGCGAATCAACCGATCAGCTTGTGTTCTATTTTGATTGAAGCGGTAGTACAAATATTTTAATGTCATTGGATTCTCGTCATCATTTTATAAGGAGAACTTTGCTGTAAACTTAGCTCAGAAACATTCAGTGTAGAGGATGCTGTGATTTTTCTGCTCCTAGTAGCTGTGGATGAGCAAATAAGTTTAGTCATTCAGCTCCTAGGTTTAATCTATGTATTTATGGGAAGTAGCACTGCAAAGAATTTATCAACTATGTGAATAAAATTCAGTCTTCCTACATCGACTTGTGTTATGGAGGAGACATCCTATATATCTGACAAACAGCAGTCCATGAGGAGAGTTTGTTAGATATAACTTATATAAGTAGAATTTCAACGATCATTCTCATGAAAGAAGACTGAGCTGCCTTTTATGCTATCTCTGTGTTTTAATTATCCTTATATGTTAACAGAATTAGGAACTTTAAACATTTGCTGGACCTATTCATCAGGAAATTATGCTTCCAATATTGAGCTGCGTGTTTTCACCAGCAGAATTCACACCTTACTTTTCATTTATGCAGTGATCCATGAACCAAATGGTCCACAGGAAACCTCACAATATGAGCATTCATCCATTCCTGCAACAGTAAAGAAGCTATTCAATTTACATTCTAACTTCCTGACAAAGAGAGACGCATGGGCTGGGACCTTTGAGAACTACTTTAAAATCAGGAAAACACCAAGAACTGACTGTCCAGGTATGTATGTATTTATGGCAGTTTGGTATATGTGTTGTGGCAATGGAATAACAATTATGACATTTTTTTGCACTATACCTGCCACGTTGGTACTTTGTCAATGAACTTTTAATAAAATCGAAGGTAGCATGTTCTGCTCCTGGAGTTATCAATGGGTTCATGTGGACAGCTATACTAGAAAGATCAATTCTACTAGAGTCCTAACTAGATACTCTTTTCTCTCCCAAAAACAGAGAAGCTCCCAGAGGTGACAAAGTCACTGCGACCATTTGGTCCCAAGGAAGATTCATCTCTCTCGGAATTTCAAGTGGAGTTGATTCAACTTGCCTCGCAGCTTTGCGGTGATCATGTACTGAACACGTACCCAGATATTGGCAGGACCATGAATGTCGGGGAAGCAAACCGCTACGCAGAGGATGCTGTCGCCAGATTCCTGGAAGCTGGTCGGATTGCTTTGAGGGCTGGTGCAAATGAATCTGCTTTGGTGACGATGAGGCCTGCTCTCACCAGCAGGGCCTCAATGTCCTCTGGTTTATCATCAGAGCTCTAATAGAGCCTACCTCTGGTTTATCCAGTCTGTCCTACCATTCACTCTGATTCAGCTGTGGTCGAATCCGATCTCTTTTGTAACGTGTCAAGGGAGCCTACCTCTTGTTGGTGTAGAAAAATATGAAACTATAACATCATGTAACAGACAGCATATGGTTTTGTAAATAGACGCCGTGATACTGGACACCTGGATTCTGATACAGTATATTCAAAGTCCCCTCCTGGATAATGTGTAGTGGGGATTTCTAAAGCATTGTGGAATTGTACCTATTCAGTCTGTACTGTACCTGCTTGTCAAGCAGTTGAACTGCACTTTGGAGTAATGTATAATATGTTACTTAAACAATATGTTTATGTGCCCTCAAATCTCAGTGTTGTGATATGCCAGTGACTATGTGTATGTATTCAGAATTGAACTATCCGTAAACAAGTTAATCTGTTTGTTTGCTTAATGCCCACACATGAGGGCTCGACGGCTCCCAGCCAGAAGAAGCTCAGAGCACCGCGAGAGTAGCAGGAAGTACAAGATGACATGAATGAGTGGCGTTGGAGTTGCAGAAGGGACTAGAAGCTGGAAGAAGACGACAAGAGGTTTAAGAAGGCAACCCCAGCCAATATCCATTCCCTGCTACTGCCACTGTCAGCCATCCATTGCTCCGTTGTCCGTTTCCACCCAATCCAATGGCGCTCAGGCTCTCCCTCGCCCCGCCAGCAGCTGCACCCGCGATCGCCACATGCCGCTGCAGCAGCAGCAGCGCAAGCTTCCTCCGGCCTCACCGGAGCAGGAGGCCGCGCGGGTGCGTGGTGGCGATGGCCGACCTGCTGGGCGACCTTGGCGCGCGCGACCCTTTCCCGGCGGAGATCGAGAGCAAGTTTGGGGAGAAGGTGCTGGGCAACGTGGACACGCTCCACCAGATCCTCATCCCCACCCTCTCCGCGCTCTCCCTCGCGAGCCTGCCGCTGCGGCCCGACGCGGAGCCGCTCTCCCTCGACGACGCGCGCAAGCTCCTCTTCAAGGTCGTCGGCTGGAGGCTGGTGCTCTCCGACGGCGACGGCGACGAGCAGCGGCCCGCGCGGCTGCACTGCGTCTGGAAGGTGCGCGACGAGCACTGCGGCCAGGAGCTCATCGCCAGGATCAACGCCGCGCTCGACGGCGCCGGCCACGCTCCGGCGGCCCTGGTGTTCGAGGCCCCCAACCAGGTGACAGCCGAGCTCTCCACGCCCTCCGCCGCCGGCGACAGCCTCACCGTCAACGACTACATCGTCGCCGCCAGGATAGATAAAGTCAAGACGCTCGATCTTATACCAAAGAAGCGAGCGTGGGCATGAGCGGTTCATGATCGATCGATTCTCCACGTCTCCTAGTGTTTTTTTTTTTTTTACCTTGAATTTTGTATACCGAACGAATTAATAGGCGGGAAATCCTCCCTGAACTTGAATCTCTTTCCAAACAAATGAAAAATTGCTTGATGGTTTCAGCAGCTGGAGAGTGAGGATTTTCTTTTTCTTATTTGTTCGTTTTATGATGCAGTTCAATTGATAGTATAGTATGCTACCTTTTTTTGTTTGGCCATTTGTCAAATGCTGCACATGATCTGAATGGGGCTAAGATTCCTGGCAGGATCGTGAGGGTTAACAATGTGAACAAGTACAAAAACTCAATTTTCATGTCCGTAAACATGGGTATCTTCATGTCAAGCAGGGGCTGTTGAGAATGTCTGAAAACTGATGCATGGCATCTTGATGCCAAGCATGGGCTGTCGAGAATGTTGGAAAACTGAAGTCTGGAAGGTAGGGTTACTGATCATCAGATAATTTACTCAGGCCGACTATGTTTAGTTTTGATTGGAAGAAAACTGCAAAGATGTTATTATGTGTTTCTTATTTCAAAATTTCAAGGACAGAAAATTTACTTATTTAGTGCGCAAACATCCATTCAATGTGGGTAACACAGAATGCATGGCACGCCATATATGGAGTCAAGAAGAACCTTGTAAACAATATGTTTAGAGATGTTTAGAGAGGAAGTCCTTAAAAGCACAAACCTAAAAAAATGGCAATAAACGATTTTGAGACATAGATTTAAGAACAATATGAAAGAAAAAACAAATTAGTATCCTCTCGTATGAAGTCGTCACCCTGACAATTTCCCATTTGTTTTCAGCTCTCAAGTAACAGAGAGCTGAAAACATTTCATTTGCCCACGGGCAGCGGTTCATGGCACCAAAAAGGCCAAAACATTTCTTACAATATTTTGTTGGTCCTTAAAACACTGGCTTTACAAAATTGTTTCAAAGAGTTTCTTCTAAGTAGCACTTCAGGTCAATACCAGGAAACCACTACTTCAGCCACACTCAAGTACAATGTAGGCACCGGTAGAAAAAAAAAAATCCATTCAACTAGTGAGAGTGTGAGACCAATGTAAAACATCAGTTGGAATAAAACATGCTAACAAAAATGATTAGATGCATGGAAAAGCAGATACTGTCAGATTAAAATAGCATAATAAGTTTTCAAATACAGACTTATCTAGAGAAGAAACAGTAACTTAAGGATAACCTTCTGACAAGTGCTAGGCAGAACAAGAAACTAACAAACATGTGGATTAAGGTCTCTAGAAGAATTCAAACCCAGCTCCTCCATAACTTAAATTTGGAATATGAGCAATAAGAGATCCCTGATGATTCTAGTGCAGAAATCAGAGTTGCGGGTCTATGAGTTGTCAGAGATCACCGGCGACTCTATTGCAGATAACAAAGTTGAGAAGGCCTGCACAGAGGACATCTTCCAATGAGGGTAATTCCACTCTTACTAACAGTAGTACTTACAAATAGTGTAAACCCATCATGCGAACTGATGTAAATAGTGTAAACCCATCATGTGAACTGATGTGAACCTACAACCCAGAATGCAAGGTATATGACATATATGGAGGGAGAGCCTTATAAATAGTACCATGCCTGCTATCTATCATCCACATGCTATAAAAGTAGAAATGTTTTGAAAGGAACTCCTTAAAATCACATAAGTAAAAAAATGGCAATAAACGATTTTGAGACTTCGATTTAAGAACAATTGGTTAAGTCTTTACCAACTATAAATCATAAAAATGTATATATTCTCTCTGTGCTAAATTAGTATCCTGTCATACGAACCCACGTCTCCCTAACAGCTTGCCATTTATTTTCAGCTGTTAGTATCTCATTCCCTTACAAGCCAAACAGGCAACCGTCTTTTGCACATGGGCAGAACGTCCATGACACCTAAAAAATTTCTTAGAATATCTTATTGGTCCTTACAACACGGGCTTTAGAAAATTGTTCCAAGGAGTTTCTTCTCAGAAGCACTTTAGGCCACTTCCGGGGACATAATAGTGCAGCACACAGCACTTTAGGCCACTTCCTGGAACATAATAGTGCAGCCACACAGCACTTTAGGCCACTTCCGGGAACATAATAGTGCAGCCACAGTAATGTAAATGTAAGCATCACTAGAAAAACAAATCACAAAAGAATAACTAATTAAGCTAAAGTGAGTGCTAGGTAAAACATCAGTTGGAATAAAACATGCTAATAAAAGTTGGTATTGTCTTGAGTGGTTGAGTATGGATCTTTGCAAAATTGATGGTGAACCTGAACTAAAGGTTCAGAGTCCACTCCCCTGCTTGTTATACTTGAATATCTCGTTTTGTGAACTAACAAAGGTGGAATTTCATGCCATGAAACTAAGAACATTTATTTATGAAGGATCAAAGGTGACTGTTATTAACCTCCATAAGGTTTCTGATCTGAAAAATGCGAATATATTTTTTGGTGGAGCGACTATTGGGGATGCTAGCCCTGCACTTGCTAATGTGCTCACAAATGTGCAGAATCTAACCTTCAGAACTTTTCTCCACCAGCCAAAGGTCTGCTGTTTCAGAGTTCTTTACACTTTGCGGTTAATGCCTCAAGTATTGTTTTAATGGATGTTTGGTCATATTTTCAGGATCCTCACCTGTTGAAAAATATATCAAAGTTTTCTCGTTTAAAGTGTTTGCAATTGTTGTTATCCTACACGTTGGGCGTTGACAACATATCTTTGCTCCCTTTTCTGGAGTTGACTCCTTTCATTGAGAAGCTAGAGGTAGTATGTATACTTTGTTACTCCATGCCTTTTATATGTACCCCATGCATACCTAGCAAGCAGTGATGCTCCGGCTAGCACATAGGTGTCACCTGGCATATTTGCTTGTGGCTCGAGTAGTGTCATGTTAAAGGAAAATGAAATTAAGAATTACTAGTAGATATTATCACGCATCCATGAATTCCATAGCCATAGTTTGTCTTTTGTTGACCTTAAATATGTGGCAGTTTTAGATGAAGTCCCTAAAGCCCTTTATGTGGAAAAATGGCTAGGTGATACGTAAATCAGTGTTGCTTCAGTTAGCACCTAGGTGTCACCTTCAGATAGAGTGGACAATACTTTTATTTGAACTTTATGTCTCAGCTTACATTGCAGCTACGTACTTATATTTTTGAAACTTCTTACTGTGAATCTTGGATAACAAGTTTGATGATAAGCTTTCTGTCCTATGCAGTTTGGTAGCCTATATGGTTTCTTCTATGTGGAAGGAACATGTATCAGGAGATATGAGCATCAGCACAAGCATCTCAAGAATGTCTGCATTACCGGATTTAAAGCATCTAATGGCCAAATCGAATTTCTAGTACATATTGTGGAAAATGCCCCAGCATTGGAGTCTTTAACCATAGACGAGTCGGATAAACGGGCGAGGAACGATCCTTTGTTGGTTAAGAGGAAAGTGGGAAAAATATATGGATGGATCGGTCTACGCAGCTGTTCAAAGATATATTGAAGGGACGGTTTCACCAAAATGTACTTTGAGGTTGTTATTTTAGATAGGTTTTGTTCGACATGTTAGAATGTTCGTATATATATGTAGGCAGCTCCATTTCGTGATAGTTGTTGGGTTATATAACAAGGCAGCAAAATAAGTAGCCTTTGATATAACCGTTTGAAAGTTGCGAACACATTAGATAGAGAACAGTGGGTCAAATTATACTCTATAATATCTGTCTTCTATTATATATCCCCTATAATAATATAATAATATATATGTTGACGGGACTAAAAGTGCGTTTGGTAAAGATTAGATTCTGTAGAAAAAATTTATATATAGATTTTGTTAAAGAAACATTTTGGATGATGAATCAGACTATAAAGAATTATATAAACTAAAATATGCTTGCAATGATTGGAAAATGTTTATGGGCAAAGTACAATTTAAATACAACTTATTTGAACTTGTTGCGTTTCGGAAAAAGACTAACTAAAAAGCCTCCAACCGTTCTGAACTTCAATCTGCCATGGGTTTACATTTGCAACTAGCATAGAGCTGAAATGTTCCAAGCGATTCTTACATTAAAATTCACACAAAAATCTAACACCATCAGGCGAAAAGTACCTTCTTTGTGAAGAACTGGGCAAGCACACTGTAAGTTGTGTATGACATCAATCTGGAGCAATGAAGCGGGTCGGGATGAAACTGCTGGTTCATTGTTTGGGAGTAGGTGCAGGAGGAAGCCAGACGCCCTTGCCATAGCAGAATCCCTGATCCACACGGGCTCACACTAGAATTTCTACATCCAAAATTAGGGGGAAATTCAAGAACATGCAGGTGGCACATTTGGGATGTGATTTAGCCCAAAATCAAGAGGGTTGCCTAGAATGCTGACAGAGGAGCAGATCCTCAACAGAGGGATAAAGTGCAGGGCGTAAGATGCAAAAAGTATCAAGGGATAAGCCACACATTTGGCATCCAACCACACACGATGGAAGTTTCCACCCAGCCACCATTGAGTTACACTACGTATTTTCCCACCTATACATGTTCCCTTTTCTCCCATTTGCTATTTTTCTTATTGTTATTTGTCAACATTTGGATGCAGTTTCAATTGAATCTTTGCTATCAAGTCCCCCTTTTTTTATTTGGTCAATTGTCAAATGCTGCAAAAAAAAATCTAAATGGGGCTTAGATTCCTGTGAGATCATGAGGGTCAACCATGTAAACAAGTACAATACCTCAAATTTTCATGCCTGCAAGCATGGATATTTTCTAGTCTAAAGAGACGGGCTGTTGAGAAACAAAAGTTCCTTAGCATGGACATTTTCTAGTCTAAGTAAGGATTATTGATCATCAGAACTAATTTCCTAAGGTCAGATCGTGTTTCAATTTGATTTGAAGTTGGAACAATACTGCAAACATGTTATTATAATATGTTTCTTATTTCAACATTTGAAGAAAAAATTTCTGTCTATTTAGTGCGTAAACATCCATTCATTTGAAGGAGGGTAATTCCATCACGTGAGCTGATGTGAACCCAGAATGCAAGGTATATGACATATATGGAGAATCTTATAAATAGTACCATGCGTGCTATCTATCATCAACATGCTATAAATAGTACCATACTACCATGCGTGCTATCTATCATCCAAATGCACATTTTGCCTCTAGAACAACTCAAACACAGCTCATCCATAAATAATAGCCATAACTTAAACTTGGATTATGAGATGTCAGAGATCACTGGTGATTGTAATGCAGAAATCAGAACCGAGGGTCTATAAGCAGTAAGAGATAACTAGTGATTCTATTGAAGAAAACAGACTTGAGAAGGCATGCACAGTGGACATCTGCTAATGAGCATGAATTGGCAGTCCCACCATTCACCTAAAACACAAAAGGAGATGCTAAAATTTGACTCTAGACTCTAGAGGGCAGAGTACCAGCACGAGTTGTAGCATAAGCATCTGCAAGGCCAGGAACAGAGTCCTCGTGACAGTCGATGAACTTCGATTTGAAAGTCTCCTCTCCATATGAAGCTAATGAGTAAAAGCTCATATTAGTACTCAACAATCTTTTTTCCCGCAGGACCTTCATGACATAATGTCGGGGCATAAGCCGTGTCTCCAAGCTAAATGTGAGCAGGACAGGCCTTTCCACAATGTATCGTGGCTCCATTGCAGCCTCCTTGACAAGGAACTCAATCTTGCGAAGAAGAATCTCGTCAGAGTATCGTAATATTCTTGGCACCTTGCACACTGCGGTGGAAACCTCAGACTCAGAACAACCAAGAGTCCGCTTAAAAAAGTCAATCTTGGCAGCAATCTTCTCTTTAGAAATGCCGGCAACGGCGGCCACTGCGTGCCTGAATAACCCCGAACTGGGAGGCACCCCCAGTTCTTCTGCCCGCAACAAAAACTCCTTGACGCGTTCCGTGCTGAAGCTAAGCACCCACGGGCTGTTCGAACATAGCTGAGCAATATCTCCAACACCCCACTGACGAAGCAAAGCTAAGTTAGGCTTGATTCTCCTCTCAAGGCTCGCCCTGAGGAGGGAACTGTTCTTCTTTGCGACCGCCAGGACCTGTTCAAACGAGCCGAAGACGGAGATGAAGAACTCTAGCCTGGAACAGACGTCGCCCTTGCGGAGAGCATGTGAGCCGACAACGAGGAAGCGAGCGATCTGGGGAGTGGAGAGACCAACGCGGTCGCGGAGAGCAACAAGGCGGGGGGCGATGTTCTTCACGGAAGCGCGGAGGAGCAGCGGGTCTGCGGAGACAGCGGCGGCGATGTCAGCGCGGGAGAGGCCGGCGCCGGAGAGCAAGGCGAGGATAGCATCAGGATTGGAGGCGGAGTTGAGACGGGAGCAGGAGAGCTCTAGCTCGCCGGACGCCTTCCTGGACACCTCGCGGGACGCCTTCTTGGCCACCTCGCGGGCTTGGGCTGGAGCGAGGCCGCAGGCAGCAACGAGGTAGTCCTCGAGGGAGAAGGCCGCGGGGACGGTGGTGGAGGTGGAGAGGAGGCGGCACGCGCGGGGGTGGATTGGGGAGTGTAGTGTAGAGGCGGCGCGCAGCAGAGGAAGGAAGAGGTTTCGGAGTTGCAGCATGGCGGCGGGGGCGGGGAGGTCGAGGCGCCCGACCAGGTGAGAGGAGGCTGCAAGCGGCGGCTCGCTCTCTTGGACTCCTGGCCGACGGAAAAGCTCTCGGGTGGAGGATGATGGAGACGATGGATTCATCATCCCATCGTATGGGCTAGCCTGTGGGCTGATCCATGGGCCAAGTGCCGTGGTTGGCTTATTAAGCCCATCTTTTCTTTTGCAGCCACACTACCTAAATCCAAATACAGTTTCTAAAAAAAAAAACCCTAAATCCGAATCCAAATTCTTAATTCAGAAAAATAAGATGGGCACATCTCTCTTTTCTCTAGACCACCTGCTTCTGTTATAGTTGCCTGGGACTCTCTGATGTAAAATACTGTCCCAGATGGTACTCCTCATCAGTTCATGCACGCCGGAACCGGTCGATCTGCTGTAGTTCTGAACTCTAATATGGTGTGTTTCCCCTTGACGTGATTTGTAACGTGCTCCGAGGGATTTGACAATTGACATGCATCATCATCACATCTTAATTGTATGCATATGTTATTCAGACTGCAGATTCTGCAGTAACCAGTAGCCTGGCATGATTTACAAATACGACAGATCAAGTGTTAGAAAACTATGGCCCGTCAGAAGATGGATTTGAGATCATCACACAGAAAGATCAGAAGGATAATGCTATCCCCCTGTGATCTACATGGTGAGCGCTGGGAGGTAATGAGAACAGTTTTTTCCGCTGTACCAAGCCATCACAACTGTTAACATTGGCGATGGCTAGCAAACATCCTTCTGGATGGATGTCTGGTTAGGCGATGATGCTCTGGCCGAACGTTTCCCAGCTCTTTTCAGTCGCTGAACGAAGAAAGAAGCCTCCGTACAGGAGATTGTTGACAATGGACTTGCTGGTGCTCTTGTGACTTGTGAGTAGGCTATCAACTGTTGCATTGGCACAACTCCAGTCACTACAAGAACTGCTAACAAATGCCACTCTCACTGATCAACCGGATAGCAGAAACTCGCCATTCATTGACCCTAATGGAAGCTTGACACCAGCTTTGTTTATAGTCTTCTGAAGGCTCGTGGACAGGACAGGCAGATAATGAACAAGCAGCCTCCATTCATTGTAGTTGTAGGAGGGTAATTGCATTCTTGCTGACAGTAGTACTTACTAACCAAGAATAGGTATATAGCATAGCAGAAGGAACCTTATAAACAATACCATGCCTGATATATATCATCCACGTGCTCCAAAGTCAAGTATATCTCTTACAACATACCATTTATTTTCAGCTGCTAGCATCTCATTCCCTTACAAGCCAAACAGACAAGCATCTTTTGCACACAGTAAGAACGTCCATGGAACCCAAAATATTTCTTAGGATATTTCATTGGTCCTTACAACACGGGCATTACAAAATTGTTCCAGAGAGTTTCTTCTCATTAACACTTTAAGCCACTACCTGGAATCTACTAGTTCAGCCTGAATCATGTACTACAATGTAAGCATCACTAGAACCAACAAAAAAAAAAAGAATAATTCATTCAGCAAGTGAGAACTAGGTAAAACATCAGTTGGAGTAAAAACATGCAAATAAAAAATGGTCAGATATCAGGAAAAGCGGAATACTCTCAGAATCGAAATAGCATCATAACTTGTCCAATGCAGACTTATTCACAGAAGAAAAAGTTAGATAACATTCAGCAATGAGCTGGGCAGAACAAGAAACTAACAAACATGCACATTTAGCCTCTAAAACACATCAAACCCAGCTCCTCCATAAATAATAACCACAACTTATACTTAGATTATGAGCGGTCAGAGATCATTGGCTAAAGGAATCAGAATTGAGGGTCTATGAGCTATTGAACAAACCAGAATTGAGAACGCCTGCACAGTGGACATCTGCTAATGAGCATGAATTAGAGTCCCACCATCTGCCTAAAACACAAAAGGAGATGCTAACATTAGACTCTAGAGGGCACAGTACCAGCACGAGCTGTAGCATAAGTATCTGCAAGGCCAGGAACAGAGTCCTTGTGACAGTCAATGAACCTCAATTTGAAAGTCTCCTCTCCATATGAAGCTATTGAGTAAAGGCTCATCTTGGTACTCAACAATCCTTTTTCCTGCAGGACCTTCATGACATAATGCCGCGGCAGTAGCCTCTTCTCCAGGCTGTGTGTGAGCAGGCGAGGCCTTTCCACAATGTACCCTAGCTCCATGGCAACCTCATTGACTAGGAACTCAATTTTGCGGAGAAGATTCTCGTCAGAGAATCCTAATATAGCTGGCAACTTGGACACTGCAGTGGAAACCTCAGACTCAGAACAACCAAGAGTCCTCTTCAAGAACTCAAGCTTGGCAGCAAGCTTCTCTTTAGAAACAAAGGCGATGATGGCCACCGCGTGCCTGAACATCCGCGAAGCGGGAGGCACCCTAAGTTCTTGTGCCCGCAGCAAAAACTCCTTCACGCGTTCCGGGTTGAAGGTAAGCAACCACGGGACGTTTGAACACAGCTGGACAATATCTCGAACACCCCACTGACGAAGCAAAGCTATGCTAGATTTTATGCTCTCAAGGCTCGACGCGAGGAGTGCCCCGTTCCTCTTTAGGACCAACAGGACCTGCTCAAACGAGCCGTGGAAGGAGATGAAGTACTCGAGCCTGGGAACGACATCGCCATGGCGGAGAGCGCGTGAGCCGACGATGAGGAAGCGAGCGATCTGGGGAGTGGAGAGACCGACGCGGTCGCGGAGAGCAAGAAGGCGGGGGGCGATAATCTTCACGTAAGTGCGGAGGAGCAGCGGGTCCGCGGAGACGACGGCGGCAATGTCGGCGCGGGAGAGGCCGGCGCCGGCGAGCAAGGCGAGGATAGCATCAGGGTTGGAGGCGGAGTTGAGACGGGAGCAGGAGAGCCCGCGGTACCCACTGGATGATAACTCGCGGGAGGCCTTCTTGGCCACCTCGCGGGCTTGGGTTTGGGCGAGGCCGCAGGCAGCGACGAGGTAGTCCTCGAGGGAGAAGGACTTGGGGAGAGTGGTGGTGGAGGTGGAGAAGAAGCGGCACGCGCGGGGATGGATTGGGGACTGTAGCGTGGAGGCGGCGCGGAGCAGAGGGAGGAAGCGATTTCGGAGTTGCAGCATGGCGGCGGCGGAGGGTAGGCCGCGGCGAGGGCGCCGGACCCAGACCAGGTGAGAGGAGGCTGCAATGCGGCGGCTCGCTCTATGGACTCTTGGCGGCGCACCCGCGGCGGCCGACGGAAAGCTCAGGCTTCAGTGCTTCGGGTGGAGGATGAAGGAGACCCGATGGGTTCACCGTTTCCAGTGTATGGGCTGTGGCCGGTGGGCTGATCCATGGGCCGAGTGCCGCGGGTAGCTCATTAAGCCCATCTATCCTGTGATCAAATCGGTGACTGGATGCCTTATCTTTTGCAGCCACATTACCTAAATCCAAATCCGAATCCAAATTAGCTTTCGCTCAAAAAAAAAACCAAATTA